>JAXQQM020084569.1:0-688098 GCA_034641835.2 Pinus albicaulis | reverse complement strand
GGATGACAGAATGTCACCATCTGGGACCACTTGGCACACTTGGTTAAACATATTCTCACTCAACTTAACCAAGTACAGTCATCTTTAAGCCACCTTGAGGCTTTAATGTAGTACATAAGGGAATCATACCTCCACTCTTATGTCACTATCCATCTTGGGCCAAGAGAAGGAGGGAGAATTTGAAAATGGTCTATAAAAGCCAGCCTCTGGAAGAAGAATAGGAGACATATTGTTATGATGGCCAAATTTCTCCATAGAAAACCAGCTTGTGTAGTCCAGTAGCAAAGGGATTGGAAGGACTCAGTTGTTGGCCACCCAACATCTCAGTCCAAGAGAGAGGAGTTCACCACATGTTCTTCGATCTACCATCCTTTGAGAGGGAAGAGGAGTTTGTTGAAAACTTGAGGTGAAGAGACCTCCTTGTCTTGTATATTGGAGCTCAATAGCTCAAGGAATCCACTACAAGAGATTTAACATTCTATCTTCTATCACCACCGGCACCTAATAAAGGGAGAAGCTCTTCATTTTGAGTTATTACTGTGTTTTCTCTATCGAGTGTGTATCTTGTGCATGTTGTTTTGTTTTTTTTAATTGTTTAAGTAGTATGTTATGTTTCTTTTCTAACCTAGCTTATTACATGTTGAACTCATTCCACTAACGTTTAACAAACCATTTTGGCATGTGACTCTTATGTAGGTAAGCAGCCTGCCTACTAAGCAAAGTGTATTTCGTACGCCCATGCGCTGAATACACTACCACAGGAATAGAGACTCCATCAAATTATTTCTTTTGAGTTAATGGTTGTTGATGTAGGTCCTTCTTCCTGCTCAGTTTGCTGCAAATCACCCCTGCATCCTCTCAGCATCCCCAATCACACTCAGTGAGAAGTTTTGCACAACATAGGAGGGAATTTGTTTTTCATTCTACCCAACTGCGCACATTACGCTCTGACAAACATGCGCTCCGCGCCTATGGGAAGATAACCCGCGTGGTAGGCCAGCAAGCTAATTTTCGCTTGAATTTTTCCATTTTTTCAATTGTAAAGTTCTTGGCAAGCCATACAAAATTTGCCATCACTGTGTTCTTATATTTCTTGACTAATTATGACTCTTACTTGCTAGAATTTAGCTTACCAACTAAGTAGTTTTTATTATTGCAAATCATACATAGTTTAAGTAGGAAAAGTAAGTGGCCTTGAATCCACATATGTTGTCCAAACAAATGATGTGATGATAAAATATACAAAACACATAGCGTAATTAAAATAAAAGTAAGTGGCCCATATATCCACATATCTTTATTTAATTCAATTTTTTTTCAATTTTTGCATTAGATTAGTTCAATTTTTAATTAGGAATCATAACTAGGACTAAACTATCAAAAAGAAAGCAAGTAATCTCTGCCACCCTTACATCTTGCGGTGAGCCTAGTTATGCACATGAATGCTTTCCTAAGACAATTTTCCATCTCCCTATAGTGCAAACATAGTCTAACTAGGAAAGGTGTAAGCGGCCCATAATCCGCACATCATTTTTTGCAAGGAACAATCACAAATAGGGTAATTAGAAAAGGATTGTAAAGGATCAACGCATATCCACATCTCATAACACTTGTGATTGTACACTCCAAAGCACACACGAAGCATCGATAAGCATTATACCAAAAGGCATCCAGTGTGTTGGGACCTTTATCCTCTTCTTACAGTTGCTTCACAAAAGCACCCCCTAAGGAAAATTGAGACTCTCTAAAAATAATAATGAACCAAACTCACTAAATTCTCCCCACAGGGGCCATAGAAGAAATTATAGTTCAGGTTAGGACCATCGAGGGTAGGCATTCAATAATTCGTTGTGGTCATAATACATTTTGAAACATAGATGTTGACTTTTTAGGGAGCTTCAAATCCGTCTATCTGCTCACAGAACTAATACCCGAGCGTTACTAGAGACCCGTTTCAGAGGGGGTTAAGCTTAGGCCCAGTGCGTGTGGTACTTTTTGGCGCTACTTGACCCATATAGTGCTCGGTACTAGTCGTTGATTACCAAGAAGCTCAAGACTCGAATGCTCACGTGGGACGACGATACTTTAGTGGCCAAAACTAGGGCATCCTTCCCTATAGGTGACGGTGCAGGCAACACTTGATCCTCATACCATTACCTTGGTCGATTCTTCGGCTGCTGGAAGGCATCGCCAGTTATTTCGGGACGTTAGCCCCAATACCCATCAGAAGATATCTTTACAAGGCCCAATTACGTTGAGAGTGTAAGGACGAGTAGGTCTATATAGGCTTTTAAGTATCATATGTGAAACAAACAAAACCACATTTTTTTGCTTGATTGATCACATATCTTTAAATTAAAGGAAAAATTACCTCTATTTTTTCACTTTGTTTTATGCATGTGATCGTATTTTCTTTGATAAAAATCTTCCTTCCCCCAACAAACCAAAAATATCACTAAGATTAAGCTAGTCGACACCATAACGAACCCAACGGGACCCCGTCGATCTAGGTGTTTCTTGGACCTCCCCCCATTAGAGGGAGGAGTGCTAGGTATCCCGCCATTTAGGCGTCGAAGGAGACACACTACCACCATTATCAATTCATCCTTTATAGGGGCATTTGTGATTGGAAACCCCCAAGGGTAACCCAACACCACACCAGTGGAAACCCCAGCAGGGTGACCACACTCAACCCCTCCTACAACCCCTAGAGGGTAGAGGAGCGCTACCCCTTCAGGTAATTAGCAAAATATCAAATAGGGCACGCCATAGGGTAATATTCCCCAGGCACCTCCCATAAATCATCACATTCAAATACATGTTTTTCCACAGTATACAATGGAAATCATTACACAATTACCCTTCTCAGCATCACTTAATCTTCCAGATCTAACGAAGTTAACAAATGACCCCATTGCTCATGGCCTTAATTTTCCACCCATGCCCACAAAGCTCCCTTCGAATATACCAAAATTCTAAGGGAAGCAAGCGGAAGACCCAGGAAATCATATAATGACTTTCCACATGTGGTGTTCATCCAATAATATCATTGATGATACCTTTAGACTAAGAATTTTTCAATGCACCCTAACAGGGTCTATGACGAAATGGTGTGTTGAGCAGCCTTCTGCTTCTCATGGAACCTTTAGCGCCCTCACTACCGTGTTCCTCACCTATTTTCAACTTCCCATTCATCATGATTCGAGAATGGAACTAATGACACATTTTAGGCAAACACCAGTCGTCCATATATCGGACCATCTCCATGAATGGCGACGACGTCGTAGTTTGTGTAAAGCCAAACTTGACGATATAGTGTTGTTTGACTTATTTTTTAAAACTCTCATAGCTAATATTTCAAAAGATGTGGCGACGCAGAAACCCGCCTCCGAGGAGGACACCATTAGTAAGGCCCAACAGCTTGAACTCATTTACACCCAGTTAGGATATATTTATAATGTCCTGCCAAATGCCCTGCGCTTGCAAACTTATAGAGAGTTACCAGGCGCATCGAATACTGCAGACGGTTTGATTGGGTCCTTCGCCCAAGGTCACATAAGCAGCAATAACCAGTACCCAGGATACTCGTACAATTCTACTCATAACGTATTGCAACCTGGCTACCATCAAAGTCAGTCTGCACCTTTTCATAATATGACAAATAAGGTAATACCATACCATCAACAGCAGGGAGGCTCATACCCTCCCTCGCAAGGGAACCAGTACTCAGCTAGGAATGTTGATACGAGAGACCCTCCCCATAAATCTTACACCAATCAGGGACAAGGGAACCTATATCCCCCTTTTCCCGCACAAAATCCACCACCAATGAAAAACAATGCACCAATGAACCTAGTGCAACCATCCTGGGCTCAACAGTGACAATCTTACATCCAAGAGAACAACAATAATCCTCCAAACGCTACAAAAAATAATCCTAGGAATAAGCAAAAGGGAGAATCTCGATAGGGGTTAGTAATCAACAACGCCCCCTGAGATCTCAATCTGGGGGTAACCCTAGCCGAAATCAAAACCAAGAGCCAAATAGTAACTCCCAAGGGAAAAACAAGAGACATAGTCTAAGGACAAAGCATTATTGTGCCATATGTGGTGAATATAGCCATTACACTCACCACTGTCCCAAACTCCCCGAATTGAAAAAACTTTAGGGTAACCAAGGACATGGGGTAGCTACTCAACAACTTGTTGTAATGCACGAACCCTTCCCCCACCAAGGAGTGGTTAACACCCAGCAACAAAAACTACCCCAAAATGATATCGGCGAAGGTAGTCATGAGATCTACATGGCTGGTGAAGAATTTTTCATGTAATCAAGGAATAGGAACTAAGATACACCTCTAGACACCAACCCATTAGGTACAAGTACGAGTGCACCTACCACACCATTAACTATCTCCAAAGTACCTATTAAGCCCCTTCCAAAAACGGTCAAGGGACCTACCAGGCATGTAAGAAATCACTCTAAAGTCACTCATAGCTATAGCATAGTGGATGATTTAGCTCAATCACCAACTTCTATGTCATCTTTAGAGGTTCTGCAATCATGCCCAAGACAACAAAAAGCCTTACTTTCTGCATTAAGCTCAATCGATCCTTCTGATTCACGCCTAATGCTTTTAGACTTAGACAAGGCAAGCCCGTGGCTTCCTTCTCTAGTTGCTTTCCAAATGCCAGTTTCAGTTTAGAATGTCACCATACACTGATGCATCGTCGATGAAGGAGCATCCACATGTATCATGTCCAAATCAGTTTGGAAAAATTTAGGATCACCTGAATTAAAACCATCTGACATCATGCTTAGAGCATACGACGGATTCCCATCGGCCCCCATCGTTCCATGTCAAAATATCCCAGTAAAACTGGCCGACTAAACAATTCTCATAGACATTGAGGTCTTATATGCACAACTAGACTACAATATACTCCTTGGGCGAAGTTATATGTACGCCATGACTGCAGTCGCATCCTCTGTCTTTAGGGTAATTATTTTTCCCCATGATGATCGGTTCATCACCATCGAATAGCTCACATACTATGACAAGAAACCCATGACCATTCTCGACATCATGCTATCATACGTAAACAAAACCGCATAACCACTCACAAGATATACAAAATTCGGCCCAGACCAATTCAAACCATTATCCATCCTAGGATCATTCCTAGGAGATCCCCCTATTATACCAGAGGGAGTCCCGGAAAGTGTGGGGGCACCGGTGTGCATGATGCTCTCATCAAACACCGAAACTAGCTAAGATATAGAAACCAATAGTACAGATGTTGAAGCCACTGGAATGACATTCCTACCATATGCCTTATGCAAACCTCATTTTTATATCCCGCACCTGGTTTTGTATCAAAACAAGTCATGGCAACTATGACATTTCCAAATATGGCTTTTGCAATACCCGTGTGGCATTTCGTCACTCTAGCCATGCTAGAAAGCCCATACATTACCTCTATGGGAATAACCACTATTTCCCCTAAAGAGGTCATAGCAGTTAAAGAAACACCTGTAGCAGCGCTAGCTGACACGACCAAGAATAATAACAAAAAAGGGAAAAATTTTGAATCCCCAAGTTACCTAGGGATTTACAACCTTGCGCATTGTGTGATATCGTAGGTCATCCTACTAATATTTTCCCAAAGTTATAATAATTGAAACCCCTTATATAGACCGAAAGAAATGTCGCGACCTTTAATTCCCATAAAAAGGAATAGGCCACAAACAAATAAGGGAAAGCATTGCGCACCAATCATGCGTGCGCCATATGCGACCATTATGGGAATTTTACCCATCATTGCCCAGAGATGTCACGACATAGGGATGCCTTTCAAGCCCTAAAAAAATCTTACCAGGAGGACCCCTCAGCACCACCCATGCAAATGGACAAGGGTGAACCCAAAACCATAATGTACGTATTAGAGGAATCAACATCTTGCGCGTATACAGTCACCTGAATGGCCCATAAACAAGAAAAAGAGGCCACACCACATGTCCCAGTTTGCGCACTATGTGACGAGTCTGATCACTTAATCACACAGTGCCCCAAGTTAAGGGAATTCAGACGACATACGTGCTTGATTTTCCAAAGAAACCACCACATGTGACATTGTCACCACATCTGTCTATTCTTGTCTATGTTGGATTTCATGCGATGCTTCATCGTTGAAAACCCTGACTTAACCAATCTAGACACAGAATACACAAGTAGCACTACAACTCAAGGGACGGAAGCAACCAGGACCATATTTTATGTATCAGAGGAGAGACAGTCACCAAAATGACCACCTCTTCCCCATAATCATCCTCAGACTCCAGTCTAGCTCTACGCACTCTCTGATGAATGAGATCACTTCATCGCTGACTGTGCAACTCTAGAGGTATTTCAAAGATGGTACCTGGTTAACCTGGTGTACTACGATGGCCTACAAATAATGTAATATTCTTACTGAGTGTGTTCAAGTAACCACTCAGTTCATTGTTGTCCCTACATCCCCCCCTTCCATTCGGCATTAAATTTTTTATGCCAGGCCATAAACCATCTCACTGCAGAATAAGGATCAAATTCAGACTCAGTAAGAAGTTTGACAACACAAGAGAATGAGGTAACCAGGTCTATCCTCTTCATATCAGAAGAAAAATGTCCAACAAAGGGGCATATTATCACCCCAACCACCCTCCACGACTAATATCATCCTGCGCATTTTGCGACGCACGCAATCATTTGATCACTCAATGCCCAGATTTACGATCATTTTGCAAATGGTACCCAATCACTTAGGTGGTCCAAAGGGAGTGGAAAACCAAAGAGCAAAAACCTTGTCTTATTTTCCAAGACAACCATCATGCTCGGCATTGTCCTTACATCCCGCAATTTCAACCCATGTTAGACGTCATACGCTCATTGGTCACCAAATATCTGGATGTAACCGGTTTCGAACAAAGGTGGAAAAGACAGACAAGGAGCAGAGAAGTAGCTGAGGCAGCAAAGAAGAAGAGAAGTAGCAGAGGCAATAAAGAAGCAGAGAGGTATCAGAGGCAGCAAAGAAGCAGAGATAGTATGAGTATTGTTGAGTTTAAATGCTATTTGACAAAGTCTGTAATTGGGGTTTTAATGGTGCTCTGCATATAATTGAAGAAAACCCATATAATTGTTGAGACAGGGTTGACTGTGAGATCGAGAGTGAATATTCATTTGGGTAAATTTTGTGAGTAGATCTATGCTATTTGTGAAGTTTCCGGAGACTTTGAATTAAGTCTAAATTTTCCTAGATATGTTAAAGAGATAGAGTGTTGGTTTTTTGTTGACCATTCTATTATGCAATACAGTTCGATCTGGTGTCCAATTCCAATAGCGTTGGAATGGTAATTTGGTTGCCATTGAGAATTCAATATAATATTGAATAACGTAAATCGAATGAGGACGAGGAATACGTTCCTATTATAATCTATATATGCAGGGGATTATGAAGTTTGGGCTCATATGCAAGGATCGAAAAAAAGAGAAATTAAGGCAAGGGTTTCCGCGTAGGAAAATTGAAACGAGCGAGATTGAAGGGCAGAGATGAGTGATGAGGGGTTTTAGGTCATTTAGAAGGATATGTTGCATTATAAAGGTTGAATGAGATTGCAAGAGGACAAATGATATAGTGAAGTCTGCATTGAAATCTGACTTGAATGATTTTAATGTGTTGAAAAGAATGCGAAGGCTGGAACCGTAAGCTACGGTAACTGTAAGTCAAGCGAGTGGATCGAAATGGTAGTAATGTTACAGTGTAAGATCGTAGTAGAAGCCAAACTCATGAAACGTATGCAGAGGAACCATATAAAATGGTGTCATAGCAACGAAACGAGAAATGCTGAGATCCTGAGCTATATGATGGTGCGTAAATGGAAAGAAAAACCTTGAGGCGTTAAGCAAAACCAGAACTGTGTAAACAGTAAAGGCAGAAATCGAAAACCATTTGTGGTTTTCGCATAATTTCTAAATGGTAAGCACTTTCCCTGAAAAAAATGCGATAGTCGTCAACGTTCAACACGTGTCTTTGGAGATTTTTAGAATACATCCTATTTCACATTATTTTTTCGAGTTGAAGTTCTGTTCAATAAAAAATGCAATATTCATTGGATGATCGAACCCCGTGATCGAACGACACTTTAAGGCAAGGTTATAAGGCCGTGGGCCCGACTATGTGTTCGTGTGTGGAAAGTTAAGTATGGCGAAGATTTATTGTAGCCGGAACCAATATACAATATAATTTTGATATGCGTTGAATGAGTTGTGTGGGCCCAAATGAATTGAACGAGAATTTATTATAATTTTTCTCAGCATTTGAATGGAGGACATAATATATGTTAATATATTATGAATGATGTGAAATAATAAAGCCGGGAGTGTATATTTTTTGATATGCGGTAGACCATTATGGAATGGGGTTAATAATGAAGTGGACCTTAATGGTTGCTGGGTCTTCATATAAAGTCCAAGATTTATTGAATGCCTCTTAACATTTGATTGGGGAGTATATATCTATGTTGATATATATATTATGTTTGATGATAAAGCTGAACCCAACCGTCACATTAATATATGTAGTGCATTCAGTTTTTACCAAGGTATCCCTTTCAAAGAACTGAGTTGTCTGCGTGGTACAATTGTATAGTGGATTGGTGTATTGTGACCACAGGTTGTTTTGGGTTCTGAAGCAGAGTTGGAGTCGCATATGAATGTTTATTTAAACAGGTTTGACATGTGGGTCTTGAACAGACTTGAGTTTTCATCAGGTTTTTGGTTATAAATCAAAGTCGGGTTTCAATATGGCTTATTGACCATTGGGGTTAAATTATAAAACCTGAGTTATATTCCGAGACTTATATATATGGTTTTAAATTAAAGTGCCGTGCGCCAGATATGATATTTGGGAATAATATAGAGTCTTGACACATATTAACATATGTGGAAAAGCAAGTTATACTTCAAGTTCTAACTACAATTTGAACCTTGATGCGACCCTCGTGAGAAGGACTTATTATATAGTTCAACCATTGTCGAAACAGAACTTTCGTGGTAAGTTATAGTATTGGGGTTTGATCCAAGATCCAATATATATATATATATATCTTGGAATTTCCATAAATCAAAGGCTAAAGGCCTGGGGGACCTTCAGTGAAGGAGAGTTTTGGTTTAAATTATATATGCAGATCTGTCATACAGATATGGGGTTTCATAACCATGGAAAATTGAAGCTTCCACATTAACTTAATTTGCCCAGATTGAGATTTAATTGAAAAATTTGGTGGATGCACTTTTACATAGAGATGAAGAATGTGGGTCTGACAGAGGAACATGCATAGAAAGAAGGAGAGTAAGCAGAAACTGAAAAAGCTAGTGACAACAGCAGAAAATACAAACGTAAATCAAGCCAAGGGCCGAAAAAGGGCTAAGTGAAATTTATTTGTGTAACTGAAAATGTGAATGTAAATGATTTAAAATTATTTTTATTGTATTTCATGCAAAGGCAAGTCTCCATAGGAAAAGCAAAAATCCAATTTGATACTGTAATGATTGTATATATTGTTGTAACAGTCGAAATATGTTAAGTGAGGAAATGAGTGGGTGAAAGACAAGAATCGTGCCTGTTCACTTCATATTCCCTGTAGAATGCAAACAGCCATGAAGCTATTTTGTATAAAACAGGTAATATCCATGTGTAGAAGGTTACGAAAACAGAGAGAGAGAAAAAGAGAGTGTGCAGCAGAATTGAAGAGAGTTGAAGATTGTTAGAAAGTTGCAGAATGGAAGAGAGAAAAAGAATATAAGAAAGTTGCAAGAGGTTAGAGAATGGAGAAATGAGGCAGAGAGGGTAAGAAGAAGGAGGAGAAGATAGAGAAGCTGTGAAGATTTAGAGATGATATAAGGCATATATGAAGGCTAGTGGACAGCAGTGAAGAAGGAACAGAACAGAGCTGATATCCAGGTAAATTAGCATGTGTTTTTTTGAAAGAGTGAGGAAGTTGGTGCTTCCATATCAAGTTGTAGCTTGATAGATGTTAGTTGTAGCTAGCTGAGGTAGGAGCCTACTGTAGGTTGTAGCCTGTAGAAAATAGATGGAAGTTGGTGCTTTCATATCAAGTTGTATCTGGATAGATGTTAGCTGTAGTTGGCTGAGGTAAGAGCCTCCTGTAGGTTGTAGCCTGGAGAAAATAGATGGGAGTTGGAGCTTCCTTGCAAGTTGTAGCTTGCTGAATCAAGGTTTTAGCCTCCTGTAGGTTGGAGCCTATAGAAAATCAGTGGTGAGAGGGAGTTGGAGCTTGCCTTTTCATCACAACAATAATAAGATGTGGTTTTCTCCCTTATGGATTTCCACTTATATCTGTTGTCTATGTGCATGATGTTTATGTGTTTATATGGTGTATCTAATCTGCTTAATACTTGCTGCTCACATATTAATATTGTTGTTACATTATCTTAATACTTGCTGCTCACATATTAAGATTGCTCACATATTAAGTTTATCATGAAATGAAGGTGTAAATAAGTTTAAAGGAAATTTTTAAAAGTCCATGAATGTGTTAAACTGATTCACCCCCCCTCTCAGTTTAACTAAGGGTTCAAAAATTGGTATCGGATCGGGTTCCTTTGGTGTAAGCCTAATAGCTTGAAGGAGATCTGGTTGAGTCATGGACTATCAAAATGTACCTGTGTTAAATACAACAAACTTTCCTGAATGGAGATATAAGGTTAAAACAGATTTAATGGCTTATGAACCTAAGGTTTGGAAACTTGTATGTGATGGTTACTACACAGACTCTCCCTCCTTGCAAGAAAAACAACGGAATACCAAGGCAACATGTGTGATATATAACAGTCTTCATAACAAGGATCTTAATTTAATAATGGATCTAACCTCTGCAAAAGAAATCTGGGATAGATTGCATTTCATGCATGAAGGAGACACTATGGGCTTCATTTTCAAGAAGGAGAAGAGAATCAAGAAGAAGAAAAATTCATGTCAAAAGGAAAATTTTCAATCAAATGAGGTACCTGCTAGTGTGAATGGAAGTAAGTTCCATGAAGAAATTACAGTTGAGGAAAAAGCCAAACTTGACATAGCCTTGACTGAAATAGAAAGATTGAAGAATGAAAACAAAGACCTGAAGAAATTGGTGCAAATATGTGATGAGAAAGAATATGAAGATAAGAAATAAATTGTTGGCCTGAAGACACAACTTGAAGAAGCAAGGAAAGTAGAAGACACTCTTCTAAAGCAAATAAAGGATAAAATTCAGAACCAAGAGAAATTGGAAGAAGAAGTAGTGTGCCTGAGAAAGAAATTAGAAAAAGCCCAAAAATAATTATTAATGAATACTCCTCAAATGACAAGCTCTGAACAGTTGGACCAAATTCTAAATTCTCAAAGGTCTCCTCTCATAAAGACTGGGATAGACTATGAAGGAGAAACAAGTAAGTCCAAGGCAGAAGATAATAGGAATATCATGTTTGTAAAAGTTGTAAAGGATAATGAAGCATCTTAGAAGATTCCTACAGAAGTAGAAGCCAACAAGAACATGAATTGTAAAGAAACAAACAGAAACAAGCAACAACATGAAAGAACAGAGAATGAGAGGATGAAACAATCAACTGCTAAAGGCTCATACGCTCCTAAGGATGAATTGAACAAATTCGGAAAATGTCAAAGGAGGTTCTTTCCTCCTATGAAAAATATCACATGTTTCTCTTGTCATAAACCAGGACATATTGCAGCACATTGTAAGACCAGGGATATCAACTTTAACCAGCAAAATATGCATCAAATGAGAAGACTACCTCAAGAAAACAAATGGAAAGGACAACCTCTCACCAGGTACATAAATAATTTCCATGGCTACTGTTATGCATGCAATAATTTTGGACATAAACTTGTTGAATGTAAATTATGTTCAAAAGGGATCATAAAATATTATACATCAGCTCAAATGTACCTTGATAAAATAAGATGTTATGTATGCCTAAAGCTTGGTCACAAAGCAAAAGACTGTAAACTGCCATATACATTAAAGAACTCTAGATAGATGATGGAATCTAATCAAATCAAACAAAACTATGAATCAAAAAGAAGTGTAGATATTATGAAGAACCCCAATAAAGTACGGAAGGAAAAGAGAAAGGGGGAGCCTGTTACCTCAATAACATAATGAATCCATCATAGTCTCAGGGGGAGCTGCTCTAGGAAGCAACACAAATATAAAACCAGTGATAGATATGAAGCAACATCCCAGGGGGAGAGCAGTTCATAAATAGTCCCCTCAAAATTAGTCTAAGAAGAGCTCCTTGGAATGAGAACAGCTATAAGATCAGGAAGGGAAAGGACAATTTCTCTAACAGAGAATTATAGAGGAAGAAGAATACCTGAAGCACACAACAGCCAACAGGTTGATGGAAGAAGAGAAGGCAGCAAGCAGCCATGATGGTAAAGGGAACTTTAGCCATGAACATGTAAGCTAAGAAGACATCAGCACACTAAGTGATGAATGGTTAAATCAAAAAAATTATGTTTCAAGCTACAGAACTGGAAAGACCCATAAAGGATGATCACATTGTGCATCATACTGCTAGAATTAAAAATGAATCACATTAAGAAGGATGAGTAAGAGAAGTGCCTGTCATCATTATATCATTACATATTTCATCTATGAATAGTCCCCTTGGAGGAATGTAGTTAAGTGAGTGATAAATCTCTAAGTGATCAGCCCATGAAGATTCCTAGTATAGAAATTGAAGATGTCTTCCCGAAGATCATTATGTTAGAACAAGTTGAATTGTATATAAAGCAGCAATGCTTCTGGAGCAGTCCTAGAAAGGAAAATGCAGTGACATTCCTTTAAACCAGAATGACAGACTAAGAAAAAGGTTAATGATGCCAAGATCAGATTCAGTATATTGATGATTGTTGTTGAGAACAGTGGAGAGCTCAATAGTAGAAACTATGAAGGTTGTCTTAACTATGGGTTTATGTGTGAGCTGAAGTGAAAGTGGTATCAATTGATACAAGCAGCATGCCTATCAACATAATACCAAGTGTTATCAGTGAAGCAGTGGTATGGTACAGGTCCTTAGGATCAAAGGATTATGGAAAAAGTACATCAAGGTAGTATACCCAGCATAAAAAGTTCAATAACAGTGCTAAAGGATCATTATTTTGTTTACACTTGAAGCATTATATTGAGCTTTGAAGCAGTATCTTGTTCTATATATAATTGCACACCTTCCTAAAGTCAGTACATATATATCTTCAAGGCCTCTCTCTTAAGATCATTCATAACACTGTGTGAAGTCTGTTTGCAGATATTTCAATTAAACATCTTGAATATGTTTTTATTGAAAATCATCATGACAGAATAGTTATAGTATCTGAAGCATGAAGGACTAGTTGTGATTACCATTTGAAGCTCAAAAGTATTTTATTAATTCATCAAAATCCTTCTTCAGCATAAAGGATTTGCTGGTAATTCACCTTTAAAGAGAGATTGATCATTGACATACATACCCCCTTATGTCATAAATAAAGTGCATGGTTGATAAGTGAGACTGATCAATACATTGAATGTATCTAGCCTCAAGGGTTTGTTTTGAAAGTACAGTGTGCCAACAGTAAAGTCATTTGATCTCTTAGATTAAATTCTGGTTGATTCATTGTTCACATCAGCAACAAGGACCTTTCAGTTATTAAGTGTAATATCCTTGTCAGCATCCTAGCTCATATCACCACCAACAGGCAGGAAAGGTGAACCAAAACAATAAAAGACATATTGGCATCATCACAATTGAACAAATGTTGTACTGCAAATGAGTATTGCAGAAGAAGACATATTCAATCTACAATCTTCCTCAATAGATATGTATTTCTGATGAAGATCATACTAGAGACTGAAGTATAGTTGAAGCATTCTCAGTATTTTAGTTTTGATCCAATGATGCATCTCTGATTATATATGGTTGTTCTATCATCACCTACACTCTATACAAGTGCAAGGAGTTTGTGCTTTGGGATGGTATCAACTTACTATGTATACACAAGTTCAATAATTCTCGAAAGTGTTCTCTCAGCAACTCTTGTAAACCAGTCTAGAGCAGCAAGGTATAAAGTCAAAAGAAGAAGGCATAAACACAACTCAAAGAAAAAAATAAAAAATAAAAAAATGAAAAGATAGAATCTACATTGGGAGATGTGCAACCCTTTGCCATTGATGTAAAAGGGGGAGGAAAAGCAAGCAAAAGAAGAGTATTAAAGTATTTCCATCAATGCCAAAGGGGGGGACTGTTGGAAATATTGTCATTGATGGCAAAGGAGAAGACAGGAGTAGCACCTGAATTATCATCAAGACAAAGGAGCACAAAGAAACAGCAGCAACCAAGGTAGAGAGGCAGTAGAGACATCAGAGGAAACAAATGAAGCAGAGAAAGAAGCATAGGCAACAGAGATAGCAAAAGAGAAGCAAGGAGAAGCATTAGACAAGAAACAAAGGCAGCAAAGATAGACAAGGAGTAGAGAGGTAGCTGAGGCAGCAAAGAAGCAGAGAGGTAGCAGAGGCAGCAAAGAAGCAGAGATAGTATGAGTATTTTTGAGTTTAAATGTTGTGTGACAAAGTCTGTAATTGGGGTTTTAATGGTGCTCTGCATATAATTGAAGAAAACCCATATAATTGTTGACACAGGGTTGACTGTGAGATCGAGAGTGAATATTCATTTGTGTAAATTATGTGAGTAGATATATGCTATTTGTGAAGTTTTCGCAGACTTTGAATTAAGTCTAAATTTTCCTGGATGTGTTAAAGAGATAGAGTGATGGTTTTTTGTTGACCGTTCTATTATGCAATACAGTTCGATCTGGTGTCGAATTCCAATAGGGTTGGAATGGTAATTTGGTTACCATTGAGAATTCGATAGAATATTGAATAAGGAAAATCGAATGAGGACAAGGAATATGTTCCTATTATAATCTATATATGCAGGGGAATTATGAAGTTTGGGCTCATATGCAAGGATCGAAACAAAGAGAAATTGAGGCAAGGGTTTCCGCGCAGGAAAATTAAAACAAGCGAGATTGAAGGGCAGAGACGAGTGATGAGGGGTTTTAGGTCATTTAGAAGGATATGTTGCATTATAAAGGTTGAATGAGATTGCAGGAGGAAAAATGATGTAGTGAAGTCTGCATTGAAATCTAACTTGAATAATTTTAGTGTGTTGAAAAGAAGGCGAAGGATGGAACTGTAAGCTACGGTAACCATAAGTCAAGCGAGTGGATAAAAATGGTAGTAATGTTGCAGTGTAAGGTCGTATCAGAAGCCAAACTCATGAAACGTATGCAGAGGAACCATATAAAATGGAGTCATAGCAACAAAACAAGAAATGTTGAGATCCTGAGGTATATGATGGTGCGTTAATGGAAAGCGGAACCTTGAAGCATTAAGTAGAACCAGAACTATGTAAACAGTAAAGGTGGAAATCGAAAACCATTTGTGGTTTTCGCATAATTTCTAAATGGTAAGCAGATTCCCTGAAAAAAATGCGATAGTGGTCAGCGTTCAACACGTGTCTTTAGCGGTTTTTAGAATACATCCTATTTTGCATTATTTTTTCGAGTTAAAGTTCTGTTCAATAAAAAATGTGATATTCGTTGCATGATCAAACCTCGTGATCGCATCATGAATATGCGCGAAAGTTAAGGCAGGGTTATAAAGCCGTGGGCCCGACTATGTGTTGGTGTGTGGAAAGTTAAGTATGGCGAAGATTTATTGTAGCTGGAACCGATATACAATATAATTTTGATATGCGTTGAATGAGTTGTGTTGGCCCAAATGAATCCCAAATTAATTGAACGAGAATTTATTATAATGTTTCTCAGCATTTGAATGGAGGACATAATATATGTTAATATATTATGGATGATGTGAAATAATAAAGCCGGGAGTGTATAGTTATTGATATGCGGTGGACCATTATGGAATGGGGTTAATAATGAAGTGGACCTTAATGGTTGTTGGGTCTTCATATAAAGTCCAAGATTTATTGAATGCCTCTTAACATTTTATTGGGGAGTATATATCTATATTGATATATATATTATGTTTGATGATAAAGCTGAACCCAACCGTCACATTAATATATGTAGTGCATTCGGTTTTTACCAAGGTAGCCCTTTCAAAGAACTGAGTTGTCTGCGAGTACAATTATATAGTGGATTGGTGTATTGCGACCACAGGTTGTTTTGGGTTCTGAAGCAGAGTTGGAGTCACATATGAATGTTTATTTAAATAGGTTTGACATGTGGGGCCCGAATGGACTTGAGTGTTCATCGGGTTTTTGGTTATAAATCAAAGTCAGGTTTCAATATGGCTTATTGACCATTGGGGTTAAATTATAAAACCTAAGTTATATGTCGAGACTTATATATATGGTTTGAAATTAAAGTGTCGTGGGCCAGATATGATATTTAGGCATAATATAGAGTCTTGACACATATTAACATATGTGAAAAAGCAAGTTATATTTCAAGTTCTAACCGCAAGTCAAACCTTGATGCGACCCTCGTGAGAAGGTCTTATTATATAGTTCAACCATTGTCAAAAGAGAACTTTCGTGGTAATTTATAGTATTTGGGTTTGATCCAAGATCCAATATATATATATGTTGCCATTTCCATAAATCAAAGGCTGAAGGCCTGGTGGACCTTCAGTGAAGGCGAGTTTTGGTTTAAATTATATATGCAAATCTGTCATACAGATATGGGGTTTCATAACCATGGAAAAATGAAGCTTCCGCATTAACTTAATTTTCCCAGATTGAGATTTAATTGAAAATTTTGGTGGATGAACTTTTACATAGAGATGAAGAATGAGGGTCTGACAAAGGAACATGCACAGAAAGCAAGAGAGTAAGCAGAAACTGAAAAAGACAGTGACAGCAGCAGAAAAGACAAATGTACAGCAAGCCAAGGGCCGAAAAATGGCTGAGTGAAATTGATTTATGTAACTTAAAATGTGAATGTAAATGATTTAAAATTATGTTTATTGTATGTGATGCAAAGGTAAGTCTCCGTAGGAAAATAAAAACTCCAATTTGATACCGTAATGATTGTATATATTGTTGTAACAGTCGGAATATGCTGAGTGAGGAAATGAGTGGGTGAAAGGCAAGAACCGTGCCTGTTCACTTCATATTCCCTGTAGAATGCAAACAACCATGAAGTTATTTTGTATAAAACAGGTAATATCTATGTGTAGAAGGTTACGAAAATAGAGAGAGATAAAAAGAGAGTGTGCAGCAGAATTGAAGAGAGTTGAAGATTGTTAGAAATCTACAGAATGGAAGAGAGCAGAAGAATATAAGAAAGCTGCAAGAGGTTAGAGAATGGAGAAATGAGGCAGAGAGGGTAAGAAGAAGGAGGAGCAGATAGAGAAGCTGTGAAGATTTAGAGATGATATAAGGTAGATATGAAGGCTGGTGGACAACAATGAAGAAGGAACATAACAGAGCTGATATCTAGGTAAATCAGCATGTGTTTTTTTGAAAGAGTGAGGAAGTTGGTGCTTCCATATCAAGTTGTATCTTGATAGGTGTCATTTGTAGCTGGCTGAGGTAGGAGCCTCTTGTAGGTTGTAGCCTGCAGAAAATAGATGGAAGTTGGTGCTTTCATATCAAATTGTAGCTTGATAGATGTTAGTTGTAGCTGGTTGAGGTAGGAGCCTCCTGTAGGTTGTAGCCTGCAGAAAATAGATGGGAGTTGGAGCTTCCTTACAAGTTGTACCTTGTTGAATCAAGGTTGTAGCCTCCTGTAGGTTAGAGCCTACATAAAATCAGTGGTGAGAGGGAGTTGGAGCTTGCCTTTGCATCACAACAATAATAAGATGTGGTTTTCTCCCTTATGGGTTTCCACTTATATCTATTGTCTATGTGCATGATGTTTATGTTTTTATATGGTGTATCTAATCTGCTTAATACTTGCTGCTCACATATTAAGATTGTTGTTACATTATCTTAATACTTGCTGCTCACATATTAAGATTGCTCACATATTAAGTTGATCATGAAATTAAGGTGTAAATAAGTTTAAAGGAAAGTTTTAAAAGTCCATGAATGTGTTAAATTTATTCACCCCCCCTCTCAGTTTAACTAAGGGTTCAACAGACCAAAGAATTGGAGGTGGTGAAAGCGCAAGAATGCACCAATTCCCAACCATCTCCAAGCATCCACATCTGGCATGGAGAGTAGTGATAGTTCTCACACCATCTACTCGATAGGTACCTTTACTCCATGCACCATTTGCATAAGCCATAACCATGAAAGAGAGATGTGCCCCGTGCTGAAAACATTTCAGCACCTCTGCATTCAAGAAAATCTTCAAGTAAAGGAAGGTGCACCTACCCCTACTACACCACCAAAAGACCACGAATTTTCCCTCAAACAAACAACCATAATGGAAACTCTTCCACCATATAACACTCACGACACGGGACACCACATACGATTTATCTCATCATGCATGGGAACCAGGACTAGTGTTACTTTCTCATATTTCCTTAGTGTTGAGACCGTTGACTACCACAAAGGTAGTAGTACCTTCGATGGTGCAAACCCAACCCGTATGCACTCTGTCAACCTCGTCTGGTCCCATGACACCACCCAGAGAATCATATTCATGTCTGTCGACCAACACTATTATGCATGAACCAATTCCTCACGACCTCGCACAAACCAGTTCCCCCTTGTACATCTTGTTTCACTCTGATGAAGATATTTTAGAGGCCATGAAAGAACCAGATTGTCTGTGGGACTTAATGCATGACCACTCGTTTTTTCTTCCAGAAAAAACATTCGTGCCTAGCAGCCCAAAAACCTAGGATATATATGCCATTTAATCCAAATACTTCCTTCCATCTAGGAAGGTAGATTGGTTTTAAAAACCCATCCCACCACTCAATGCATTTGAAGAAGGAAATATGTTGAATATTTCTCCAACCATTTAGGTGAATCTCTCAAGAAAACTAGGAAAAACGAATGAAATATCACTAGGGGCAACATGCTCCCCAGACGAGGTATTCACTTCTACAGACTTAATACAAAAGTACAAGGAAACCTTCGCATGGGATTATTTAGAAATGCCAGGGCTAAGCCCCACCATCATAGAACACCACATTGACAGTTGGCCTGACGTATCACCAGTCCACTAAACACAACATCAATTACATCCATCCAAAGGAGAAGCAATCAAACAAAACATTGAAAAGCTTCATAAAGCCAGATTCATCTACCCAGTCGCTTACACATCCTGGTTTCCAACCCTATACCCATCATGAAAAAATAGGGCACCATCTGACTCTGCACCTATTTTCAAGATTTAAATAAATCTTGTCCAAAGGATAAGTACCCTACCCCGTTTATTGACCAAGTCATTGACACTTGTGCCACCCATGAGGCCTTGTCCTTCATCGAAGGATTCTCAAGGTGCAATCAAATTGAAATCTGGCACACGGATTGGTATAAGACGATGTTCACTACCCCCTGCGGCTCTTTCACATATAAAGTTATACCTTTTGGTCTTAAAAACGCTAGAGCCACCTTCCAGCGGGCCATGAATTATATATTCCACGATCTAGCTCACGTCATCTTAGATTACTTGGACAACCTCACAGTACGATCCAAGAAATGAAGTAACCATTTAGAGGACTTAAAATTGGTATTCCAACGATGCCGACACTACAACCTATGCTTGAATCCCCTCAAGTGTGTCTTCTGCGTTAATGCAAGATGACTGTTAGGATTCATTGTATCCCAACAAGGGATTAGAATTGACCCCCTAAAGTTTTAGGAAATAAAGTAAGTACCACCACCTAAATCTCTCAAGCAACTTCAAAGCCTGCATGGGAAAGCCAACTTATTACGACGCTTTGTCCCTGACTATGCCACTTGTGCGTAAGGTTTCATATGCCTACTCCATCAAGACATTCCATTCAAATGGGATGACCAGGCTCAAAATTTGTTTGAGGCACTGAAAGACAGCTTGTCTTCAACCCCCTTGATCAGCCCACCCAATTATGACAAATACTACACCTTATATCTATATGCATCAAACATTGCCATAGTTGTGGTGTTAGTCCAAGATGGACCAGATAATAAAGAGCACATAATCTATTACATCAGTAATAACCTATCTGGCCCTGATTTAAAATATGAACTGGAAGAAAAAACTACCCTAGCCCTAGTACATGCAGTACAAAAACTTCGTCATTAAATCATCCTAAGGACTACAACAGTAATAGAAATTGTCAACCCCATGTGATATATGTTAACCCTCTATATGATGAATCATAAGTACACTCGATGGATAATCATACTACAGGAATTCGAGCTACATTTTAGCTCCCCAAAGAGAAAAAAAGCATTAATCCTAGCTGAGTTCATCACTAACCTTCAAATTCTAACTCAAGGATCCCTAGTTAACAACTCACTACCAGACGAACATCTATTCTTAGCAACGACAAAGGACCCTCGATAAGGAAACTTCCTTCTATTCTTGTGGACCCAAAAATTCAAGCCACATCTCACCCGTGACAACCAAAGGTGCATACGTTATCAGCCCCCCCCAGTACCTTCTCATGGGGGATGTCCTTTATCGAAGAGGCGTTGACACTATTTTGCGTCAATTCCTCACACATGACCAAGCTGAGAAAGCCCTAAATGACTTCAATAGTGGGGTTTGTGGTGGCCACCTCTCAGGGATGGCCACTGCCCAAAAAATTTTGTGGGTTGGTTATTTTTGGCCCACCTTATTCCATGATTGCATTCAAGCAGTCAAAAGGTGCGAGCGATGCCAACGCTTCACCCATAAGGAAAGAGCACCTCTTGCTCCTCTACACCCGGTTATTGTAGCAGGTCCCTTTTGTAAATGGGGAATCAACTTTATGACTTGCAACCATAAGTCGTCAGGTAACCAAAAATACATTATTGTAGTCGTCGACTATTTTACAAAGTGGGCAGAATCCATGCCTACATATGACAACAGGACAGAAACCGCAGCTCAATTTCTCTTCAACCATGTCATTGCACGATTCGGTGTACCTAAGGAGTTAGTCTCTGACCATGGAAAGCATTTCGAGAATGAAATATTCCAGGAGCTATCCCATCAGCTAGGATTTATGCACAAGTTTGCGTCACAATTCTACCCCCATTCCAATGGTTAGGTAGAAGTTGATAACAAAGTACTCAAAATAGTGTTACAACGTATGGTCAACAACCATAAAACTAACTCGCACTATATGGTATTTTCAGCCTGATGGACATATCGCACAACAGTTAAATATTCAATAGGATTCACACCTTTCCAATTGATATACAAAGTGGAGGTCGTGCTCCCCATTGATCGCGAAATCCCCAACTTACACGTAGCTATCGAACTCCTCGATGATGCCCAACCTTTAGAGAAGTAATCGGTACAATTAGAGCTCATCGAAGAAAGTTGACAAGAGTCTCTCCAACATAATGAAGCTCACAAGAAAAGGGTAAAAGCATCATTCAACCGCAACATCACCCCTCGCTTATTTTCAGGGGGGAGCTAGTCCTCGGCTACAACGTTGTAAAAGAATCCTTACGACCCAGGAAATTTGAAAATTTATGGAAGGGTCCTTACATCATCAAACACTACCTCCTAAAAGGAGCATACATTATGTCTGAGCCTGACGGTACATGCCTAGCTAATCCCGTCAATGGGCTCTACCTCAAAAATTCCATCCATAGGGCAAGAAGTCTCAGCCTTAGAGATAAAATGAATGTAACATACTTTTTTGAGATGATCAAAATCATCGTGGACTTTTTTGGGTGCTAAAAGGGGTCTTTTAAAACTCCTAATCACCTCACATTAATTATCAACCTGGATAAGTATTTTTGTTTCAAGAGTGTACACAATATGTGCAATCTATAAATCCAAAGAGTAATGATGTGAGATAATCTATTAAATTTAGTACAAGACTAAACAGATGAAATCATAAATCTCAAGCTGTAACTTTTAAAGGAAATAATACATCTAATATTCAAGACTCAAACCTCTACTAAAATAATAATTAAATATCACACAAGAAATTTTAATTAATAATAGCATCAGTCGAGAGCACAGTAGAAATAACTCATCTCTTCTTAGCTGATTCAATCCAAATCATACTCAATCTCTACAAAGCAATCCAAATGGAAATAATATCAATCTGAGAGTTCAATAGCAATAACCAAACTCTTACAGATGATTAAATCAATGCAATGCGCTGTCTAGATATCTCATGTTGTGATCAAATGATAGCAATACAAATTATAAGCAGAATATATATTATCTCAATAACAGGAAATTATTAAACCAATTAAACGCTCGAAACATTAGAAGCATAATACAAAGAAGTAGTTAACTCCACCAGAGGCCAGGCCCTAAGCCACCAGCGAGCACTGCTAAGTTACTTCAAATAATGCGAGAGAACAACAACTTCAATTAGATATTAATCATCGAACTTGAGTAGCATTACAATATAATTCTGTCTTTTTAGAGCTACGTTGTGTCCATAATTATTCTCATAAATAAATCTATATTCCCTTTCATAATTCTCCCCTTTGATCTCTGTTTTTTCATTTAAATACACATAGAGCAGAGAGAAGTTACAACAGAGATGATTACAAAATGATTCCCATAACAAAATTGGATTGTTCATAACCAATTGATCAGTAAGATCATATCTGAAATATCTTTCCATCAATCATTCAACAAGAACAGGTCGAATTTAGTATTGCAACTGAGATAATTTGGAAAACGGCGGCAACAGCGAATCTGGGAAAATCGTCTTCAGAGAACCTTCCGTTACTCTTAATACGAACCGAATTTTGGAAAATCACTTTTTAACAAAGCTAATTCGGTCCGTTCTGGACAAAACCCATGTTTCATATTTTCCAGATTCTTCTCCATTTGACCAAACCGTTCAATGAAAATTTGTCGTTTATTATTCCAGCGAATTTTTGAGTTGGAATATTTAATGATGAGCTGGAGATCAAATCTACAATTTGGAAAATATCTTGGAGGCTAAAATGGTGAGTGATGTTACAACACATTTATTAATAAACCATCATTGGTAAAATCATGCATAATAATCATCAATTTATTAAAAATAAAGGAGAAGAAATAATATTTATCCATAAGAGCATAAATAATTATAAAATGGAATTCTATGATAAACCATGATAAATGACGTGATAAAGAATGGTAGAAATGGATGAAATAGGTGTTAAAAAGTGATAATAATAATGACAAACTAGCAGCCCAGCAGACTTGTTCTAAAAAATTCTCTTTTGTCACAGATGGATCATTCCCGCATCCACTATTTTGGATTCGCCAATGGAGCCTCTCGATGGTCACAAAATCTAGTAGCAGTCGTCCGACCCATATACTCTCCTAATCGGTAACCAACAGAGAATTTAACAGATCAACTACCAATAATCAAGTAGAATATGATGCAGTCATAGGGTTGTTGAGTGATGCCTCCCATCAGGGCATTCACCATCTACATGTCTTTCTCGATTCCCAGTTAGTGGTATCGCATTTAAACCAAGTTTTTTAAGTATGAGATTCACACCTATTTAGGAAATTCTTGCATGCACGATGGTTGAGTCGTCACTTTGATCACATTAGATTTACACATATACCAAGAAATAAAAATTAGATAGTCGCTCGCATAGAAAACCATATCCTAGACTGGAATGCATCTTGTATAAACCATCATCCATAAAAATAAAAGGCATAAAGCATAAATATCCATCATAGGTACATAACATTCATCATAGTTACATAACATTCATCATAAACATATGAAAACATAAACCAAATAATAAACATAGACACATCATAAGAGCCACAAAAAAATTTACATCTCGCATATATACATCAAAAAATATATGAGTCCCAGTATACAAAATAGGTCACTCACCATCATGTCAACCAAAAATATACATGTAATCAATAGAGAGAAGAATCCTCCTAATGGGTGCTTTCCCTAACCATACAAAAATCTCTAGGGCTGAGCCCTGCCTAGTGGGGTCCTTAGGACCCATAGAAGCCCTCGGTGCTAGTATAGGAGTAGTAGCCACAACCACAAGTGCCACCCTGCGTAAATTCGGGCAATGCGTCCTCTCTCGAGCTATCACTGTCTCCATCCATATGTTATCCAGGTCATCAAAACCCCTGGTCAGCATGTCTCGATTCAACTCCAACCGACTCCACAAATAGGCTAGACCTACAGCACGAGCATCAATAGCCTCAGCCCGAGCCTTTGCTGCTAGCACTCTAATGTTGGCAGCAACAAAAAACTACTTGAAAAATTTAGAACCAAAACATTGACAGGGCGTCTAGAAATTGACTAGACGTTGTCCTCCCATGTTTGGATGCAGTTCCCACCAAGGTTCATGAACCGTCGGAGAGCTTCTCCTTTTAGAGTAAGAGGAAACACTTTCAACCTTCGATCATTAGTACAATAATCATATCCTCTAAAAAGTATTTCAAACTCAAATAAGAATGTATCTGGATCTTCATTTGTCAAACCATGAAAATTTGGTAGAGATGATGGGGGAATTATGTGCATTTGTGTCACACCTCCTAGATCTTTGATAGGGAATTCAAAAGTTGCAATGTGAGCCATTTCTTACCATAATAGAAGATGTTCTTCATGTGTTTCTTCGAGGATTATCCTTCAAATGTTCATGTCAATTGGTTAGCAAAATGGGTGGTGCTTACATCACCACTTGAGTGGAATTACAAGATTTTTTCAAAAATTCTACCTCTAAAATTCCTACTTCAATTCCTATGCAATTCTGCTGAAAAGCGGGCGGAGGAGCAAGAACTTTATTTGCTCATTATGCAGGTTCTTACCTTCCATTTTTAATACCCAATTCTTTCACAACAGACAAACATCAAACACCTACTTCAACTTCTATGCAATTGTGTTGAAAATTTGGCAGAGGAGCAAGCACTTTACTTGCTCGTTATGTAGGTTCTTACCTTCTGTTTTTAATACCCAATTCTTTCCCAGCAAAAAATATTAAACATACATCACTCTCTGTGAAATGGAAACACTCTCCCCGACAATGGCGCCAAAATGTTGGGTGCTAAAAGGTGTCTTTTAAAACTCCTGATCGCCTCACATTAATTATCAACCTGGGTAAGTCTTTTTGTTTCAAGAGTGTACACAGTATGTGCAAGCTATAAATACAAAGAGTAATGATGTGAGATAATCTATTAAATTCAGTACAAGACTAAACAGATGCAATCATAAATCTCAAGCTGTAACTTTTAAAGGAAATAATACATCTAATATTCAAGACTTAAACCTCTACTAAAATCATAATAAAATCTCACATGAGCAATTTTAATTAATAATAGTATCAGTCGAGAGCATAGTAGCAATAACTCATCTCTTCTTAGCTGATTCAATCCAAATCATACTCAATCTCTAAAAAGCAATCCAAATGGAAATGATATCAATCTGAGAGTTCAATAGCAATAACCAAACTCTTAAAGATGATTAAATCAATGCAATGCGTTGTCTAGATAACTCACGCTGTGAAAAAATGATAGAAATACAAATTATAAAAAGAATATATATTATCTCAATAACATGAAATAATAAACAGTTGAATAAAATAGATTCACAGAAATAGGAAATTATAAAACCAATTAAACGCTCGAAACATCAGAAGCATAATACAAAGAAGTAGTTAACTCCACCGAAGGCCAGGCCCTTAGCCTCCAATGAGCACTTCTAAGTTACTTCAAATAATGCGAGAGAATAGAAACTTCAATTGGATATTAATCATCGAACTTGAGTAGCATTACAATATAATTCTGTCTTTTCAGAGCTACGTTCTGTCCATAATTATTCTCATAAATTAATCTATATTACCTTTCATAATTCTCCCCTTTGATCTCTGTTTTTTCATTTAAATACACACAGAGTAGAGAGAAATTACAATAGAGATGATTACAAAATGATTCCTGTAACAAAATTGGATTGTCCATAACCAATTTATCAGCAAGATCATATCTAAAATATCTTTCCATCAATCATTCAACAGGATAGGTCAAATTTGGTATTGCAACTGAGATAATTTGGAAAAAGGCCACAAAAGTGAATCTGGGAAAATCGTCTTTAGAGAACCTTTTTTTTCTCTTAATACGAACCAAATTTTGGAAAAAATTTCTCTAGAAAAGTTAATTCGGTATGTTCTGGACAAAACCCATGTTTTGGATTTTCCAGATTCTTCTCCATTTGCCCAAACCGTTCAATGCAAAACTGTCATTTCTTATTCCAGTGAATTTCTGACTTGGAATATTTAATAATGAGCAGGAGATCAAATCTGCAATTTGGAAAATATCTTGGAGGCTAAAATGGTGAGTGATGTTACAACACATTTATTAATAAACCATCATTGGTAAAATCATGCATAATAATCATCAATTTATTAAAAATAAAGGAGAAGAAATAATATTTATCCATAAGAGCATAAATAATTATAAAATGGAATTATATGATAAACCATGATAAATGACGTGATAAAGAATGGTAGAAATGGATGAAATAGGTGTTAAAAAGTGATAATAATAATGACAAACTAGCAGCCCAACAGACTTGTTCTAAAAAATTCTCTTTTGTCACAGATGGATCATTCCTGCATCCACTATTTTGGATTCGCCAATGGAGCCTCTCGATGGTCACAAAATCTAGTAGCAGTCGCCCGACCCATATACTCTCCTAATCGGTAACCAACAGAGAATGTAACATATCAACTACCAATAATCAAGTAGAATATGATGCAGTCATAGGGTTGTTGAGTGATGCCTCCCACCAGGGCATTCACCATCTACATGTCTTTCTCGATTCCCAGTTAGTGGTATCGCATTTAAACCAAGTTTTTTAAGTACGATATTCACACCTATTTAGGAAATTCTTGCATGCACGATGGTTGAGTCGTCACTTTGATCACGTTAGATTTACACATATACCAAGAAATAAAAATTAGATAGTCGCTCGCATAGCAAACCATATCCTAGACTGGAATGCATCTTGTATAAACCATCATCCATAAAAAGAAAATGCATAAATATAAATATCCATCATAGGTACATAACATTCATCATAGTTACATAACATTCATCATAAACATATGAAAACATAAACCAAATAATAAACATAAACACATCATAAGAGCCATAAAAAAATTTACATCTCGCATATATACATCAAAAAATATATGAGTCCCAGTATACAAAATAGGTCACTCACCATCATGTCAACCAAAAATATACATGTAATCAATAGAGAGAAGAATCCTCCTAATGGGTGCTTTCCCTAACCATACAAAAATCTCTAGGGCTGAGCCCTGCCTAGTGGGGTCCTTAGGACCCATAGAAGCCCTCGGTGCTAGTATAGGAGTAGTAGCCACAACCACAAGTGCCACCCTGCGTAAATTCGGGCAATGCGTCCTCTCTCGAGCTATCATTTTCTCCATCCAGATGTTATCCAGGTCATCAAAACCCCTGGTCAGCATGTCTCGGTTCAACTCCAACCGACTCCACAAATAGGCTAGACCTGCAGCACGAGCATCAACAACCTCAGCCCGAGCCTTTGCTGCTAGCACTCTAATGTCGGCAGCAACCAACAACTACTCGATCGCAGCCACCCATGCCTCAGCTAACTCAGCACGGGCAAGAATATTAGCAGCTGCAATGCTACTACCCTCTCCTGAGGGACCGCCTGCACCACCCTTTCCCCTAAACTGGGCCCGACCAGCCCCTAGCGGGTCTCTCTTGCTAGGCTGGTGACCCATCAAACGAGCGACAGGAAGCCCTGATGAACCCACGTCTGCAAGAGAAACCAAAAAAAATAGCATCAATGTCACCATCAAAGACATATAGATTTATATACAATAAAAATCATCAAAATGCAGAAAACATAAAAAGTCACACGTGCCGAACCCCATGCATAGTGTGCAAGAAGACCCATATCCGCATCCCCCTGGAAATCCATCCCTAAATACGGGAATTCAAGGAACATCTATGGGTTCAACTCCATCCACGCCTCGACCATCGCATCCCAGTAACAACTCGCCTCTCCTCCACCACGGGGCATCAAAAGTGCCCACCGACGCATCCAAGGATCCCTCGGAGGACCGAGGGGCACCGCCATAAAAGGCCAAAGCATCACAGCCCTCTTGTACATGATTTTGCAGATGATGCTCGCATAAGAGAAAGTCTTAATATCCCCCCTATGGGCAATGGCCAGCTAAGTGACCATGCCCTGGTTAACATAGCGAGCCCAGTAAAAAATTGACCGACATGAAGTCGGCGCAAAACCTCAAGTTGCGGACCTCACACTCAATGGGTCATTGTCAACCTAGCTAGGTAATATCATTTCCAAGGCTGCTCTCTCAGCCAGTTCTTTCACAAAGCTCACACAGATACATCCCCCGGTGATCGCATTAGCACTGCAATGCTCCTCATCCTTGGCCCAACAATGGATGTTCACTCCACCAGGAGGGAGTGGATATGGAAGGGCCTCCCCCTAAGGCAAAAGACCAATCACAAAATATACATTAGCCTCCAACTAGATCATGCAATCTTTGTGTCGCAAGACCATAATGCACCGTCTCTTGTTCTAGCATTGAACCAGGAAGTGTAGTAACCCATCCTGGGACCTCAGTATGTTGTTCTCTAAGAACTTCAGTAAACCATACCGACTCAGGACAGCCTGAGCATGGGGGTCTTGGGCCACTGCCACACTGATATTAGGGCAGTGCCTCTCCCACCATAACACCCTACCATCAGAGAAAACACCAAAAATCAGTTTTTACCAAAAAATATTAATTTTTTTTAAACAACTGACAGTCCCTGCTCCTGTAAAAAACTTAGGTGCGATGACCGTCTTCCAGTAGTAGATACAGGAGCATGGTCCATCGTGCATAATTTTTCCCCAACTACAAGGGTCTCACGCAAAAATTACATGTATCCTTGATCGCTCGTAAGGTCTTACCCAAAAATGGGTATAAAATCCATACAAATACATATTTGTATAGACCCCCCAATCCAGAAAATGAAAAAAATGAAAAGTGGGACGTTTATGGTCCTACCAGACACTGACGACACAAATCATGGGTACTCAGGCTGACTGCAATGGCAAGAGAAGCCCGGGAACAGGAGCTCTGCTCTGACCTTAGATGCTCAGAAGAAACAAATGAGTTGAAATGAACCATATTTTCCCATATATCGTCCTCTTCTCATTTACAAACCATAACTAGAGATCAAAGTACCCAATTTCAAAAGCATGAGAAACACAATGATCAACACTTCATCATGTTTAAATCAGGCCCCATAAATCCACGCCTCAGAAAAAGTCATTTTCAAGAACAACGTCCACCATACTGCAGTTCAGGTATGCCCTCTCTTGTTACTTTACATTCAAGTTATTTCATATATGTTTGTATAAAAAATATGCTTTTTACTTGGGGTATTGGTTGTAGGTATTAAAAACATGTCAAATCACCATATGTCCTAGCCAATAAAGGTACAAGAGTAGGTATCATTATACCCGCAGCATGATAGACTCCCCGAGAATCTTTTCATATCCAGGCATCATTTCTTCAAAGAAATAGACCATAGGTTTCATTCACCCAACCATGTTTATCATCACCCCACCTTGCACATGATAAACACCCTTGCAGATCGGTATAACCTCACCCTTCATGGCATCCATCACTCATGTAGACCATACACCAAAGCTCTGGAGCCATGGCCATAAAACCCCAAGCTCAGAAAGCAATTAATGTTCATTCATCCATCATAAATCAAGTCAAGTTTTACCCATGTCATGTTAAAACCCCTTTCCCAGGCTACTGTTCTCACAAGGTGATCAGAAAAAATGCACCACCGTGTTTCACATTTAGCCTATCACACTCACATTAGCATATCCCATCTACGAATTTTTTCATCCACCTCATTAACCCCGCACCCAGACCAACCAATGGGGCCCCCGCCCTCAGAAAAACACACTCCTCACATCATAGTGAAGGATTATTCACATTTTTAGGGGCACCTCTCTCCGTTCCTGTACATCCAAACCCATTTTATATTCTTTTAGCAAGTGTACAAAGATTTTTTTTAGGAGAGCACTCCCACCCATCCATTTACATTTCTCACCTAACAGCAGTCCCTAATCACTCTTGGTCGGAGCTACACATTCTTTTACTGCACCCAACCATGACACTCATAGCAACCATACACCCACCCTAGATGTCCTACCAACTCTAGGGATTTCCTCACCAAAAATTGTTATGATTGTTGCCATTTGCATTTACAGCTCCGACCTCGGGCCACTTAACTACCATCATTAGTTATAACCATTTCTCGTCATCATGACTACTTCACCGATCACACCACACCCTGCTACATGAGAAATATTGGTCCCTTGCATCAATACTCATCTAGATCAGTTGATGCTTCCTTATTGTTGACTACAAGAACCATTTTCCAAGGAGGTAGTACCTTGGATTACTCCTCACCTCAATAGGGGCATCCCTAGATGGCACTATGGGAATCATCATTCCCCATTGATGTCATCGATCCTCTTGACATTCGACTTCAAAATAAGCTTTCATGTCAATATTGTATTGTACTTCATAACCATTGCACTCTGTCAGAATTTGTCGAAGGCCCGTGACTTGATAAGCATCTCTTTCAGCAATTCTTACACGGGAAGGTTCCCAACAGTCCAATACCCATGCATACAACGAGAACTTTTTCTAAAAAAATGTGCCATACCAAGATTATTCATGTGGGCACCACATTCAACCTTATTTCAAAGAAAAATACCCCCAAGAGCGTCAGCAACCGTCATCATCAACCAGCAGCAGGCCACTACCAAAAGTGGCATAAACAGAACCATTATCTGTTAGATAAGATTAACTAGTCAAAACATCACGAGCATGGGACATGCTCACCTCAACGAAATATTTTCTTCATTCTATCTCTTCCAAGTTTCCAACAGAGCATGGTATATTTTTTACTTAAGACAAGGGGTCTCCCGACTTAGTTCCAAAGCAAGTCACTCTCTCTCTCTCTCTCTCTCTCTCTCAAAAGGATCAAATAGAAAAGAAACCATAACGTATTTCAACTATACAATTCTTCCTAGACATCCTACATTAGGGGGAAACTGTTAACACTAGAAAATTGTATGAGCAAAATACATTAAAAATTTCAAGAATAAGGTACAAATAAAGGTTTCCAGATAATGAATGCATTAGGAAGAGCCAAAAAAATTAATTCTTCCTAAGGTTAAAGGACAAATTTATGGACAACACACAAGCAACAAGGACTTTGGGCACACAGTGCAGCTATTTCTTCGATAGCGGCGCGGTCCTGGGGATGATGAAATGTCACCATCCGGGACCACTTGGCATGCTTGTTTAAAAATATTCTCACCCAATCCTACCAAGTACAGTCATCTTTGAGCCACCTTGAGGCTTTAATGCAACACACAAAGGAATCCTACCTCCACTCTTTTGTCACCATCCATCTTGGGCCAAGAGAAGGAGGGAGAATTTGAAAATGGTCTATAAAAGCCAACATTTGGAAGAAGAAGAAGACATCCATTGTTATGCTCACCAAACTGCTCCATAGAAAACCATCTTATGTAGTCCAACAATAGAGGCATTGGAAGGACTCAGTTGTTGGCCACCCAACATATCAGTCTAAGAGAGAGGATTTCACCACATGCTCATCGAACTACCATCCTTTGAGAGGGAAGAGAAGCTTCCAAAAAATTTGAGGGGAAGAGACCCCCTTGTCTTGGATATTTGAGCTCCATAGCTTAAAGGATCCACTACAAGAGATTTAGTATTCTATCTTTAATCACCACCAACACTTAATAAAGGGAGAAGCTCTCCATTTTTAGTTATTAGTGTGTTTTCTCTATCGAGCGTGTATCTTGTGCATATTATTTTATTTTTGTTTTATTCTTTATGTAGTATGTTATGTTTCCTCTATAACCTAGCTTATTACATGTTGAACTTGTTCCACTAACATTAAACAAACCATTTTGACCTGTAACTCTTATGTAAGTAAGCAACCCGCATACTAAGCAAAGTGTATTTCGTACACCCATGTGCCAAATGCACTACCACAAGAGGTATTGTTGGAATATTACAAGCTGATAACAAGGTCTTCTTCGTTGCCCTCAAGAGTAATGATGGGCAACCAACCCTTGTCCAATAGGGATCTCTTAAGTTGTTCTTGTATATTATGGAGAGTATTATTTCCAAGGAAACATAAGGTAGCTTATCTTTCACAAAAAATTGGTCTTTGTTTCATAAAATAGAGGGATTTCTTCTTCACTTATCATGTTGTTGAAAATGTAAAAATAACATTTTGTTGATGTGTTCTCTGATCAGATAGTTGCATATTTATACAGACTCAAAAAAAAGGCAACTTAAACCCATCATATTTGTGGGTCATTCCTTAGGAGGGGTAGTTGCTACTTTTGCCACAATATGGGTACTTGAAAATAGGATGAGGCAAAGTTATCCTTAGTGTATAACATTTGGAAGTCCACTAGTGGGGGATGTAGGACTTGTTGAAGCGGTTGTTCGTGAAAATTGGGTAGGAAACTTCTCTCATGTGATTTCCAAGCATGATAGTATTCCTTGAATGCTCCTTGCACCTTTTGAGTCAATCCCTAAACCCTTGATTGTTATATTTCCTTACTGACAAGGCATAATGGCTAATGACTATAAAATTATACTTAATTCTTTTTTTGAAGATGCTGGTAGGAATCTTCTCAATAATTTTCTCTAGTATACTCACACAGTAACAAACTATGGGCCCAACTCTCTAAGGGAATCAGGAGGAGTTATAAAGAGAATCCCATACAAACATTTTGGTACTTACATGTTTTTTTTAGGCGAGGGTGCAACGTGTATTGATAATTCTAAGAAGGTTTTGAAGATTCTTCATTTGATAATTCAGAGCCACGAAAATATCGTGAAGGAATGTTTTTGATAGCATGTAGAGAATGGATTTATTTTCAATCATGTCATAGGGAAGTCCATAAGTGGGAGAATAACTGCAAAACCTGAGTCAAAATATTTTGACAACATGGAAATGTCATTGTAGCTAGAAGCTATTGGTGTTGGTCCTAAGGTAATATTATTAAAATAAAATAAAAAAATATTTATGTTTTTTTTTTTTTTATATATAGATACAATTCCTTGCAGAATTTTGAATTAAAGTATTATGAAATAACATATACATATATATATATATATATATATATATATATATATATATATATATATATATATATATATATATTTGTGTGTGTGTGTGTGTGTGTTTATTGTTAATTTTATTTTGTTTTATTTGATTGATTAAGACTTATGTTCTTGAATTGGAAGATTGGACTTTGTGTAGAATGATCATACACCAATTTCCTTACAAATGGAAGGAGATATTGAAAACAAACATAACACAAACATTTCTAAGCCAGAAATTGAATTAAGTGAGAAACAATGTATTATGGCACAACTTTAGTGGTCTAAAGAGCATTCTGAGAAGGAAAATGGCATCACATATTATGATTCCTGTAGCACACAAGAGGATATCAACAATAATTTTCCTAGGGAAAGGTTGGGAAGGTTTTGGGATGATATTATTAAAATGTGGGAGAGACATGAGTTTCCCACTAATTTCCAATATCAAAACAAGTGGGTAAATGCTGGAAATACATATAGAAGGATTTTGGAGCCTCTAGATATTGAAAATTATTATAAAATGTCTAAGGGTAAAGGAAAATATCTTTGAGATGGAACACCTACTCACCATAATAATCTTCATAAATGGATGGAAGAGAAATAAAAAACTTGGAGTTCACAAGGTTGGAGCGGTTGCACAAAGCTTGCATCCCTCACTCAAGACTCATGATTTTGGATGCAAGTAGAGGAGGTTGTCAAAGAATAGGGCCAGCACCAATACATAAAATATTTTTTCTATATATCTTACATTTGCAAGATGTGTTCAGTTTTGTTTTTCTTTCAAATGGGTGTGCCTCGAAGATGTTCATGAAAAGGTGATAAATTATTGTTATGCAAAGGGATATAAGAAGGCTTGATCAATTCATAAAATATTTTTCATTGTAGAGCTTACATTTTCATGATATGTTGGATTATGTGCAAGATGTGTGTAGTTTTGTTTTTCTTTCAATTGGGTGTGCCTTGAAGGCATTCATGAACAAGTGATAAATTATTGTTATGCAGGGGACTCAAAGAAGACTTGACCAGTATATAAAATATTTTTTTTCTGTAGCGCTTTCATTTCCAGGATATGTCGAGTTTTGTGCAATATTTTTGTAGTTTTGTTTTTCTTTCAACTCGACATCCCTGAAAGATGTTCATGAACAACTCTGAGAAATTATTGTTATGCAGGTTTAAAGTATTGTGATGCAGAGGTAGTGATGGGTGGGAAGAGGTGGTGTATCAGTGTCAAAGTAATGTAGATATGCACATAGCCATGCGGAGTATGTGACAACTCAAGATGACAACCAACCACTTTGTGCAAGATATATATTATGTAAAGAAAAAAATTAAGGCTAATGAAGTAATTCTAGCATTATTTTAGTTTGGAAAAATAGGAATGATGTGAACCATTTAAGCTTAAGAAATTAGTGGAGAATATAGAGTGGTGCCTCGGGAAGAGGCAAAATAAAATAAATAAATAAATTGTTGGTTGAAAAGGCCATTCTATCTACCTCATAGGTTTAAGGAAAGTGTTTTATAAAATATCAATTTAAAACTTTGGGTAAATCAATTTAATTTGCAGACAATTAGTAAAAGTGATAATTGAATTACTAATAGTCTGATGTCGTAAATGAAAAGGACTATTAAAAGTATATAATGATGTCTAACTATTCAAAAATTACCATTGATATGAAATCATAAAATAATAATGAAATCAACAATCATTTATAAACATTCCACTCTTTCTACACATATGATATGATACTAAAATGTAAATTAAAATTTATAATATTACTCTAATATTGGTTATAACCCAATAATAATGAATTTATATTTGAAGGATACAATTTAAGAATAAAATTATAATAAGTGAAGAGATACATAGGTGTTAAAACTCAAAAATCATACCGCCAAAAGAAATTAAAAATGCCAAGCAGAAGGTATAGATAAAGGTTTCCAGAGAAGGAATGCATTAGGAAGAGCCAAAAAATTCCTAAGGTTAAAAGACAAATTTATGGACAACGCACAGGATACAAGGACTTTTGGCACACAGTGCGGCTATTTCTTCGATATTTGCACACAACACGGCTATCCCTTCTATAGCCACACGGTCTCCGGGATGACGGAATGTCACCATCCAGGACCACTTGGCATGCTTGGTTAAAAAATTTCTCACTCAATCCTACCAAGTACAATTGTATTTGAGCCACCTTGAGGCTTTAATGGAGCACACAAAGGAATCCTACCTCCACTCTTGTGTCACCATCCATCTTGGGCCAGGAGAAGGAGGGAGAAAAAGAAAATGGTCTATAAAATCCAGCCTTTAGAAGAACTAGAAGAGACACATTGTTATGCTGGAAAAATTACTCCATAGAAAAGTAGCTTGTGTAGTCCAGTAGCAGAAGGATTGGAATCACTCAATTTTTTTCCACCGAACATTTTAGTCCAAGAGAGAGTAGTTCACCACATGTTCGTCGATCTACCATACTTTGAGAGGGAAGAGAAGCTTGTAGAAAACTTGAGGGGAAGATACCTCCTTGTCTTGTATATTTGAGCTCCATATCTCAAAGGATCCACTACAAGAGATTTATCATTCTATCTTCTATCACCACCAGCGCCTAATAAAGGGATAATTTGTCCATTTTGAGTTATTAGTGTGTTTTCTCTATCGAGCGTGTATCTTTTGCATATTGTTTTGTTTTTGTTTTATTATTTATGTATTATGTTATGTTTCCTTTCTAACCTAGATTATTACATGTTAAACTTGTTCCACTATCTTTTAACAAACCATATTGACATATAACTCTTATGTAGGTAAGCAACCCGCCTACTAATAAAAGTGTATTTCGTATGCCCATGCCCCGAATACACTACCATAGGAATGGTGACTCCACTGGATTCTTTCTTTTTGAGTTAATGGTTGTTGATGCAGGTCCTTCTTCCTGCTCAGTTTGCTGCAAACCACCCCTACGTCCTCTCAGCATCTCCAATCACACTCAGTGAGAATTTTTTTATAATAGAGGAAGAATTTTTCTTCATTCTGCCCGACTGCGCGCATTGTGCTCCGACAGATGTGCGCTCTGTGCCTATGGGAATATAAACTGCATGGTAGGCCAAACAAGCTAATTTTTATTTATTTTTTTCCATTTTTACAGCTGTAAAGTCCTTGGAAACCCATAAAAAATGTTCCATCACTGTGTTCTTCTATTTCATGACTGATTAGGACTCTTACTTGCTATAATTTAGCGTAGAAACTAACTAGTTTTAATTTTTATTTTTATTTTTTTGCAAATCATACATAGTTTAAGTAGGAAAAGTAAGTGGCCTTGAATACATATATGTTGTCTAAACAAATGATTTTTTGATAAAAGATAAAAAAACACATAGCGTAATTAGCACAAAAGTAAGTGGCCCATATATCCACATATATTTAGCTAATTCAAGTTTTTTCAATTTTTGCATTAGATTAGTTCAATTTTGCATTAGGAATTGGGACTAGGGAAAAAATTTTAACAAGAAAGAAATTAATCTTGGTCACCCTTACACCTCACGGTGAGCCTAGCTATGCACATGAAGGCTTTCCTAAGACAATTTTCCATCTCCCTATAGTGCAAACATAGTCTAACTAGGCAAGGTGTAAGCGGCCCATAATCCACACATCATTTTTTTTGCAAGGAAAAACCACACATAGGGTAATTAGAAAGGATTGTAAAGGATCATCGCATATCTGCATCTCATTACATGTGTGACTGCACACTCCAAAGAATCCATGAAGCATCGGTAAGCATTAGACCAAAAATCACCTAGTGTGTTGGGACCTTTATCCTCTTCTTACAGTTACTTCACCAAAGCACACCCTAAAAAATATTGACACTCTCTAAAAATAATCAATAACCAAACTCACTAAATTCTCCCCACAGGGGCCACAAAATAATTTATAGTTCAGGTTACGACCATCAAGGGTAGGCATCCAATATGCTGTCGTGGTCATAATACATTTTGAAACATAGATGTTGAATTTTTAGGGAGCTTCAAATCCATCTATCTGCCCACGAAACGAATACCTGAGCATTACTAGAGACCTGTTTCAGAGGGAGTTAAGCTTAGGCCCAGTTCATGCGGTACTTTTTCGGGCTACCTAACCCATAATGTTCTCGATACTGGTAGTTGATTACCAAGAAGCTCAAGAATCAAACGCTCACGTGGAACGACGATACTTTAGTGGCCAAAACTAGGTCATCCCTCCCTATAAGTGACGGTGCAGGTAGCACTTGATCCTCATACCATTACCTTGGTTGATTCTTCAGCTACTGGAAGGCATCACTAGTTCTTTCAGGATGTTAGCCCCAGTACCCATTAGGAGATATATTCGCAAGGCCCAGTTACGTTGAGAGTGTAAGGAAGAGTAGGTCTATATAGGATTTTGAGTATTATATGCAAAACAAATAAAACCAAATTTTTTTCTTGATTGATCACATATATTTAAATTAAATGAAAATTTACCTCTTATTTTTTTCTTTGTTTTATGCATCTGATCATATTTTATTTGATAGAAATATTCCTTCCTCCAACAAACCAAAAATATCACCAAGATCAAGCCATTCGACACCATAATGGATCCAACAGGACCCTATCAATCTAGGAATTTCTTGGACCTCTCCCCATTAGAGGGAGGAGTTCGAGGTCTCCTGCTATTTAGGCATCGAAGTCAACACATTACCACCATTATTGGTCCATCCTTTATCGGGGCATCTGTGATTCGAAACCCCCAAGGGTCACCCAACACCACACCAATGGAAACCCCAGCAGGGTCACCACACTCAACCCCCCCTACAACCCCTAGAGGGAAGAGGAGCGCTACCCCTTCAGGGAATCAAAAAAAAATCCATCAGGGCACACCATAGTGTAATATTCACTAGGCACCTCCCTTAAACCATCACATTCAGAGACTTGTTTTCACACAGTGTACAATGGAAGCCAATACACATTTACCCTTCTTAGCATCACTTAATCTTCTAGATCTAAGGAAGTTAACTAATTACCCCATTTCTCCTAGCCTTAACTGGTCTCCCATGCCCACAAATCTCCCTTCAGATATACCAAAATTCGAAGGGAAGCAAGCGGAAGACCCGGGAAAGCATATCATGACTTTCCACATATGGTGTTTGTATAATCATATCATGGACAATACCATTAGACTAAGACTTTTTCAACGCACCTTCACAGGACCTGCAGCGAAATGGTATCTTGAGAAACCTTATGCTTCTCAAGGAACCTTTAGCGCCCTCGCTACTACATTCCTCACGTGTTTTTAGCTCCCCATTCATCATGATTCAAGAATGGAATTTCTGACACATTTTAGGCAAACACCAAGTGTCCATATATCAGACCATCTTCGCGAATGGCGGTGACACCGTAGTTTTTGTAAAGCCAAACTTTACAATAGAGTGTTGTTGGACATAGTTTCTAAAACTCTCACAGCTGAGATTTAAAAAGATGTGGCGACACAGAAATCTACCTCCGAGGAGGACGCCATTAGAAAGGCTCAAAAACTTGAACTCATTTCCACCCAACCAAGATATATTTACAATGTCCTGCCAAATTACCCACACCTGCAAACTTATACAGAGTTACCAGGTGCGTCGAATGTTGCAGAAGGTTTGATCGGGTCCTTGACCCAAGGTCACCTAAGTTGCAGTAACCAGTACCCAGGATACTCATACAATTCTACTCAGAACATATTGCAACCTATCTACCTTCAAAGTCAGTCTACACTTCTGTTGAATATGACGAATAGGGTAATACCATACCATCAAAAACAAGGAGGCTCATACCCTCCCTTGCAGAGCAACCAATACTAAGATAGGAATGTTGATACAAGAGAGCCTCCCCAACAATATTACACCAATTAGGGAAAAAGGAACCTATACCCCCATTTTCCTGCAAAACAACGTACCAGTGAACCTAGTGCAACCATCCCGGGCTCAGTAGTGACATTCTTACGACTAGGAGAACAACAATAATCCTCCAAACACTAGAAAAAAGAGGCCTAGGAAGAAAAAAAGTGGAGACTTGTGACAAGGGGGAGATAATAACCAATGCCCCCCGCGATCTCAGTTTGGGGGAAACCCCAACCTAAATCAAAATCGAGAGCCAAATAGTAACTCCCAAGGGAAAAAAAAGAGACCCAGTCTAAGGACAAATCATTCGTGTGTCATATGTGGTGAATATGGCCATTACACTCACCACTGTCCCAAACTCCCCGAATTGAAAAAACTTCAGGGTAACCAAGGACAAGGGGGACCTCCTCAACAACCTGTTGTAATGTAGGAACCCTTCCCCCACCAAGGAGTGGTTAACACCCAACAACAAAAACTACCCCAAAATGATATCGGAGGAGGTATTCACGATATCTACATGGATGGTGAAGAATTTTTCTTCCAATCAAGGAATAGGAACTACGATACAACTGCGAACACCAACCCATTAGGTACAAGTACGAGGGCACCTACCACACCATTAACTATCTCCAAACTACCTATTGAGCCCCTTCCAAAAATGGTCAAGGGACAAACCAGGCACATAGGACATCACTCTAAAGTCGCTCATAGCTATAACATAGTGGATGATTTAGCTCAATCACCAGCTTCTATGTCAGCTTTAGAAGTTCTGCAATCATGCCCAAGAAAATGGAAAGGCTTAATTTCTGCATTAGGCCCAATCGATCCTTCCGATTCACACCTAATTTTTTTTTACTTAGAGAAGACAAGCCTTAAGCTTCCTTCTCTAGTTGCTTTATAAATACCAGTTTCGATCCAGAACATCACCATACATCGATGCATCGTCGTTGAAGGAGCATCCACATGTATCATGTCCAAATCAATTTGGAAAAAGTTAGGATCACCTTAATTAAAACCATTTGACATCATTCTTAGAGCATACGACAGATGCCCATCAGCCCCCATCGGTCTGTGTCAAAATGTCCTAGTAAACCTGTCTAAAAAAGAAATTCTCATAGACATTGAGGTCTTAGATGCATAAATAGACTACAATATACTCCTCGAGTGAAGTTATATGTACACTATGACTGCAGTCGCATCCTCTGTCTTTAGGGTAATGATTTTTCCCCATGATGATCGGATCATCACCATCGACTAGCTCACATACTACGACAAGAAACCCATGACCATTCTCGATGTCGTGTTACCATACGTAAACACAAACACAGAACCACTCAAAATATATACAAAATTTTTCCCAAGCCAATTCAAACCATTATCCATCCTAGGGTCATTCCTAGAAGATCCCCATATTATACCAGAGGGAGTTCGGGAAAGCGTGGGGGCACTGGTGTGCATGATGCTCTCATCAAACACCGAAACTAGCCCAAACATATAAACAAGAAGTACAAATGCTAAAGCCACTGGAATGACATTCCTACCATACGCAATTTCGTAAACCTCGTTTTTATATCCCCCACCTGGTTTTGTATCAAAACAAGTCATGGAAACTATGATATTGCGAAATATGGCTTTTGCAATACTCGTGTGGCATTTCATCCCTCTATCAATGCTATAAAGCCCATACATTACCTCTATAGTAATAACCACTATTTCCCCTAAAGAGGTCATAGCAGTTAAATAACACTTGTAGTAGCGCCAACTGACACGACCAAGAAGAATAACAAAAAAGGGAAAAATTTTGAATTCCCAAGTTACCTAGGGAATTACAACCTTGCACATTGTGTGATATCGTAGGTCATCCTACGAATATTTTCTCGAATGTAGAATAATTGAAACCCCTTCTACAGACCGAAAGAAATGTCGCGACCTTGAATTCCCATAAAAAGGAATAGGCCACAAACAACTACAGGAAAGCATTACGCACCAATCATGCGTGCGCCATCTGTGACCATTATGGGAATTATACCCATCATTGCACAGAGATGTCGCGATATAGGGATGCCTTGAAAGCCCTAAAACAATCTTACCAGGAGGACCCCTCAGCACCACCCATGCAAATGGACAAGGGTGAATCCAAAACCATAATGTACGTATAAGAGGAACCTACATCTTGCGCGTATACAGTCACCCGAACAACCCATAAACAAGAAAAAGAGGCCACACCACATGTCCTTGTTTTCGCACTATGTGACGAGTTTGATCATCATTTAATCACACAGTGCCCTGAGTTAAGGTCGTTCAGATGACATACATATCATATTTTTCGAAGCAACCACCATGTGTGACATTTTCCCCACATCTGTCGATTCTTTTCTATGTGAATCCAAAACCATAACGTACATATGAGAGGAACCTACATCTTGCGCGTATATAGTCACCTGAACGGCCCATAAACGGGAAAAAGAGGCCACACCACATGTCCTTGTTTGCGCACTATGTGATGAGTTTGATCATCATTTAATCACACAGTGCCCTGAGTTAAGGTCGTTCAGATGTTATACGTATCATATTTTCCGAAGCAACCACCATGTGCAACATTGTCCCCTGTCGATTCTTGTCTATGTTGGATTTCATGCGACGCTTCATCGTTGAAAACCCTGACTTAGCCAATCTAGACACAGAATACACAAGTAGCACTACAATTCAAGGGACGGAAGCAACCAGGATCATATTTTATGTGTTAGAGGAGAGACGATCACAAAAATAACCACCTCTTTTGCCTAATCATCCTCAGGCTCCAGTCCAGCTCTACGCACTATGTGATGAATGAGATCACTTCATCGTTGACTGTGCAGCTCTAGAGGTATTTCAAATATGGTACTTGGTTAACCTAGTGTACTAAGATGGCCTACGAGTAGTGCAATATTCTTACTGAGTGTGTTCAATTAACCACTCGATTCATTGTTGTCCCTACATCCCCCCCTTCCATTTGACGTTAAATTGTTTACGCCAGGCCATAAACCATCTCATTGCAGAAGACGGATCATATTCGGACTGAGTAAGAATTTTGACAACAGAAGATAATGAGGCAACCACGTCCATCCTCTTGATATCAGAAGAAAAATGGCTAACAAAGGGGCAGATTATCACCCCAACCACCCTCCACAACTAATAGCAGCCTGCGCATTGTGCGACGCACGCAATCATTTGATCGCTCACTGCCCAGATTTATGATCATTTCGCAAATGGTACTCAATCACTTAGGTGGTCCAAAGGGAGTGGAAAACCAAAGAGCAACAATATTGTCTTATTTTCCATGACAACCATCATGCTCGGCATTGTCCTTACATCCTGCAATTTCGACCCATGTTAGATGTCATATGCTCATTGGTCACCAAATATCTGGATGTAACCGGTTTCGAACCTAGGAAGCTTGGTGCAATGTGGTCTTCCCCCCATCACCACCAAAACCCTAAGAAAGCTAAGATGACCAATCGTCTTAGCTGGGCATGAAACTAGCCAAGAAAATCACGTGCTCTATCCGATAAAAAGGACCACATGTTCAATCAATGTCAGGAACTCAATAAAATCACACACAATCTTCGCATGGTCACAACCATACCACATATCCATCTCTTTAATCAAGAGAAGATCACATGTTGCTATTGTAGGATATGCTCAAAATTTCACCACACTATGAATTGTGAATACCTCCAAAGGTTACGAACGTCAAGAACAACATTGAGGCAGGACTCCCCAAAGGAGCCACACCACCCAAGACCAAATACTCGGAGGTGGTGAAAGCGCAAGAATGCACCAATTCCCAACCATCTCCAAGCATCCACATCTGGTGTGGAGAGTAGTGCTAGTTCTCACGCAATCTACTCTCTAGGTACCTTTAATCTATGCACCATTTTCATAATCCATAACCATGAAATAGAGATGTTCCCATTGTTGAAAACATTTCGACACCTCTGCATTCAAGACAATATTCAAGTAAAATAAGGTGCGCGTACCCCTAGTACACCACCAAAAGGCCACGAATTTTCCCTCAAACAAACAACCATAACGGAAATTCTTCCACCATATAACACTCATGACATAGGACACCATATACGATTTATCTCATCATGCATGGGAACCATGACTCGTGCTATTTTCTCATCTTTCAAAAGTGTCGAGACTATTGCAACTAACACAAAGATAATAGTACCTTCGATGGGGCAAACCCAACCCATTTTCACTCTGTCAACCTCGTCCAGTCCCACGACACTAGCCACAGAATCATATTCATGTATTTCAACCAACACTGTTATGCCTGAACCAATTACTCATAGCCTCACACAAAACAATTCCCCCTTTTACATCTTGTTTCACTCTAATGAAGATATTTTAGAGGCCATGATAGAACCAGATTGTCCATGGGACTCAATGCATGACCACTCATTTTTTCTTCCAGAAAAAACATTTGTGCCTAGCAGCCCAAAAACCCAAGACATATATGCCATTGAATCCAAATACTTCCTTCCATATGGGAAGGTATATTGCTTCAAAAACCCCATCCCAACACCCGATGCGTTTGAAGAAGGGAATATGTCAAATATTTCTCCAACCATTTAGGTGAATATCTCAAGAAAACCAGGCAAAATAGAAGAAATCTCACTAGGGGCAGCATGCTCCCGAGACGAGGTAGTCACTTCTACAGACTTATTACAAGAGTACAGGGAAATATTCACATGGGATTATTCAGAAATTCCAGGGCTAAGCCCCACCATCGTAGAACACCACATTGATAGCTGGACTAACGTATCACCAGTCCACCAAACACAACGTGAATTACACCCATCCAAAGTAGAATAAATCAAACAAAATATTGAAAATCTTCATAAAGCCAGATTCATCTACCCAGTCGCCTACACATCGTGGTTTCCAAGCCTATATCCGTCATGAAAAAATAGGGCAACATCCGAGTCTGCACCTATTTTCGAGATTTAAATAAAGCTTGTCCCAAGGACAAGTACCCTACCCCATTTATTGACCAATTCATTGACGCTTGCATCGGTCACGAGGCCTTGTCCTTCATGGACGGATTCTCAGGGTACAATCAAATTGAAATCCAGCACATGGATTGGTACAAGACGATGTTCACTACCCCCTAGGGATCGTTCACACATCAAGTTATGCCTTTCGGTCTTAAAAACGCTGGAGCCACCTTCCTATGGGCCATGAATTATATATTCCATGATTTGTCTCACATCATCTTAGATTACTTGGACGACCTCACAGTACGATCCAATAAATGAAGTAACCATTTTGAGGACTTACAGTTGGTATTCCAATGATGCCAACACTACAACCTACGCTTGAATCCCCTCAATGCAAGCATACTGTTAGGATTCATCGTATCCCAACAAGTGATTAGAATTGACCCCCTAAAGGTTTAGGAAATAAAATAAGTACCACCACCTAAAACTCTCAAGCAACTTCAAAGCCTGTAGGGGAAAGCCAACTTCTTACGACGCTTTGTCCCCGACTATGCCACTTGTGCACAAGGTTTCCTATGCCTACTCCATCAAGACATTCCATTCAAATGGGATGATAAGGCTCAAAATTTGTTTGAGGCACTAAAAGACACCTTGTCTTCAACCCCCTCGATCATCCCACCCAATTACGACAAATAATACACCTTATATCTATCTGCATCAGACACTGCCATAGTTGGGCGTTAGCCCAAGATGGACCAGATAATAAAGAGCACATAATCTATTACATCAATAATAACCTATCTAGCCCTACTTTAAAATACGAACAGGAAGAAAAAACTTCCCTAGCCCTAGTACATGCAGTACAAAAAATTCAGCATTAAATCATCCTAAGGACTACAACAGTCATAGAAACTGTCAACCCCATGTGATATATGTTAACCCTCTATATCATGAATCATAAGTACACTCGATGGGTAGTCATACTATAGGAATTCGACCTACATTTTAGCTCCCCCAAGAGAAAAAAAGCATTAATCCTAGTTGAGTTCATCACTGACCTTCAAAGTCTGACTCCAGGATCCCCAGTTAATGACTCACTACCAGACAAACATCTATTCTTAGTGACGACAGAGGACCCTTGGTACAACAACATCCTTCTATTCTTGTGGACCCAAAAATTCAAACCACATCTCACCCGTGACAACCAAAGGCGCATACGCCATTAGGACCCCTGGTACCTTCTCATGGGGCACGTCCTTTATCGAAGAGGCATTGACACTATTTTACGTCAATGACTCACACATGACCAAGATGAGAAAGCCCTAAATGAATTCCATAGTGGGGTTTGTGGCGACCACCTCTCAGGGATGGCCAATGCCCAAAAATTGTTGTGGGTTGGTTATTTTTGGCCCACCTTATTCCATGATTGCATTCAAGCAGTCAAAAGGTGTGAGTGATGTCAATGCTTCGCCCACAAGGCAAGGGCACCTCCTGCTCCTCTACACCCGGTCATTGTAGTAGGTCCCTTTTGTAAATGGGGAATCAAATTTATGACTTGAAACCATAAGTCATCAGGTAACCACAAATACATTATTGTAGTCATCGACTATTTTACAAAGTGGGCAGAAGCCATGCCTACATATGACAACATGACAAAAACCGCAACTCGATTTCTCTTCAACCATGTCATTGCACAATTCGGTGTACCTAAGGAGTTAGTCTCCGACCATGGAAAGCATTTCAAGAATGAAATATTCCATGAGCTATCTCATCATCTAGGATTTACGCATGAGTTTGTGTCACAATACTACCCCCAGTCCAATGGTTAGGTAGAATTTGTTAACAAAGTACTCAAAACAGTGTTACAACATATGGTCAACAACCATAAAACTAACTCGCACCATATGGTATTTTCAGCCTGATGGACATATCGCTCAACAGTTAAATATTCAATAGGATTCACACCTTTCCAATTGATATACAGAGTGGAGGTCATACTCCCCATTGATCGCGAAATCCCCAACTTACACGTAGCTATCGAACTCCTCGATGATGCCCAATTGGTACAGTTAGAGCTCGTCGAAGAAAGTTAACGAGAGTCTCTCCAACATAATGAGGCTCACAAGAAAAGGGTAAAAGCATCATTCCACTGCAACATCACCCCTCACTCATTTTCAGAGGGGGAGCTAGTCCTTCGCTACGACGTTGCAAAAGAATCCCTAGGACCCAGGAAGTTTGAAAAATTATGGAAGGGTCCTTACATCATCAAACACTGCCTCCTAAAAGGAGCTTACATTCTGTTTGAGCCTGACGGTACATGCCTAGCTAATCCCATCAATGGGCTCTACCTCAAAAAATTCCATCCACAGGGCAGGAAGTCTTGGCCTTAGAGATAAAATGAATGTAACATAATTTTTTGAGATGATCACAATCATCATGGACTTGTTCTAAGAAATTCTCTTGTGTCACAGATGGATCGTTCCCGCATCCACTATTTTGGATTTGCTGATGGAGCCTCTCGATGGTCACAAAATCTAGTAGCAGCCGCCCGGGCCATATACTCTCATGATCGGTCACCATTCCTCACCAACAGAGTATGTAATAGATCAGCTACCAATAATCAAGCAGAATATGATGCAGTCATAGGATTGTTGAGTGATGCCTCCCACGAGGGCATTCGCCATCTACATATCTTTATCGATTCCCAGTTAGTGGTATTGCATTTAAAATAAGTTTTTCAAGTACGAGATTCACACCTATTTAGGAAATACTTGCATGCACGATGATTGAGTCGTCTCTTTTATCACATTACATTTACACATATACCAAGAAATCAAAATCAGGCAGTCAATCGTATAGCAAACCATATCCTAGACTGGAATGCATCTCGTATAAACAATCATCCATAAAAAGCAAAGGCATAAAGCATAAATATTCATCATAGGTACATAACATTCATAATAAACATATGCAAACATAAACCAAATAATAAACATAGACACATCATAAGAGCCGCAAAAAAATATACATCTCGCATATATATATCAAAAAATATATGAGTCCCAGTATACAAAACAGGTCACTGACAATCATGTCAAAAAAATATATACATGTAATCAATAGAGAGAAGCATCCTCATAATGGGTGCTTTCCCTAACCATACAAACATTTCTAGGGTTGAGCCCTGCCTGGTGGGGTCCTCAAGACCCATAGAAGCCTCCGGTGCTAGTATAGGAGCAGCAACCACAACCATAAGTGCCACCCTGCGTAAAGTCAAGTGATGCGTCCTCTCTCGAGCTATCACCGTCTCCAGCCAGATGTTATCCAGGTCATCAAAACCCCTGGTCAGCATGCCTCAAGTCAACATCTCGAACCAACTCCATGAATTGACTAGACCTGCAACACGAGCATTAGCAGCCTCAGCCCGAGCCTCTACTACCAGCACTCTAATGTCGGTAGCAACCAACAACTACTCGATCATCGCCACCCATGCCACAGCTAACTCAGCACGGGCAAGAATATCAGTGGCTGCAATGTTGCTACCCTCTCCTGAGGGACCCCCTTAACCACCCTTTCCCCCAAACTGGGCCCAACCAGCCCCTAGCGGGTCCCTCTTGCTAGGCTGGTGACCCACCAAATGAGCAATAGGAAGCCCTGCTGAACCCACGTCTACAAGAGAAACCAAAAAAACAGTATCAATGTCACCATCAAAGACATATATATCTATATACAATAAAAATCATCAAAATGAAGAAAACATAAAAAGTCATACCTGCTAGACCCCATGCATAGCCTACAGGAAGACCCATATACAGATCCCCCTGGAAATCCATCCCTAAATACGGGAAGTCAAGGAACATCTACGGGTTCGACTCCAACCACGCCTCGACAATCGCATCACAGTAATGACTCGCCTCTCCTCCACCACCACGGGGTATCACAGGTGCCCACCGACGCATCCGAGGATACCTCAGAGGACCGAGGGGCACTGCCACAAAAGGCCAAAGCATCACAACCCTATTGTACATGATGATGCAAAGGATGCTCGCATAAGAGAAAGTCTTAATAGCCCCCCTATGGGCATTGGCCAGTTGAGTGACCATGCCCTGGTTAACATAACGAGCCCAGTCAAAAAGTGACCGGCCTAAAGCCGGTGCAAAACCACAAGCTGTGGACCCCTCACTCGATGGGTCATTTCCGACCCAGATAGGACAAATATCATCACCAAGGCTACTCTCTCATCCAGGTATATCACAAATATCACATGGATACATCCCCAGGTGAACACAACAGCACTGCAGTGCTCTAGATCAACGGCCCAGCAATGGATTTTCACTCCCCTGGGAAGGAGTGGATATGGAAGGGCATCCCCCTGAAGCAATAGACTAATCACAAAATAGACATCAGCCTCCAACTAGATCGCGACATCTCTGTGTCACAAGACCATAATGCGTTGTCTCCTGTTCTAGCATCGGACCAGCAAGCGCAGTAACCCATCCTGGGACCTCAGTATGTTGTTCTCTAAGAACTTCAGTAAACCAAACCGACCCAGGACACCCCGAGCATGGGGGTCTTGTGCCACTACCGCACTGATATTAGGCCAGTCCCTCTCCTGCCACAACATCCTATCATCGGAGAAAACACTAAAAATCAAATTTTTGTCCAAAAAAGATTAAATTTTTTAAACAATTGGCTTTCCCCGCTCCTGTAAAAAGTTTAGGTGCGGTGATCGTGTGCCTGTAGTAGATACAGGCGTGTTGTCCATTGTGCATAATTTTTCCTCAACTATGAGGGTCTTGCACCTTGATCACCTGTGCAGTATTACCCAAAAATGGCTATTAAATCCATACAAATCCATATTTGTATGGACCCCCCAGTCCAAAAAATGAAAAAAATTAAAAGCGGGACGTTTATGGTCCTACTGGACACTGACGGCACGAATCACGAGTACTCAGGCTGACCGCAATAGCAATAGAAGCTCAGGAATAGGAGCTATGCTTCGACCTCAAACCCTCAAAAGAAACAAATGAGTTGAAATGAACCATATTGGCCCATATATCGTCCTCTTCTCATTTTTCAACAGATCATAGCTGGAGATCAGAGTACCCAATTGAAAAACCGTGAGAAACACAATGATCAACACTTCATCATGTTCAAATTAGGCCCCATAAATATATGCCTCAGAAAAAGTAATTTTCAGGCACAATGTCCACCATACCGCAATTTAGGTATGCCCTCTCTTATTTCTTTACATTCAAGTTATTTCAAATATGTTTGTATGAAAAAGATGTGTTTTACTTGGGGTATTGGTTGCAGGTATTACAAACATGCCAAATCACCATATGTCCTCGCCAACAAAGGTACAAGAGTAGGTATCATTCTACACCCAACTTGATAGGCTCCCTAAGAAGCTTTTCATATCCTGGCATCATTTCTTCAAAGAAATATACCATAGGTTTCATTCACCCGACCATGTTTATCATCACCCCGCCTTGCACATGATAAACACCCTCGCAGGTCAGTAGAACCTCACCCTTCATGGCATCCATCACTCATGTAGACCATACACCAAAGGTCTGGAGCCATGGCCATAAAACCCCAAGCCCAGAAAGCACTTAATTTTCATTCATCCATCATAAACCAAGTCAAGTTTTACCCATGTCATGTTAAAACCCCTTTCCCGGGCTATCGTTCTCACAAGGTGATCAAAAAAAATGCACCACCATGTTTCACATTTGGCCTATCACACCCCCATCATCATATCCCATCTGCAAATTTTTCCATCCACCTCATTAACCCCACACCCAGACCAACCAATGGGCCCCCCACCCTCAGCAAAACACACTCCTCACATCATAATGAAGGATTATTCACGTTTTTAGGGGCACCTGTCTCCGTGCTTGTACATCCAAACGCATTTTATATTCTTTTGGAAATTGTACAAAGATTTTTTTTAGGAGAGCACTCCCACCCATACATTTACATTGCTCACCTAATAGAATTCCCTAATTACCCTTGGTCGGAGCTACGCATTCTTTTACTGCACCCAACCATGACACTCATAGAAACCATACACCCACCCTGGATGTCCTACCGAATCTAGGGATTTCCTCACCAGAAATTGTTATGACTGTCACCATTCGCATTTATAGCTCCAACCTCGAGCCACTTAACTACCATCATCAGTTATAACCATTTATCATCATCATGCCTACTTAACCCATCACACCATGCCCTGCTACATGAGAAATCTTGGTCCCTTACATCAATACTCATTTTGATCGGTTGAGGCTTCCTTCTTGTCGACTACAACAACCATTTTCCAAGAAGGAGGTAGTACCTTGGATGACTCCTCACCCCAATAGGGGCATCCTCGGATGGCACTATGGGAATCATCATTCCCCATTGATTTCCCATTGATTTCATCGATCCTCTTAACATTCGACTTCAAAATAAGATTTCATGTCAATATGGTATTGTACTTCATAACCATTGCACTCTATCAAAATTCGTCGAAGACCCGTGACTTGATAAGCATCTATTTCAACGATGCTTACACGGGAAGGTTCCCAGCAGTCAAATACCCATGCATACAATGAGAACTTGTTCTGAACAAACATTCCATACCAAGATTATGCATGTGGGCACCACATTTAGCCTTATTTCAAAGAAAAACACCCCCGAGAGCCTCAATAGCCGTCATCATCAACCAACAGCAGGCCACTGCCAAATTGGCATAAACAAAACCATTATCTGTCATATAAGCTTAACTAGTCAAAACATCACGAGCATGGGACATGCTCGCCTCGTAGAAATAATTTCTTCATTCTATCTCTTGCAGGTTTCCAATAGAGCATGGTGTCTTTTTTACTTAAGACAAGGGGTCTCCCGATTTAATTCCAAAGCAAGTCACCCTCTCTCTCTCTCTCTCAAAAGGATCAAATAGAAAATAAACCATAATGTATTTCGGCTATACAGTTCTTCCTAGACCTCATACATTAGGGGGAAAATGTTAACACTAGAAAATTGTACACGCAAAAGACATTAAAAATTTCAAGCATAAGGTACAAATAAAGGTTTCCAGATAATGAATGCATTAGCAAGAGCTAAAAAAATTAATTCTTCCTAAGTTTAAAGTACAAATTTATGGATAGTGCACAAGAAACAAGGACTTTGGGCACACAGTGCAGCTATTTCTTCGATAGTCGCGCGATCCTCGGGATGACGAAATGTCACCATCCGGAACCACTTGGCATGCTTGGTTAAAAATATTCTCACCCAATCCTACTAAGTACAGTAATCTTTGAGCCATCTTGAGGCTTTAATGCAACACACAAAGGAATCCTACCTCCACTCTTGTGTCACCATCCATCTTGGGCCAATAGAAGGAGGGAGAATTTGAAAATTGTCTATAAAAGCCAACATTTGGAAGAAGAAGAAGAGACACATTATTATGCTCGCCCAACTGCTCCATAGAAAACCAACTTATGTAGTCCAACAATAGAGGGATTGGAAGGACTCAGTTGTTGGCCACCCAACATATTAGTCCAAGAGAGAAGAGTTCACCACATGCTTGTTGATCTAACATCCTTTGAGAGGGAAGAGAAGCTTGCAAAAGAATTGAGGGGAAGATACCTCCTTGTCTTGGATATTTGAGCTCTGTAGCTCAAAGGATCCACTACAAGAGATTTAGCATTCTATCTTCTATCACCACCAACACTTAATAAAGGGAGAAGCTCTCCATTTTGAATTATTAGTGTGTTTTCTCTATCAAGCATGTATCTTGTGCATATTGTTTTATTTTTGTTTTATTGTTTATGTAGTATGCTCTGTTTCCTCTCTAACCTAGGTTATTACATGTTGAACTTGTTCCACTAACATTAAACAAACCATTTTGACCTGTAAGTCTTATGTAAGTCAGCAACCCGCCTACTAAGCAAAGTGCATTTCCTACACCCATGCGCCAAATACACTACCACAAGAGGTATTGTTGGAAGATTACACCATTATAAAATTTAAAATGATGGTTGTGGTTGTTGGGTATGTGTTATATTCTTTCCACGACTAGTCACGCGTGAACCCACCCATGGTTTTGTGCATGGGTTTGCACATGGTTTTGGGGCATGATGGTTTTCGGCCCCTGGTATTTTGTAGATCTGGTCAAGGGAACTACGGTTATGTTCTAATTCAGGGTTAATGGATTGGAGTTTATGTATTCTTCGGCATGTATATATATGTGTTGTAACACTAAAAGGAATATAGTCAAAAATCAAGATGGTCGACCGGATTTGGGATCCAGGGGAAAATCTCTGTGTATATCTATTTTAAGTTTTATGCTCTCGCTATTGTTTATTTTCTATTTTTAAGATTCGTTTGCAGATAATTTCTATACAGGGTTAAAACCTACATTTGGTATCAGAGTTGTTTCGGCTTTAAGGGGACGCCTTTGCTGCCGAGGGGTTTTTGCTCAGGCCTAAGGTAGACCTTGTTCAGTGGGAGACCTGAGGAATCGATTCTTGCAGTGAAATAATATGGCGAGCAGAGGGAAGATAGAGATCGAGAAATTTAATGGTCATAGTTTTGAGTTTTGGAAGCTCAAGATGGAGGATCTTCTGGTGGATAAAGACCAGTGGATCGCGTTAGATCCAGGTACTAAACCAACGACAATGTCAGATGAAGATTGGAAGAAGTTGGATCGGAAGGCGAAGAGCACAATACGGTTGTGTGTCTTAGATTCGGTTTTGTTGAATGTATCTGGGGAAGCTACGGCGAAGAATATGTGGGAAAAACTTGGGACTTTGTACCAATCTAAGTCTCTGGTGAATAAATTGTTTCTGCGGAAAACGTTGTATAACCTCAGGATGAAGGATGGAGACTCGATGACAAAGCATCTGAACGCCTTCAATACTGTGGTAAGTCAGTTGTCATCTGTTGATATTAAAATCTCAGATGAAGATAAGTGCATCAGTTTGTTTTGTTCTCTACTGGACTCGTGGGACAGTCTAGTTATTGCACTAGGTAGAAATACAACTACCTTGAATTTTAACGACATTGTCTTAGCCTTACTGTCAGAGGAAATGAGACGAAGACATATGGAGGTTCAAAATGGAGATGCCTTATCTCTACGAGGAAGGTCCCAGAACAGAAACAAGATTAAGGTTTCGAGTGGGAGATCTAAATCTCCTGGAAAGTTTATAAAGGTGTGCTGGAAATGCGGAAAGGAAGGGCACTACAAAAATGACTGCAGATCTAAATCTCCTAAGAAAGGAAATGGATTTGATGAGGCTCCTTCTGTAGAGGAAAAAACCACCTTGGATGAAGGTGGGGATGTGTATTTGGTTTCTTCTTCAAATACACATGTAGATCATGAGTCATGGTTGATTGACTCAGGTGCATCCTTTCACTTCACTCTCCATAGGGAGTGGTTTTGTGAGTATGAGAAATATGATGGCGGTGATGTCTTCTTAGGAGATGATAGGAAGGCCAAAATCATTGGACGTGGAAAATTTAAGCTGCAACTGCAAGGTGGAAGGATTAGAACACTGCCTGGTGTTCTGCACATTCCTGCATTGGCTAGAAATTTGATTTATGTAAGCAATATGGATGATGCAGGTGTAAAAACAATGTTCAAGAAAGATACATGTAAGATGGTTCGGGGAGCACTAGTATTAATGCGGGGAGTTCGGATTGGAATTATGTACAAGCTTTAGGGCAGCACTGTTATTGTTGGGTGCAATAGTTATGTGGTTCTCGAAATTGGATCGGAAAGCCTAGTAGTCTATGGAGAAAAGACCATGCTATGGCATCAAAGGCTTGGACATATTGGAGACAAGGGCCTTCGGATACTGCATGGAAATGGTATGGTAGAAGTTATGTCTAATAGCTCTCTGGATTTCGATTTCTGTGAAAATTGTGTATATGGGAAGCAGAATTGGGTGAGCTTTCTTTCTAGTGCTAAGAGGGCAAACAAGATATTAGAGCTTGTGCACAGTGATGTGTTTGGACCTGTGTCGGTTCCATCACTGGGTAATTCTATGTACTATGTTTCATTCATAGATGAATTCTCAAGGAATACATGGATATATTTCTTGAGAAATAAATCTGAAGTATTTGACATAATTAAAGAATTTAAGGCTCTGGTGGAAAACCAGACAGAGAAGAAGATAAAGGTGTTGAGGACAGATAATGGTGGGGAGTTCTGAAAGAAGGAATTTGAAGAGTTCTATAAGAAGTGTGGTATAGCACGGCAGAAGACTACTCCATACACACCTCAGCAAAATGGAGTTGCAGAAAGAATGAACAGAACGCTGATGGAAAATGAAAGAAACATGCTCAATTGTACCGGGTTAGGACAAGAATTCTAGGCAGAGGCAGTGGAGAATGCATGTTACTTGGTTAACAGATCACCTTCATTAGCGTTGGAGGATAAGACTCCACATGAGGCATGGACTGGTAAGAAACCATCTCTTTCACATCTGAGGGTATTTGGATGTGATGCATATGTACATGTTCCAAAGGAGAAAACGACCAAGTTGGATAATAAATCTGAAAGGTGCATCTTTATTGGGTATAAGGATGGTTTAAAGGGTTACAGGCTTTGGAACCTGGAAACAAGGAAGGTTGTGTACAACCGAGATGTGGTGTTTAGAGAGGTGAAAGATGTTGTTTAACATGAGGTCCTACCAAAGGAACCTGAGAAGATAGAGTTTGAGCTAAAAAATATGAATCAGACTCTACAACAGAAGAAGACTCAGAAGAGGAAGAGCCAAAAACTCCAGCTGTGAAAAGATCAGTTCGGGAAAGAAGACAACCAGAAAGGTATAATCCATCTGCTTTATGTTCAAATTTTTCTTTAACTATAACTGATGATGATCCCATAACCATCAGGGAGGCAGTAGATTCAGAGGATGGAAAAATATGGAAGGAGGCCATGGTTGATGAAATGGCATCCTTGCATAAAAATGATGCATGGGATCTGGTGGAGTTGCCGACTGGAAGGAAGCCCATCGGGAGAAAATGGGTGTTTAAGAAGAAGATGAATGTAGAAGGCAAGGTGGAGAAATACAAAGCTCGGTTGGTAGCAAAAGGTTATTCCTAGGTGCCGAGAATTGATTTTGGTGATATTTTTCTCCTGTTGCCAAAGTTCTTTCTATTAGATTACTTTTATCTGTTGTTGCTGCATTTGGTTTTGAGGTAGAACAGATGGATGTGAAGACAAAATTTCTTCACTGGGATCTGGAAAATGAGATCTACATGAAATAACCTGAAGGCTTTATGGTGAAGGGGAAGAAAGAACTAGTATGCAGGTTAAAGAAGTCTCTGTATGGGTTAAAACAGTCACCAAGGATGTGGTATCGAAATTTGATACCTATATACGAGGAGACATGGCTTCACTAAGTAAGGAGAATGGATAAGTTTATTTTGGTGGCCATTTTATTTATTTGGTCTTGTATGTGGATGATATGTTGTTGATTGGAAATGACAAAGAAATTATCCAATATTTGAAGACCCAGCCATTCTCCAAATTTGACATGAATGATCTTGGTCTTGCAAAAACTATATTTTGGGCATGGAAATTAAGAGAGATCGGGAAAAGAAAGCTTTCTCTGGTTAAACCGGAGGAGGTATGTTGAGACTGTTACGAGTTCAATATGTGGGATAATAAAGCGGTGAATTTTACGATTCCTGTAGGTGTAAAGTTGTCTGCTGAACAGTGTCCCAAGACACAGGAAGAAGAGGAGGATATGTCCCATGTTCCTTATGCAAGTGCAGTGGGTAGCCTGATGTACACAATGGTATTTAATAAACTAGACATTGCACATGCAGTGGGAGTATTGAGTAGGTTTATGTCAAACCCAGGGAAGGAGAATTGGACAGCAGTGAAGCGGATTTTCAGATATATACGTGGCACTAGTGATTATGGCTTGTGCTACCGAGGAAGACCGGGATTGGAAAAGTGTTGGACATTCATGTTTTTGTTGATGGGTAGTGGAATGTGGACAAGAATATCTACAAGTGGGTATGTGTTTGGCCTATTTGGAGTCTGAACAATTGGATGGTAAAGACAAACAATAGTGGCTCTTTCGGCTCCGGAGGGCGGAGTACGCATGACCACTCATGCAGCAAAAATAGTTTGGTTGCAGAGATTGTGTTCAAGTATGGGGTTGGTGCGGCAAGCTATAAGGATAGATTGTGATAGCCAGTACAATTTTCTTTGGCTAAGAACCTGCTTATCATTCAAAGAACAAAGCACATTGATGTTCGATATCACTTTGTAGGATATGATTGAGGCTAAAGGGTGTTTAAAAGGGTGTTGTTGGTAAAGGTGGACACCTGGAAGAATGTTTTAGATGCATTAACGAAGTCTGTGAGCACTCAGAAGTTCTCTTGGTGTAGAGAAACAATGGGTGTTGCAAAGCTGGGCTAATGACTAAGCTCTCCTGTGGCCCCTTGCGGAAAGAAAACAACAAGTGTGAGAATGTTGGGTATGTGTTATATTCTTTCCACGACTAGTCACACGCGGGGGGGTCATAGGAGGGGCGATAGCCCTTCCTATATGTTGCGTCGGGCGCAGTAGGGGGAGCAGCAGCCCCCCTTGTCAGGGTCCGAGACAACACCCTAGGAAAAAATAATTGGACCTTATTTTCCGGTGGGCGGACCCCCCCATGGTTTTGTGCATGGGTTTGCACATGGTTTTCGGCCCCTGGTATTTTTTAGATCCAGTCAAGGGAACTATAGTTATGTTCTAATCCAGGGTTAATGGATTTGGGTTTATGTATGCTTCGGCATGTATATATGTGTGTGTGTGTGTGTGTGTGTGTTGTAACACTAAAAGGAATATAATGAAAAATCAAGTTGGTCGTCCCGATTTGGGATCTAGGGGAAATTCTCTGTGTATATCTGTTTTATGTTTTATGCTCTCGCTATTGCTTATTTTTTGTACTTAAGATTCGTTTGCAGATAATTTCTGTACAGGGTTAAAACCTAGAGTGGTAAGTGTGGAAAAGAAATAGATTGAAATTATTTATGTAATTATTTTTGAAATTAAGATCTTGACTTAAAAAAAAAATTGTAAAATTGTAAACGGAGAAGTATTTGTCCAATGTTAGGTGTTTGTTTATTAACATAAAATGCGGTGGACCATCTCTTCATAGATTTTTTATTTTCAAAATGAGTTTGGATGAAAATCTATGCAATTTTATTTTAAGTTGTTAGGGTTTATGTTAATTATAGGTATGAGAGGTTTAAAGAAATTTATTTCTATGTTAATTCGGGAATGTGAAGGTTTAGAAATTTTGTTTTATCTGAAAATAAATTTCAAAGATATTTTTATGGGTTGTATAGAGTATGGGTAGAGCTTTTCTTGAATTTCAAATCAAGTATCTTTTTAAAAGTCTTTTAAATAAAAAGTTGTTTTATCTTTTGATTTCAGATTTCATTTGGCTATGGGGTTTATTTCATGGGGTGAGCCATGGTCGTCTACCACATTATGGAACATGAATGGTTTTTTTTTAAGTGAGAAGCATTATTTTTGTCTTAAGTTGGGTGTGGGTGAAGGTATGGGTGAAGGTATCATACAAGAGTTGAACTCATTGTTATTTGGGTATTATGTAATTTATCAAGCAATAGGGTATTGCTCATCTTTAGTTGGCTAGCAATTCCAAGGGGGGTTTTAAATTGGTTTAACAAAAAGTAATCCTTACATTTGATGATTTTTAAGGAATGGAAGCATTTGTAACAATTTCAAGATGATCTTGGATTGGTTTAACAAAAACTACTTTAGATTATTCTTGAGGGGTGGCTATGAAAGATCAGAGTCATTCAAGAGTTATTTATTGATTTTTATCACATCTTTATTTAGTAAATAAGCATATGGTATTTCTTCAAAGGATTCAACCCTCTTGGATAAAGGCTTATTGCTAATGGAAGATAAGTGAATGGTCTTTCAAAGGATGCGGCCTTCTTGGACGAAGGCTTATTGCTCAGGGGAAATTTTCTAAAATAGGTTTATTCTTATTTTCAATTTTTTTTTCCTTTTCCTCGGTAAATTTTTCTAACTATGCGGTTTTTGTAAATTACGTTTTCTAACTACGCGGTTTTTTAAATTTGTTTTGTAAATTATGGTTTTAATAGTTTGAACGTTTTTTCAATTAGTTTGAAAACTGTAGAAGTGGAACAAATAATGTATATTTTGATTTCTTTAAAATAGTAAGCAATTCATATATATAAAATAATTAGAATTGTCTATAATTCTCTTAGGGAATCTAAGTTCCTAGTAAAACTATTTGAGTTTTTTTGAATTGGTAATGAATTGACATATCATTTTTATGATATTTAATATAAATTTTAGGGGTTGTTTAAGAAAGTTATAATTTTGTTTAGAAAGTTAATTTTTTCTTTTTAGGAATTTGATCATTTTTTCAAAAAATACAATCATACGAGTGTTTAAATCATTTTTTATGGTGGAAATGGATTCGACAACATCAAAATCCTCTATGAAACTCAAAATCTTGAAGCTTGACAACTATACCCTGGATTTTCCAAAAAAATTATTGGATTTTTGTCAAAATCTTGCTGCAATTTCCACTATTTTCGGCAAATTTGTGGCCTCATTAGACTACTATTAAATTTTCGAGTTGTCTTTAGTGCTACTTTTTGAAGGCTAGGAATTTGGCTTCTGTGATCCATAAATTGAGTATAAAATCTTTCGGTGAAAATCACATTCAAGCAAATTTTGTGGACGCTTTTCTAGTGAATTTTCATCAGGTCGGAATCCATTGAAAACAGGGGTTTGATGAGTAACCTTGCATAATCGAAGTGCCCTAGAGGTTTTTTAGGGTGTTCAGTAAAAAAAAAACTAGTTTAAATAACAAAAATCAAAATTTCACCTCAAGAAATTTCACCAGATTCTATCACTGAAAACTTAAATATTATGGAAAAATCTGAATTACAACAGTGTGAAACTAAATTCCTAAAAGAAAAAACTAAAAAAAAAAAGCTTATGTAAAGACCAATAACCCTATATTAAAAAATCATAATAAATGAATAGATAATCGAAAACCATCTCAATTGCCTAGTTGATTTAATACAATACTGTATCTAAGCTACATTGTAAACACCTTGCAATTACTTTAAATCCACTAAAAATTTGATGATGAATCCAGCTTACTACCCTTCGTCTCATATAACTTTTAATTGTGAGGAAATGATAACTAAAAAATAATATCGGAAAACAGAAGTTTGCCTGACAAGATGTGTACCTTTTTCTTTCGTATATTCAACCCCAATCTCTGAGTACGGCAAACAGAAGTTGAATGTGGAACAACACAATCTAATCTAACCTGAGGCGAAACGACTTACCTGTGTTGCTGCTGGAGAGTACTTCGATGAAAGTGTGCCAATATGAACCATAGATTGATTTGCTTCCCATCGTTCTCTTCTTTACAGATGTTGCCATCTTCAACATCTTCACTCCTCCAATTGCCTGCGCACAGCGCCGTCGTTTGTTGCCGTCTTCAGTGTTCACTATGTTCACTCCTCCAAGTTCCTGCCATGCTAATTGAGATTGTGATGAATTTTGTTTGGTTTTGTGTTGCAGTGGAAATTTGGGTCTGAGCTCCACCGGCGTCGATTGGAATACGATGGATGACAGGTTCTGTAGGTCGCGGACTACAGAGAGCTTGTACTACACTGTACTACTCGTCAGTACATAAATTGAAATAATGTTTCATATTTGTAATTATTATATTTTAAAATTTCAAATTTAAATTTAATTAATAAACATGTAAATATTTAACCATAGTTGTTTTTCATATAAATATATCTTTTACCACAATGAAAAATATATTTATATTTTAGGACAGAAATATAGCCTCTCCTAACAAAGACTCTCTTATACATTTTTATTATATTGTCTATATATTCTTTTTCCTTTTAAATTAAAACCCAAAAACTTTATGTTGATAATGCTTCCCATTACATAGAATTTCTAGAAAGCTAGTAAACCATAGAGTTAGAATATACAATTCACATATGCATATTCATGGCTCCAAAATCTTCACCATTAATGGTCTCTCTTTAAGGTTACGGGGTACATGCATGTAGTTCCGGGGCCTATTTTGATAGGCGGTCAACTTTATCATTAAGTTCCCAATAATAAATGTGAGTGTAGGAGATCGAGTCAAATAATCGAATGGATTTCTCTATAGTTTAGCTGGGAGAGGTGAACATTTTCCACCTTTATTTATTTATTTTTTCATTTAAGGATTATGAGTGTCATCAAATAAGAGTTTTTTTTTTCCTTTTCATTTTAGCTACTTTAAGGATTGTCCATGGCCCAAAGAACTTAAGCTTACTATTCGTACTTAAGTCATGATCTAGGTGGATATTAGTGGCCACCCACCTATTCCACTTGGCCCCTACCGTTGTTTCTTTCAATTTCCTTAATTGTAGAAGAAATTACTATTTTTTGCATTATTTCGAGTCATAAACTTCCAGAACAGTTTTGAGGACCTAAAAAAAGGCTTTTTGGCAAAACAGAGAAACCAGAAAAGTACAATATTGGTTTACATGTCTTTTTTCGTCCTCCTCTTGGAGATATTCGAAACGAGGTATTATGATAGTCAAACGAAGATTGTATGCTAAATTTATGCCCCCAAAAAGTTGATGTTCCAACTAACCCCAACGAGACCCATATGCTTTTGACGCTTCATCTCCTAGGGTTAGGTTTTTGGATGTTTAGGGTTTCCCATTGTTTCTTAATGATAAAAAGGCCTTTAAGCCTCATCGTAATAATTCAGAAGGCATGTTGCTACCACATCTCTTCTTAGAGATAAGCTACTGTCGCCCGAACTAGTTTATTTCCATTCTGCATGTGACAATTTTCAATACTTTGTTACTATTAAATTAAAGTTCTATTTTCATTGTAGCTCGATGTTTTTGTTTATATATGTGTTTCATTTCATTCCTACATAAATCTGGACTAGGTCATGAGGGTAGCAAACTATTATAGTTTTATTATGAGATAAGAAGAGAACCATGCCAATAACGCAATAAGGAGGATCTCCCTAACATGCACTTTTAGAAATACCCTAGGAGAAAGTCTTGTCAATATGGAGTATAAATAAGATCCATGGCTTCTTTTTTCCCTCTTGATAATCACCTCATGTTCCTTCATAATATGGAGGATTGAGACAAAAGAGATATGGGGAGGAATACCCTTATCCCTCATTGTGAAAGAAGTTCTAGCCCACCATATATGGTAGATGAAGATAGTAGGGAAGTAGATGACGCAAGAACTTAAAGAAGAAGAAAACCATAACTACATACATTCAGGTAGAGAAGAAGCTTAAAAAAAAAGAAAAAAAAAATCTTTATCTATCTATATCATCAATGTTATGTTTATCAAATTAAAATAAATAAATTGAAAAAGTTATAAAACATGTAAAAGAAAAATGAGGCATACATAAAAATAAATAAATAATCTTTATATATTTATATCATCAATGTTATCTTTATCAAATTAAAAAAAAAAAAAAATTGAAAAAGTTATAAAACATGTCAAAGAAAAATGAGGCATACATATGTAATTTTATGTATTGTTAAGGTTTTGATAAAATTAAAAATAAGAATATATATATATATATATATATATATATATATATATATATATATATATATCTGTGTGTGTGAAATTTATATAAATATAAATAATATTATAAAGAACAAGATAAAATCATCTAAATCTGGTATCTACCAAGGGTCAATAGAAATAAACTATCTCAAGTTGCGAACCTTTAGTCATGTTTTGCACTCAAGAATAGGTTGGCAATTTGAGAGATTTTACCCCTCTCGATGCTTGGTAGATATGGAGTTAAGATGTATCTATGTTGGTTGTTATCCAAATTAAAGCCCAATAAAATTTTAATGTTTACATATCAATATTGAAGAGAATCACAAAAAACATGTTAAGGCATAATTGTAATAACAATGTAAACTTTGAAACGAGAACTTAAACGAGTACCCACTTTTTTGATGTAGCAAAACTATAATCCGATTTCGAAAAGTGCTCATCCAAAATACACTTTTTTTGGGAGCATATTTTTGACACTTTAAATTTTCTTATGTATCAAGTATGAACATTTTGTTTTTAAATGTTAGTGATTTTCATATTAATTTTGAAAAGTGATGATGCAACAACGACCCTTTTTTTTAGAGGGCTTATTTTTTACACTTCAAATTTTCTAATGTATTAAGTGTCGATATTTTTTTTAAATGTTGATGATTTTCATGCAGGTTTTGAAAAGCATCAAAGTTTATTTTTTAAAAGACATTTTTTATATTTTAAATATTTTTATGTCCTAAGTAAACACATTTATTTTTAAATGTTGATTATTTAACAAATTTTCAAGTTGTATTATGTCTCTTCATGTTTTTTTGTTCTAGAATGTTAGTTTTTCAAGAGTTTTCAAACATGTCTTTTTTTTCTTTCCAATATTTTTTTATAATATTTTTTGCAAAATTTAAAAAAAAAAAAAACATTAAAAAAATGTGAAACAAAATATATAAAAATAAAAAATAAAAAATAAAAAACATAAAAACGATTTAAAAAAAAATTAAATCATAAAATATACCTTTAAAAAAAATCAAAAAATTTAAAAACTATAAAATAAAATAAATAAAAATACAAAAAAATATTTGGAAAAAAGAATAATCTAAAACAAAAAATAAATAAAATATTAACCCAAAAAAACAAAAAAAAAAACAACAACAATTTTAAATGATTAAAAAAATAAAATAAAAATTATACAATTTTTTTTAAACATAAAAATTAATTTGAAAAACATAAAAATAAAATATTTAAAAAAACGATTTGAAAGAAAAATAAATAAATTTCGAAATATTTTAAAAAAACATAATTAAATAAAATTAAAAAATAAAATCATTAATCAAATTAAAATTAATAAAACATTAATAAAAAAAATTAAAATGAAGCTCTGCTGACCCAACAGCCTAGCAGCCTTGGCCTTGGCCAGCTGATTCTGAGAATCGGCCTGCCAAGCCCACAAATTTTGTGCGGTCATGGCAGCGAGGTGCTAGCTATCATGACCACCTAGTCCAGCGGCCTTGGCTAGGCAGCCATGGCAGTCGTGCAGCTGGGCAGCTATGGCAGTCATGCACGCGACTGCCATGGTTGCCCAGCCCGACAGCTGAGGGGCCTAGGCTGGAAGGCCTGACTCCAGAGAGTCGGCCTGCCAGCCCAGGGCACTCGGTCGCTGGACTGGGCGGCCATGGCAGCCCCACGTGGGGCTGCCATGGCCTCCCATCCCAACGGTCGAGTGGATTGAATTGGCAGGATGGAATCCCGAGAGTTGGGTCTACCAACCCAGGTCGCTAGTTCGTTGGACTGGGCGACAACCACAACTGCTCTGCGCTGAGCTTGGCAAACCGATTCCAAGAATTGACCTGCCAATCCCAAGGCTGTTGGGCTGAGTGAGCCTAGCATATTTATTTTTTCAATTTTTTTTAATTAATGTTTTTATTTTTAATTATGTTTTGTGGAAAACTTTTAATTATTTTTTTTAAACATGTTTTTTTTAATTATGTTTTTTTTAATACTTTTAATTTTTTTTAATGTTTTCTATTTTATTATAATGTTTTTAATTTATTTAATTAATTTTGATGTTGTTTTTAGTTTTTTTACTTGCTTTTAATTTATTTATTTTAATTATTAAAAATGCCTCATGATTTTTTTTTTAATTATGTTTATTTTGATTTTTTGATTTTATTTTATTTTATTTTTCTTTTGTATTTTTTTTTTTTTTAATTTTTAAGTTAATTTTGTTTTTTTGGTAATTTGTTATTTTATTTTATTTTTATTTTTTTTTGTCATTTTTATGTATCTTTTTATATTTTTGTTTCTTTTGTCATGTTTTTATATTCGTTTTTTTTCCATGTTTTTAAATTTTTCTATGTTCTGATATATATTATTATATATTTCTTATTATTTTTATTTTTTTAAAGTCTTTTTAGTCAAAATATTTTCCATAATGTCATTGTTGAAAATTTGTTAAAATTTTAAGGTTTTCCATCATTCCCGTATTCCAGCATCTACTTTTTTTGTTTTTAGGTTGTTTTTCATGTTTGTTTTGGAGTGTTTTGGCTACACTTCTCATTTTGAGTTTATAGTTCCTGTTTCAAAGTTTACAGTGTTTAATCCAACTAAAAGCCCAACAATTTTTTAATACTCACATATCAATAATTAAATGAGAGTTAAAGAACAGTTTAAAGTGAAATGTTTCAAATTAAGGAAAAATTAACTATTTAATTGAAATTATCAAATCTATTTATATTATTAATATTAAAATTAATGTTAAAAAAAAACAACGTAAAATTATAAAATAAAAAAAAATCTTACTATATAATTAAAGTATGAATATATTTAATTATAATTATTATTATAAATTAAAATCAATAATTATATATCTTTTAATTTGAAAACTAAATATTTTTAATCTTATAAACAATTAAATTTCAATTTTTATAGATAAATAATTAAATTGTATTGTTTGTATCTCAATATTTAAATAAAATAATGATTTAAATATCCACTCTTCATCCTTCTCATGTCTTGACAATGGACATGGTTGGTGGCTCCAAAGTATCGACAATAAATCTCACATATGTGGATTTTCCTATATCAATAAATAAATCCAACAACAGAAGCTAGAAAACTATAATTTGGCTTAATTTGGAAGGGGCACCCGCATTGAGGTTCATTCAATTGAAAACCCGAGGATCAAAATAATAAAAAGTTTGAAAAACCTTGAAATATACTATTTTTTTCTAATGTATTCTCTTAATCTTTCTCATGTCCTGACAATGGACTTGACTAATGTCTCCAAAATTTCGACGATAAATATCAAATATGTGGATCTTCCTTTACCAATTAACAATTCAAACCACAACCCCGGATATGGGTGCCATCTAGTAAGACAGAGGGCCATGAGGTTGCCATGTGGGTGGACACTTGGCCTCCCCACGTGATCGCATATGGAAGTCGTCCCTGCGTTAATTGCAGCCGTGAGGTGGTCATATATTCGACCTTCGCCACCCTCACATCGAGGTACCCTGTTCGCAGAGCATTAAGGGTGCATGCCATGGCCATTAATCAAGCCACCCCCGCTTATTCGCCTTCCATTCGTCCTGTTCTTCAGTTTTCTGTGTGCTTCTCTGCTTCATTCCCTCTGTCTCAGGTGCATGCTCCTAGCTCGGTCAGCCTCTGCCTTCACTCCAGTGGCAACTCCTCTGCTTTTTCCACAGCTCCTTCCTGGTCCTACACTTCAACTCCCTAGACAATTATGCCTCGATGTCATTGTTTGAGATGCAGAAGCGCAGGAGGGCGTGGCCTCCCGTCCAAACCTCCATTTTCACACTCCCATCCTGACTTGAATCTGTCAATGGGCTGGGATGAGAAGAATAGGAATACCCCTATCAATCTATCCACTCAGCTATCCCTGCATCTTCCCATGCACTCTCTAGTGCCTTCCAGCTCCCGCAGCAAGAAAAGGCCGCATAAATCTACCATTCCACCCGAGCTTGCCTTCATCCCCTGTAAGATGAAGGCTCTCCCGGTGTAGAGTGCCTCTAGCAGCAGCGAGGACACCAGCGGAAATTCAGGCAACAATGGTGGTAGTAGCTCAGAATCTGAGGCAGAAAACAAGAAGGAGCACTCTGGTTTGTAGACTGCCTCCTCTGAGAAGCTCGACTCTCCCACGTCACCACGGCCTCAGACTTCATGCCACGCATTGAGCAAGGAGAACGATGACACGTTCTACGCATGCAGTATTGAAGAAGAAGACCCTACCTCGGGAAAAAATAATGCAGGTCCTCCCTAGTTTTAGTTACAGGATGTCCTCCTGTCATCTCAGTTTTTTAACGCTCTTTAGTCTGTTTATGTTTTGGAATTCTTGGCTATATGACCCTAGTTTACTTTTGGCTACTTTGTTTGTTGGTTTCCCTCTATGGGACGCATGTTCTACTTGGTTTTTGAAGACTGGTTTCCCCAGACGGGGCAATCCAATTTCTGTTTGTAAATTGATGAGACTTCCCTTTGGAGTTGGCTTGCCAAGTCCAGAGGAAGAGACCTGTAACTTACTGTTTTATATGATATAATAGAAGTAGTCAAAATTAGAAAAAAAAAAAACAATTCAAACCACAAAATATTGAAAAATTAAATTTTGGCCCGATATGGAAGGCACATCCATAGTCAGGTTCATTCACTTGAAAAACTGAGGATAAAAATCATAGGAAGAGTAGCAGACATTTACATCTACTATTAAATTTCAACCTTTTATCTTCATATTTATTATGTCTTGACGATGGAACCAGTTGTTGGTTACAAAACATCGACAATAAAACTCACATATGTGGATCTTTATTTATTAATAGATAACAACAACCACAAGATATTGAAAAATTAAATTTCAACCCAATATAGAAGGGGAATTCGAAGTGATATTTGTTCACTTGAAAACCTGAGGATCAAAATCATAAGAAGAACAACATACCTTGACATCTAAATTATTCTCTTCATATTTTTCATGTATTGATAATGGACTTGGTTTGTTCTTTTGAAATGTCGACAACAAATCTCACATTTGTGGCTCTTCCTTTATCAATAAATAACTCCAACCACATAATCTTGAAAAATACGATTTCAGTCGAATATGGAAAGGGCATCCACAATGAGGTTCGTTCACTTAAAAACCTGAGGATCATAGTCATAAGAAGGGTGGAGGACCTTGACATATCCTATTAAATTTTAACCTTTGCACTTCATATTTATCATGTATTGATAATGAACTCGGTTGGTGTATCCAGAACATCGACAATAAATCTCACTTATGTGTATCTTCCCTCACCAATAAATACTAATACAACTGCGGAATCTTAAAACCTGCAATTTCAGCCTGATATGGAAGGGCCATCCACAATGAGGCTAATTCACCTAAAAACCAAAGTATCAAATCATAATAAGATCAGAATACCTTAACATCTAATATTAATTTTTAGCCTCTACTCTTCATCTTTCTAATGTCCTAACAATGGACCTAGTTGGTGGCTCTAAAATGTTGACAATAAATATCACATATGTGGATATTCTTTTACGAATAAATAACTCTAACCATAGAAGTTTGAAACCTAAAATTGCGGCCCGCTATGGAAGGGGAATCCAAATTGAGGTTCATTCAATTAAAAACCTAAGGATCAAAACATAAGAAGCATGGTATACCTTGACATATACTATTAATTTTAACCACAGTTCTTTATCATTCTCATATGTTGACAATGTGCCCAGTTGGTGGCTCTGAAACATCAACAATAATCCTCACATTGGTGGATGTTCATTTATCAATAAATAACTCCAACCACAAAATACTGAAAATTGTGATTTCAACCTAATACGGAAGGGGAATATGCAGTGAGGTTCATTCACTTAAAAGCCCGAGGGTCAAAATCATAATAGGAGTTACAGACCTTAACATCTACTATTAATTTTTAACCTCTTCTATTCATCGTTATCATGTCTTAACAATAGATTGGGTTGGTGGCTCATAAATGACAATAATAAATCTCACATTTATGGACTTCCTTTATCAATAAATCACTCGAACCACATAAGCTTAAAAAAAGAAACTTTTTCCGATATGGAAGGGGCATCTACAATGAGGTTCATCTACCTAAGGATCAAAATCATAACAAGAGAAGAAAAACTTGACTTCTACTATTGATTTTTAGCCTCTTCTCTTCATATTTCTTATGTCTTGACAATGGACTGGGTTGGTGTCTCCAAAACATCAACAAAAAATATCACACATGTGGATATTCCTGCACCAATAAATAACTAAAACCATAGAAGCTTGAGAACTACAATTTCATCCTAATGTGGAAGGATTTCATCCTGATATGGAAGGGGCATCCATAGTGAGGTCTGTTCACTTGAAAACCTAAGGATAAAAATCATAAGAAGAGAAAAAATATTGAAATATAGCAATAATTTTTAAACTCTGCTCTTCATATTTCTCATGTATTGGAAATGGATCTATTTGGTGGCTTTGAAACATCAACAATAAATCTCACATTAGCATATCTTACTTTATAAATAAATAACTACAACCACTGAAGCTTGAAAACTGCAATTTTTTCCCAATATGGAAGGGGCATCCACAATGAGGTTCGTTCACTTGAAACATGAGGATCAAAATCATAAGAAGAGTAACAAACCTTGACATATAATATTAATTTTTAACCTCTTCTATTTACCTATCCCAAGTCTTCATAATGGACTTGGTTGGTGGCTCTGAAACATCGACAATAGACCACACATTTCTGGATCTTCCTTTATCAATAAATATCCCTAACCAAAAAATCTTCAAAATTGCAATTCGTCTCAATAAAGAAGGAACATATTTAGTGAGGTTTGTTCACTTGAAAAGCCAAGGATACAAATCATAAGTATACTGGAAAACCTTGATATATACTATTAATTTTTAAGCTCTTTTGTTCATCTTTCTCATGTCTTGACAATGGACCCAACTGGTGGCTCCAAAACATCGACAATAAATCTCACATATGTGGATAATCCTTTATCAATAAATAAATCCAACCACATAAGTTTGAAAACTACAATTTCAACATGATATGGAAGTGGTATTTGCGGTGAGGTTTTTCCATTGAAAACCTAAGGATAAAAACCATAGAAAAAAGCAGCAAACCTTGACATTTACTATTAATTTTTAGCCTCTTGTCTTCATCTTTATCATGTATTGACAATGGAATCGGTTGGTGTCTTGTAAGAAAATAAATATTGCACCTACGTATATTCCTTTATCAATAAATAGATCCAACTATAAATGATTGAAAACCAAAATTTTGGCCTAATATGGAAAAGGCATCCACAGTGCGGTTCATTCACTTGAAAATTTGAGGATAAAAATCATAAGAAGAGTATAAAGCCTTGATATCTACTATTAATTTTTAATCTCTAATATTCATCTCTCTCATGTCTTGATAATGGATCCAGTTGGTGGATCCAAAACATCGACAATAAATCTCACATCTATGGATCTTACTTTACCAATAAATAACTCCAACCAGAGAAGCTTGAAAACTACCATTTTAGCTCGATATTGAAAGGAAATACCTAGTGAGATTTGTTCACTTGAAAACATAAGGATCAAAATCATCAGAAGAATTGATTCTTCTAGGCCTTGACATCCACTCTTAGATTTTAACATTTTCTCTTTGTATTTCTCATGTCTTGACAATGGGCCTTGCTAGTGGATCCACACTAATACAAATGGGGCGAAAATTTGACATATATTCATCGACTATTTGAATCATTGTCATTGGTTATCTGACACATTGGATTCATAATTTTCATCAGTGGGATTGTGTCGTATAATTGACACTTTATTAAGCTTTGGATATTCGATGGGACTAACTTCAACTTATCTCTGATGCTAAAGATGGCCAAAAATTTCTTTAACCATCCGATGCTTTGCAGTCAGTTTTGAGACACAAATAGGTGTCGGATATGTGATGGGCTAACCATCAGGTATACACCACCCTAGATGCCAAAAATGAGTTTCAACATCCAACATTTTGACGTTGAATATTCGACACCGTATTATTTTAGCCCAACAGGATCTGATAGTTTGTTCTGTCTGTATGGATTCGGATGTCTGAAAATTTCACACTGGATAATTTATGTTATAATAAGTTTGTGCGATGGGAGTGTTATCGAACTAGACTTTATTTCGTCGATAAAAATTTCAATATTTGACGGTTTGTTCTGTCGATGTCAAGTCAAATATTTGACGATTTCCACTTAAAGTTGAATATCGAATAGGTGCCTGAGTATATAATATATATATATATATATATATATATATATATATATATATATATATATATATATATATATATATATATATGTATATGGATGGCTCTATATGTTTCAACCAATACCTTCTATGAACTATCTTGTGCTCCATGAGATAGTAGAGTGGGGAGACTTGTTCTTCAAGGCACTCATAATTATAGGGTGGCAAGATAGGCAAGATATGTAGCATATGATCATTAGGCTCCCTAAGTTCCATTATATCAACGTCGCATAGTATTCCCTCATCGTGCACCATTTGTTGATACTAATTATTTATAAGCATCATATCCTAATGCTTGTGTGTATCAGAGGCATTTTCTACCTCATTCTAATCCATTTCCAATGAGAAATGGGATGGTATTTGGTATTGATTATTGTGTGGTAGATCTAGGGCTTCAATATATACACCATTAGAGAATAAGAGTACATGTGTTTAGAGAAGACTTATCTTATGAGATCAGTAGGATTTATGTGCCAAGAGAATTTGAAAATAATGAAGCTTCCCTTCATAGAGCTTACTTTACATCTCCTCATGGGCATTCATATCATTCACTACTAGCGTCATCTTCATTATATCAATACTGATTGAAATATAATTTATGGATGTTTTTTTAGCGTACCTTTTTTACTTGCAAATAATTAGAGACCGCTATTATAAGGATCATGATAGAACATTTAGAACATAAATTTCTTTGGAAAAGAGATGGCTATTAGTTGATCGCATGTGTCAATTTTTTCAAGCCAATCATAACAAATTTATTTCTAAGACACGTGGTAGAAGATAGTTAGGTGTCTTGGCTAGTGTATAGATTCTTAATACTTCAAATGCTATATGAAAATAATATTTTTATGTTATTTGAAATTTTATCTTAATATTTAAATATTTATATGAAAATTATTGTATTGCTCCAACTTCATATTTAATTTATAAAATTTGTCATAACCTCTCTTTTCACATAATATAGGAGCTTTCATTCCATGCCTTGTATCATCTTTAATTTTTATTTCCTCATGATATAGTGCATATTTAACTCAACACTTTTGGGGAGCATCACATGGCTTCCTTCCAAAATTTCCCCTGTTGCAACAAAATATATCACTTCAACTTTTCATTAGTCATGAAAAAGGAAAATTTTGAAGCGAAATCTTGTGCACCTTCCTCCTCATTGCATTTATAACCACCCCTCCCACATTTACCTACCTTACAAGCTCTCCAGGGTAAAATTGTGTTGAGTGCTACTACAACATGACTTTACCTCCAAGTTCCAGTTATGGAAGTGGGGCCTACAATCCAAAAACTTATTGATACCTCTCAGGAGCACTAGATCACCCAAAATTCAATCCACAACCTTTGATTATCATATTCTGAGTTGGAACTGCTTTTTCACAAGACTAGCACCCTAACCGCACCCTTGACACGTTGTGCATGCGGTGATGAGTACCCAACCGCATCCATAAGCTTACCTTCATGCAGTTATGACCAAAATTCCTTAGTTTGTACCAGCGGTTATGAGATCTATCCCACTTTTTCAGACTAGCCTCCATACCATTTCCCATAAATACCTATAACTTTCCAGAAACATAATTACAATGATAACAATGCCAACCATTTGGAACTTGAGCAAGATCTTGACCTAGACATGCCTAATATATGATACTCATTTTGTCAAACATATGATGAACATAGAAGATATAGGTCATGAATGCACGCACAAAAGACATTAAAAATTTCAAGCATAAGGTACAAATAAAGTTTTCCAGGTAATGAATACATTGGGAAGAGCCAAAAAATTTAATTTTTCCTAAGGTTAAATTACAAATTTATGGACAGTGCACAAGCAACAAGGACTTTGGGCACACAATGCAACTATTTCTTTGATAGTTGCGTGGTACTAGGGATGAAGAAATGCCACCATCCGGGACCACTTGGCATGCTTGGTTAAAAATATTCTCACCCAATCCTACCAAGTACAATCATCTTTGAGCCACCTTGACACTTTAATGCAACACACAAAGGAATCCTACCTCCACTCTTGTATCACTATCCATCTTGGGCCAAGAGAAGGATGGAGAATTTGAAAATGGTCTATAAAATCCAACATTTGAAAGAAGAAGAAGAGACACATTATTATGCTCGCCAAATTGCTCCATAGAAAACCAGCTTATGTAGTCCAACAACAGAGGGATTGGAATGACCCAGTTGTTGGCCACCTGACATATCAGTCCAAGAGAGAGGAGTTCACCACATGCTCGTCGATCTACCGTCCTTTGAGAGGGAAGAGAAGCTTGCAAAGAAATTGAGGGGAATAGACCTCCTTGTCTTGGATATTTGAGCTCTGTAGCTCAAAGGATCCACTACAAGATATTTAACATTCTATCTTCTATCACCCCCAACACTTAATAAAGGGAGAAGCTCTCCATTTTGAGTTATTAGTGTGTTTTCTCTATCGAGCGTGTATCTTGTGCATATTGTTTTATTTTTGTTTTATTGTTTATGTAGTATGCTATGTTTCCTCTCTAACCTAGCTTATTACATGTTGAACTTGTTCCACCAACATTAAACAAACCATTTTGACCTGTAATTTTTATGTAAGTCAACAACCCGCCTACTAAGCAAAGTGTATTTCGTACACCCATGTGCCAAATACACTACCACAAGAGGTATTTTTGGAAGATTACATCATTGTAAAATTTAAAACGATGGTTGTGGTCAGTGTGGAAAAGAAATAGATTGAAATTGTTTATGTAATTATTTTTGAAAATAAAATCTTGACTTAAAAAATATTTGTAAAATTGTAAACGGAGAAGTATTTGTCCAATGTTAGGTGTTTGTTTATTAACATAAATTGTGGTGGACCATCTCTTCATAGATTTTTTATTTTCAAAATGAGTTTGGATTGAAATCTATGCAATTTTATTTGAAGTTGTTAGGGTTTATGTTAATTATAGGTATGAGAGGTTTAAAGAAATTTCTTTCTGTGTTAATTAGGGAATTTGAAGGTTTAGAAATTTTGTTTTATTTGAAAATAAATTTCAAAGATATTTTGATGGGTGGTATAGAGTATGGGTAGAGCTTTTCTTGAATTCCAGATCAAGTACCTTTTTAAAAGTCTTTTAAATAAAAATTTGTTTTATCTTTTGATTTCAAGTTTCATTTAGCTATGGGATTTATTTCTTGGGGTGAGCCATGGTCTTCTACCACATTATGGAACATGAATGGTTTTTTTAAAGGGAGAAGCATTATTTTTTTCTTAAGTTGAGTGTGGGTGAAGGTATCATACAAGAGTTAAACTCATTGTTATTTGGGTATTATGTAATTTATCAAGCAATAGGGTATTACTTATCTTTAGCTGTTTATTACTATAAATTTTAGGGATTGTCTTAAAAAGTTATAATTTATTTTTAAAATTATTTTTAGCGGGAATTTGATTATTTTTTTCAAAAAAATACAACTATACGAGTGTTTAAATCATTTTGTTTATGGTGGAAATGGATTCAACAACATCAAAATCCTTTAGGAAACTCAAAATCTTGAAGCTTGACAACTATAACCTGGATTTCCCAAAAAAATTATTCAATTTTTGTCAAAAACTTGCTGAAATTTCCACTATTTTCGGCAAATTTGTGTCGACTACTATTAAATTTTCCAGCTGTCTTTAGTGCTACTTTTTGAAGGCTTTTCTGGTGAATTTTCATCATGTAGGAATTTATTGAAAACAGGAGTTTGATGAGTAACCTTGCACAATCGAAGTGCCCTAGAGGTTTTTTAGGGTGTTCAGTAAAAAAAACTAGTTTAAATAACAAAAATCAAGATTTCACCTCAAAAATTTTCACGGCACCAGAAACTCCAAAAAGTCACACTAAAGACAACTCCTTAAATTTTATGGCAAAATCTGAGTTACAACAGTGTGAAACTCAATTAAGTGTAATGTTTTTAAAAAAAAATTGGTTTATTTTCTGATCTAATTTGTTTAAAAAGATTCATTGAAATTGCAAGTTTGATAGGTGAACTCTTCACAATCCCAAGTACCTCAAAAGTTTTTGAGATCGTTGTAACCATATATAGTTTAAACAAGGCAAATCAGGATTAGACTACAATTTTTTTTTTTTTTTTTTTACTAAATTCCTGCCAAAAATACCTCAAAAAAAAACCTTATGTAAAGACGAATAACCCCATATTAAAAAATCATAATAAATGAATAGATAATCGAAAACCATCTCAATTGCCTTGTTGATTTAATACAATACTGTATCTAAGCTACATTGTAAACACCTTGCAATTACTTAAAATCCACTAAAAATTTGATGATGAATTCAGCGTACTACCCTTCGTCTCATATAACTTTTAATTGTGAGGAAATGATAACTCACAGAAAATAAGATCGGAAAACAGAAGTTTGCCTGACAAAATGTGTGCATTTTTCTTTCGTATATTCAACCCCAATCTGTGAGTAGGGCAAACAGAACTTGAATGTGGAACAACACAATCTAATCTAACCTGGGGCGAAACGACTTACCTGCGTTGCTGCTGGAGAGTACTTCGATGAAAGTGCCAATGTGAACAATATGAACAATAGATTGCTTCCCATCCTTCTCTTCTTTACAAATGTTGCCATCTTCAACATCTTCACTCCTCCAATTGCCTGCGGACAGCGCCATCGTTTGTTGCCTTCTTCACTATGTTCACTCCTCCAAGTTCCTGCCATGCGAATTGAGATTGCGATGAATTTTGTTTGGTTTTTTGTTGCAGTGGAAATTTGGGTCTGAGCTCCACCGGCGTCGATTGGAATACGATGGATGACAGGTTCTGTAGGTCGCGGACTACAGAGAGCTTGTACTACACTGTACTACTCCTCAGTACAATACCGGAAAAGCCCTAATAAGGTACGACAAATTTCCTGCTCTACTACTACGAAGGAACATATGTTCGACAACCGCTAAGGGGTCTTTGTTTCTTTTAATTAATTTATTCACACACTTTCTCTTTCTCATGTAAGTAATTACCCTTTTAAATGCTTAATGAATTATATTATATATATATATATATGGGGGGTGGTTGAATGTTTCTGATCATATAATATCTTTTTATGATTCTTTGAGATAAGCTTTTATGAACATTAATATTAAAACATTTCATTTCACATTTATTAAATTTCTCAATACATTTCATTCTTCATCTATTAAATTTCTTAATACATTTTTTTCCACGTCTATTCAATTTCTTAATGATATTTATAATCTGTTATTAAATTTAAATTTATGATATACGCAGGTGGTGGATTTTATAGTTTAGGATAAAGAAGATATTTATATATATAAACTGTTTTTTTTGTTTTTTTTTAATTGACTTACGTATATAAAACATTTTAATATTTGAGTGGTTTTTGTGAATTTTTTAAATTTACATTGTTGATTTACATGTAAATTTGAAAATTATTTTAAAGGATAGGTGGGTGGTCTTTTGTGAGCAAGGTGCTTTCTCATTAACTTCATTACAAATAGTTTTGTATGGAAACAACAAAAAGTTATTAGATATTGATATTGATTTCTCTTTTTAGGTTGCTCAACTAGTTTGCATGAGAAAAAATAAATACAATTTTTAGAAACATCAAATACAGTATTAGATGTTTTCTTCCTCATTATGAGTTACCTAAAAAGGGGTACATCTTTCTTGGTTGCTCAATTCTTCCTGTTTAGAACTGGAAGTGTCCCTTCTTCCGCCACCAAATGAGAAAATTTATGCCGCAGTGCCTGTGAAGTCATCCATTTTGACTAAGTCGGTATGTGTCCCTTCCCAACTACAATGTATGATATGCATGTCTACTTGTGAGATGTGCTCATCTTGGAATAGAGAATTGTATCCTTTAGTAGGGGATGCTCAAAATAAGGATTATTATCCACATAATGTTGAGCTATGATTAATTCCTCAAGGGGAGGTGGTTCAAAGAGTTTAAGATTCTTAATATTTATCACATCGTGGATGGCTAGCTAGGAAGAAAAATACAAGTGAAATGTATTTTCTCTAATGTGCTTTAGAATAGTATAAGGATCATATTGTAGAGGATGTGGCTTATGGCATTGACCCTTGAAGAATTTCTTGTCCAATAAGATCCATGCATGATCTCTTGGTTGGAATGACAAAGGTGTGTGATGTTTTTCATGCCTTTGTTTGGCACGATCTTAGGCGAATTTCAAAGCAATAGTTACCTAAGTATGGCGTTGAGATATGGAGAGTATAAAACATTGAGCTGATTTTTTTCTTATTCTTAACGTGCAGAACCACAAGCGGTAATAACCAATAGAATCTCATAGGTCACACTTGGTTGAAACCCAAAACCAACTTCCAAAGAAGAAAACCTAGTAGAGGAGTATATGGCCCTATTGTAACTATGTTGAATGATGAGCAAATAGAAATCCCAATATTTGTTCTTGGCTTCGTTTAACATATTGAATAAAAAGTATATGATATAGTGATGATATAAGATTAGAAAAAAACACATTATATAATTATGATTATTAATTTGATAAAACAAAATTAATATAAAAAAAATTATTCATCAATAAAATTGTAATTTATATTATATTATTCTTTTAATTTATAAAATTAATTGTAATTTTTTTTAAATACAAGCCATATCTAAATAAAGTTTAATTTTTTTTTTTTCTAAGTTAGAGTAATCTATTAACAAAGGGAAATATAGTACATTAGTGCCTACGAGGAGGCAATTCGAACAGACCAAGACTAGTTTATGGCTGCCCTTCTGGAGGGAAACCAGCCCGAGGAACCTTCAACAGACAAAATCCCGCGCAGGGGATAGGACCTGGGAAGCTTTGACTGAAAACTGAAAACATGTACATTATATAGCAGATTAACTGGACCATGACAAAATTGGACCACTGTAATAACTAAGACTGGTCGCTGACAAAAAAGGACCAAAACTGTAGGAAACATAAGAGCAGCATGACAATCCCTCAGAGAGGGTAGAGCAAGAACCTGAGAAACAAGAAAAAAGGTCGAGTTATTCATCTGGGGCGACCTCCTCAACCCTGCAGCCGAAGTCAGCTGGTGCGCCTTGGGCGTAAGAACGTTCAGCATTGGGCAGGACCTCAGTAGGCGATTCTGTCTGAAGTGGTGGACCACGAGCCGAAACCTCAGGCATAACCTCCCTGCGCGCGCTAGTCTGAACCCTCGAGTCAAGCCGCACAGCTGCCGGGATGGCGCCATTGACAGGAGCAGGATCATCCGGAGGGATTTTAGGCGAGGGCTCTTCCATGAAAACCACAGAGATGGCGACAGTGACTCTAGGTCGATTTAGGGCGCAATCGAACGAAAAAAGAGTTGTGTGAGACTGAGCGGGCATCGCATCCCCAGAGGGTGAGTCGAGCCTGCGACCAGAGCGTAATTGGCGGCCATGGAAGATATTGTCAGATGGCAAAGAGATTGCCGACGGAGAAGTGGAGGAGGAGGGCGAGCGCCTCCTGGCGGAGCGAGAGGCGCCCCTCCTGCTACGCATCCTATGCCTCAGTCGTGGCATACTTGCAACAGAGATAGAGCTGAAACGCTGGAGCGAAGACGAGCTCACCAGGGTCAGCTCTAGAGGAAAGCTCAGGACCAACGATGCCGAATTGCAGGAACCAGCAATGGAGATGTGAAGACTCTCGTCAGGCTTCAGACAGCAAGTTTGGCGGCTCCTCTTCCCTGTGGTGGTGCGCTTGTTGGCGCAGTCCTCAACCGAATTACACAGCGAAATCCTCGGCGCGGGATCCATCTCAAATAGCCCTCTGTTCCTGCAGCCAACAACCTTCTGCAATGAATGAGCGATTTGGTTAACCTGGTGCGAATCGCCTTTGCGGCGTTCGAAAATACCTCTGCCATCAGAATTCATGTCGAGCGGTTTCACCATTACGATGGTCATTATGATCGATCGGGTGATATTTACTGCGAGCAGGTGGTCGCGGATGGGTTGGCATGTGGCCTCCCGTCCTCACGACCTCTGTCCCATCGCTCTTACGCACATAGCTGTCACCCGCATCCGGGTATAAATAAAGTTTAATTAATAAATATTGTAATAAAATATATTTTTGAAGAAAATCATAAATAGTATTTCAAATCATAATGGTAATGAGAGGTACTCTAGAGTTCAACAGTGGAATATGTTGTAGTGTCAGTAAATGAGTGTAAATATCTAAATATGGGTTCAATATGACAAGGATGTTGCAATGTCCATAATATAAATTAAAATAATGATTCATAGTTGTATTTCACATTTAAATCTAATTAATAAGCATATAAATTCAATATTTACAATATTTGTTTTCCCCATATATATATATATTTCAAGACAGAAATATACATGTTCTAGCCTCTCATAAGAAAGACCCTCTCATACATTTTTATTATATTGTCTATATATTATTTTTCCTTTTAAATTAGAACCCAAAAGCTTTATTTTGATAATGCTTCCCAACCAAAACTCCATTACATAGAATTTCTAGAAAGCTAATAAATCATAGAGTTAGAATAAACAATTTACATATGCATATTCATGGCTCCAAAATCTTCACCATTAATGGTCTCTCCTGAAGGTTGCGGGGTACATGGATGTAGTTCCGGGGCCTATTTTGATTGGTGGTCAACTTTATCATTAAGTTCCCAATAAATGTGTGTGTAGGAGATCTAGTCAAATAATTGAATGGATTTCTCTATAGTTTGCAGTAGCTGGTAGAGGTGAATATTTTCCACCTTCATTTATTTGTTCGCCCATTTAATGACCATGAGTGTCACTAAACACCTGGAACCTGTTTTTCCCTTTCATTTTAGCTACCTCAAGGATCGTTTAGGGCCCAAAGAACTCAACCTTACTATTCGTACCTAGGCTATGATCTAGGTGGGTATTGGTGGCCACCCGCCTATTCCACTTGGCCCCCACCATTATTTCTTTCAATTTCCTTAATTGTAGAATAAATTGCTATTTTTTTCTTTATTTTGACTCCTAAACTTCTAGAACAGTTTTGAGGACCTAAAAGAGGTTTTTTTGGCAAAACGGAGAAACTGGAAAAGTACAATCTTGGTTTACATGACTTTTTTTGTCCTCCTCTTGGAGATATTTGAAACTAGGTATTATGATAGTCAAACGAAGATTGTATGACAAATTTACGCCCCCGAAAAGTTGATGTTCCAACTAACCCCAACAGGCCCACATGCTTTTGATGCTTCATCTCCTAGGGTTAGGTTTTTGGATGTTTAGAGTTTCTCATTGTTTCTTAATGATAAAAAGGCCTTTGAGCATCATCATAATAATTTAGAAGGCATGTTGCTGCCACATCTCTTCTCATAGAAAAGCTACCATCGCTTGAACTAGTTTATTTCCATTTTGCATGTGACATTTCTCAGTACTTTGTTACTATTGAATTAAATTTCTATTTTCATTGTAGCTCAGTGTTTATGTTTATATATGTGTTTCATTTCATTCCTACTGTTAGTCATCAGTATTTTTCACATGTTAGTGATGACTATTTCCATAGCTGAGTTTTCTAGAAGCTGATTTCCATATGTCAATTTGTCATCTAGAAAACCCTCATAAAACTTTTTTTCACCCTCTTACTTTTCAGTTCGCCCATGTCAAATTTAAAACCCATTATCACTATCCTTTCTATTTTTAGCCCTACTAGTCTGCCCATCAGCTCTAAAAGGAAAAATCCAAGTCTGTTTCAAAAGCCTCCCCTAAGTTAGGAAGTGGCGCTTTAAGACATTTTACCCTTGGCAACCATCAAAAGGCCAAAAGAAACCTCCATCTGCTACAGACTAATCATGACAGACCTCCCACTCTGCAAATGAAATTGATAACAGCTCTAAGTCGCGCCACTTACACACCCCTAAGTCTCAACACTACATAGACCACAGTCTCAAGCTGATTATTAGGTGTTTTACAGTGTTTTATGGATTTTGCAAAGGCAGGAAATATAACATCATCTCAGAAGAAATTGCTTGAATCTACATTCAGAAGAACAGCTGCTTCTCAATGTAAACATGAGCCTGAGATATATCTGCAAGACAGAGAGTGACTCATCTGAGTTACAATAGTGTGAAACTCAATTAAGGGTAATGTTTTAAAAAGTTTTTGGTTTATTTTTTGATCTAATTTGTTTAAAAAGATTCATTGAAATTGCAAGTTTGATAGGTGAACTCTTCATAATCCCAAGTACCTCAAAAGTTTTTGAGATCGTTGTAACCATATATAGTTTAAACAAGGCAAATCAGGATTAGACTACAATTTTTTATTTTATTTTTTTACTAAATTCCTGCCAAAAATACCTCAAAAAAAACAAAAACCTTATGTAAAGACGAATAACCCCATATTAAAAAATCATAATAAATGAATAGATAATCGAAAACCATCTCAATTGCCTTGTTGATTTAATACAATACTGTATCTAAGCTACATTGTAAACACCTTGCAATTACTTAAAATCCACTAAAAATTTGATGATGAATTCAGCTTACTACCCTTCGTCTCATATAACTTTTAATTGTGAGGAAATGATAACTCGCAGAAAATAATATCGGAAAACAGAAGTTTGCCTGACAAAATGTGTGCATTTTTCTTTCGTATATTCAACCCCAATCTGTGAGTAGGGCAAACAGAACTTGAATGTGGAACAACACAATCTAATCTAACCTGGGGCGAAACGACTTACCTGCGTTGCTGCTGGAGAGTACTTCGATGAAAGTGTGCCAATATGAACAATAGATTGCTTCCCATCGTTCTCTTCTTTACAAATGTTGCCATCTTCAACGTCTTCACTCCTCCAATTGCCTGCGCACAGCACCATCGTTTGTTGCCGTCTTCACTATGTTCACTCCTCCAAGTTTCTGCCATGCTAATTGAGATTGCGATGAATTTTGTTTGGTGTTGTGTTGCAGTGGAAATTTGGGTCTGAGCTCCACCGGCGTCGATTGGAATACGATGGATGACAGGTTCTGTAGGTCGCGGACCACAGAGAGCTTGTACTACACTGTACTACTCCTCAGTACAATACAATACCGGAAAAGCCCTAATAAGGTACGACAAATTTCCTGCTCTACTACTACGAAGTAACATATGTTCGACAACCGCTAAGGGGTCTTTGTTTCTTTTAATTAATTTATTCACACACTTTCTCTTTCTCAGGTAAGTAATTACCTTTTTAAATGCTTAATGAATTCTATATATATATGTGGGGGGTGGTTGAATGTTTCTGATCATATAATATCATGTAAGTAATTACCTTTTTAAATGCTTAATGAATTATATATATATATATATATATATATATATATATATGTATATGTATGTGGGAGGTGGTTGAATGTTTCTGATCATATAATATCTTTTTATGATTCTTTGAGATAAGCTTTTATGAACATTAATATTAAAACATTTCATTTCACATTTATTAAATTTCTCAATAAATTTCATTCTTCATCTATTAAATTTCTTAATACATTTCTTTCCACATCTATTAAATTTCTTAATGATATTTATAATCTGTTATTAGATTTAAATTTATGATATACGGAGGTGGTGGATTTTATAGTTTAGGATAAAGAAGATATTTATATATATATACTTTTTTTTGTTTTTTTTTATTGACTTACATAAATAAAACATTTTAATATTTGAGTGGTTTTTTTGAATTTTTTAAATTTATATTGTTGATTTACATGTAAATTTGAAAATTATTTTAAAGGATAGGTGGTCTTTTGTGAGTAAGGTGCTTTCTCATTAACTTCATTACAAATAGTTTTGTATGGAAACAACAAAAAGTTATTAGATATTAATTTCTCCTTTTAGGTTGCTCAACTAGTTTGTATGAGAAAAAACAGATACAATTTTTAGAAACATCAAATACAGTATTAGATGTTTTCTTCCTCATTATGAGTTACCTAAAAAGGGGTACATCTTTCTTGGTTGCTCAATTCTTCCTGTTTAGAACTGCAAGTGTCCCTTCTTTCGCCACCAAATGAGAAAAATTATGCCGCAGTGCTTTTGAAGTCATCCATTTTGACTAAGCCGGTATGTGGCCCTTCCCATCTACAATGTATGATATGCATGTCTACTTGTGAGATGTGCTCATCTTGGAATAGAGAATTGTATCCTTTAGTAGGGGATGCTCAAAATAAGGATTATTATCCACATAATGTTGAGCTATGATTGATTCCTCAAGGGGAGCTGGTTCAAAGAGTTTAAGATTGTTAATATTTATCACATCGTGGATGGCTAGCTAGGAAGAAAAATACAAGTGAAATGTATTTTCTCTAATGTGCTTTAGAATAGTATAAGGATCATATTGTAGAGGATGTGGCTTATGGCATTGACCCTTGAAGAATTTATTGTCCAATAAGATCCATGCATGATCTCTTGGTTGGAATGACAAAGTTGTGTGATGTTTTTCATGCCTTTGTTTGGCACGATCCTAGGCGAATTTCAAAGCAATAGTTACCTAAGTATGGCATTGAGATATGGAGAGTATAAAACATTGAGCTGATTTTTTTCTTATTGTTAACATGCAGAACCACAAGGGGTAGTAATCAATAGAATCTCATAGGTCACACTTCGTTGAAACCCAAAACCAACTTCCAAAGAAGAAAACCTAGTAGAGGAGTATGTGGCCCTATTGTAACTATGTTGAATGATGAGCAAATAGAAATCCCAATATTTGTTCTTGGCTTCGTTTAACATATTGAATAAAAAGTATATGATATAGTGATGATATAAGATTAGAAAAAAACACATTATATAATTATGATTATTAATTTGATAAAACAAAATTAATATAAAAAAATTATTCATCAATAAATTTGTAATTTATATTATATTATTCTTTTAATTTATAAAATTAATTGTAATTTTTTTTAAATACAAGACATATTTAAATAAAGTTTAATTAATAAATATTGTAATAAAATATATTTTTGAAGAAAATCACAAATAGCATTTCAAAGCATAATGGTAATGAGAGGTACTCTAGAGTTCAATAATGGAATATGTTGTAGTGTCAGTAAATGAGTGTAAACATTTAAATATGGGTTCAATGTGACAAAGATGTTGCAATGTCCATAATATAAATTAAAATAATGATTCATAGTTGTATTTCAAATTTAAATCTAATTAATAAGCATATAAATTCAATATTTACAATATTTGTTTTCCCCATATATATATATTTCAAGACAGAAATATACATGTTCTAGCCTCTCATAAGAAAGACCCTCTCATACATTTTTATATTATTGTCTATATATTATTTTTCCTTTTAAATTAGAACCCAAAAGCTTTATTTTGATAATGCTTCCCAACCAAAACTCCATTACATAGAATTTCTAGAAAGCTAATAAATCATAGAGTTAGAATATACAATTTACATATGCATATTCATGGCTCCAAAATCTTCACCATTAATGGTCTCTCCTGAAAGTTGCGGGGTACATGGATGTATTTCCGGGGCCTATTTTGATTTGCGGTCAACTTTATCATTAAGTTCCCAATAAATGTGTGTGTAGGAGATCTAGTCAAATAATTGAATGGATTTCTCTATAGTTTGCAGTAGCTAGTAGAGGTGAATATTTTCCACCTTCATTTATTTGTTCGCCCATTTAATGACCATGAGTGTCACTAAACACCTAGAACCTATTTTTCCCTTTCATTTTAGCTACCTCAAGGATCGTTCAGGGCCCAAAGAACTCAACCTTACTATTCGTACCTAGGCTATCATCTAGGTGGATATTGGTGGCCACCCACCTATTCCACTTCGCCCCCACCATTATTTCTTTCAATTTCCTTAATTGTAGAAGAAATTGCTATTTTTTTCTTTATTTCGAGTCCTAAACTTCTAGAACAGTTTTGAGGACCTAAAAGAGGTTTTTTGGCAAAACAGAGAAACTGGAAAAGTACAATATTGGTTTACATGACATTTTTTGTCCTCCTGTTGGAAATATTTGAAACAAGGTATTATGATAGTCAAACGAAGATTGTATGCCAAATTTACGCCCTCGAAAAGTTGATGTTCCAACTAACCCCAACGGGCCCACATGCTTTTGATGCTTCATCTCCTAGGGTTAGGTTTTTAGATGTTTAGGGTTTATCATTGTTTCTTAATGATAAAAAGGCCTTTGAGCATCATTGTAATAATTTAGAAGGCATGTTGCTGCCACATCTCTTCTCAGAGAAAAGCTACCATCGCCTGAACTAGTTTATTTCCATTTTGCATGTGACATTTCTCAGCACTTTGTTACTATTGAATTAAAATTCTATTTTCATTGTAGCTCAGTGTTTCTGTTTATATATGTATTTCATTTCATTCCTACATAAATCTGGACTAGGTCATAAAGGTAGCCAACTATTATATTATTATTATGAGATAAGAATAGAACCATGCCAGTAACACAATAAAGAGGATCTCCCTAACATGGACTTTTAGAAATACCCCAGGAGAAAGTCTGGTCAATATGAAGTATAAATAGGATCCATGGCTTCTTCTTTTTGTCTGGATAATCACCTCATAATCACCTCATGTTCCTCCATAATATGGAGGATTGAGACAAAAGAGATATGGAGAGGAATACCCTTATCCCTCATTGTGAAAGAAATTCTAGCCCACCATATATGGTAGATGAAGATAGCAGGGAAGTAGATGACGCAAGAACTTAAAGAAGAAGAAAACCATAACTACATACATTGAGGTAGAGAAGAAGCTTATTATAAATTTAATATATATATATATATATATATAATCAATGTTATGTTTATCAAATTAAAAAAATTAAATTGAAAAAGCTATAAAACATGTCAAAGAAAAATGAGGCATACATATGTAATTATATGTATTGTCAAGGTTTTGATAAAATTAAAAATAAGAATATTTCTATATATATAGAAGTGAAATTTATATAAATATAAATAATATTATTAAGAACAAGATAAAACCATCTAAACCCAGTATCTACCAAGGGTCAATAGAAATCAACTATCTCGAGCTGAGAACCTTTTGTCATGTTTTGCACTCAAGAATAGGTTTGCAATTTGAGAGATTTGACCCCTCTCAATGCTTGGTAGATATGGAGTTAAGATGTATTTATATTAGTTGTAATCCAACTTAAAGCACAATAAAATTTTAATGTTTACATATCAATATTGAAGAGAATCACAAATAACATTTTAAGGCATAATTCTAATAACAATGTAAACTTTGAAAAAAGAACTGAAACAAATACCCACTTTTTTGATGTAGCAAAAAAGTAATCCGATTTCGAAAATTGCTCATCCATAATACACCTTTTTTGGGAGTATATTTTTGACACTTTAAATTTTCTTATGTATCAAGTATGAACATTTTTTTTTTAAATGTTAGTGATTTTCATGTTGATTTTGAACAGTGATGATGCAACATCGACCCCCTTTTTTAGAGGGCTTATTTTTTACACTTCAAATTTTTAATGTATTAAGTGTCGATATTTTTTTTAAATGTTGATGTTTCATGTAAATTTTGAAAAGCATCAACATTTATTTTTTTAAAGACATTTTTGACACTTTAAATGTTCTTATGTCCTAAGTATACACATTTATTTTTAAATGTTAATTATTTAACAAATTTTCAAGTTGTATTATGTCTCTTCCTAAGTTACCTAACACGGGGATTCGGGATTCGATGGATACAGGGATTCGAGAATCAGACGGTGATTACCATGGATCTCCTAACACAAGACAATTTCTGTGGACATCACATAGTTAACACACATATATATACATATATATATATACATATATATATATATATATATATATATATATATACATACATATATATATATATATATATATATACATTAAAAATTAGATATTTTTTACACAAATTCATACAAATTCATTGATTCAAACATAGATTTAAGATCTTAAATACTCATACATGACACATCATACATTGATACATTGATACATCATACAATTGTCAAATTTTCAATCATACATGTTACAATTTACAAATTTACTCAGAAATACAAGATAGTAAAACACTATAGTTTTATCATTAAGTCATTAGAATCAAAATGTGTTACATAAGTACACTGCCAATGACAAATAGAAATAGAAAATACAAAACAACTACAGTCTACAAGTCTAGAAGACTACAAGCCTGAAGCCTCAATGAGTCAGAGTTAATGAGTCATCAATCCTCATCATCTTAATCAGCATCACTATCCTCATACTGATCATCATGCTCACCATTAAACAATTTCCATGAACAATTGCCTCCTCCCTTTGCCTTGTTGCCTGGCCCTGCCTCTCTTATCACATATTTCCACAATGGGTATTTGGGTTCATGATTTTTTTTCCCTGCACATTTGAAGCTGTTGTTGCAGCCCCACTTCCAATAGATGGAATACTTGCAGACCCTGATGAAACAGGGATAGGAGGGGCATCTCCAATGGGGACATTCTTCCCCTTTATTTGCCCTTGTCTTGCTGCCCTTGATTGAGCCATGAATACTGTAAAAAATAAACAAAAATGACCATATATATAAAACATATGCACATGAAAACACTAACAAAAAACTAAATGAAAAAACATAGAGGGATAGTGCACTTACTGGATGCTCAAATCTCTTTGAAAAAACTCCCTTTCTCCTTGCTAACCCTTGCTCCTTGCTCACTTCACAAACAAATAGATGTGAGAAATAATTAGACAAATCAGACTTTTATAACTCAACATCGCACTTTTTCACAAGTCTATACGGGATTCGATCGTATCTGTACATGATATGATCGATATTTGATGTATCTTGTACGGATACGATCGAATCTTGTGATTTGGGTACGAATCTGTACGTATCGTATCCGATACGACGGATTAGGGATTTGTGGGCCCCACCCAACAAATCCGGTTTCTTAGGTCTCTTTGTGTTTTTCATTCTAGAATGTTAGTTTTTTAAGGGTTTTCCAAACATGTATTTTTTTTTCTTTCCAATATTTTTTTATAATAAATTTTATAATATTTTTCGCAAAATAAAAAAAATAACATTAAAAAAATGTGAAACAACAAATATAAAAATATATATATAAATTAAAAAAAACATAAAACCTATTAAAAAAAAACAAAATAAACTTGTAAAATATACCCTTAAAAAAAATGGAAAAAAGAATAATCTAAAACAAAAACTAAATAAAAAATTAGCCCAAAAAACTAAAAAAAAACAACAATTTTAAATAATTAAAAAATAAAATAAAAAATAAACAAATTTCTTTTAAACATAAAAATTAATTTAAAAAACATAAAAATAAAAACATTTAAAAAACAATTTAAAAATAAAAATAAAAATTAAACATTTAAAAAAAAACATATATAAATTAAAAAATAGAATAAAAACATTATTCAAATTGAAATTTAAGAAACCATTAATCAACAGATTAAAAAATAAAATAAAATGAAGCTTCGCTCACCCAACGGCTTTGGGCTTGGTAGGCTGATGTTGCGCTGTTTGGCTGGGTAGCCGTGGCAGCGGGGTGCCAGCTGCCACGACCACCCTGTCCAGCGGCCTGGGCTGGCAGGCTGGAGTCCCGAGAATTGAGCTTGCCAACCCAGGTCGCTCAATCGTTGGGCTGGGCAACAGCCACGACTGCTCTGCGCTGAGCTTCGCAAACCGATTCCGAGAATCGTCCTTCCAATCTAAGGGCCATTGGGCAAAGCAAAACTGGCATATTTTATTTTCAATTTTATTTTTAATTATGTTTTGTGAAAAAATTTTATTTTTATTTTTAAACACGTTTTTTTCTATTATGTTTTTTTTAACACTTTTAATTTATTTTTTAATTATTTTTTCATTTAAAATTTTTTAATTTTTTCTATTTTATTATAATGTTTTTTATTTATTTAGTTAATTTTAATGTTTTATTAGTTTTTTTGTTTTTATTTTATTTTAAAATTATCAAAAATGCGTTTAATTTTTTTGTTTTTTTTGGGTTAATTGTATTTTTTATAGTTTTTTTAATTTTTTGTTTTGTATTTTTTTTTTCATTTTTTTTAAGAGTTATATATATATATATATATATATATATATATATATATATATATATATATATATATATATATTTTTTTTTTTTTTTTTTTTTTTTTTTTGATTTTTTATGTTTTATTTATTTGTTGTCGTTTTTATATATCTTTTTATATTTTTGTTTCTTTTGTCATGTTTTTATATTCGTTTTTTTCCCATGTTTTTTTATTTTTGTATTTTCTGGTATACATTATTTATACTTCTTATTTTTTATTTATTTTTTTTTTTCTCAATTTTTTTTTTCTTTTTTTAAAGGTTTTTTAGTCAAAATCTTTTCCATAATGTCATGGTTGAAAATTTGTCAAATTTTTAAGGTTTTCCATCATTCCAGTATTCCAAAATCTACAATTTTTTTATTTTAGGTTGTTTTTCATGTTTTTTTGGATTTTTTTGGCTAGAGTTCTCATTTTGAATTTATAGTTCCTGTTTCAAAGTTTACAGTGTTTAATCCAACTAAAAGCCCAACAATTTTTTAATACTCGCATATCAATAATTAAATGAGAGTTAAAGAACCGTTTAAAGTGAAATGTTTCAAATTGAGGAAAAATAAACTATCTAATTGAAATTATCAAATCCATTTATATTATTAATATTAATATTAATGTTAATTTTTTAATAATTTAAATTAAAAAAAAAAACTTAAAATTTTGAAAAACAAAAATCTGACTATATAATTAAAGTATAAAATATATTTGATTATAATTATGATTATAAATTAAAATCGATAATTATATATCTTTTAATTTGAAAACTAATTATTTTAATCTTATAAATAATTAAATTTCAATTGTTATAAATAATTAATTAAATCGTATTTTTTATATCTCAATTTTTAAATAAAATAATAATTTAAATATCTACTCTTCATCCTTCTCATGTCTTCACAATGGACCTGGTTGGTGGCTCCAAAGTATCGACAATAAACCTGTCATATGTGGATTTTCCTCTATCAATAAATAAATCCAACAACAAAAGCTATAAAACTATAATTTGGCCTAATATGGAAGGGGCACCCACATTGAGGTTCATTCACTTGAAAACGCGAGGATCAAAATAATAAAAAGTTTGAAAAACCTTCAAATAGACCATTATTTTCTAATGTACTATCATAATCTTTCTGATGTCCTGACAATGGACATGACTATTGTCTCCAAAATGTCGACAATAAATATCAAATGTGTGGATATTCCTTTACCAATTAACAATTCAAACCACAAAATATTGAAAACTACAATTTTGGTTCAATATGGAAGGCACATCCATAGTGAGGTTCGTTCACTTGAAAAACTGAGGATAAAAATCATAGGACGAGCAGCAGACATTTACATCTACTATTAAATTTTATCGTCTTCTCTTCATATTTATTATGTCTTAACAATGGACCCAATTGGTGTTTACGACACATCGACAATAAAACTCACATATGTGGATCTTTATTTAATAAATAACAAAAACCGCAAAAACTCGAAAAATGAAATTTCAACCCAATATGGAAGGGGCATCTGAAGTGAGATTTGTTCACTTGAAAACCTGAGGATCAAAATCATAAGAAGAAAAACATACCTTGACATATAAATTATTCTCTTCATCTTTTGCATGTATTGATAATGGACTTGGTTTGTGGTTTTGAAATGTTGACAACAAATCTCACATTTGTGGCTCTTCCTTTATTAATAAATAATTTCAGTCGGATATGGAAAGGGCATCCACAGTGAGGTTCGTTCTGATCAGGAGATCATGTGTTTTGCTCAAAATTGAAAGTGCTCAAAATTGTATTGAACCTGAGCAACCATAAAGGTCTCGTCATTGCGATTTTGGCGCCCCAAACGGTTCGAATAACCAATGTCGTATGAGGAAGATATCGCATTCTGTTCATTTTCCCAAAAAACTAAAAATTTTGTGACTGGGATGTCCAGTCAGCATTCAGGTACAGTCAATAGGTGGCATATTTTGGGGAATATTTCCTTTTCCCATAGCCAATCAGAATTCGACACGTGGCTGAATTTAGGCCATTGATTTTAGTTGTATGAATTTTCATTTTTGACCGTTGGATGGAGTTGTACGAATTTTTATGTGGCACCATTGGATGGATGACACATGGCAAGCATGGAGGCTGCCACGTGTCCCCAGGAGGCTTATGCAAAATTTTGGTGGCGTCGCGGGGGCGGGGGCGGTCGACCCCGCGACCTCCGGCCTGCATGCCAAGCCTTCTACCATCTCTCCTATACCATGTTGCTTACCCATATAGTCACCCCCTTTAATTTCAATTGTAACATGTTTTCAGTCGGAGGGGGGGGCACCGCTAGCAATCCTAACCCATTGGCGGCCCCAATGGAGTAGTCACATGACATATTAAACTACAATATCAAATGTTATGTAAACTGGCGGCGATGTTTACGTTCATATGTCACATTGTGACATCAAACTGCAATGTGGTGGTTACATTAAACTCTGACTCTGACGGTTACGATGGTTGAGATCACATGTCACGCGATGACATTAAAGTTGCAGTTGACGGTTTCTTTTGGGCGGCTAATTCGGCGAAGATTTAAAGCTGTCATATGGGTGCGGTGTAATGGCATGTAATATCATGGGTTTTAGAATCTGGAGTGGAGTTATGGTTCCGCTCCATATGCGGAGTTTTCAAACAGTTTAAATTGTGGAGTTTACGATCGGGGGTCGACATGTGACCACCCTGCCCAAACCACTTAATTTCAATGCTAACGGTCTTATCCAACGGTATTGTGGAGGTGCTCTAAATTTAGGTTTTTTACTATTTTTAGTGGAAGTTAAGTGCAGTCTCCACTTTTGGTGGAGCTTTTCTAGTTTATATTGGGAAAAATGCATTGGGAGGTCAATTTTCGACCAATTTGGGTTAAACAAGAGTCTACCTAGACTAATTTGAGCATTCTGGAGCTACTGGTGCAGATAAAATAGCCATTAGAGGCTTGTAAACATATGTATTTAAAATTTTGAGCATAATGATAAAGAGGGACATGCCATTGGGAGTTGGACCAGTAGATGTAGCCCAGGCATTAGGAAATTTTGAGGTCTAAAATGGGCCTCCTAAGGAAATTATAAAATAATAGTGGAAATTAAAAAATAAATTGATTACATCATCAAATTTTAGAGGGAAAAAAGAAAAAAACTACTTTTTCAACTTATCTCCCAAATTTTTTACTCAAATTTCGAGCGAGAGTACTCGTTGGATGCAAAATTTAATTCCTCATCCAAGGAGTACCCATGTTGCACATTTTCAATGGGTCCTGCTACACAAAAAATGAGAAATACATGAAAAACATGATTGTAATCACGTTTTTTATGTATTTCTCATTTTTCCTGTAGCAGGGTCCATCGAAAGTATGCAACATGGGTACTCCTTAGATGAGGAATTAAATTTTTCATCCAACGAGTACTCCCGCTTGAAATTTGAGTAAAAAATTTGGGAAATAAGTTGAAAATACGAGTTGAAAATTAGTTTTAATATTTTATTATTTTTTAATCTTTTTATCCTTTTACTTAAAAAATGGTGAATCATCCCCCATGGTTTACATCATCATATTGAATCCTATTGGTTCTAATAAAGTTTATTTTTGTTGTACATTTTTCTTAGGAGGCCCGTTTTAGACCTCAAAATTCCCCTAATGAGGGGTGAACTGCTTCATCATGCCTGTTGTGTAAAACTTATTTGTGATGTTTATTCTCTATTATACACTGTTGTATAGTGTTATTTAGGCTTATTTTCATGCTTAAATTTCACAAATTCATCTATATTTCATGGTTAAAAAACTTAATTATCAGGCAAACAAATGGAGACAAATTGTACATGTTTTTATTTCTCAAGAAAACTAATACACTCCTTTCAGATCAGGTTGGTATCAGAGCCATGTTTTAATCTCTGGTGTTTTGTGTGCAAAGATTTTTATAACTGTTTTCAAGGGTTTACTTGCTTACTAGGCTCAAGCTTAAGAGAGGAGAAGGCAAATTGGTGGAAGCAAGAATTTCTCCAAGGGAGCTACAACAAAGGAGGGAAATATTGCCACATTCTCCACCACCTAGTTCACCTCCAAAAGAAGCAGAAGAAGCTATAAGCATACCTCTAGGAGAAGAAGAAACACATGAAGAGGTGGATCCCAACGAAGAAGAAAGAGTGTTCAGGAAAGCATTCCTCGACATTACTGAAATGGTGAGAGTCCTTTATCAAGAAAGGAATGAAAGACTTGAAGGAGAAGGATCCAAACTTCACAAGGAAGGTCAGGGATCATCAAGAGGTCATAATGATGAAGATAAATCAAAGAAGGGAAATGGAGGAAATGGAGGCAGTGGAAAGTAACCATCCTCACCCTCCTCATCATCATCCTCTACTTCATCTTCAGTACACCAGTCACACAAGTCAAAGAACACCGGTAAAAGTCTTTTTTTAAAACTTGATGTTAAGTTTGAATTGTCAATGTTTAATGGTGAATTCAATGCAGAAAATATTGATAATTGGATTAGGAAATTGGAGGTCTATTTGCGAATTTAGAACCTTCATGATGATGATACCAAAATCCAACTAGCTTCATTGAGGATGGAACGTGCAGCTCTTGTTTGGTGGGAAGCCAAGACAAAGGAGGAGATCAAAAAGCATGGTAAGATTATTCTATCATGGACTGATTTCATTACTGCAATAAAAAAACAGTTTTATCCATTAGCTCACATGCAGAAAGCCATAATGAACTAGAAAAATTTTAGATAAGTGAAAGGACAAAATGTACAAGACTACACCCAAGAATTTAGGATAAGAACTCTCTTATTAGGGGTAAATTTGCAGAGGAAAGATACTTGAGATACTTTTCTCAAGTACATAGGAGGCTTACATAGCTACCTAAGACATACTATTCTCATGTTTAACTCTACAAGTCTAGATGAAGTTTGTGTTTAGGCCACACATCTAGAAGCTAGAGGGAAAAACATTACTGATGAGAGTAGGAAGAAACCTTTTAAGGGGAAAAACAAAGAGAAGGCCTCAAAAGGTAACAGAAAAAAGAATGCATCTGTCAAGAAAGAGGGAGAGAAAGTATTTTGTAAACATTTTTCAAGAGAATGCCATGAAGAGAAAAATTTTGGGAAATTACATCCTGAAAAGAGACCCAAGTATAACAATAACAAAGGGAAGCTGAAAACTGCAGCTACAACTCAACATAACTTAGGAGAGGATTCAGGTGATGAATCAAAAATTACAGCCATGGGATTGAAGAACATGAAGGGGAAATAAATTGAAACAAAACCCAGTACTAGTACTTCAAACTGTCATATACAAGCTCCAAATGAAGAAGAGAGAATTTAATTGTTTCATGTGAGGGTCATATCCAAACATACCAAGATTGACACATTGTTTGACAGTGAGTCACAAGCAAACTTAATCTCTGAAGACTTGGTCAAGAAACTTAATCTTGAGACCATTCCACATCCAAAACCATATCCACTTGGATGGATTTGTAACGATGCAAATTTACAGGTTTCAAAGAAGTGCATATTGCGCTTTGCAATAACTACACATTTTTTTGACACAGTTGAATTAGATGTGGTTCTTCTTGATATTACAAGTATTGTATTGGGCAGTCCTTACTTTTATGACAGGAAAGCGATCTTCCATCGCCATGAGAACAAATACCATTTATTCAAATATGGCAAGGATTTCATTGTTAGAGCACATTGCAAGAAGACAAATATTGCAATGGTAAATGTTGGACAAGTAAAGAGGCTGGTGAATTCAAGTAAGAATTTTGTTCTTCTAATGATTAAGCCTAAAGTTGATGTTAACCATGAGTCATTTGAAGATTGTGATCCTAAGTTGAAATTAGATTTATATGATGCATTTGATGCACATCATGAGATGTTTCAGGAGCCAACGGGATTGCCTCCAAAAAGGGAGATTCAACATGAGATTCAGTTACAAAAATATTGTCATCTTCCAAACATTGACATGTATCACATGTCGATAATGGAGAATGCTGAAATAAAGAGGCAAATAAAGGACATTTTGGACAAGGGAATCATAAGGCCAAGCACTTTTCCATGCGGTTCACCCATTGTCTTGATTCCGAAGAAAGATGGGACTTGGCGCATGTGTGTCAACTTCAGAGCTTTGAACAAGATAAAGATAAAGAATCGATACCCACTCCCAAGGATAAATTATTTGCTAGATCAACTGAAAGAGGAAATTTTTTTCACTAAGTTAGATTTACGAAGTGGATATCATCAATTAAGAATTTCATAAAGTGACATATGGAAGACTGCATTCAAAACCAAACAAGGACTCTTTGAGTGGTTGGTTATGCCGTTTGGTTTGTGTAATGCACCGATGACTTTCATGTGTGTTATGGATAATGTTTTGCATCCATTTATTGATGACATTATGATTGTGTATTTAGATGATATACTCATTTTCAGCAAAACAAGAGAATAACATGTATTGCATGTGAAAATGGTGCTTGATGTTTTGAAGAAAGAGCAATTATTTCTTAAGATGTCAAAGTGTGAATTTGGAAAGCCTTCTCTGGTTTATTTGGGACACATTGTAGGAGGAGGCAAGTTGATAATTGATCCTGATAAAGTGGAAGCCATTTTGAATTGGCCCACTCCCAAAATAGTAATCGAGGTAAGAAGTTTCTTAGGCACAGCTCAGTATTGGAGAAAGTTTATTGCTAACTTTTCTGCCATAGCAGCTCCTATGCATGCAGTGACAAGTGTGAAGAAAGGCTTCCAATGGGGAGGAAAACAATAGCAAGATTTTGAATCTTTAAAAGACAAGATCAGTTCAATTCTAGTCCTTGCATTACTGGATTTGATACAGCCATTCGAGATACAAACTGATGCTAGTGATTATGCCATGGGCGCAGTACTTTTGCAGCATGGTAAGCCTATCACTTTTCATTCTGAAACTTTCAATGGTGTTGTAACTAATTATCCTACATATGACAAAGAGTTGTATGTGTTGGTACAAAGCGTCAAGAAGTGGAAACACTACTTGATGGGTAAAGAGATGCTTACACATACCGATCACCAACCATTACAGTACTTGCAGTCACAAACAAAATTGTAGAAATCACCACATTTCATATGGATGGGATTTCTTCAACAGTTTCACTTGGTTATAAGGTACAATAAAGGTATTTTCAATAAAGTTGTTGATATGCTTTCAAGGCAAATTATAAGTGCTTCTAATTTACTTAAAAATTATTCTATTTTACATGAAAGTTACATAGAACAATATGCATCTGATACTGATTTTCAAGGTGTGTATGCTAGTTTGAGTGAAGGGAATCAAGTTGAGGAAAATGATTATCACATGCATAAAAAATTTGGTGTTTCATTTGGGCATGCTTTGTATACCACAAGCAGAGAGACTTAGTGTCATGAGAGAGGCTCAATTGTCTCTTATTGTTGAACACCTTGGGGTAAGGAAAACAGTGGCGCATCTATAGAGGTATTGCTATTGGCCTCGTATGATAGACAGTGTGTCATTTTTTCTAAGAGGATGTTGTATGTGTGCAACAAGCAAGCCTAGCAATAGGAATCTTGGGTTGTACATGCCACTACCGGTACCATCAAGGCCATGGGAGAGTGTCTCCATGGAATTTATTGGAGGTCTACCTATGTCAATAAAACAACATGATTATCTTTATGTAGTTGTCGATAGATTCAGTAAAATGTGTATACTTATGCCATATAAGAAAACCATTACTGTTGAACAAAATTATGAACTTTATTTTCAACATGTATGGGTTCATTATGGTTTGCCAACTTCTATTGTTAGTGATAGGGATTCCAGTTTCATTGGGAATTTTTGGTCCAATCTTTGGAATATTATGAACACAAAGTTGAAAAAGAGTATTTATTTTCATCAGCAAACTGATGGCCAAACTAAGGTGGTGAACAGAACCATTGTGCATCTATTAAGAGGATATTGTATAAAATATCTCAATTTGTGGGATGAGCAATTGCATTACATTCAGCACGCTTACAACTGGGAAAAGCACTCTTCTACAAATACTTCACCTTTTGAAGCTTGCTTTGGGTATTTGCCGAAATCGCCATTACAATTCATCTTTGAGAAGGATGTTGCAATTGATGGGCATAGTGATATTGAAAAGGCTCAAATTTTCATTGAGAAAATTAAGATTATTCATCAACAAGTTCAAGAAAATCTTGAGAAGAGTCAAACCAAATACAAGGAGAGGCATGAAAAACATATATTTCATCAGATGTTTCAAGAAGGAGATGAAGTATGGTTGCACATAAGCAAAGAAAGGATGCAAGGAGAAGGTAAAAGGCTCAAGCCCATTCATTATGGTCCATTCAAGATCATTAAACAAGTTGGTAATAATGCATTTCAACTTGACTTGCCTTCATATATGCAAATGTATTCTGTTGTCAATGTGGACAATTTACGTTTGTATGAGCCTCCTTTGATTAATGATCAAGGGAGTGATATTCAACTGCCATCTATAGAAGATTTCTCGCCAGAATTTCTAGACGATATCAAGGAGGATTCCATCCTTCATAGGAGGACACACACTTATAAGAGGGGAAGTGTCTATTATCTTCGAATTGGGCTCAAGGGTAGCAAACCAAGTAAGGAAAAGTGGATGGAAGTGGAAAAGGTGAGGGAGTTGTACCCTCATCTTCTGAACGGGTAATTAAATTCTTTTGGGGTCCAAAAGCTTCCCAATGGGGAGGTGTGATCAGGAGATCATGTGTTTTTCTCAAAATTGAACGTGCTCGAAACTGTACCAAACTTGAGCGACCATAAAGGTGTACGACTGAGGGTCAGCATGTGACCACCCCGCCCAAACCACTTAATGTCAATGCTAACGGTCTTATCTAGCTGTATTTTGGAGGCACCTTAAATTTAGGATTTTTACTATTTTTAGTGGCAGTTAAGTGCAGTCTCCACTTTTGGTGGAGCTTTTCTAGCTGATATTGGGGAAAATGCATTAAGAGGTCAATTTTCGACCAATTTGGGTGAAAAAAGATCCTACCTAAAATTATTTGACCATTCTGGAGCCACTGGTGCAGATAAAACAACCATTAGAGGCTTTTAAACACATGTATTTACAATTTTGAGCATAATGACAAAGAGGGACATGCCATTGGGAGTTGGACCAGCAGATGTATCCCAGGAGAGGTGAACTGCTTCATCATGCCTACTGTGTAAAACTTATTTGTGATGTTTATTCTCTCTTATACATTGTTGTACAGTGTTATTTAGGCTTATTTTCATGCTTAAAGTTCACAAATTCATCTATGTTTCATGGTTAAAAAATTTATTTCTCAAGCAAACAAATGGAGACAAATTGTACATGTTTTTATTACTAAAAGGACACTTAGCACAACAAAACTAATACACTCATTTCATGTCACATTCACTTGAAAACATGAGGATCATAGTCATAATAAGGGTGGAGGACCTTGAAATATCCTATTAAATTTTAACCTTTGCACTTCATCTTTATCATGTATTGATAATGAACTCAGTTGGTGTATCCAAAACATCGACAATAAATATCACTTATGTGTATCTTCCCTCACCAATAAATACTAATACAACCGGGGAATCTTGAAACTTGCAATTTCAGCCCGATATGGAAGGGAATCCGCAGTGAGTCTAATTCACCTAAAAACCAAAGTATCAAAATAATAAGAAGAGAAGAAGACTTTAACATCTAATATTAATGTTTAGCCTCTACTCTTCATCTTTCTAATGTCCTAACAATGGACCCAATTGGTGGCTCTAAAATTTTTACAATAAATAACACATACGAGGATATTCTTTTACCAATAAATAAATCCAACCATAGAAGTTTGAAACCTACAATTTCAGCCCGCTATGGAAGGGGAATCCAAATTGAGGTTCATTCAATTAAAAACCTAAGGATCAAAATCATAAGAAGCACGGTAGACCTTGACATATATTATTAATTTTCACCACAGTTCTTTATCATTCTCATATGTTGATAATGTGCCCAGTTGGTGGCTCTGAAACATCAACAATAATACTCACATTGGTGGATGTTCATTTATCAATAAATAACTCCAACCAAAAAATATTGAGAAGTGTTATTTCAACCTGATACGGAAGGGATAATATGTGGTGAGGTTCATTCACTTAGAAGCCCGAGGGTTAAAATCATAAGTGGAGTTACAAACCTTAACATATACTATTAATTTTTAACCTCTTCTATTCATTGTTATCATGTCTTAACAATAGATCGTGTTGGTGGCCCAGAAACGACAATAATAATTCTCACATTTATGGACTTCCTTTATCAATAAACCACTCGAACCACATAAGCTTAAAAAATGAAACTTTGGCCGATATGGAGGGGGCATCTACAACAAGGTTCAATTAATTGAAAACATAAGGATAAAAATCATAATAAGAGTATGAAAAATTGACATCTACTATTAATTTTTAGCCTCTTCTCTTCATATTTATCATGTCTTGACAATGGACTGGGTTGGTGTCTCTGAAACATCAACAATAAATATCACATATGTGGATATTCCTTCACCAATAAATAACTGAAACCATAGAAGCTTGAGAAATACAATTTCATCCTTATGTGGAAGGATTTCATCCTGATATGGAAGGGGCATCCACAGTGAGGTTCGTTCACTTGAAAACCTGAGGATAAAAATCATAAGAGGAACAAAAAATCTTGAAATATATCAATAATTTTTAACCTCTACTCTTCATCTTTCTCATGTATTGGTGATGGACCAATTTGGTGGCCTTGAAACATCAATAATAAATCTCACATTAGCAGATTTTACTTTATCAATAAATAACTACAACCACTGAAGCTTGAAAACTGCAATGTTTTCCCAATATAGAAGGGGCATCCACAATGAGGTTCGTTCACTTGAAAACATAAGGATAAAAATCATAAAAAGACTAACAAACATTGACATCTAATATTGATTTTTAACCTCTTCTATTTACCTATCACAAGTCTTGATAATGGACCTAGTTGGTGACTCTAAAAGATCGACAATAGACCACACATTTCTGGATCTTCCTTTTTCAATAAATATCCCCAAGAAAAAAAGCTTCAAAATTGAAATTTCGTCCGCACAAATAAGAAGCATATTTAGTGAGTTTTTTTCACTTGAAAAGCCAAGGATACAAATCATAAGAAGACTGGAAAACCTTGATATATACTATTAATTTTTAAGCTCTTCTCTTCATCTTTCTCATGTCTTGACAATGGACCTGATTGGTGGCTCGAAAACGTCGACAATAAATCTCACATGTGTGGATATTTATTTATCAATAAATAAATCCAACCACATAAGTTTGAAAACTAAAATTTCTGCATGATATGGAAGGGGGATTTGCGGTGATGTTTTTTCTTTGAAAACCTAAGGATAAAAATCATAGAAAAGAGCAAAAAACCTTGACATTTACTATTAATTTTTAGCCTCTTGCCTTCATATTTATCATGTATTGACAATGGACTCGGTTGGTGGCTCGTAATAAAATAAATATTTCACCTACAGATATTCCTTTATCAATAAACAGATCCAGCTTTAAACGCTTGAAAACCATAATTTTGTCCTGATAAGGAAAAGGCATCCACAGTGCAATTCATTCACTTGAAAATTTGAGGATCAAAATCATAAGAAAGAGTAGAAAGCCTTGACATCTACTATTAATTTTTAAGCTCTAATATTCATCTCTCTCATGTCTTGATAATATATCTAGTTGGTGGCTCAAAAACATCGACAATAAATCTCACATCTATGGATCTTCCTTTACCAATAAATAACTCCAACCAGAGAAGATTGAAAACTACCATTTAAGTCCAATATTGAAAGGGAATCCCTAGTGAGATTTGTTCACTTGAAAACCTAAGGATCAAAATCATAAGAATAATTGCGGGTCTTGACATCCACTATTAGATTTTAACATTTTCTCTTTGTCTTTCTCATGCCTTGACAATGGGCCTTGTTAGTGGCTCTGCACTAGTACAAATGGGGCAAAAATTTGACATATATTCATAAACTATTTGAATCATTGTTATCGGTTATCTGACACATTGGAGTCATAATTTTCATCAGTCGGATTGTGTCGTATAATTGAAACTTTATGAAGCGTTTGATATTCAATGGGAATAACTTCAAATATTTGATGCCAAAGATGGCCAAAAATGTCTTTAATCATCCGACGCTTTGCAATTGGCTTTGTGACACAAATAGGTGTTGGATATGTGACGGGCTAACCTTCAGGTATACACCACCCTAGATTCCAAAAATGAGTTTCAACATCTGACACTTTGACGTTGAATATTTGACATCGTATCAGTTTAGCCTAGTAGGATATGATAGTTTGTTATGTCAGTATGGAGTCGGACGTCTGGAAATTTCATGTTGGATAATTTATGTTATAATAAGTTTGTGTGATGGGAGTATTATGGAACTAAAACTTTATTCTGTCGATAAAAATTTCAATATTTGACGGTTTTTTCCTTTGGTGTCAAGTCATATATTTGACTATTTCCACTTAAAGTTGAATATCGAATAGATGCCTAAGTATATATATATATATATATATATATATATATATATATATATATATATATATATATATATATATATATATATATATTTATTTATTTATTTATTTATTTATTTTATTTTATTTTATTTTATTTGAGGCACTCTTAGATTAACTAGAGAAATTCAGGCCTTCCTATATATCTATATGGATGGCTCTATATGTTTCAACCAATACCTTCTAAGAACTATATTGTGCTCCATGAAATAGTGGATACTTGTTCTTCAAGGCACTCATAATTATAGGGTGGAAAGATAGGTAATATATGTAGTGTATGTTCATTAGGTTCCCTAAGTTCCATTATATAGACCTCACATAGTATTGCCTCATCGTGTACCATTTGTTGATACTTATTATTTATAAGCATCATATATGTCGGAGCGGGGTCCCTTAAGTCCGAGTTTTGAAGACCATTTTTGCTATATTTTTGTAATATATTTTGTAAGTTTACTTGTGCGTAGCACAAGTCAAGGGGCTTTGGGGTGGGTCAAATCCCCTCATGAGTTGTAATGAGTAAAAAGGGTATAACAAGAAGCCGCAAACCACGATTTGCAAGCCCTAGATTAGCGCAGGATACAAGTATAAATAGGGGTCTAGATCGAGTCGAAGAAGTCAGTTTTTTGATAATTTTGAATGATTGATGATAGATCTGGCTATGTTGTGATATTTTGTGCGGATTTTTCTGAGTAAAAGTCTCCTGTTGGCTGTGTGCGTGGAGACCTTAGTCCTGCTATGTGCAAACCCCGCTGGCTGTGTGCACTGGTGAATTGAAGGGTTTTGTATGAACGATCTGAAATGTTATGAATAAATAACTATTGTTGCTAATATCGGAATCTGAAATGCATCTATTGTTTATGTTATGATCATTTCTACATATTATTTCTTATTTCTCTATTTTATGTGTTTATATCACTTGCGCAACTGCTTCTGGGTTTAGATGAATGGTTAGTGAATGGATCTAATGCTATTGGGTTTTAAAACTATTTGTTAAGGGCTATTTCGTGGATTATAGACCTTGTTTTAGCTTGCGCGCAAGATATTCTGCATAAATGGCCTAAATCTGTCTATTAAGGGTTTCCTGGTTAGGGCTTCAATGTGAAGGTTTGTTCATGGTTATTTTGGATCTAAGGGCACCCACGTCATTTAAATCTCTCTTAGGGTGTGGAAACCTGGTTCTAGCACCCCCCCCATACTGCTTCAAGTGATACTTTTACTTGAGCAAGCAGGTAATTGCTAAAAGGGCCAGTAGTAAGAGGGTTTTGTTGGTTAACCTCAACTCCAAACCTTGGTTAGGACCCCTCAAGCAAAAAAATGGTTATGTTTTCAAGATCAGGATCATTTTGAGAGAGGTTGGGTGATGTGGAAAGGTCAGTGAGAGCCATTAAAGCTTGAACGAGAGCATTGGTTTGAAAAAAAGATTCAGGAATTTTCCCTAAAAGAAAACAGAAGTAAGAAGTTGTCCACTGAAGAGTGGAAGAACAAGTATATCTTCACATAAGTGCACGAGATATTCTTCATGACCTTTGCACATGAATTGGACAGATTTGTATATCTAAGAAACTCACCTGATATAGATGGAAGCGAGGCTACCAACGTTAAAGGTAGCCCTCCTACTATGCCACCATCAAACTAGTGTTGATCAGCGGTTGTCATTGATGTCAACCCAAGCAGCACCAGGGGCTAACCCAATATTGCATGGGTCATTGAAAATTCATAATTAATATTTTTTAAGCTCCTAAAATCCCTCCCACGTTCACTTGTTGAAGCCCCTCTCAACTTAAGCATTCATATAAATTGTGATCTTCATTTCCACCTTATGTAAGGGATTCGGCCATCTGAAATAGGTCATCGTGGAATTTTCGCTCTAACTTTTTTTCTATGAAGGTTTAGAAGCTGAAATTTTTATGAGGCAAAGCCAAAATCCTGAGGAAGCTACAGTAAAAATTTCAGATCAAGGTGTGCAATATTTTTGGATATATGATCTGTGCAAGTAAGCGTTTTTGAAAGCTCCTGAAATTCATCTCAAAGAAGTGACCTTGGTAAATTCGTCATAAATCTCTCTCTGAGTATTGGATTGGAATTTCGTAAAAATTGGTGGATAGTGCACAGTCTTTACTTTGCACTCTATCAATTTCATATCCAAAATGAAGAAACAGTGACATGTGGCACGCCGTACAAGTGTGCTCTGCTGAAACAGTCCATAATTAGGGCATTGTGAGAAATTGGGTATAACTCTCTCTTGAAGAATCCAAATTGGGTCAGACCTATGGAATTGGAAAGACGACTCATAGGAATACTACAGGACCGAAAATCACATATTGAGGATCTGAAATAACATAGATACACCAGATTCAATATCGAGCTCCTAGAAGGCAAGAAAAATCTAGATCATGTGTTGTCAAGGATTGCAAAGGAATAGATTTTCTAAGGTAGAAAATAAAAGTAAGGTGCAGCAGAGGGTAGCATGACAAGAGCAGCAAACAAGGTGCATAATAGCAGCAAGAAGTTCATCATATGAAGTCTTCAAGTGGGCAGCACTGCATACAATCATTGTAAAGGTATCATTGTACTTAGTCATTGTAAATACATCATTGTACAAATTGTACCAGTGTCTATCTGCCAATGGTTGAAGAGGTAGTGTTGGGAGGCCTAGGATCATCATTAGGTGGTTGTGTCAAATTTGGGGTTATGGTCTAGTATATCTTCTTCTTCTGCATCATTATATATCATTGTAAAGTGGACCATTTTCCCTGGTATGGGAGTCCACTCTTCTTTTATTCTTCTATAGGGTGGTAGGGTGGTGCTAGGGTGAGCTCATTGGGTGTTAGGGCATCCGTTCAGTTGACTACTGAAGAATCTCAGGTGTTGGAGCGTCCATCCAGTGGGAGTTGGAGAAGAATTCTTTTCTAGATTCTAGGAAGTTGGAGCTTTATTTTCAATTGGAGTTGAATATTAAAGAATTATTAGATAAGGATTAGGTGGTTTTTGTCCCAGAGTGGGTTTCGACCTTAAAAAATGTGTGCATTTGTGTTCCTCTTGTTTGCTGCTATCATTGTACAAACACTGATAATAATTAAATATTAACTAATGCTCTAATTAAAAGGAATATTGATTCACCCCTCCCCCCCCCCCCCTCTCTCAGTATTTCCAACAATTGGTATCAGAGCTTGGTTCCTTCAATAGCAGTTTAATAGCTGGAAGGAGGTCATGGAGCATACCAATAATGGTGTACCTCTATTCAATGAAAATAATTATGCACTTTGGAAAGGAAGAATGGAGGTCTATCTCTTGGCGCAAGGTTACGAATTATGGGACACTGTTCAAAATGGATTTACATCAACCGCGGATGAACAAGGTAAGAAGAATTTGGTAAATGATGCAAAAGCAAAGAATATTATTATCAATGGACATATTTAATCTGCTTATCATAAGGTGTTGGGTTGTAAAGCCATGAAAAATGAATGGGACAAGCTTGAGAATATATATGCAGGTGACTCAAATTTCAAAGAAGCAAAGCTTCAAATATATAGAGCAAAATTTGAGCAACTCAGATTGAAAAAAGATTGCAACATTGCTGCATACTTTCAATACGTTGATGAAATAACCAATACTCTAGAAGGATTGGGAGAGCCAGTTGATGAGAAGACTATTATACGGAAGATTCTTAGAACGTTACCACGGAGATTCAACCCAAAGCTATCGGTCTTAGAATATAGTGCAAATCTGGAAAAACTCAGCAAAGAGGAATTACATGGAGTTCTCATAGCATATGAAATGAGACTTGATGAAGAAGAGGGTACTTCGCATCAAGAATCTGCGTTCGTTGCATCTAATAAAACCAATAAGGATAAACAACCTTCAATTGAAAAGACATGCACCTGCAAGTGTGAAGAAAAGGGAGATGATGAAGAAGGTCTTTTAGATGAAGAATAAGGCTTACTTCACGAGAAAACTACAAATTGGTAAGGGACAATTCAAAGGTAAACTTCCATTGATATGTTTCAGTTGTAATGAAGTTGGGCATTTTGCAGCAAAATGTCCAAACAAAAGTAATGGCAACTCAAAAATAAATAAAGGCTTTAAGAAATTCAACAAGCAAGGATCCAAAAGGAACTTTCTCTCTAAAGAAGATAGCTCATCATCCAATGAAGACATTGATAGTGAAGAAGAAGCCAATGAGAGAGTATTGTTTATGGCCAAGCACAATAAACCCAAGCACAATAAGCAAGAGGTATCAAACAACGAAGAAGAAGGATGGACCATAGACGAATTTTATGAGGAAGCAATCAAGCTTATAAAATTTCTCAAGGCGAGAAGATCCATTCAAAAACCTTGAAGAACAAGTTCAAGGTCTCAAAATTGAAGTTGAAGAACACAAATGCATTGAAGAGTCACTTCAAAAGAAGTTGGAAGAAAGCAACCAAGAAAGGGAAGAATTAGAAGCTGAAGTAGTCTCGCTGCGTCAGGAAGTGAAGAAAGGAAAAACTATCAAAAACTATGCCAACATCTCAAGGTCATTGGAAGAACTCATCAACAATCAACGATCTTACAACGAAAAAACTGGCATTGGTTAAAAAGAAGAAGAAGAAGGACCTTCTACAAAAAAATACAATGAACCTATGAGATCTGATATGCATGTAGACTTCATTGGACAAGATTCGCAAGAACAGCCTTGGAAGACAATTCCTCGATGAAAAATTCCATCCAAGTACCAACCTATTTTTTATGGCTATTGTTATTCATGTGGAAAATTTGGTCATAAATTTGTAGAATGTCGCACATACCCTAGGAACAAATACAATTCCAGGAGATCTGTCAAATATGAACCTCCCAGGGCTAAGCAAAACATCAACAGATTTGAGCATTTAAGAAATAATATTGAATGTTACAAATTTCGAAACTTTGGACACATAGCCAGAGACTGCAGACTTGAAAATCCTCCAGAAGAATCTTCGAAGCCACAGAATGAAAAAACATGGAAGAAGAAGAAGAATGATAATTGTGCTCTCGCTCTCAAGGCTCAAAAGAACAAAGATGTGTGGTATGTTGATAGCGATTACTCAATGCATATGACTAGAGATAGAAATAAATTTGTATCTCTGAAAGAGAAGAAGGATGGAACTGTGTCCTTTGGAAATGATGGATCTTCAAATGTTATAGGATCAGGTACTGTCACTCTCGGAAGCAAAGATTCTCTAGCCAATAATTTTCTATTGCTTGAAAACATGAATCACAATCTGCTCAGTGTTGGACAAATGTGTGATCAAGGACACACAATACTATTCAACTCCACGAAATGTGAAATCAGGAAAGGCATGTATGGTGAAATTGTGGCTACAGCAAGTCGAGCTCCAAACGACATATATGTTCTAGATGAAGCAAACAAAGCATGTCTAATAGCTAAAGAGGATGATAAAATAATTGGTAGCAATGATGATCGACTAAGTAAGAAGTTTGCTACAAAGGTGCAAAGTGATTTCGAGATGTCTTTACTCGGTGAACTGACATACTTCTTAGGGCTTCAAATATCTCAGCAAGAGAAAGGAATATTTATATGTCAAGCCAAGTACATCAAGGAAATGCTCAAGAAATTTAAAATGGAAGATTGCAAACCCATCCTTACTCCCATGGTAACAGGTTGCAAATTGAGCATAGACAACTCATCTAAGGATGTGGATCAAAGGTTGTACAGATCTATGATTAGTAGTCTTCTATATGTAATAGCCTCCCAACCAGATGTTATGCAAGCAGTTGGACAAGTAACAAGATTCCAAGCAGCGCCAAAAGAATCACATATTAAATATTTGTCAGCATTGGAATATCTTCGCCAAAAGCTTGGGATTCTCCCAAGTTCTCATTAGATTTTCCTTTTTTCAAAATATAAAGGGGGAGTGGAAGTGTGTACATGTCCGCAGGATGGTTGTGTTTTAGGGGGAGTTACCCTTTTCCATTGATGCAAAAGGGGGAAAGAATGTTGTAGGTGTAGGTTTTAACCCTGAACAACAATTATCTACACACGAATCTTATAACAGAAAATAAACAATAGCGAGAGCATAAAACATAAAACAGATCAACAGAGAGATTTTCCCCTGGATCCCAAATCGGGACGACCAGCTTGATTTTTCATTATATTCCTTTTAGTGTTACAACACATATATATACATGCCGAAGCATACATAAACCCCAATCCATAAACCCTGGATTAGAACATAACCGTAGTTCCCTTGACCGGATCTACAAAAATACCAGGGCCGAAAACCATCGTACCCCAAAACCATGTGCAAAACCATGCACAAAACCATGGACGCGGACTACCCACCGGAAATTAAGGACCAAAAATTTTTCGCCAGGGCGCTGCCCTGGACCCCGACAGGGGGGGCTACCGCCCCCCCCCTGTGACCCCCCCGCGCGTGCTTAGTCGTGGAAAGAATATAACACATACCCAACATTCTCCCACTTGTTGTTTTCTTTCCACAGGGGGTCACAAGAGAGCTTAGTCATTGGCCCAATTCTTCAACACCCATTGTTTCTCTACACCAAGAGAACTTCTGAGTGCTCACAGACTTTGTTAATGCATCCGCAACATTCTTCAAAGTGTCCACCTTTACCAGCAACACCCTTTTAGCCTCAACCATATCTCTAACAAAGTGATATTGAACATCAATGTGCTTTTTCTTTGAATGATAAGCAGGGTTCTTAGCCAAGAAAATTGCACTTTGGCTATCACAGTCTATCCTTATAGCTTGCTGTACCAACCCCATACTTGAACACAATCTCTACAACCAAATTGCTTCCTTGCTTGCATGAGTCGCTGTTATGTATTCTACCTCTGTAGTTGAAAGAGCCACTATAGACTGTCTTTTACTCATCCAACTGACTGTGCCTCCAAATAGGCTAAACACATACCCACTTGTAGATCTTCTTTGGTCCAGATCTCCAGCCCAGTCTGCATCAACAAACCACGAATTTCCAACATTCTTTCCAATCCTAGTCTTCCCTGGTAGCACAAGCCATAATCACTAGTGCCACGTAAATATCTGAAAACCCGTTTCATTACTGTCCAATGCTCCTTCCATGGGTTTGACATAAACCTGCTCAATACTCCCATTGCATGTGCAATGTCTGGTCTGGTACAGACCATTGCATACATCAGGCTACCCACTGCACTTGCATATGGAACACGGGACATATACTCCTCTTCTTCTTGTGTCTTGGGACACTATTCAGCAGAGAGCTTTACACCTACAGGAATAGGAACATTCACCGCTTTACTATCCTGCATATTGAACCTCTGCAATATAGTCTCGAAATACTTCCTCTGGTTTAACCAGAGCTTCCTCTTTGCCCGATCTCTCTTAATTTCCATGCCCAAAATATAGTTTACAGCACCCAGATCCTTCATGTCGAATTTGGAGAACAGTTGGGTCTTCAAATCTTGGATAATTTCTTTGTCATTTCCAATCAACAACATATCACCACATACAAGACCAAATAGATAACACGGTCACCAATTAATTTAAAATAAACACAATGATCCTCCTTGCTTCTGGTGAAGCCAAGTCCCCGTATATAGGTATCAAATTTCCGATACCACATCCTTGGTGACTGTTTTAACCCATACAGAAACTTCTTCAACCTGCATACCAGTTCTTTCTTACCCTTCACCATAAAACCTTCAGGTTGCTTCATGTAGATATCCTCTTCTAGATCTCCGTGAAGAAATGATGTCTTCACATCCATCTGTTCTATCTCAAAATCAAATGCAGCAGCAACAGATAAAAGTAATCTAATAGAAGTGACTTTGGCAACAGGAGAAAAATATCACCAAAATCAATTCCCGGCACCTGGGAATAACCTTTCGCTACCAACCGAGCTTTGTATTTCTCCACCTTGCCTTCTACATTCATCTTCTGCTTCAACACCCATTTTCTCCCAATGGGCTTCCTTCCAGCCGGCAACTCCACCAGATCCCATGCATCATTTTTGTGCAAGGATGCCATTTCATCAACCATGGCCTCCTTCCAGAGTTTTCCATCCTCTGAATCTACTGGCTCCCTGATAGTTCTGGGTTCATCATCAGTTATAGTTAAGGAAAAACCTGAACAGAAAGCAGATGGGCTATACCTTTCTGGTTGCCTTCTTTCCTGAACTGATCTTCTCAAAGCTGGAGTTTGTGGCTCTTCATCTTCTGAGTCTTCTTCTATTGTAGAGTCTGATTCATCCTCCTTTAGCTCAAAATCTATCTTCTCAGGTTCCTTTGGTAGGACTTCATGTTTAACAACATCTTTCACTTCTCTAAACACCACATCTCGGCTGTACACAACCTTCCTTGTTTCTGGGTTCCAAAGTTTGTAACCCTTTAAACCATCCTTATACCCAATAAAGATGCACCTTTCAGATTTATTATCCAACTTGGTCCTTTTCTCCTTTGGAACATGTACATATGCATCACATCCAAATACCTTTAGATGTGAAAGAGAGGGTTTCTTACCAGTCCATACCTCATGTGGGGTCTTATCCTCCAACGCTGATGAAGGTGATCTGTTAACTAAGTAACATGCAGTCTCCACTACCTCTGCCCATAATTCTTGTCCTAACCCGGTACCACTGAGCATGCTTCTTGCCTTTTCCATCAGTGTTCTATTCATTATTTATGCAACTCCATTTTGCTGAGGTGTATATGGAGTAGTCTTCTGTCGTGCTATACCACACTTCTTACAGAAATCTTCAAATTCATTCTTGCAGAACTCCCCACCATTATCTGTCCTTAGCGCCTTTATCTTCTTCTCTGTCTGGTTTTCCACCAGAGCCTTAAATTCTTTAAACTTGTCAAAGACTTCAGATTTCTTCCTCAAGAAATATATCCATGTATTCCTTGAGAAGTCATCTATGAATGAAACATAGTACACAGACTTTCCCAGTGATGGAACTGACACAGGCCCAAACACATCATTGTGCACAAGTTCTAATATCTTGTTTGCCCTCTTAGCACCAGAAGGAAAACTCACCCGATTCTGCTTCCCATATACACAATGTTCACAGAAATCGAAATCCAGAGAGCAATTAGACATACCTTCTACCATACCATTTCTATGTAGTATCTGAAGGCCCTTCTCTCCAATATGTCCAAGCCTTTGATGCCGTAGCATGGTATTTTCTCCAGAGACAGCTAAGCTTTCCGCTCCATTTTCAGGAACCACATAACTGTTACACCCTTCAATAACAGTGCTACCTTGTAGTTTGTACAGAGTTCCAGTCTGAACTCCCCGCATTAATACGAGTGCTCCCCGAACCATCTTGCAGGCATCTTTCTCGAACACTGTTTTTACACCTGCATCATCCATCTTGCTTACAGAAATCAGATTTCTGGCCAATGCAGGAATATGCAGAACACCAGGAAGTGTTCTAATCCTTCCACCTTGCAGCTTCAGCTTGAATTTTCCACGTCCGACAATTCTGACCTTCCTATCATCCCCTAGGAAGACATCGCCACCATCATATTTCTCATACTCGCAGAACCACTCCCTATGGGGAGTGAAGTGAAAGGATGCACCTGAGTCAATCAACCATGACTCATGATCTACATGTGTATTTGAAGAAGAAGCCAAATATACATCCCCACCTTAATCCGAGGTGGTTTTTGCCTCTGCAGAAGAAGCATCCTCAGATCCCTTTCCTTTCTCAGGAGCTTTAGATTTGCAGTCCTTTTTGTAGTGCCCTTCCTTTCTGCATTTCTAGCACACCTTTACAAACTTTCCAGGATATTTAGATCTCCCTCTAGATTTGGATCTCCCACTCGAAACCTTATTCTTGTTTCTGTTTTGGGACCTTCCTCGTATAGATAAGGCATCTCCACTTTGAACCTCCATATTTCTCCGTCTCATTTCCTCTGACAGCAAGGCTGAGACAATGTCATCAAAGTTCAAGGTAGTTGTATTGCTACCTATTGCAATAACCAGACTGTCCCATGAGTCTGGTAGAGAACACAACAAACTGATGCACTTATCTTCATCTGAGATTTTAATATCAATAGATGACAGCTGACTTACCACATTATTGAAGGCGTGTCACCGAATCTCCATCCTTCATCCTCAGGTTATACAGCTTTTTCGGCAGGAACAACTTATTCACCAGAGACTTAGATTGGTACAAAGTCCCTAGCTTTTCCCACAAGGTCTTCGTCGTAGCTTCCCCAGATACATTCAACAATACTGAATCTGAGACACACAACCGTATTGTGCTTTTAGCCTTCCGATCTAGTTTCTTCCAGTCTTCATCTGACATTCCTGTTGGCTTAGTACCTGGATCTACCGTGATCCACTGATCTTTATCCACCAGCAAATCCTCCATCTTGAGCTTCCACAACTCAAAACTCTGACCATTAAATTTCTCGATCTTTATCTTTCCGCCGCTTGCCATCTTTTCTCACCGCAAGAATCGATCCCGTAGATCTCCCACTGAACAGGGTCTACCTCAGGCCCGAACTAAAAACCCTCAGCAGCAAAGGCATCCCCTTGAAGCCGAAACAACTCTGATACCAAATGTAGGTTTTAACCTTGAACAACAATTATCTACACACGAATCTTATAACAGAAAATAAACAATAGCGAGAGCATAAAACATAAAACAGATCAACACAGAGATTTTCCCCTGGATCCCAAATCGGGACGACCAGCTTGATTTTTCATTATATTCCTTTTAGTGTTGCAACACATATATATACATGCCGAAGCATACATAAACCCCAATTCATAAACCCTGGATTAGAACATAACCGTAGTTCCCTTGACCGGATCTACAAAAATACCAGGGGCCGAAAACCATCGTACCCCAAAACCATGTGCAAAACCATGCACAAAACCATGGACACGGACTACCCACCGGAAATTAAGGACCAAAAAATTTTCGCCAGGGCGCTGCCCCGGACCCTGACAGGGGGGGCTACCTCCCTCCCTGTGACCCCCCCGTTGCGCCCAGCGCAAAGGGGGGGCTATCGCCCCCCCTCTTACCCCCCCGTGTGTGCTTAGTCGTGGAAAGAATATAACACATATCCAATAGTAGGAAGAGGTTTCATGATCGCAAGGGGAGTACTTGTGTTGCCATTAATGCCAAAGGGAGAGATTGTTGATCAGCGGTTGTCATTGATGTCAACCCAAGCAGCACCAAGGGCTAACCCAATATTGCATGGGTCATTGAAAAGTCATAATTAATATTTTTTAAGCTCCTAAAATCTCTCCCACGTTCACTTGTTGAATCCCCTCTCAACTTAAGCATTCATATAAATTGTGATCTTCATTTCCACCTTATGTAAGGGATTCGGCCATCTGAAATAGGTCATTGTGGAATTTTCGCTCTAAATTTTTTTCTACGAATGTTCAGAAGCTAATTTTTTTATTAGACGAAGCTGAAATTTTTATGAGGTGAAGTCAAAATCCTAAGGAAGTTGCGGTAAGAAATTTAAATCAAGGTGCGCAATATTTTTGGAGATATGATCTGTGCAAGTCAGGGTTTTTGTAGGCTCTTGAAATTCATCTCAAAGAAGTGGCCTTGGTAAATTCATCATAAATCTCTCTCTGAGTATTGGATTGGAATTTTGTAAAAATTGGCAGATAGTGCACAGTTTGTACTTTATGCTCTATCAATTTCAGATCCAAATGAAGAAACAGTGACACATGGCACGCCGTACAAGTGCGCTTTGCTGAAACAGTCCATAATTATGGCATTGTGAGAAATTGGGTATAACTCTCTCTTGAAGAATCCAAATTGGGTCAGACCTGTGGCATTGGAAAGACGACTCATAGGACTACTACAGGACCGAAAATAAGATATTGAGGATCTAAAATAACAGAGATACACCAGATTCAATATCGAGCTCCTAGAAGGTAAGAAAAATCTAGATCATGTGTTGTCAAGGATTGCAAAGGAACAGAATTTCTACGGTAGAAAAGCAAAGCAAGGTGCAGAAGAGGGTAGCATGACAAGAGCAGCAACCAAGGTGCATAACAGCAACAAGAAGTTCATCATATGAAGTCTTCAAGTGGGTAGCACTGCATACAATCATTGTAAAGGTATCATTGTACTTAGTCATTGTAAATACATCATTGTACAAATTGTACTAGTGTCTATATGCCAAGGGTTGAAGACGCAGTGTTGGGAGGTCTAGGATCATCATTAGGTGATTGTGTCGAAGTTGGGGTTATGGTCTAGTATATCTTCTTCTTCTGCATCATTCTATATCGTTGGAAAGTGGACCATTTTCCCTGGTACGAGAGTCCATTATTCTTTTATTCTTCTATAGGGTGGTAGGGTGGTGCTAGGGTGAGTTGTAGCTCATTGGGTGTTGGGGCATCCATTCAGTTGACTACTGAAGAATCTCGGGCGTTGGAGCATCCATCCAGTGGGAGCTAGAGAAGAATGCTTTTCTAGATTCTAGGAAGTTGGAGCTTTATTTTCAATTGGAGTTGAATATTAAAGAATTATTAGATAAGCATTAGGTGGTTTTTGTCCCGAAGTGGGTTTCCACCTTAAAAATTGTGTGCATTTTTGTTCCTCTTGTTTGCTGCTATCATTGTACAAACACTGATAATAATTGAAGATCAACTAATGCTCTAATTGAAAGGAATACTGATTCACCCCCCCCCCCCCCTCAGTATTTCCAACAACTAGTGCAGGGTAAGACTTCTCCTACCCCACCACCACCCCTGCCTATGGAAGATATGGTTGTGCATATGAAGCTACCCACCTTTAAGGTTGTGGGGGATGAAGATATGGATCGATTTTGGTTTGTGGCGAATTTGGTGTGTACTGCACAAAATGTTAATACTGATGTGGTAAAAATAGCGCAATTGGCTATGGAATTTGAAGGTCGCACTTTAGATTGGTTCATGGGATATCTTGCTCAAAATGTAGATCCCACTACTCAGTAGATTAAGGATTTCGTGAAGTAGTAGTTCCGAAATCCAAAGTCCTATTCTCAGCGCGTAATAGAACTGAAAGATTTTAAGAAAGGGGCAAAGGAGTTTGTTTGGGAAGTTGACCAACCACTGAAGCAAACCATCAGTAGCGGAGGATTTTTTTACGATGATAAGTAGCATAAGGAATGGTTCGTTGCCATGCTCTTGCCACATCTATGTGGGCCTATGGGTCAGCAGAAGATTGATTCTCAGGAAGAAGCCCTGGAAATTGCTATGAAACTAGAAGTTGCACCTATAGATGATGCTCAAATGGGGGCGCTGCAAATTCAAATCCAGATAGAAGCTATGCACTTAGAAATTCATAATTTATGCAGAGACTGGGGTGAAGAAGTTAGTGAAAATGTCTGGTGCATAGGTTGCAAGGGTGTTGGCCACTCCAAAGATCAGAGCCCTCTTTTTTCAGATTATCTGCAAGTTGGGGGACCAAACCCATTTCACCCCAGGGATGTTGTTGGGCTTAGTACCCACACACTATGGTGCAATGATTGTAGGGTGGATGGACGACACGATACAGACCACTGTCTGTGGTTAGGAGCCTATGTGCAAGAATTGAAGCAAAAATGGTGCAGATTCTTATCTTCAGTTGGTCACAATGAGCACCACTGTCGAATGCTTGACCCAATGATAGACAATGTGAACCTTTATAGGTTTCAGGTTGACCCTTCATCGCCATCACCTCCCTATGGATGGGGAGGATCCCCCTCAAGAGGACGATGAGGGGGGAGAGGTAGAGGCACAGGTCGAGGGACAGGGAAATTAATTTTCTGTAACTGTGGCGACGTTGGACACTATGTGCGTGACTGCCCGAACCCTGCACTGAAATCCTGCAGGTAATGTAGGCAATTTGATCATGTAATAGAGCTAGGATATCTGTTTGATAAAGATGTAGATCTTGAGTCTATTGTTGAAAAAGTCGCCCGAAGCCATAAGGGGTTGTATAAGTCAATTCGTTTCTATCGGTAAGCTCTGAGCACATCATCATAACTATAAAAGGCCAAAATGTAGGAAAAGAAGTAGATGCCTACGCAAAACATCCAAATGGGTAAAGTTGAACCGCGTGAATATGGTCCAAGTATAAATGTAATTAAACGCAGTGGTGTTTCCACTGGGGGGAATGCGTAAAAGATAGTCGCAAAGCTAGAGATCGTAAAATAATTTGACAAGTAGGAAAGAATCAACCTGCAAAAAGAAAAAGATATTTTTATTGAAGCCATGAATGATTTTACTACTACAAGGGTGTCCACGTCAAGGGCTACCATGGAACCAAAGGTTGATGATGAAGTTAAACTATTCCTACAAGCCTACATTAATCTATTGCCCAATTAGAAGGTGGTAGATAATATCCAGGCCCTGATAGATAGCTGCACAAAAAAATATGTGCCTCGAACAGAGGCCAAGGTTGTGAACAAGATTTATAAGCACAAAAAGAGAACTGGTCGATGCGTATGACTGTGTAGATTGGATAGTATGAGATGGATCAGGTCATCTTTGATCTGGGGTCTGATGCAAATGTCTTACCTAAGCAGACCTGGCAGAAGATGGGAGAACCAAAGTTGGAATGGTCTATCATTCAACTATGCATGGCTAATCAGCAAAAGATCATTCCACTTGAGAGGCTTCCACAAGTCACAGTAGACATTGATGGAGTGAAGGTATGTGTGGATTTTGAAGTAATACAAATTTTGGATGTTGCATACCCCTACCTTGCACTATTAGGATTATATTGGGCCATTGATATGGGAGGCATCATCAACCTGAAGCATAGAAGCATGATCTTTGAGAATGATGGCACACGGGTGATAGTCCCACTAGACCTAGTAAAAGGGGAATGATATACGGAACTAGTACGCAAAGGGGATGGTGTCGACCATATTTACCAACTGACTGCATAGGAAAAATATTCGATCAACCCTACAGTTGATGGCATGTTCAATTGGGATAAGGATAGCTCGTGTTTCTCAGAAATGATGGTGACATGGAGAACTGGCAATACCATTTGCACAACGAATCTACATTGCATTGCCTCAAGATCAAGAAGAACTTCTGATGCATCTCCTCAAAGGTAAGAGAACTACCCTTTTTTATGGTTCTGGTAGTGTCAAATAATTTCTGGAAGCATTGCAAAAAAATTTCCCAGACGAATGAAGGTTCTGGGTGCTTGATTTGGCTATGCGCACAACTCCAGTGCATTGGTGGGAGACGGACAAGGGAGAATTACAAGACTGGGAGTAATGTAGAAAAATTATGATGTTGCGCTTTGAACCTCTAGGTACCCCACCAATTGAGATTTTATATGGTCGGGGAGATCCACGCAAGCACCTGGCCATGTGGATGGAGGTATGGGGTGAAAAGACTTGGAATGAGTGGGTTCATAGGTTTATTCACTCGTTGGGTTCAGTACCCACCACCTGGTATCTAGAAGATGAGGTACACCGAGGCACTCGCCACTGGAATACGATGAATAAGGATTTCCTGGCAACCTTTGGCTTGGTTGGGGGCTTGGAGAAATTGTATGAAGCCCTGTAGGACATAGATGCCCTTGTCTTTGATGAATCCCGACCCCGAAATGAATGTGTTGCGCTGGCCTGGGATGTGCAGATGCAAGGCATCGTCAACTACAAAAACTTGTCAATTGAGGATAATGAAGATGACCCAAGGAATGTTAACATCCTTGAATCTGAAGGAGAGCACGTTGTTGCAGGGCCCGCATTAGGAATTGTGGATGTCACTAAACCTCTAAAATTGAAGGAAGTCAACATTGGGATGGAAGAGCACCGCAAGTTGGCCAAAATTGGGGATTACGAGGATGATGATATAGTAGGAAATATTGCAGAGCTTCTAACAAAGTATCGGTATCTATTTCCTATGAAGTTCTCTGAGCTCAAGTGAATTGTATTGGACCTGGGTGTTGTTGGGTGCCAGTTTTTCACACTTTCCTACATTTGTTTTCCCTATTTTTCCTCATGACTATAACCAATAGGAATATCTTTGCCTCTTTTTCCTATCTTTCTATCCTAACTTGTGATGTTTTACCTTGTTTTCATTACTCTGCCATTTCATCAATTATTATGATATATCATACCTTTTTATGACTAATTGAGGATGAATGTTTGGAGAAGATATATGGTCTTTGTGTTGTCTTTCTAGATGTCATTTGTAGCACAAAAGATCCCAAGAACGAGGTACACAGGAGAAGTTAAGGGTGTGTTTTTATAGCGAGCGATGTTGTTACACCTTCTGTTACAAATCCACCGGAAAACTACTGTTACACCCTGCTGTTACAGACCCACTAGCGATATGCAGATACAATTGTACCACTGACTGGATCCCGTCAACACCTGTTGTTGATCTGTCCTTTAGCTATTACACTACAGTTTTGTTTCTATTGCGATAGTTGTAGAAGTTTTTTAGCATTTTATTTTTGGATAACAACCTATGGGCGGTTTTGATTGTAATCTATAATTTTCTAGTCAGACTTTTATTAAGAAGTGGTTATAACTATATGTATTCTATTTTGATCAGCATGAGAATCATAAGATTCTCATGACTGATCTATCCCTTGATTTTTTGAGATGTAACCACTATATATTTATTAGCCCTAGAGGTCAAAAGGTTAGCAAAGAACATCATTATTTTCGCTCTGTAATTGTTCTCATATTAATATAGATTATCCTGTTATTGTTGTTACATGCATTATTCATTGTAGTTTCTGTTAAGTTCTTTTCTCTACCTGCGCCCTGCTAGGGAGGAAGGGCCCTCCTTCTTAGCAGGGATTGTAGTGATTAAGGTATTTGTGTATATGTGTTTTTATTTCAGTTTGTATATCAGTAGAGGTGGTGTTGTTGTTGTTCAGCTGTGAATATATCTGCTTCAATTTCAATACTTTGTATGTTGTTACACATATGATATTAGAGATACTAGCTGGATATTTTTTGTGTGGCACGCTAGAACAAATTAATTGAAGTGTGATTCCAGTCTTGTAGATCATTTTATTTCTGCAAGAGTGATTTACTTCCAGCATTTACTTTAGCAACGATTTCTTTTCTTTGGAATTGTTTCTAGTTGAGTGTATCGACACAGACAGTGCAACTGTCATTGGAATAAAAGATGTCCCTGGATTGATAATTTATGTGTAATTTTTAGTAATTTAATAGTGATTAATACAACCCCAACAATTTGGCACCGCTGCCAAGGATGCCAGTGACGATCCAATCAATTAGAGTTGTTTCTTAGAAGTGCAATTTTCGTGTGTTTTTAGAGTGTCTCGAGTGACACAATTTTCGGGAAGTAAGACGATAGGTAAGAACCTGCACAACACTCTAACGAACTTGAGTGGGCTCACCAATGTCTTGTTGGGACACTTAGGAGAGTGAATTTTTCAACATTTTTTTTTTCTTAAAGTGTCCCTAGCGACACAATTGCCACACAGTAAGACGAGAGGTAAGAACCTACGTGTTGCTCTAACGAACTTGAGCGAGCTCACCAATGTCTTGCTGGGACACTTAGGAGTTGAATTTTCGGGTGTTCATTTAGGGTGTCTTCATCTATACAATCATTGGGCAGTAAGATGAGAGCTAAGAACCTGTGCATCGCTCTAACGAACTTGAGTGGGCTCACTGCTATAGAAACGAAAGCACTTATAGGATGAATTGATACACATAGGGCCCATGTGTGTTGGTAGGACAACATCAACATCTACAAACACCCCCCCACTCTACTGACTATAGGAAAGACAGGTTGTAAGAAGGAAAAGAAGAGTGCAGATTTGGGAAGAAAGACATTCTTTGGAGATCTAATCTCAAGGGCAGAAAAGGAACGGTCCACATCATATGTAGGTAATAGGAAGACAAGACCACAGAAAGTAGCTACCATATCAAAGCCTGGACCATCGGTGTCTTCCATGTCTAGACCTCACCATCCTTCTAACAACATATCCACTCCTGAGACCAAGACTCCAGATTCAAAACAGCAGTGGAGAATCATTGATCAGGATCTGAGAATTGAAGGACATGGAGAGACCAATGGGGAGCATCAGGGACCTAAGGAACAACATTCAGTTGATTATTAATTGGATGTTGGTAGTGTTGTTAAACAATTGGTCTTGGAGCAGCCTGATCCTTTTATTTGTCAATCTCCAGTACACTCTAAGATAATTTCATCCCATCAGGAAGAATCAGTCATGGCAGACGAGAATGTCAAGACAGATAGCTCTGTTACTTTTGAATTCCCAATAGTAGTAACACGGGATGAAGCTCCTATGAAGAATATTCCTTTATCATCCCTACCATCCTTTCAAGGGATGGCTGTTGAAGACCCTGATACCTTTATGTTTGAATTCGATGTGATGTGTAGAGGTCATGACTACACTTCATATGCCTAGAAGCTGAAATTATTCCCTGCTAATATCAAAGGAGCAGCATTAATATGGTTCATGAGACTGGGTGTTGGCACGATTTGAACCTGGAATGACATGAGAGAGGTCTTCCTCTTTAAGTATTAGGATTACTGTCGAACCAGGGATTTGAAGGACAAGATTTTCATAATTGCACAGAAGGAGGAGGAAAGCCTGGAAGACTATATGGAGCGATTTCACTACAATTTACAAAGGTCTAAGTTCAGTAACTTAGACCCATAAATTCTAAAGCCAATATTTTTAAGAGGTATAAGAGATGAGTGTTTGAGCATCTGAACCTATTGGGAAAAGGAGACATATCCCAAGAACCGTTTGATGAAATTATGAATCTTTTCTTACATAGCTCAAGAGGATCAGTCAAAGGGAAAGTTTTAGTTCAGGACCCTTCATTCTGGATATAGAAGTCCATGAGTGGAGGAGAAACCAGAGTAGAGATCAAGAACTTATTTGAGGATTTCAAAACCGACCTTCTTAGCACTCTCTCTGCCAAGATCACTACGATAAAATTCAAGAAAGCACAAGAAAAAGCTGAAGCAGCCCTAGCAATATTCTCTCCACGATGTAAAAAGAAACATTTGGAAAGAGAATGTGGACTGAATAATGTTAACCTGTGCAACATCTGTGAGTTGGCACATTCTACAAATCAGTGTCCTGAATTTCCCAGACTAAAGGCGGTACTTCAAGAATCAAACAAGGATGTTCAATATTCTTATTTCATCAGATCAAAAATACCATGGTAGCCATGACCTACAGGTATCGCTTCAGATTTTTCCTCTCCTATCCTTGGAATAATGTTTATAATAGTCAGAAATATCCATGGCAGTATCCTATTCCTTCCTCAACACAATTCCCTTCACCATGGAACCAGTGGTCATCTATGTTGATCAACGGTTTTCATTGATGTCAACCCAAGTAGCACCAAGGGCTAACCCAATATTGCATGGGAATTTTTACCTACCAAATTAATATATTCTTGGTAAATAATACTTTTAATGGTTTCTACTTGTCAAGATGTTTCCGTTGATATATGGCACGCCATGTAATTCTTCACGGTTTGAGAGATATTCATGTTTGAAGTTTATACCCCCAGTTAGTGGGCTAAAACCCCATGGGGTTGGGGCATGGGTCATTGAAAAGTCATAATAAATATTTTTTAAGCTCCTTAAATCCATCCCATGTTCACTTGTTGAATCCCCTCTCAACTTAATCATTTATATAAATTGTGATCTTCATTTCCTCCTTATGCAAGGTATTTCTCCATCTGAAATAGGTCATCGTGGCATTTTCACTCTAAATTTTTTTCTAAGAAGGTTAAGAAGCTGAAATTTTTATGAGGCGAAGCTGAAATCCTGAGGAAGCTGCTGTAAAAATTTTAGATCAACGTGCACAACATTTTTGGAGATATGATCTGTGGAAGTTAGGGTTTTTGCAGGCTCCTGAAATTCATCTCAAAGAAGTGACCTTGGTAAAATCGTCATAACTCTCTCTCTGAGTATCATATTGGAATTCCGTAAAATAATGGAAGATAGTGCACAGTATTTAGTTTTTTCTCTATCAATTTCACATCCAAATGAAGAAACAGTGACACGTGGCACGTCGTACAAGTGCGCTCTACTGAAACAATCCATAATTAGGGCATTGTGAGAGATTGGGTATAACTCTCTCTTGAAGAATCCAAATTGGGTCAAACCTGTGGCATTGGAAAGTGACTTAGAGGACTACTGCAGCACCAAAAACTAGATATTGAGGATCTGAAATAACATAGATACACCAGATTCAATATTGAGCTCCTAGAAGGCAAGAAAAATCTAGATCATGTGTTGTCAAGGGTTGCAAAGAACTAGACTTTCTACGGCAGAAAAGAAAAGCAAGGTGCAACAGAGGGTACCATGACAAGAGCACCAACCAAGATGCATAACAGTAGCAACAAGAATTTCATCATATGAATTCTTCAAGTGGGCAGCACTGCATACAATCATTGTAAAGGTATCTTTGTACTAAGTCATTGTAAATACATTATTGTAAAAATTGTACTAGTGTCTATCTGCCAAGGGTTGAAGAGGCAGTGTTGGGAGGTCTAGAATCATCATTAGGTGGTTGTGTCAAATTTTGGGTTATGGTATAGTATATCTTCTTCTTCTACATCATTCTATATCATTGTAAAGTGGACCATTTTCCCTGGTACGAGAGTCCATTCTTCTTTTATTTTTCTATAGGGTGGTAGGGTGGTGCTAGGGTGAGTTGTAACTCATTGGGTGTTGGGGCATCCATTCAGTTGACTACTAAAGAATCTCAGGCGTTGGAGCGTCCATCCAGTGGGAGCTGGAGAAGAATTCTTTTCTAGATTCTAGGAAGTTGGAGCTTTATTTTCAATTGGAGTTGAATATTAAAGAATTATTAGAAAAGCATTAGGTGATTTTTGTCCCGGAGTGGGTTTCTACCTTAAAAACTGTGTGCATTTGTGTTCCTCTTATTTGCTGCTATCATTTTACAAACACTGATAATAATTGAAGATTAACTAATGCTCTAATTGAAAGGAATACTGATTCACACCCCCCCCCCTCTCTCAGTATTTCCAACAATTGGTTTCATAGGTTGGTTCCTTCAATAGCAGTTTAACAGCTAGAAGGAGGTCATGGAGCATACCAAGAAAGGTGTACCTCTATTTAATGAAAATAATTATGCACTCTGGAAAGGAAGAATGGAGGTCTATCTCTTGGCGCAAGGTTACGAAGTATGGGACACTGTTCAAAATGGATTTACATCAACTATGGATGAACAAGGTAAGAAGAATTTGGTAAATGATGCAAAAGCAAAGAATATTATTATCTGTGGACTTATTGAATTTGCTTAGCATAAGGTGTTGGGTTGTAAAACTGCCAAAAATGTATGGGACAAGCTTGAGAATATATATGCAGGTGACTCAAATGTCAAAGAAGCAAAGCTTCAAATCTATAGAGCAAAATTTGAGCAACTCAGAATGAAAGAAGATTGCAGCATTGCTGAATACTTCCAATACATTGATGAAATAACGAATACTCTAGAAGGATTGGGAGAGCCAGTTGACGAGAATACTATTATACGGAAGATTCTTAGAACGTTACCAGGGAGATTCAACCCAAAGGTATCGGTATTAGAATACAGTGCAAATCTAGACAAACTCAAAAAAGAGGAATTACATGGAGTTCTCATAGCATATGAACTAAGACTTGATGAAGAAGAGGGTACTTCGCATCTAGAAACTGCATTTTTTGCATCTAAGAAAACAAATAAGGATAAACAACCTTCAATTGAAAAGACATGCACCTGCAAGTGTGAATAAAATGGAGATGATGAAGAAGGTCTTTCAGATGAAGGATATGCTTACTTCACGAGAAAACTAAAAATTGGTAAGGGACAATTCAAAGGTAAACTTCCATTGATATGTTTCAGCTGTAATGAGGTTAAGCATTTTGCAGAAAAATGTCCAAACAGAAGTAATGGAAACTCAAAAGGAAAGAAAGGCTTTAAGAAATTCAGCAAGCAAGGATCCAAAAGGAACTTTCTCTCTAAAGAAGATAACTCATCATCCGATGAAGACAATGACAGTGAAGAAGAAGCCAATGAGAGAGTATTGTTTATGGCCAAGCACAACAAACCCAAGAACAATAAACAAGAGGTATCAAACAATGAAGAAGAAGGATGGACCATAGAAGAATTTTATGAGGAAGAAATCAAGCTTATAAAAGATCTCAAGGCGGAGAATATCCGTTCCAATACTCTTGAAGAACAAGTTCAAGGTCTCAAAATTGAATTTGAAGAACACAAATGCATTGAAGAGTCACTTCAAAAGAATTTGGAAGAAAGCAACCAAGAAAGGGAAGAATTAGAAGCCGAAGTAGTCTCGCTGCATGAGGAAGTGAAGAAAGGAAAAACTATCCAAAACTATGCCAACAACTCAAGGGCATTGGAAGAACTCATCAACAATCAACGATCTTACAATGACAAAATTGGCATCGGTTACAAAGAAGAAGAAGCAGGACCTTCTACAACAAAATAAAATGAACCTATGAGATCTGACATGCATGTAGACTTCATTGGACAAGATTCGCAAGAACAGCCTTGGAAGACAATTCCTCGACGAAGATTTCCATCCATGTACCAACATATTTTTTATGGCTATTGTTATTCATGTGGAAAATTTGGTCATAAAGCTGTAGAATGTAACACGTACCCTAGAAACCAATACAATTCCAGGAGATCTGTCAAATATGAACCTCCCAGGGCTCAATGAAACATTAATAGATTTGAACATTTAATAAATAATATTGAATGTTACAAATGTCGAAACTTTGGACACATAGCTAGAGACTGAGACTTGAAAATCCTCTAGAAGAATCTTCGAAGCCACAGAACGAACGGACATGGAAGAAGAAGAAGACTGATAATTGTGCTCTCGCTCTCAAGGCTCAAAACAACATAGATGTGTGGTATGTTGATAGCGGTTGCTCAACACATATGACTGGAGATAGAAATAAATTTGTATCTCTGAAAGAGAAGAAGGATGGAACCGTGTCCTTTGGAAATGATGGATCTTCAAATGTTATAGGATCAGGTACTGTCACTCTCGGAAGCAAAGATGTTCTAGCCAAGAATGTTCTGTTGGTTGAAAACATGAATCACAATCTGCTCAGTGTTGGACAAATGTGTGATCAAGGACACACAATACTATTCAACTCCATGAAATGTGAAATCAGGAAAGGCGTGTATGGTGAAATTGTGGCTACAGCAAGTCGAGCTTCAAACGACATATATGTTTTGGATGAAGCAACTAAAGCATGTCTAATAGCTAAAGAGGATGATACAATAATTGGTAGCAATGATGATCGACTAAGTAAGAAGTTTGCTACAAAGGTGTAAAGTGATTTCGAGATGTCTTTACTTGGTGAGCTGACATACTTCTTAGGGCTTCAAATATCTCAGCAAGAGAAAGGAATATTTATATGTCAAGCCAAGTACATCAAGGAAATTCTCAAGAAATTTAAAATGGAAGATTGCAAACCCATCCTTACTCCAATGGTAACATGTTGCAAATTGAGCATAGACAACTCATCTAAGGATGTGGATCAAAGGTTGTACAGATCTATGATTAGTAGTCTTCTATATGTAACAACCTCCCGACCAGATGTTATGCAAGTAGTTGGACAAGTAGCAAGATTCCAAGCAGCACCAAAAGAATCACATATTAAATATTCACTAGCATTGGAATATCTTCGCCAGAAGCTTGGGATTCTCCCAAGTTCTCATTAGATTTTCCTTTTTCAATATATAAAGGGGGAGTGGAAGTACATTACAGGTCTGCAGAACGGTTGTGTTTCAGGGGGAGTGGAAGTGTGTATAGGTCCGTAGGATGGTTGTGTTTCAGGGGGAGTTACCCTTTGCCATTTATGTCAAAGGGGGAGAGAATGTTGTAGGAAGAGGTGTCATGATCATAGGGGGAGTACTTGTGTTGCCATCAATGCCAAAGGGGGAGATTGTTGATCAACGGTTGTCATTGATGTCAACCCAAGCAGCACCAGGGGCTAACCCAATATTGCATGGGAATTTTGACCTACAAAATTAATATATTCTGGGTCAATAATGCTTTTTATGGTTTCTACTTGTCGAGATGTTTCCGTTGATATATGGCACGCCATGTAATTCTTCACGGTTTGAGAGATATTCATGTTTGAAGTTTATACCCCTAGTTAGTGGGTCAAAACCCCATGGGGTTGGGGCATGGGTCATTGAAAATTCATAATTAGTATTTTTTAAGCTCCTAAAATCCCTCCCACATTCACTTGTTGAAGCCCCTCTCAATTTAAGCATTCATATAAATTGTGATCTTCATTTCCTCCTTATGTAAGGGATTCAGCCATCTGAAATAGGTCATCATGGAATTTTCACTCTAAATTTTTTTCTACGCAGTTTCAAAAGCTGAAATTTTTATGAGGTGAAGCCAAACTTCCGAGGAAGTTTCAGTAAAAATTTCAGATCAAGATGCGCAATATTTTTGGAGATATTATCTGTGGAAGTCAAGGTTTTTGTAGGCTCCTAAAATTCATCTCAAAGAAGTGACCTTGGTAAAATCATTATAACTCTCTCTCTGAGCATCAGATTGGAATTCTGTAAAAAGAAACAGATAGTACACAGTATTTAGTTTTTTCTCTATCAATTTCAGAGCCAAATGAAGAAAAAATGACACGTGGCATGTCATACAAGTGTGTTGTGATGAAACCGTCCATAATTAGGGCATTCTGAGAAATTGGGTATAACTCTCTCTTGAAGAATCCAAATTGGGTCAGACCTATGGAATTGGAAAGAAAACTTAGAGGACTACTACAAGACCAAAAATTAGATATTGAGGATTTGAAATGATAGAGATACACCAAATTCAATATCGAGCTCCTAGAAGGCAAGAAAAAGCTAGATCATGTGTTGTCAAGGATTGCAAAGGACCAAAATTTCTACGACAGAAAAGCAAAGAAAGGTGCAGCAGAGGGTAGCATGACAAGAGCAGCAACCAAGGTGCATAACAGCTGCAAGAAGTTCATCATATGAAGTCTTCAAGTGGGCAGCACTGCATACAATCATTGTAAAGGTATCATTGTACTTAGTCATTGTAAATACATTATTGTACAAATTGTACTAGTGTCTATCTGCCAAGGGTTGAAGAGGCAGTGTTGGGAGGTCTAAGATCATCATTAGGTGGTTGTGTCAAAGTTGGGGTTATGGTCTAGTATATCTTCTTCTTCTGCATCATTCTATATCATTGTAAAGTGGACCATTTTCCCTAGTACGGGAGTCCATTCTTCTTTTATTCTTCTATAGGGTGGTAGGGTGGTTCTAGGGTGAATTGTAGCTCATCGGGTGTTGGGGCATCTGTTCAGTTGACTACTGAAGAATCTAGGGCATTGGAGCGTCCATCCAGTGGGAGCTGGAGAAGAATGCTTTTCTAGATTCTAGGAAGTTGGAGCTTTATTTTCAATTAGAGTTGAATATTAAAGAATTATTAGAAAAGCATTAGGTGGTTTTTGTCCCAGAGTGGGTTTCTACCTTAAAAATTGTGTGCATTTGTGTTCCTCTTGTTTGCTACAATCATTGTACAAACACTGATAATAATTGAAGATTAACTAATGCTATAATTGAAAGGAATATTGATTCACCCCCCCTCTCAGTATTTCCAACAGTCTCCTCCACCAATGCAATATCCTCCATCGCAACCAAATCCTTGGGGTCAGAACTGGAGAAGTAATGGCCAAGGTCCAGTACCCCCTCCAATACCAATAAAAAAACAACAGTTACAACTACCTTCTATTCAAAATCCTACTCCTTCTGTTCGACCCGAATTACCTGTGCAATGTAACCCCAGTCCAAATAATAAGGCAGCCCAAAGCATGGATGCTTCGGTTACCCTCCAGACTTATCTTATTACTCCTATTGGACTTAACAAGGTTTAGCTTCAATCAGGAAAAGTCATCAAATCTTAGCATACTCCCATTATTATTGAAGAATTTGAGTCACCTAGAAGGGACATGGGCGATTCTAAGGCAGCTTTTACACATTTAACAACTGATACATCACCCGTTGTTACATCTATAGCAGCCAGCTCGGAAGGATATGATGTTTCTACAACAGCCAATCCGAGCAAGGTTGGTGCATCTATGATAGTTGACTCAGCTGTTAGCATTCAGAATCCTCCATACCCTCAACGATTAACTGAAATTGGGCTGGTCTCACAACCTGAATCTAAATTCCTCAAGGAACTGCAAAATTTTTATGTGCGGATTCCGTTGTTACAAGCTCTTAAGGAAGTACCTATATATGCTAAAACAATGATGGATCTATGCGTGAAAAGACCTGGAAGGAAACCTAAATACCCTACTACTGTCCATTTCATGGGGAATTATCCGATCTTATGATTTATTAGCCTTTGTTGACTAAATATAATGACCTAGGGAACCCTACAGTAACTTTCCATATTGACAATCAGCCTATAACCAATACTTTTATTGATCTAGGGGTAGATATTAATGTCATGACTAAAGACCTATTCATCTCTCTAGGAATTCATGGACTTAGACCTACACCCACAGTGCTTGAATTAGCAGATAGGTCTTGTGTCAAGCCCGAGGGAATGATAGAAGATGTGGTTATCACTGTGCCTTCCTGGAATTATCCAGTTTATTTTCTCATTTTACAAACCAAATCTAACCTGGGGGGTCATCCTTTAATCTTGGGAAGATTGTGGCTAGCCACTAGAGACACCTATATCAAATGTAGGTCCAGATCTATGGTGATCTCAGATGGACAGGCCACTCAGAACCTGAACCTTTATCTCCCATCAAAACCTCATATAAATTCGAGTAGTCCCTGGTGGGATGAATTTGCACCTAAATCTGATCTTTCCCTACCTCTTCTCATGCTCAGAAAAGAACAATACTTTAAGGATGAAACAGAGGACGATATCATTAAAGGTTTTATTAGTAATTCACTTCTTGTTGCCTCCATTAGAGATTTGGGAGAAGAAGATTAAGTAGATGATGCAATTATTGAAAATTTGATAACAACTCCACATACTATTAGTAGTCCCATTGAAATTGAACCTGGGAAATATTTAAACATCAATCTTAACGTAACTACTGAACAAAACAGATTGCTGATATAGTTGTTACACAAATACAAAAAGGCATTTGCATGGGACTATACGGATATGAAAGGAATCCACCCTGGCCTATGCACTCACCGCATTTACCTTAAAGAGGACTGCAAATGAGTTAGACAACCGCAGCGGTGAATGAACCCCGCACTTAAGGAGGTAGTGAAAGAAGAGTTGCAGAAACTCCTTAATGCTAATTTCATCTATCCCATCTCTAACAACCAATGGGTGTCTCCGCTTGTCATAGTTCTGAAAAAGAATGTCAAATGGAGAGTCTGTGTTGACTCATAGAGATCTTAACAAGGCCACTCAAAAGGACCATTTTCCCTTACCATTCATTGATCAGGCCTCGGATACTCTTGCTGGAAAAAAAAATAATTCATTTATAGATGGATTTAGTGGCTATAATCAAATACAGATTGCCCCAGAAGACCAAGACAAGAACTCCTTCACTTGACCATGGGGTATTTTTTCATACATAGTCCTTCCCTTTGGCCTGTGTAATGCACCAGCAACCTTTCAGAGGGCAATATTGGGTATTTTTTCTGATCTTTTGAATGACTGTCTTGAAATATTTATGGATTATTTTATACCCTATGAGAATTCCTTTGAGACAACATTAGCTAACTTGGAAAAGGTGTTGGAACGTTGTGAACAAACTAATTTTTCTCTAAGCACGGAGAAATGCCACATGATGATGACTGAGGGAATTGTGTTGGGACATTTCATTTTGGCAGATGGAGTCAAGGTAGATCCTACAAAAATTGAGGTAATCTCTAAAATCCCAACACCTAAGAGTCCAAAAGAGATACTTAGTTTTTTGGGACATGCAGGATACTATAGGAGATTTATAGAGAACTTTTCAAAGATTTCATCTCCTCTGTTTTCATTACTCATGAAAGATGTGGAATTTGTGTGGATAGGGAAGTGTGAGTAGGCCTTTTTAAAGTTGAAAAAATATGTAACAGCAACACCTGTTTTACGAGTACCAAACTGGGAATTTCCATTTCATATTGCTATGAACGCATCTGACATGGCTATGGGTGTTTTTCTGGGGCAGCTGGAGGAGAAGAAACCTTACTCCATTTATTACATCATTAAGAAATTAACTCTAGTAGAACTCAACTACACTGTTACTGAGAATGAATTCTTAACAGTAGTGCATGCTATCAACAAATTTTGACACTACATCACTAGGTACCAAGTATTTGTACACACTGACCATGCTGCAATTCGATTTTTGATTAACAAGCCTGTTACTAATGGTAGAGTTACATGATGGTTATTGTTGTTACAAGAATTTGATATTACTATTTTAGATAAACCTAGAAAAGATAATGTAGTTGTTGATTTTCTTTCTAGATTAACTATAAGTGATTACTGCACTGCCACTGAGGATTATTTTCCAGATGAATATCTTTTTTCCATCTCTACTCACTCACCATGGTATGCAGATATAACCAATTACCTTGCTGCAAGAAAATTCCCACACCAATTTTCTTCGAAGGAAAGGAGGAATATTATACAATAGAGTGCTACCTACTCCTGGATAGAAGGCAATCGCTATCACATCGGGCCAAATTTTCAGATTAGGAAATGTGTTAGAGAAGATGAGGTATTTGAGATTTTGAAGGCTTTTCATGAGGAACCTTGTGGAGGACACTTCGTGACAAGAGGATAGGACATAAAGTACTCTCAGCAGGATACTACTGGCCAACTATATTCTAGGATGCGAAGAAGTTTGTGAAAGGATGTGATAGCTGACAAAGGATGGGCCAGCCTCTGAAATCAGATGAGATGTCGTTACATCCTCAAATAGTGATAGAACGATTTGAGAAATGGGCCCTAGACTTTGTGGGGCCAATTAATCCTTCATCACAACAAAAATCATATATATTGGTCTGCACCAATTATGTCACAAAATGGGTTGAAGCAAAGGCACTAACTAGAGCAATAGAGCAGGTTGTTTCATACTTCCTGTTTGAAGATATTTTTGTTCGCTTCGGGATACCCAGAGAGATAGTGACATATGGGGGACCTCAGTTCACATCTCATTTGATCAAGAAGCTAGTTGAAAAGTATGGAATTCATCACAGAATCACTTCACCATAGCACCCACAATCAAATGGTCAAGTGGAAAGCACCAATAAAGTCATTGAGGGCATCTTAACAAAGACAGTAGCCAGCCACTGAAGAAATTGGGTTGAGAAACTTCTAGAAGTACTATGGGCTTATAGGAAAACATGGAGGAATACTACAGGCTTCTCACCATATGAATTGGTGTATGGTAAGAATCCTCTATTCCCCATAGAGTTTGAAATAAATACATTAAGAACAACATTGCAGGTCAACATGGATTTGAGTACAGCACAGACACAAAGACTGAATCAGCTCAATGAGTTGGAAGAGAAACGATTGGCTACTAATCAACAGAAAGATATCATTTAGCAGCAAAGAGCTAGATGGCGTGATGGGTTTATTAAGAAGAAAAAGTTCCAGAAAGGAGATTAAGCTCTTTTATATGATTCAAGGTTCAAATATTTCAAAGGAAAACTCTGCACCAGATGGCTAGGTCCTTATGAAGTGGACACGGTCTTTGACAATGGGACTGTACAATTGGTCACCATTGACAGTGCTAAGACATCGTTACTAGTTAATGGGCACCGTCTAAGGTTATATCATCAACCCGCTTTGAAGGAATCATTTTTCAACATTTTCGCAGACTCTGATCTTCATGTTACGACAACAGGGGAACATTCTCCTATGCAGCCTGAAAATTGAAATTCCAGTAAGTGTAGCAGTTGAAAACCACCCTTGTGGCAGTTGTTACACCTGTTTTTAATATATATATATATATATATATATATATATATATATATATATATATATATATAACAAAATAAAAACAAAAACAAAAATAATAAATCTAACTGGAAAACCCCTTTCCGGGGCGCAGTCAAACATTTGGTAATAGCTGAAAACCACTCTTGTGGCAGCTGTTACACCCATGTTTTTCTTCCCGAAACATCATCTTCCATTCCTGATATATTTCATAGGATGATGGTATTCATTTAATTTTCTTTTATGTACCAATTTCTCCTGATTATTATGTTATTTGAAGAACAATCTAAGGGTTGTCTTGGCTGTTACACATGTAATAACCGACAGCCACGAACATTGTTTCTTATGTTTCATCCCATAATAGCAATAATCATGCCATCCAGACACAACAACATGAGCATTGCAAGCAGAACGCCGCCAATTCGAAATCTTCCTCCACATCACCTCAGGTATGTCATTCAAAAGGTAACATTATCATTTACGATTTGGTGATTAATTGACAGAATTAATGATGTTCCCGTGACGGCCATGGGTGGCCGTCACCATTAAGGCGGGGGAGGGTATATGTCTTGAAATAATTGCAAAAATTCGTAGTCATAAGCCCCTATCAAATCTGCATGCGCCCAGTTAATATCACAAATTCCAATGATGACTGAATCCGGTTGGAAAATAACGTGTGTACTAGAAACCATTACTTTCCATAACAAGACAAATATGAGGATTAGTGTGAGGTATGATTCGGTAATCTATAAAATGTATCACCTCTCATCAACCTCCTCAACCAAAACCTTAAATTCTCATTGCAAACTCGTCAATTGGGATAAGCATAGACGCCGAGAAGCGGTGATATTATAGCGGGGTTGAGCAGCAAGAAGTGAATTTAAAAAAAAACAGCAAGATGGGTGGAGTAGCTGTCAGGCACGAGCTAGATTCTATGGACGCCTTGTAGAATTGTCCAGAAGCCTACCATATGTTCAGAGACACCGAATGGATTGACTATTTCCAAAACCTAGAAGGCTCAGACGAGGCGGTGGAAATTGAATTCACTCAGAATTTGAATAACAATCAGGCCCGAGTTAGGGGTTTGCAAGTTGAGGTGACTGAAGAGGTAATTTCCCAACTAACTACATTACTAGTAAAGGCATGGAGGTGGTTTAACAGAAAAATAAATGACCCCTCCTTGAAAGAAGACTTCCTAGAAGGAGAAGAAAAACTGGAGAAGAAAGGGAGAGGAATTGACAGGTTGTCACTTCCTCAGCCTTGGGCAGATGTCACCTTGGGTTTAATTAAATATGTCACTTGTGAGGGAAGATCCACGATAGTGTTTAACTATCAATTTCCTCTACTTAATCACCTTCGGCACCAACAAAAGATTAATATTCCATTCTACTTGTTAGGGAACATCAAGCATATGACGACAGTAGTAAAGACAGTAGCACACCCAGAAGAGTGTGTAACCAATCATGGACTCATCAAATGTTGGATTACCTAGGCAAGCAAGGAAAAACTTGAGAAGAATTCAATTGAAAGAGGTCTAGGACAAGCCGAGGGAAACAGACCATGAATTCAGGAGGAAGTCAAGCAGAAGTGGAAACCCAAACTCGGTCTGTTGAAGTTAGAATTGGAAAAGAACCTACTGATGAACCAATTGGGGATAGAAGGCCAAAACAAAGGGTGAAATTCAGCATACCTGCAGAACCTTCGCCTATGGCTGGAAAGTAGACAGAAGCAGAAGTATTAGAAGAAGAAAGGAAACCCTCCTCATTAGGTAAGGATGAAACTCATGTCCTGTTTTTAGAACTCGAAAATCTACGAAAGGAAAATGAAGAATTAAAGCGAAAATTATCTTAAGGGAAGGAAATCCTGGTGTTTGTTTCACTACATGTTTTCAAGACTTAACAGCAATGAGATATAAGGTTTGTAGAGAAAATACTAGCCCAATGGAAACAGAAACAGAACAGCAGGAGGTTGTTACACAAGAACCAGATGATGATATTTTTATTACACAAGAACTAGCAGTTAAAGTAGAGCCTCCTATAATAATTGACCTAGAAGCCGATCCATAAGAGCCTGTGGAGGCCACTCCTATTGTAGAAGAAACAAAAATGGACACAAAGGCTACTCTAGGTGGAAACGAAGGGGCTAACACACAAGAACCCACCGAGGAAGCTGTTGTTACACAAGAACCAACAGCAGAGGTGGAACAACCCCATTTAGCAGAGGTTGTTACACCCATTATTGATGTGGATATTGAATGCAGAAGAACGTCGGGTCCCATCTCGGGATGGGGTTTTGAGATAATTTTGTTAATTTCCAAATTACAAAAGTGGAAATAGGAAGTAGTCTCCCTTCAGGAGGGGATGATTTCGTTGAAAGAACATCGAAGAGAGATAGACACCTTACATGAAATATGGATGAAAGAAGAGTTGAAGAAAGGATGGGAGAATTATAAGAAGAAGGAACCTCTGAAGAAATAGGAGGAACAGCTGCTGTTGTTATAGCAGTAGGTTTTGGATCTTACCATAGACAATAAAAAACTTCATGATCTCGCCCTCAATCTGCTAGGATGCAAGCGGCCTTCCCCATCCTATCCTATTTTTCTATGGGAATGTTACTTCTTGTTCCAGATGAAAGCTATTATGGAGGATACACCCTATTTATGTTCTTCCACTCGCACATTTTTAGATGTGTTCTGTGCCTCGAATTTCGACAAGCAAAGCCTGTTGTGTGAGTTATTCTTACATAATATCATTTGTGAGCATGTGAGTATGTAGATGGTTGTGACAGTATTGTCCTATATAGGGGATCTTCAGTTGCAAGATTTTGTGTCCTTCATGAAGAATCAGATTGGGTGGCATTTTTCCATCAAATCTATGGATGCTAATGAGGAGAAGATGGCATTATGGGTCTGGGCAGAACCGGGACGGGCTATCGAGTTAAGGCGAGAATTCAGGAGAATGTTGAGTACTCCTGGGTTAAAGGAACTGGTTGCCACTTATAGAAGAAGGATTGTGAACTTCTGCCTTAATCAGTTCTCAATGATGAAGAGCCGAGCCTTGACTAGATGCTTAAAACGCACAGAAGCTGGAAGTGCTGAGATACTAAAGGGGGACTCATTCTCATTTCAGAATTTCATGGTGGTTGTTACACATGTACCAGCATATGCACAGATCGTACAATCCCTTGGTGCTTTCTGGCTCGGATTGAGATTCAAGTTTCCTTTGATCTGGCTGCCAATTGAGGATTATTAAAGTAATTATGAATTGAGTAAGTATGAGTCAGAGTCCTGGGTACGGAAGCTAATGGCCAATTAGGGGTACAGGTCTACAGACGAAGATACAATTGGCGCTTGTGATTTCACCGACTTGCACCAAAGATATTCCCATGAGAGATGAGTTTGCATGAGGACATGCAAGTATTTCAGTTGGGGGGAGATGTTGGGTGCCAATTTTACACACTTTTCCTACATTTTTTTTCCCTGTTTTTCCTCATGACTATAACCAATGGGACTATCTTTGCCTCTTTTTCCTACCTTTCTATCCTAGCTTGTTTTGTTTTACCTTGTTTTCATTACTCGTCCATTTCATCAATTATTATAATATATCGTGCATTTTTATGACTAATTGAGGATGAATGTTTGGAGAATATCTATGGTCTTTGTGTTGTCTTTCTAGATCTCATTTGTAGCACCAAAGATCCCGAGCATTAGGTACACAGGAGTAGTTAAGGGTGTGTTGTTACAGTGAGCGATGTTGTTACACCTTTCTGTTACAGATCCACGGCCAACTGCTGTTACACCCTGCTATTACAGACTCGTTGGCGAACTGCTGATACAGTTGTACCGTTAACTGGATCCCGTCAAGACCTGTTGTTGATCTATCATTTAGCTGTTACACTACAACTGTGGTTTTATTAAGATAGCTATAGAAGTTGTTTAGCATTGTATTTTTTGGATAACAGCCTATGGGTGGTTTTGATTGTAATCTATAATTTTCTAGTCATACTTTTATTAAGAAGCAGTTATAACTATATGTATTCTATTTCGAACAGCATGAGAATCATAAGATTCTCATGACTGATCTATCCCTTGATTTTCTGAGATATAACCGCTATATATTTCTCGGCCCTAGAGGTTGAAAGGTTAGTGGAGAACAACATTATTTTGGCTCTATAATTGTGCTCAGATTAATACAGATTATCCTGTTATTTTTGTTACATGCGTTATTCAGTGTAGCTTCTGTTAAGTTATTTTCTCTATCTGTGCCCTACTAGGGAGGAAGGGCCCTCCTTCTTAGCAGGGATTGCAGTGATTAAGGTAGTGTTGAAGCCTCGACAATCACTGCTACAACATTAGGGGATAACCACTTGGTCTGGACCTTAATACAGCTCCTTTTCTGTTTATGATAGTGGCTCCGACTAGTTTAACTAGGTCTAGTTACCTTTCCCCTATTGTTATTGCTTTACGATGTATCATTAACTACCAATAGACAGGGATATCAGATCAATTCTTCTTGTTGATCAGGCAAGAGAATGACCCTTAAGCTGATTTGGGTTCAGCCAAAACACAACTAAGATTTTGCCTCTTTAAGAAGAGGTCTTAAAATAATGTAAAAAATTAATCTAAATGCAAACTTATTCTATAATGCAAGTAAAAGAAACTAATCTAATCCTATCTCAATTAGGTAGATGAAAATATAACCCAACTAAGAGCAAGATAATTAAATAATGAGGATTAAAATATGTCTGGCTTTTAATTAATGTCAAACCAACGAAGAAATTCAATTAGCTCACATTTGTGAATACCAAAACAAATTCTACTGAGACCATTTGACTGAAATAATAAAATCAACAACACTCCAGAATAAATTCACGAAAATGATATTGATTGACAAATCGGTCAAGCCAACAATTAAACAATAATATGTGAAAGAAATTCACAACACATTACTATTTAATAAATCAGTTTTATAAGACAGATTGTTAAGTAATGGTTACTCAGATATCAGAGTGTAATTCATAAGAGCAGAGATACATAACAATTTGAGACAAATTATCCATATCAACAAAAATGCCAAAACATGAATAAAATGAAACAACAATTTTATTAACATAAAAAATGAAACTGGTATTTGATACAGAAATGCCAAAAATACCAGTTAATTGAATCTTCTTTTCTGATCCTGATCTCTAACAGTATTTTACATTACTTGAATTTCTGCTTTCAAGACTAGAGCTGCAGAAATGCAAATTCTGCCCATCATGCATAGTTCAAGACATAAAGAAAAACCCTCAATAATGTTCAGATCTGGAATTTTCTCTCCTCCCCATCTACAACTCTAAATTCCTATTACAGAAATGCTTTTAGAAGTCTGGAATTGCATAGGAGAGCAGCCCCTTTTACATTTTTCAATCTGCAATTTATAATCTTTCCAAAACTATTTTGAGAAGAGAATTTGTTGAAGAAAAATCTACTCAATCCCATTTTAATTGCTCAAAAATTCCAATCTTTAATTGCTGGAGTCTTTTCATTGATTGAAATCTTTTTCCTCAATATCCTTTCTATTGTTTTTCCTGCAAAAAGAAATCAAAATGAATTAAGATGCAACAATAAAATCCAAATATTATTTTTAGCATTAAAACGAATCCAATCAATTTCTATTTAAATAAATAAAAAGAAAATTTGAGCTTCTTATTGATGCTAATAACGATTTTAATTAACCAAGGATATTATTGATGCATGAATCTGCAATTAGAAGAGGCTGGGCAAATGAAAATGCAGAAAACAAAACTCAGAAAATTGATTTTATTTTAGAAATTTGGAGCTTGATCTTCTACCTGATTTTTGACCCAATAAATGATCAAATCTGTTAGTGAAACCTCCTCATAAATTTTCTCCTTGATTTTCTCTTTCCAATGAGCCGTCCTAGGCCTCATTTGGCCAAGTAAAACTCAATCTATGAGCTTCCAAAGTTGATAAGTCAAATCTGAAATAAATCTGGAAATTCTATGAGGCTAAAAAAATTCAATCTATGAGGCTAAAAAAATCAAAATTTTAAATTAAATTTTAATCCTAAATTAAATTATGATAATTAATTAATTAATTCTAATTAATTTCAATTATATTATTAATCTAATTTGATTATAATCTAATTCTAAATTAAGTTTTAATTATCTATTAATTAATTATAATTACATTATTAATTATTAATTATAAACTAATTATTATTAAACTATTTATTAATTAATGTTAATCTAATTAATAATTAATTTAATTAAATAAATTATATTTTAAATATTAATTAATTTAATTAATTTAAAATTAATTATTTTAAATATTTAATATTAAATCTAAAATTAACCAAACTAAAATTTATTAACTTAACACTAACATAAATGAATTTATTAATTTATCATTCTATTAAAATTAAAACTACCCTAATTAATACCCCACTAACCTACTACCAATCTACTAACTAATATTAATATTACACCTATGATAAAACTAACTTAATACTAACGAATATAACTACTAACATCACTAACTTAAATACTTAGACTATTAAATCAACACTACCACTAATGTATGATTTAACACCATCGTATGAAATGAGTGTGATTCGATTGCATCGGATAAAATAAAAGTGACTTAATCGCATCGAAAGTGTTACAAATGCGATTCATAACTCATCGCATCGGAATGAGTTGAATGCGGCTCATCGCATCGGAGTTATTCAAGCCATCGCATGTAATGTGTTCGTCGGAGTTTTAAAACTTTCGATGTGATGAATTTATTTATTTTTTGTTTTTTATATATAATTTTTATATTATATTAAATTTTAATTTAATTAATTAATTATATAGTAATTAATTTAAAATTTAACATTAAAAATTGGTTTTTAATTTTGTTTTTCTTTATTTTGGTTTCATTTTAATAATGTTAAATTAGATTATGAATTTATCTAAGATGATGTTTTGCCTATCTAAATTACAACTACTTTGTCATTTAGGATTTTTTCGTATTTTTCGAGTTTAGATTTATTTTGAAAATTAGAGTAAATTATCGAAATCCCGATGCTCCGTTATTTGGCTGTATATAAAAAAAAAATGAAAAATATTAGTCATAACTAACTACGGGTTAATATTTTAAACTAAATGCATTATTGAATTAATTTAATTACAAAAATGGAATATTGTACATTTTACGCATTTTTAACCCATGCGACATAATTGATTAGACTTCAAAGGAGTGTTATTTACAAATCAGTTGACCAAATGAGATGAAACAAGCGTCAATAGGAAACTTATAAAAAATCGATTTCATCCGAGCAATCAAAACAATAATCTAAAGAAAATGATAAATTAACAAAATCGTAAGATAATTGACTTAATAAAAATCCTAAAAGGTATTTTAGCCAAAAAAAATATAGAAAGGGTCCCCATTATTTGATGTGAACAAGTTAAAAATGGGGAATTGTTGTACCGTACAATAGGTAGTTGTGTACATTTGTTTGTATTTTAGTTTATGTATCAGTAGAGGTGTTGTTTTTGGTGTTCATCAGTGAATATATCCGCTTCAATTTCAATACTTTGTATGCTGTTACACATATGATATTAGAGATATCAGCTGGATATTTGTTGTGTGGTGCGCTAGAACAGATTAATTGAAGTGTGATTCCAGTCCTGTAGATCATTTTATTTCTGCTTGAGTGATTTACTTCTAGCATTTACTTCAACAATGATTTCTTTTCTTTGGAATTGCTTCTAGTTGAGTGTATCGGCACAGAAAATGCAACTGTCATTGGAATAAAAGACATCCCTGGATTGATAATTTATGTGTACTGTTTAGTCATTTAATAGTGATTAATACAACTCTAATAGGTGTTATGAAGATCACATTGAAACCAGATGTGTGCCTTGTCAAGTAGCGTCCATATCGATTGAATCCCAGATATAAGCAGAAAGTAAAGGAGGAATTAGAAAAGATGTTGGTTGCACACATCATTGAGCCTATCGAACAATATGATTGGGTAAGCCCAATGGTGGTTTAGGAGAAAAATACCAAAGGAGGGATAAGGATTTGTGTAGATCAGCGCAAGCTGAATGATGCCTGTGTGGATGACCCCATCCCTACTATGTTTTCTGATGAAATCCTGGATAATGTAGGAGGACAAGAAGCTTATTCATTTACTGATGGATTTTCAGGGTATCATCAAATCAGAATTGTGCCTGAAAACCGCAACAAGACCACCTTCGCCACTAAGTGGGGGTCTTTCCAATATATTGTCATGCCATTTGGATTGAAAAATGCACCTGCGATCTTCTTGTGCGTGGTCGTGGTTGTGTTCAAGGAATTCATGCATAAATTATTGGAGGTATATTTTGAGAATTGGATAGTGTTTGGATTGGTAAAGAAACATGTTTCAAACCTACGCATTATGCTTGACACTTGTAGGAAACACCAAATTTCTCTCAACTTGAAGAAATGTATATTCTATGTGCCTTTTGGAATTTTGTTAGGGCATATAGTATGTCAGCAAGGATTGATGGTCAACCTAGCCAAGATCGTGGTTATCATAAACTTAGAAGTTCCTACTAATGAGAAACATCTATGCTCCATCTTGGGGCACACTAGTTATTACAAGAATTTTATCAAAGGGTATGCTCTGATCACTGCACCGATGGAGAAGTTTCTAAAGAAATATGTATCATTTTTTTGGGATGGCGAATGTCAGAAGAGCTTTGAGATGCTAAAGGAGAAAATGGTCACTGCACCTATCTTGATATTCCCATACTAGTCTAAGGTTTTTCATGTGCATGTGGATGCATCTGGTATACCACTTGGGGTTTTTTTAACGCAGCCAGGAGAAGGAGACATTGATCACCCTGTTTCTTTTTCCAGTAGGAAGCTCTCCAGTGCAAAGTGCAACTAATCAACTACAGAAAGGGAAGGATTGGACATGGTGTAAACTTTGCAAAAATACATGCACTATCTGCTAGGAGGGAATTTCAAAATGTTCATTGACCATTCTGTTTTAAAATGCCTGGTCAATAAGATTTTGTTGGGAGGGAAGATCTGCATATGGTTGCTTCTCTTTAGGAGTATGACTTTGATATTATTGTGAAGACTGGAAGACTAAATGTCAAACCTGATCATTTGTCATGAATTGAAAATGGGGAAGAACCAACCAATCTAGAGGAGGGGTTACCCAATGTGCAGCTCTTTGCTATCAAGGTGGTTGATGGGCACTTTGTTGATATTACTCATCTCCTGACCACGGGAACCACACCTGCGGAATATTTAGTCCAGAGAAAGAAGGATTTGGTTGCCTGTGTAGCTGATTTTACATTGATCACAGGTCAATTGTATAAATTGGGAGCAGATGAAGTGTTGAGAAGATATGTGTTGGAACATGAAAGACAGGATATCTTGGCTGAGGCTCATGGAGGAGTGGCAGGAGCCACTATGCTGGGAAAGCCACTACGCAAAAGGTATTGAGAGTTGGGTTATGGTGGCCCATGCTACATAGTGATGCACGTGCATATTGTCGAGCCTGTGATGCATGTCAGAGGATAGGAAGCCCTCGCGCAGAGATGAAATGCACCGGCAACCACAGATGGCCTTACAACCATTTGATAAATGGGCTAGAGATTTTGTTGGACCAATCAACCCTCTAGGGAATAATACTGCAGCGCGCTATATCATTACTACAATTGATTATGTAACCAGATGGGAAAAGGCGAAGGCAGTTAAAGACTGCACTGCAGATAGTGTTGCACACTTCATCTTTGAACACATTTTGACTAGATTTGGATGCCCAAAGGTTGCACACTTCGTTAATGAAACAAGTGAAGCCTTAACAGAGGAATTTCAAATCCAGCACCAGAAGATTAACCCTTATCACCCATAAGCAAATGGTGCACTAGAAGCTTTCAACAAGATTCTAAAGAATGCACTCACAAATATATGTAATGCTAATTGGGATGATTGGGATGTGCACATCCCTTCTGTGTTATGGGCTTATAGGACAACATGCGAAAAGTTGACGGGAAAAACACCTTTCAGGATGGTCTATGGGAAGGAAGCCATCATGCCAATGGAGTATATTGACCCAAGCCTGCGCATCGCAGGTTTCACTAATATGGTCGAGCCTGACATTATGGAGGAATAGTTGCTGCAACTTGTTGCCTTAGAAGAAGATCGGTTCATTGCTAACTTCCATCAGCAAGTGCAGATGGTGCGCGAAAAATCTTCGCATGACAGACACATCAGGTAGAAGGTGTTCAAGGCGGAAGACTTGGTCTTGTAATATGATATTTAGTTTGCATGCCACCTAGGGAAGTTCAAAAAGCATTGGTTGGGGCCATATATTGTGAAGGAGATCACTGATGGCAGTGCGGTGTGCTTGGGCACACTACGCGATGAGAGTCTTCCCGGGTATTTCAATTGAAGTCGTCTAAAGCCATATAGAGAAATTATGGTGCTGACCAACTGACTATATGGTTGGAGCATTAGAATCAAAGGTTCTACACATAGCACAGAGGGAAGGTGCAAACGGGTGCGATAGAAGCATAGGGGTGATGTGAAGGAGAGGAAACTAGTCGTTGCAACAGTGAAACTGGGTTAAAAAGTGATTTTACCATTGGATGGAGCGGTTTTTTTACATTTAATGGGGTGACCTTGGAGGATTTTTTACCGTTTTCTTGAAGGTAAGCGGAAATTAATGACAATTTGATCATTTTTACCTTAGATGGCTTATAAAAGGAAGGGCACAGGTCACAATTATTTCCTTTGATTTCTGAATATTTTTCACTTTGTGATTATCTATGATTTATGTTATATCGTTGTATATAAGTTCTGTATGTCTACCCGAGAATCTACATCTAACAAGAATAATCCAGAGTTTATCTTCCAACCAAGAATGACAACCACCAACCCTACGGAGGAGCACTCTTCGTCCCTCACTGCATCAACTAAGATGGGACCAGATGACATTCGAGAGGTGATCCCTGAGGTAGAATAATTTGTGTCCACGTTAGCTAAGGGAAAAGGGAAGATGTCAAAGTGGGATTCCTCGAATCCACGCGCCTCTCCTCGGAATGTAACATCCCCACATCATTCCACTAAGGATCGATCCCCCGTCAGTGATCCCTCAAAACGACCAATGAGTGCCACAGAGGAGGCCATGTTTGATGAACCCATCTCTTAGCGGCCGCCATATTTCAAGCCACGCAAGCCCTCTGCGTCCATGCAAATGAGAGTTGATACAGTCTGAGAATACTTTCAGATTCCATTGATCCCTGAGGATGTTCCCCTTGCTAGTGAGATGTTTGGGAAAATCTCACAGATTAATTTTGATGACCATGACTTGGAAAATGAAGAAACGTTCCCCAAGGTTGCGTCAGAGAATTATTTGGAACGAGTGCTCTATGAAGAGGTGTCAAAGATTGAGCCAATGCCTTGGGAACGCAGGCTAAAAAACGCCGGAATCCTAAATCTGCTAAGGATTCTGCATTTTGGAAGGTAATCAATCACCAACATCCATGTGCGCCAGTTGCTAGCCTTAGTCCACAAGGGATACCTATGGATTCAAGGGATAATTCTAATAGATGTTGCGCTGATCCATCGGATCACTGCCCTACCCAAGAATGGGCCTCATCCGATGAAGGGATTCGGAAAAATTAATGAGCTTAAGATGGCGATCGACGTAAAAATGAAATACAAGGTGGGGAGGGACAAAAGGGGATTTCTGGTTTAGACCATCGCTGACCCGTGAGTGCACCTGGGCACTCTTGTCCTTAGGTGAAAAGTAATGAGAAAATTTCAACCAAAGATGGTCTCGGCGCACGTCATTGCTCTGCCAGGGAAATGCGAGAAGGGGGTCAGTTATAACTGGTCCCATTTTCTTTGTGAAGAATTTTTGGATAATGTGCGCGAGGCACAGGAGCTAGGTAAGTAATTATGTTACTTGTGGCTATTGTTACTAATTGAGATGGTAGCATGGGAGACTCCGGAAGATGCAGTCCTCCCCAAGATAGATTCAGGTGCATGCAAAGGGGCACCTATGCTAATCTGTGGGATTCCCCTGATCCCCTGCATGTCAAGGAAAATAATATCTTCTAGGTACTTTTTGAAGGCACACTGGCTGCCTCTATCCATCCCCATTCTAGAATATTTTCAGCCGTGTATGAAAAATACAAGAGCGTTTTTGAGTTCAAGGTAACTATGCACAATGTGCAGGTCAAGGCGCATAAGAACTCTACATGGTACACCTTATTGTTTATGGTAACGAAATCAAAAGTTGACTCGGTCATGGTGACTTGGTCAAATGCATGGAAATTCATTCTTGGCTCCACCCAGCCTATTACACCATCCACATCAGGAAAAGAGACAGCTCCTAAGGACTCTGAGTTGTGCACTGAGACAGGCACAGAGAGGACCGATAGAAAAAACACTGAGTCTAAAGTAGAGAAGGAGCCCAAAACAGAGAAATATAAAGAACAGGATCTGGGAGGTGAGCAGGATGTGGACCACAGAGGTTTAGATGGGCTAAATGGGGATGGTGTTGAATCTATGCGTAGCACCAAGAGAGGCACAGAAACTTTTAAAGGTCCACGCAAAAAACGAAAGGGTTCCAAGGCCATAGGAGACGAAGAGGTCACTCTAATGGAAGGGGACCTCGAAAAAATCGCAGACGCAGTCACTTATGTGTTTGAGGACAGATAGACTGCTATGGAGGATTAGTACAAGGCTATGATGGAGGCCTTGCAATCAGGACTACAAGTGTTACAACTGAAGACGAACACTTTACAAGCGAGTGTGGATCAAGCGAGGCTGGTACAAGCGAGCCTGCCAACCACCACGATCATCACAGCATCCGAGAGTAGAATTTTCCCCTTCTCGGGTGTCGTCATGACCCTGGAACATCCCGAGCTCTGTGCACATGTGAAAACCTGCCTTGAGGTCAGCATTAACCTTGCAAAGCTGCCTAGTGGAAAGCTACACGCTCTTCACATATTTATTTCCACCGAGCTGCAGAGTAGGGAGGCACCGGCACATCAGCAACTAATTGAAGTCAAGCATACTACAACCACGAAGGCAACAGAATCAATCTAGGCTCAAATAGTAAAGCAGGGGGTCATAGCTCAGCGCATAGAATTAGAAAACCTAACTGACAAATTGTGCGGCGAAATTCCAGAAGTGTTCATCCTGGCCTCCGATGCGCCGTAAGAGAAGACTGAAAGCCTGGTCACCGTGCTCAAGGCTTCCAAATCAGATATCCAGATGGTGAAGGAAGACTTTGAGACAAAATTACTGTATTGTAGGCTAAGTTGCACCTTGAGACCCCTTTAGAGGTGCGCGTGCAATAGGCCTTCCTAGTCAAAACCACATTTGCAAGCATCTATGCCAATGTTGACAAGGGCTCAGAACTGCTGGAGACCGCCATGGGACTATGGACCTCTGTGCAAAAATATCCACTTGTAAAAAATATTACCCAGGAGACGCATGCCAAAGAGCAGGAATTCTATGATCTACAGGAGGCTTTGCCCACGTTCATTCCTGCCTAGTGCATGGCCCACTTTCAAACCAGTCAGGTGTTGCGAGATGAGGTCGAGGAGCTCCGTTGGAAGAAGAAAATTGTCACTAATCACATGAAGTCATGGGCGGACGAGGCAATGAAGTTTTCTTAGGACCTAGATGTTGTAGTAAGGAACCTCAACCAGACCTTGCAGAGTGTCACTTTGGCCACAGAATGGCCGACTTCAGAGAAGCTAGTCAATACCGTGCATAGCGCAATGGACCAAAGTGTGGGTGTCTTAGTGCCCTTTAATGTTTCTATCGAGGAGCTTCAGAACAAGATGAATAACCCAGTGTCACTGTGATTCGGGATGAGTCACAAGATTTTGTTGGGGGCCTGTTGGAGTGGGGTACCCTAAGTCCGAGCTTTAAAGACCATTTTTTATTTATTTTTGTAATAGATTTTGTAAGTTTTGTCATGTGTAGCACAATTCAAGGGGATTTGGGGCGGGTCAAAGCCCCTCATGAGTTATAATGGGTAAAAGGGGTAGAACAAGGGGTTGCAAACCATGATTTTTGGACCCTAGATTAGCGCAAGCTAAAAGTATAAAAAGGAGTCTAGATCGAGTCGAAGAAGTCATTTTTTGATAAGTTTGAATGATTGATGATAGATCTGGCTACATTGTGATATTTTGTGTGGATTTGTCTGGGTAAAAGGCTCATGTTGGCTATGTCTGCGAAGACCTTAGTCCTGTTGTGTGCGGACCCCACTAGTTGTGTGCATGGGTGAAATGAAGGGTTTTGTATGAAGGATCTGAACTGTTATGAATAAAGAATTGTTGTTGCTGATATCTGAATCTGAAATGCATCTATTGTTTATGTTATGATTGTTTCTTCATATTATTTCTTATTCATGTATTTTCTGTGTTTAGATCACATGCGCAACTACTTTTGGGTTTAGATGAATGGTTATTGAATGGATCTAGTGCTATTGGGCTTTAATGCTATCTATTAAGGGCTATTTCATGGATTATAGACTCTGTATTAGTTTGCACGCCAGATATTCTACATAAATGACCTAAATCTGTCTGTTAAGGGTTTCTTGGTTAGGGCTTCTATGTGGAGGTATGTTCATGGTTATTTTGGATCAAATGGCACCCACGTCATTTAAATCTCTCTCAAGGTGTGGAAACCTAGTTCCAACACCCCCCCACACTACTTCGGGTGAGACTTTGACTTACACAAGAAGGTCACTGCTGAAAGGGCTAGTAGTAATAGGGTTTTGTTGGTTAACCTCAAATTCGAACCTGTGTTAGGACCCCTCAAGCCAACAATATACCTATGCTTGTGTGTATCAGAGACATTTTCTACCTCATTCTAATCCATTTCCAGTAAGAAATGGGATGGTATTTGGTATTGATTATTGTGCAGTGGATCTATGGCTTCAATATATACACCATTAGAGAATAAGAGTACATGTTTTTAGAGAAGACTTATCTTGATGAGATCATTAGGATTTATGTGCCAAGAGAATTTTACAATAGTGAAGCTTCCCTTCATAGAGCTTACTTTACATCTCCTCCTGGGCATTCATATCATTCACTACTAGTGTCATCTTGATTATATCAATAATGATTGAAATATAATTTATGGATTTTTTGGTAGCGTACCTTTTTTACTTGAAAATCATTAGAGACTGATATTATGAGGATCATGATAGAACATTCAGAACATGAATTTCTTTGGAAAAGGGATGACTATTAGTTGATCACATATGTCAATTTTTTCAAGCCAATCATAACAAATTTATTTAAATGAACACGTGTTGGAAGATAGTTAGATGTCTTGGCTAATGTATAGATTCTTAATACTTCAAATTCTATAGGAAAATAATATTTTTATGCTATTTGAAATTTTATGTTAATATTTTTATTTATATGAAAATTATTGTATTGCTCCAACTTCATACTTAGTTTATAAAAAATTTCATAACCTCTCTTTTCACATAATATAGGAGCTTTCATTCCATGCCTTGTATCATCTTTAATTTTTATTTCCTCATGATATAGTGCACATTTTACTCAACACTTTTGGGGATCATCACATGGCTTCCTTCCAAAATTTCCTATGTTGTGACAAAATACATCACTTCAACTTTTCATTAGTCATGAAAAAAGAAAAATTTTGAAGCGAAATCTTGTGCACCTTCCTCCTCATTGTATTTATAACCACCCCTCCCACATTTACCTACTTTTACAAGCTCTCCAGGGTAAATGTGTGTTGAGTGCTACTATAACATGAATTTACCTCCAAGTTCCAGTTATGGAAGTGGGGCCTACAATCCAAAAACTTATTGATACCTCTCAGGAGCACTAGATCACCCAAAAGTCAATCCACAACCTCTAATGATAATATTCTGAGTTGGAACTATTTTTTCACAATTCTAACACCCTAACTGCACCCTTGACACGTTGTGCATGCAGTGATGGGTCTCCAACTATACCCATAAGCTTACCTTCATGCAGTTATGACCAAAATTCCTCAGTTTTTTCCCAGCGGTTATGAGATCCATCCCAATTTTTCAGACTAGCCTCCATACCACTGCCCAAAAATACCTATAACTTTACATAAACATAATTACAATGATAATAATTCCAACCATTTGGAACTTGAGCAAGATCTTGACCTAGACATGCCTAATATATGATACTCATTTTTTCAAACATATGATGAGCATAGAAGATACAAGTCATGAATGCATATCTGATCATAAACTTCTGAACTTCATTTGAGAATCACCAAGAAGGCTCTATGCCATCTCAAGCTAGCTGCAACAACACTTGTTATCCCATGTATTCATCAATCATTCAATAAATTTTCAAATCATGAACAAGGGTCATAGTTAGAGCACATCATAGAACCATTAATATAACCATAATAGAAACCATGACAAATCATCCATAATATAACATCATAAATAATAAATTTTATCACTAATCATAATATATAAAATATCTTATATTATCATATGCAAAATCCAACCAAGTTAGGGACTTCCACGTACCACCTGACCATATATTGGGTTGAACCAAATTCTCTCTTTCAACCAATCACCCCCATGCCATATTTCAAGCATGAGTGCAAGATCTCATGGGATAAACCAATACATAACCATATAGGGAATCCATAGGTTAAACCACCTCCACCCTCAAGTTATTTTGATCACACCTAAATTGGTCCTGGAATCTCAAAACCAAGAAAAACTTGGATTCCTCAGAATTCCTTCACCATACCCAGAGGAATTTTCCCGTCTCCACCCATCTATCGAGGTATTCCTAGAGAAAAACATCTCCATGCCAAACCCTTGGGATTTTCCTAAGACCACCTCAACTTGATCCAAAACCTTTCAAAAATTCAAAGCTCAACCAAGAATGAATCCCATCACACCATGGCTATCCAAGATATGGTAAGGAAAGGCTAGAACCTTTGTCAATCTAGGAAAAACCCATGCCAATGAAAAAATGAACCAAATAATCAAATGCATCTATTATGCATTCACTTCCCATGAATGAAATCACACATGCAACCTATTACCTACAAAATATTCCTATTGAATTTGTTGATCCAAATTTCTTCTTGCACTCCCTTGCTTTCATTTGCTTGTCCTTTTCCTTCCTTTACTAGTCCTTTTCTTTCCTTTGCTCTCTCGCTCTCTCTCCCTCTCTGAAATTGATCTAAGCGACAACTAACTAAAAGCTAGTACTAACAAAATTTGTAATTTTTTTCTCTGATGCCTCTTTATCATTGATGTCTTTAAAGACTATCCATTTTGGTTCTTGTTGCTAGTTTCCACCATGGTGGAGAAGAACTACCTTTTTGTTTTCTCACTTTTTGTAGATTGCAAGTTAATTTTGTTAGCTATTGACTCTATATTTTACCGTCTCTCATCTCGCTTCCTAGGTAGTAGACTAGAAATCGTAAAATAAAGGTAGTAGACTAGAATATATCTATATAAATATTTGATATTTCAGTGTAAAAATAATTTTAAAAAATATTAATTCAAAACTATATATATATATATATATATATATATATATATATATATATATTTGTTATAGCATCATTTCTCACCTTCATATGATTCATGATTTCTTTTATGGCTTTGGGCACCCATTCTTACAAACTTGGACAAATTCACTAAAAAACAGTGTAAAAATCCCCATACGTGATTATGCCCAGACTTTTCTGCGTGTATACGCGAGTCCAACTGCACTTTTCCGCGTATGCCATTAAAATCATTAAAAAATATATAAAAATTCCCTGTTTTCGGGCTGGGTTGATGGTTACTTTGGTAGTTCAACCACCCCAGCATGTGGCCAACTGTTTCCAACTGTTGAAACTACTTGGAGGGAGTATAAAAGCCCCTCATGTGCATGGCCTAAGGGAGAGAGAGAATTATTGATATTATACTCTGTTGGTATTCCCTATCCAAGTATGAATTCTCGTGCCTCCTGCACTTCCCAGTTCATTACAAGAAACCTTTGTTTCTTGGAGATGCTCATTCCTTTATATGTCATCTCGTATGCACCAGTTCGGAAGGAATCTTAGCGAGGCAAGGGTGGGACGGATCTGGACGACGGTCTGCTCGAAGATCGTGGAAGGATTTAGGTGATCTCTCCACTCGTTATTTCTGTACATGCTATTTATAATACAAAAGTACCATCTTGTTCCCGAAATATACGTGTTAGTGTCTGCTTGTATACATGAGAAAATTTGTTATTTAAGCATTCATTATGGTTTATCTGATATTTTATATGGATTTCACTAACATTTAGAGTACATATATGCTGTACAACCAATCCTTCGTTCTTGTTTCTTCTTGTCTTTCAGGTTAAGAAGGAAGAAGGGTTGTTGGGGGTTTGGACCCCGCAGGATCTGCTTCAACCGTAGGACCTACGGGTAACTTCCTCGTTCTACTCTATTTAGTTTTTCATGAACATGTATGGTTGTGTGAGTCCTTCTTAAGTAGCATGCCCCTGCTCTATGGAGGTTTAAACCCAACGAACCTCTAGGGTGATTTTCCCCGAAACAATATTAAAATGATATAACTTTAAAAGGTATATGAAATATTTATGATATAAGGTTAGGAAAAAATTACATTAGATAATTACGATTATTAATTTGATAAATTAAATTAGTATAAAAAATTTCTTCATCTGCCCATGGTGTGAGGGCTTGTTGGTGATTGAGTATTCTATTACGGCACTTGTTTGTAAAGTCATTGGTTCAAACCCAATGGGTGAGTCCATTAGAGGTAAGTCTGGTTTACCTGTCCGTTATTGTTTGCGAACTATTATTTCTTGCAAGTAGAAATTTGATGTGATTATGGGTCACAAATATCATTGTATGCTCTCATTTATCTGTTAGTTATGATTGTATGGCTCTCATTACCAATTTCCCTCCTGTTACAAATAATAATAATAAATAAAATTATGTTATAGTTATAATTATAATTATAAATTTAAATTAATAATTATATAATTATAATATAAATTTTATTTTTATTTTATAAATATTCAAATTTCATATTTAGATTAAAAAAAACATTTATGAGAAAATAAAATCCATTCAATTGACGAATATAATCGACAATCATACATAAACTTTCTACATTTATAACTTTATGACTAACCAAATTTCAATCATTGCATATCGAAAGAAAATTATATGAATTCAATTAGTAAACAATTAGATATAAACTTTATATTTTTTGTAGCATAAGTAATTTGTGTTGTTTAAACATGATATGTTTTGGAGTTTTGGGTAAACCTTATTTTTTATTGTTTAATATGAGTTTTTGACTGTATATATGGATTCAACACCTGAAAAACACGATGGAACTCAAAAATTTTGAGAGTTTACAACTCAAACTTGTGATTCCAATAAATCTCTACTGAATTCTAGACAATTTAAACATGAAAATATATTGGAAAACCTTTGACAATTTAGAACAAATAAACTACGACTAAAAAATTACTTTATAAATTTCCTCATAATTATATGATAATAAGTTAATATATTTTTTTTCTCCTCCTAATTATATGATAATAATTAAATATTAACTAAAAAAGGAAACTTGCACCACAAGAAGTCCCTGCCTTAAGCCAAGACATGAAGAAAAGGATTAGCATCTAGAAAGCAATTTTGAACTAGAAACAACCATAAAAAATGATGGCATGCATAGGGAAAATATATTTTGTTGGATTACAAAGCCAATATCATAAGTAATTAATTTCAACATTGAATAAAACTATTAGCACATAAGGCATAGAGGACTTTTAGAAGTTCTTGGAACATTTGCAAAATCGATACAGATTTGGAAGTCTTAGAGAGCACAAATATGAAAATACAAGGTGCAACTAGATATACCATTACAATTGTTGATGGATGCAAGAAATAAAAGATTCTCATAAGAAGGATTTCATTAAACTATAGCACTTGTCAAATGGGTAAATAATTGAGAGTACCAAAGATAATAAATATTAGAAAGTTAATATGAGCTCGTTGCAAAATAGATCATTATAGTTGTTAAGGGAAAAAAGAATGGGAAGATTCTCATCTAAGGTATACCCTTGGAAAACTAGTTTGGATTGGAATGGACTCATATTTAGTAAATTTTCTAGCAACACAAAGCATTGTAAAGTGAAGGTCTCTCCCTTATTTTCAAAATCATTCACATATTATTCACAACATCTAAACACAATCAACATTTTCTAACATGGATGCAAGAATACCTAACTAAATATTGGTATGAAAGTATGAAAATGGTATATAAAGTGTTGAAGTAAGGGAAAAAATAAGGGACCAAATTATTGAGTAGTTTCCATATTTATTGAGAAGATTAATTTTCTTCATGTGCTCATAAAAGCATATATTTAATCATCCTATAAATTCAGGTACCCTTGAGCTATATAAGTACATTAAAATTCCTAGAAAAAAAACGTAAAATGTGTTTTTCAAGGCAATGTAAACCTCTTCATATTGGGCTTGAAATTTCTCAATCTCGTGAAGTAAGTCATATCATGCTGAAAAAACCAATCAGAACAAACCAAAGTGTCGAACAACCCAGTCAACATCACAATAGCCCTTAATAATTGATGGATGATCATTGTGTTCAGTATAACCCACTAGGCCCAATGTCACTTATTGGTTACCCTATCTCTTACTAGTTTCACTATCACTCGTTGGTTTCACTTTTCCTATCTCTCTCCTCAATTTTTCTCAACTGGACTATAAAATAAGAGAATGGAAGGACAACAAAGAAATTGAAAATAGCTCAAGTCAAACAGTCCTTCTTCTTTCTCCTCTAAGCCAAGAAGTATTTTCGGTAAACTATGGTCAAGTAACAAGAGCAATGTTGATAAGAAGCTTTGAGAATATGGTATCATTGAAGGCCTTTCATTTTTTACAAACTTTTGTGTGTTGTTGGTTATTATGACTGTGAATGAGATATGTAACTCAATGTTTCTTCCATTCTCATATCTTGTTACATGTCTAATGTTTTTGAGACGTGGGAAAGAGGAAAGATAGAGAGAAAGCTCAATAATATCAAAAGTCCATCTTTTGTTTACAACTACAACAAATGATCCTAGGCATAAGTGAGCAATTTTTTGTCATGCACTACCTCTCTAATGATATTCAGAAAATGATATGGAAACCAATGATGTTATTGCACATAGTTTGTGTGGGAAATAGAGAAGATAAGTGTAGCATTGATATAATTTCAAGGAAAATAAAGAATGTTGGAAATATACCCAAAATAAAGTATGTTGCATGATGCCCTGGAGTGCATTTTCACTCTCATGTCCAAGAGTGAGATGCCAGTGATTGCTTTTGGTCCTAGCAATGAACCACCCAATATTGTAATTTTTCATGGTATAAATCACCAATAATTTAATAGTATAGTTCTTCTCATTTCGTTTTCCAAGACGGGGAGGTTGGAGAAGGTCCCTTGCATGTTCGATGAAATAACAAAGTCGGGGTTGAGCTAGAATTTGAGGTTTACAATGCACTTTCCAACAAGTATGCCAAATAAAGGAAAATACATAAAGCTTTTGGTTTTTTGAATGATATGAAGATAAGGGGATGTGTGCAAAATGTGGTGTCATACACAAACTTGATAATTCTCTTTGCTCAGCATAATCCTTAAGACACTTTAAACATATGAAAAGGAGTGGGTGCTTTCCAGATGTGGTGACATATGGTATCTTGTTCAAAATTTTTTGAAAATCAATGAAATTAGATCGACGACACCATGTTTTGGAAGATATGATCCAACAAAAAAATTTGCAAATCAAGGAAATTAGCTTAATGTCACCAACTTTTGGAAGATATGAACCAACAAAATTTTTCTCCCAAACAAATCACTTATTATTTTCTTCTTATTATTTCCTCAATACTCCTCTAAAACACATCTTTTGTCTTTATATTCCTCCAAAATATGAAATTGATGATTGATAATCCAACATGGATTTGTTTTTCTTCCTCATTTGAAAAGGTCCTCCACTAATGTTGAGAATGTAAACTCAAAATCATAACACAAAGTCTCCAGGAGTAAAAAAATTGGAGGAAGACTGACATCAACCATGTGGAAATCTTTGTAATCAATCAGAGGGCCTATCTAGAAAGGAAATAGACTATATGGGGGTGGAAAGTGACATATACATAGTTTCATTAAGTGTATTTGAAGTTCCATTAATTTTTAATGAAGTGTTATTCATTTATGCTCATATACTAGATTGTTTCAAATTCTTAAGCATCGCTAGTAAATGCAACACATGCAACGAGATGATCTGGTTATAAATCTATAGTAACTGAAGTGGGTGTGAAAATTCACCACCTTTAGGTAGGTGGAGACCTACCAACCCAACTATTTAGGCATTACTAGAGAGAGAGACTAAGATAGGTCATTTCATATATCAATGTCCTCCCTCCTCACTGCAATGCCACCATTAGAAGTTCTGATCTTTGGGTCTATAACACCAATATGTCTGTGTACCCCTTCAAGGCTTCTAGATGTATTAATAGATTTTTCATGAATATACTTTTGGAACCAATGGAATTTCCGTAGTAGCTAGTGGGTTTTTCCTTTTCTACTCCACCCATGAGATTTTCATATGGTGGTAATAAGGGGTCACGGCCAAATAAATAAAGACAAATTCATGATCTCCATGTCTGCATTGAAATAATATTTGGAAAATATCATCTAATATAAAATTGGTTTTGAACTCATAAGTAACAGCCTCTACAAGTTGTTTAATCTAGAGATGGATTTTTTAGACAACATAAAAAATACCAATGTAAGACTACTTAAAAATATAATTTCTTAGTGAAGATTTTGGTATTGCAAGAAGGATCAAAATCCTTGATTTCAATAATAATTTTTGTAAATTGTATCACTATATGTCTATAGAATTCAAACTCTCTAAGCCTATTGTCATGGCCATGTATGTTACAGCTTTCTAGGCTAATTTTGCTCAAAATTTGAGTGAAATAAATTCAATTAACCTTAAGGAAATGTTTAATGATGTTGAAAAATTGGAGAGTAATATGAGGGAATCAGGTATCCAGCTGAAGAAGATATATGATCCTCCTGGGAGGAGTAAACACCTAGACATAAGAAGATGGAAGGAACCTAATGTTTCATCTTCCAGCTAGGAGCCTGTGACCATGGAGGAAGTGACTTCCTCTTATTTCCATCAGGATACTCCTTAAGATGGGAAGAATATTCTCATACATTATTATGTTTAAACTCAAAAATAGATCATAATTTACCTTGTTTCCAAGACCTACGTGTATGTAGTATCCCAAAAGGGAGAATGTAGTAATACAAAAACACAATATGAGAACTGCAGCAATGTAAACAAATAATATAAATACACCATCAAAATGTACAGAATATCTGAGCAAATTTATTAATAAGGAGGTGGATAAACAGTACAACAGGGCTCAAAATATGAGACACTTAAGCCATAGAGATGATCTAGAATGACCCTAAAATAATCCCACAAGAGGGAATGCGTAACTGCTATACTAGAAGGAAAACTGTGTTGTCCCTGCTGTAATTGCTGGGACTGCAACTGCCAGCAAAATATAAATGTAGATCTAGGAAGTTATGGAGCTCTGATGATGTTGAAAATGTAGATCTGGGCTCTATGATGGATAACCAAGCTAACCCAAAAAGGATTTTCCAGATCTATCAATCTAAGGAAATCACCCTCTTAGGGCTTCACATATACACTGTTCGGTATGCATATCTGAAGCATAAACTGATGAAAGATGGTTTCAAATTGATGTACAATAAATTCTATGCAAGAAGGGTTGATCCCATCACTAGATGCTTGGGCTAAAAGCTCAAGATCTAGCTACTTTTTCCTCCTGCATTGAATGTGGCTATTGAATACTCAACATCTTCTGAAAATTGCGTTGTCAAGGATAGAGGATTTCTAGCTTAATGCTGCATGCTACAATGTAGCTCAAGAGTGATGGAAATAATATGCCCAAGGTGAAGGAATGATCCCTCATAGTATTTCCAGCGGAAATGTTGAAAACTTCCCTCCTCCAATGGATATACAAGACTGGACTACAAAATCCTTGAGGGGACTACTACTGCATGGATGTATGATACAATGTCCTGAATGCCAGGTATGAATATACAGCTCCTGGAAGGCTGAACTTGAAGAACAAGGTGAAAGGATGAATCATCCACCAGTTTCCTAGCTGAAGTGCTAGAAAAAACCTCCTCCTCTCAAACCATGATGCATGAATGCGTTATTCTTGTGTCTGAATGAGCATATGAGAGTGGTATGAATATGGCACCAATGCCTGATGATGAATGGAGCTCAATATAAACCTTCCCATAGTAGGCACTCGAAGTCCCCTGTGGGTAAGGGTGGGATTTCCTCTCGGAAAAATCCTATGCTAAACAACACTGTAGACTTACCTAAACAGCATAAGCATGCATAGAAATGTCAACTGAAAAATCTAGATCTAAAAAGATCAGAAATAATAATCTAAAACATGCCTTCTATTGTGCCTTCATCTTCCTTATATATATTGTGAGTCTTCCATAGCCTAGGCCCACCTCATAATTGTGTTGCCTATGTGGCCACTAGCCTCCATGAAGACTGCATTGTCTCTCCATGATCTCCATCATGTCTGCATTTGATTCCCACTCTCTCCATCATGTGTGCATTAGATACATAACTTCCTCCACTATCTCATCATAATTTCTTTATGATATTACTTTGAATGCACTATGATCTCATTTTACCTCCTCCAAGATCCTCATGATTTTACATTAATGACCCATGATCTCCACTCTTTCTTCATTTAAGAAGCTACTCCACTACTCCATTATGTTGATCTAGATCTAAAATATCTGCATACTCACATCAAAAGTGGATTTTATTCATCTATGGCGTTTATGGGTCCCTCCACCCTCTTATTTACTTAATTAAGTATGAAAATTAAGAACTCTAATATTCCAATTATCTTATGAAAAATTGGGAGTATTAAAGTCCTCCCTGCCAAAATGTTGCTTTTCCTCAAGCAACTGCAAAAGTGGATGCTACAACAAACATCCTCCCTCCAAATGGCATCCTCATATGGAAGGCCTCCCCATCTACTATAATGTGTAATGCATGCCCAGCTCTAAAGCTGCCTCTCTAAAATGTCTAGAATGGCTTCCAACTAAAAATTTAGATACCCTTCCTCATCGATGAATCTCCAAGTGGCAACTATATGATTTCCAAAGATCTCCTCTATACATGAGATACATGAAATGAAGTGGTTCCTTCCCAAAGTGGAAAGTCCTAACTTGTGAACTATCTCTCCAACCCATGGTACATAGAGTACATTTCATCTATCAATGCTCTCATCATTAGCCCTGTTAGCCATGTAGGATCCAAACATAACATCAACATAGTGAAAAACAAGAAGTATAGACATATGGATGAACATGAACAATGTCAAACCATATTCTCTCAATAACAACCACCGCAGCAAATCCTTTTGCTACCATGCTAGATCATCATGAAAACAAGTAAGAGAGCCATACTCTCTCAAAAGAAGCCACTGCAGCAATGCCTCTTTCTACCACACTAAATCATCATTTTACCAATTGTAGTGGCCATATTCTCTCAAGAGAAGCCACTGCATCAATGCATCTTGCTACCCCATAACATCATCATCATAACAAGTACAATTACCATAATCCCCAAGAGAAGCCAACGTTGTAAGGCCTCATGTTGTCATCCTCCATCAATGTCATGCAATGTACGGGAAGAAATAAGCCCATACTCTCCCAATAGTAACCAAAGCAACAAGGATTCTTGCTGCTTCCTTACATCATCATGATGCAAGTCATGGAGCAACAACATATTAATGGACATGTGGAATGTCTCATCAGAACAATACAAATAAGCTCCCTCATGCCACATCATGTGAGAGTTATGCTTTGTCCCAAACCCAAGTACATACATGAACATGAGATATATCCCAAACAAAAATACATGTAAGGACATGAGACATATCCCAAAAAAAAAAAAATATATATATGGACATAAGATATATCATGAGATGTCCAAACTCTCTCATCAACAACTAGCGCATCCATGCCTCCTGTGACTGCATGTCATCAGTGATATACCTGGCATGGACCCTAGAATGTGAGATGTTGGGTAGTATCCATACTCACCCAAAAAAACCAGTGCATCCATGCTTCTTGCTGCCTGGTATCATAGATCTACACGAAGGTAGGCAACCTCATGTTCCTCATCCAAATCTATTCATCCCAATGTGGATGATAAATCATGCCAAGCTCAATCTTGGTATCCTCCCATTGTAGAATACCAACATCCTCCAACTGAATAGCTTTTCACTCCATGAAATGTTGAAGTGCACCTCCATTGAGGTATCTCCATGAGATCCTCTCATCAAAGGCCGATTCGAACCCATAAGGCTCCATACATGCTGTAGGTAGAGATGCCTCTTTGAGTTGTGATATGCTCATCAAGGAAACTTCATCTTGATAATGAAAGGTAATCTCCATCACAATATTTCCACCATCTATCATTTTCCCCTCTAGTTATTCATGAGTGAAGCTACCTCCATAATTCAACAAGAATAATGGGGCCCTCTCATCATCACTTCTGCTAAGTGACAGTGTTGTAGATCTGCATGGTGATACATGTGTTGTCTCATGGAAACATACAATGCTAAACTCATAGTTTGGCACTATACTGAATAGGACTGTGCTCCTCCCATATTTTGCAACTCCACACTTCAACACAAAGTTTTGGGTGTAGCTCAACCATGACAAACTGGGATAGCAATACATCTTATCCTTGATCAAATCAAGGTTCCTCTGTGCAATGATAATTTTCTGCTCCAAATCAGCAAGGTGCTCTAATCCTTGGTTATGTCACCTTGCCCTGATGGCATGGTCTGACAAATCTCAATTTGATGTACTGAAATAATATGATATGAAAGTATATGCAAACCTTGGATAATTTGAATCTCTATAACATCTTGCACATCTACAAGAGTTCCTCCAACCGGTGCAATGATCTCTCCAACTATTGATACTAATGATGGCTGCTCTTATACAATTGTACTAGCACTGGTATCTGCCTCCTCCTCATGCATCTTATGAATCATGCATGGGGCTCCAAATTTCAAGAGCTTAAGATCATCTTGCAAAGGAGCCTCCTGATGTAAGTTCATCTACAATTGGTGGTGGTGGTAAAGGCTCCTCCTGCTAAGTGATAATGATGACATATTCCTTGGTCTCTTCATGTAATATCTCCTCAATGATGGGAGATTTCACTATGTGAGATGTATCCGATTTCTTTCTACCATACTTCTTCTTCAGTCTTAGAATAAAATTTTCATAAGTAGACACTATCATGTGTGACAAGTGACTGAACTACCAATCTCTTGCTTCACCATCTAGGCGCAGCGCTGCAATCTCCACAACCTCTCTTTATAATACAGGATATTGCAGAAATAATGTAGCCAACTCTTCCCTCCAAACCCTCAATGTTCTTGTGGAAGATCCATCAAATGTAGGTTAGAAGAATATATGCCTTTTTCTTCTATTGCTACTTCGAGATCTCCTCTCTTCTTTGAGTTGCAAAAAATGTTGGAGAGAGAGATTCTCCTTCAGTGCCCTTGGATGTGATTTGTACTCAGACAGATATTTACTTAGGGTCTCATACCCCAAGTCTCCTTCAAAATCATACCATTCACCTTCCTTCTCAAAGAAAGTGGATCTAGCAGAATGATGTGAAGCTCTTTGCTTCTCCGGTTGCTTCTTCTGCTGATAGGAAGTGTTGAGACCTTCCTCATCAAATATTCTTCTTGGATCCTTCCTTTGCCTTTATCTCTTCATTTGATTGACCTATTTGGAGAGATATTGCATGGATCTAAAGAGAAGCGTGGAAAAAATGCAATCCTCCTTCATGATAGATCTCTACTATGTGCTTCTTCTTGTGATGGAAAAGATGAAGTGCCCACAAGCTGAGCCAAAGATCATGCTTTGATACCACTGTAATATCCCAAAAGGGAGTAATACAAAAACACAATATGAGAACTACAACAATGTAAACAAACAATCTAAATACACCATCAAAATGTACAAAATAGTTGAGCCATTTTATGAACAAGGAGGTGGATAAATAGTACAACATTGCTCAAAATATGAGACACTCAAGCCAAAGAGATGGCCTAGAATGACCCTGAAGTGATCCCATGAGAGGGACTACGTAACTATTGGGCTACTAGAAGGAAAATAGTGTTGTCCCTACTTCAACTGTTGGGACTACAACTGTTAGAAGATATAAATGTAGATCTAGACAGTTCTGGAGCTCCGATTATGTTGGAAATGTAGATACGGTCTCTATGATGGATACACAAGATAACCCAGAAAGGATTTTTCAGATCTATTAATATAAGGAAATCACCCTCTTAGGGCTTCGCATATACACTGTTTGGTATGCAGATATGAATCATAATTTGATGAAAGATGGTTGCAAAGTGATGTACAATCAGATGTATGCAAGAAGGGTTAATCCCTTCACTATATGCTTGGGCTAAAAGCTCAAGAAATAGTTGCTCTTTCCTCCTCCGCTGAATGTGGCTATTGAATACTCAACAGCTTCAAAAAACTACCATGTCAAGGATGGAGGCTCTCTAGCCTGATGCTAGATGCTTCAATGTAGCTCAAGAATGATGGAAATAATATGTGCAAGGTGAAGGAATGATCCCTCATAGGACTTCCAGCTGAAATGTTGAAAACTTCCCTCCTTCAATGGATCTACAAGACTAGACTGCACAATCATTGAGGGGATTGTTGCTACATGGAGGTATGATACAATGGTCTGAATCTCGTATATGAATATACATCTCCTGGAAGGCTAAACTTGAATAACAAGGTGAAAGGATGAATCCTCCATCGGTTTCCTAACTGAAGTGCTATAAACAACCTCCTCCTCTCAAACCCTGATGTAGGAAAGCATTATTCCTGTGGCTAAATGAGCATATGGGAGTGGTATGAAGATGAAACCAATGCTTGATGATGAATGGAGCTCAATAAAAACCTTCCCAAAGTAGGCACTCGAAGTCCCTCGTGGGTAAGGGTGGATTTCTTCTCGGAAACACCCTGTGCTAAGCAGAATTGCAGACTTAACTAAACAGCATAAGCGTGCATATAAATGTTAACCAAAAAATCTAGATCTAAATAGATCAGAAATAATAATCTAAAACCTGCCTTCTATTGTGCCTTCATCTTCATTATATATATTTTGAGCCTTCCATAGCCTAGGCCCATCTCATAACTGTGTTGCCTATGTGGCCACTAGAATCCATGAAGATTGTGTTATCTCTCCATGATCTCCATCATGTATGCATTTAATTCCCACTCTCTTCATCATGTGTGCATTAGATGCACCACTTCCTCCACTATCTCATCATACGTGCTTCATGATCTTACTTTGAATGCACTATGATCTCATTTGACCTCCTCCAAGATCCTCATGGTTTTACATTAATGACCCATGATCTCCACTCTTTCTTCATTTAAGAAGCTTCTCCACTTCTCCATAATGTAGATATAGATCTAAAATATCCACATACACACATCAAAAGTGTATTTTATTCATCTATGTGGTTTATGGGTCCCTCCACCCTCTTATTTACTTAATTAAGTATGAAAATTAAGAACTCTAATATTCCAATTATCTTATGAAAAAATGGGAATATTACAGTGTAGCTTAGAAAATAAATGAGGTAACTCCTCACACTCTATTTCTCTTATCGAATACTACTTTCCATCTTCCTTAACTTTCAATGGAGGCCACCATGCCCTATATTTGTTTCCTTCATCGCTAACAACTCCAACTAATATTTTCAGTCCCTACATACTATTTTCAATCACAACATTTGAGCATGAAACTTTGGTTCCCACAAGATTTCCAAGCTATACCTGTGATTCTTCTTCAACAAGAACTTATTTTGAATTAAGAGGATGTTGAATGAAAACCATTTCTTGAGTTCCCAAAAGTGATTGAATTGGAAGAGCTATCAATGCCTTGATTTGATCCACTTTTCTTCTTACATTATCCTTTCAAGACAATAAGGATCAATGTGAACCATGTTTTTCTGTTTAAAAATAAGTTATTTGATAATACATGGTACATAACAAATGTATGGGTGTTGTTTTTCTAGTGACAAATTATTTCAAATAAGCAAGTGATACTCACAAAAACATTCAAGGAAAAACAAAAGTACATGGGAAAGCATTAAAATACCTAGAAAGATTAAATTTTAACTGAAATGCTCAACTAATCCATTACCTTCAACATACATCAAATAAACACAAAATTACATTATATTCCATAATACCCAGATGGACAAGAGCCATCAACTTGAAAATAAAGAAAATTCGCTACAATTTTCCCTATAACATCTTAAAGCAATGTCAAAAACATGCCTTTGGTTATAGATGCAGTTAGAAATTATCAAAAAATAAGATGAGAATCTCTTCTTATATTTGGGCATTTAATCCCATATTTGCTAAAACTAATTGTAAAGCAATTAGACACTTTAGTTAAAATTATGCAACATTTGGTAGTTTCTCTAAGAAGAATACAAATGACCTATTCTTCATACATGCTCGGTATCATAAATTTTAGAACTCATTTCACTCTTTTGTTAAACAAATGACATATTCTTCATACTTTATCAGTGTCATAAAATTTAAATTAATTTCGATCATTCACCTACAAGCATAGAAAAACATAGTAGAGAAAATGAAATAGTGGATTGAAAAATGATGACGAATTGGTTAAATAAAATTTATTTTCTTAGAGAGAGGGTGAGGTAGACAGGTCTCCTACATGAAAGGGGAATGCAACTAGTGTTGACTAAATTTTTTGGTGTTTTTTTTAATATATTTAAATTAAAAATAAAAAATAAATATAAAACTAATAAATAAATTTAAATGAAATAAAAAATAAAATGAACTTCCAAGTGGGGCTTACATGTATCAACTCTCCACATGAAATGATTGTGTTTTAAATCATTGTGCTATAATTTTTTTCTGCTTAAATGACTGCTAAAACTACTACTGTTGGGTTTGGATCTTTGACTTGAACATCAAACTCTTCATCTAGCTCTTAGTATCTCACTCACAAAATTTCTAAGCAAGGTTGTAGACATGTCAATGAAAGGAAGCACACCATGTCTTAATTGCATATGCATGCCTTAGTTGTTTCCCCGATGGCTTAATTTCATGTGCATGCTTCCATTGTTGCTCAAACACAACATTGATGAAGAAGATAACATAGAAAAAATACTAAGATGTAGAGATAAAACACCATTTGGTTGTTTTAAATGCAAGTGACATAGAGAAGAAACAAGATTGGATTTGGAAGAGAGGTGTGGAAATATCCTCAAACACATGATGAACATCCAAACTAGTTTGCACATATTTTTCACTAATATTTTGGCGAGGAAATTGGGTTAAGGCTTCATGGTCATATGTTTTCCCCACTTACATATCACTACATTATTGTCATGGGATTTTCTAGGCATTTTCGCAATATGTGATGGTTCACTAGGGTAAGTTTTCGATCTGAAACTAGAACTACCTTTTCCTTTGCGGGTGATGCCTCTACTACTATATTTTTATTGTGGTTTAACGGGTACAACTAGGGTCTGGGTGGGTAGACATATCTGGGATCTAATGCTTGAGAAAAAATAGAATATAATAATTTCCATTGACTCTACGTCTAAAACTTGTTATTCAATTAGATACAAATTTTCTTTCTTGAATTAATATATGGCTCAGCATTTTCATTCTAATAATCTTGGTAGAGGTTGTTTTTTTTTCCAGAGGATAGGACTACCATTTCTCTAAGGAATAATCCTAACTATTTTTCTTAAATTGTAGGACCACCTACTTCATAATGTAAGTAGCTTCAATGTGAAAATGCTTGACATCCACTCAAGTAGAACAAGGTAAGTGTGTGTAAGGAATGAGGTAAATAAGTGCAAGTAAGAATGCGATATTAGGTCAGATGGGTGAGATTGGAAGTAGGAAGAAAATAGGAAAGAGGGTGTGAGTCAGGAGTACTTTATTTCTTATTGGACGACTCCTAAGAAACATTTGTTTTGCTAAGTGCTTCAATGTGAGAACGCCTGAAACACCCGTCTGACTAGGACGAGGTTGAGGTTAGGAAAAAGAGTTGAGAGCAAAGGTGAGGATAAACATATATCTTTATTTATAGTTTTCTTTTTAGAAATGTATCAAGAGAGGTTTGATTGATATGCTTATGAAAGTAAATAAATTACTTTAGTGAAATCCTAATATGTCGTGCCATGAGGAAGCAGACATGAGGAAACAAAAGAAGTACTAATGCAACCTTGACATTATGTATGTGCAGAAGGTAGGTGCCTTAATTAGTTATTTTCTTTTATCAATGAATTTATTAATGCCATTAATGAGGCTTACACCAAGAACACCCTTTAACTATGGTGATTTTGGTATTTCCTTTGCGATATTAAAAATATATGATTACCTTGATTTCTTGCATTCAAATATTGGCATTTTTTTTCTTTTGTGTTTCTACTCAAAACATTGCACCCCTATCCTTTCTATACATGTATGTAGTTCCATGCTGGTATATTGATGAGCACCAACATTAAGTACATTTTAAGGGTTTTATTGTCACCTTTTTAGCCTAATTATTCTCTCTTTCTCACATTTAATTGAATTATTGTCACATTTTGCTTAGTGTATATGGTGTATTAAGGGTTGTCATGCTTCGAAGCCTTAATGTAGTTTAAATGTAGGAAAATCAAGAGAATATGCCATTTTTTAGGAAGATTGCACAATCAGGGCTCATAGTACATAAGAAGGAGTGATTGTAGGAGGGTTGACCACCTCCTTAACTCCTAAAGGAATCCAATATATCCTTGATATCCTCCTCCAACAAATTGAAATCAGAGGCAGCCAACCAAGCTCCACTTCTCTTGAGTTCCAAGGGGAAAACCCACCTACTTTTAGGGAGTTGTTGGTAGCTACCCTTTAGGATAAATAGGGAAGAGAAAGAGCTCACTAGGATTCAATTTTTGGATGTAGCTAGAGGAATCTTAGCTATTGTAATAGACATTTCTGACTTTCATACAAGATTGGTTATGAAATAAAATGAGTATTTGTTTTTTTCTCCACTTAGTTAGTTACAAGGAGATGAGCTTGTGGGTTAGAGCCCAATCCATTGGCCTCAGTCTCTCTTATTTACTTGTGTTTACATTTCATGTTTCTATAGTTAGTCTCTTTACATTTCATGTTTCAGTAGTTAGTTTCTTTACACTTCATGTTTCAATATCATATAATATCTCAAAACAGTGTGTTAAAGCCTCCCTCTCTCACCTCTTCCACTGGAGCTTGAGGAGGGTAGATCTTTACCACTAACCCAAAATTTCTTTCATTTTATGATTTCTTGGAAAATATATATAGTTTTTTTTTTATCATGGACATTCAGTAGATGCAGAGTTAGTTTTCTGGTTCAAGTGCATAGGTAGGTTTTCTTATTTTCAACTAATATTTTCCACCATTTTCATGATATATTTGTCAATGATGAATGCATGAGTAGGTATTTTTCTTGTAGGTTTGAATAGAGAATCATAGGAGTACTTCCCCATAACCATTAGCTTCAGTCTCCACCCCTCATCAACCAACTTCCAATCAATTCACCTTCAACCCTTTTTTTTGAAAATCTCCACCACAACACCGAGAGCCCCCTTGGAGGTGAAAGACAGTATTTGAGAGAAGTTCTGAGCTTGACCAAGGGGTTTGCTACCATTCATCCACCTAAATCCACCTTCATTCCACCTATCCTACCCATTTCCTCACCATTTCTAGCCTGAAAATACCATCGGTCTGTTTCCTGTAGCGTTTCAGGACATCCTGTAGCACCACAAGAAATCCTACATCAGATCATATAGCAGCGGAAACCACTCACTCCTTCAGCCAAAAAACTCCCTTTCACCTTATCTAAGCCTAGCAAAACCTCCAATACACCTTCATCTCTGAAACCTTGAGTCAAGGACCCTCTTAGGTCACATCAACGCCTCCTTTTGTTGCAAAATAGAGTTATTAAAAGTGTTGTTAGCTCACTAATAGATGCATTTTTAAGCATAACAGTCAAGCATGAGATAGATAGAGTTCAATCAATCATTTTTTTCAGCATGTGTTCCTATATTAGTTTCCGTTTCTGCAATTTCAATTCCTCAATTTAATTTGTGAATGCCACTTAGTTTAATTTACTTTCTTGCATTAGCCTAGGTGTGGACTTATCTTCCTTGAAAATAGCTAGATGAGTCATTATGATCTAGATTATTTTCTTTCCAACTGATAGATAAATGTTCATGTTGTATTTCCAATCTTATATTTCATTTAGAACTGTGACTAACTTCCTTTCCTAGAAGTAACCCTAGTAGTAACACCTCTTTGTATAACTGAGAAGAGGATGGCATGAGTATAACTCATATGTTGTGCATATAGCACTATCACCTCCAGGTTTTTATGAACTCCGGGTTGATAAAGTATAGTTGAGTAGCCTCTGGGAATTGCAACACTCTTGGTGCAATACCATGCTCACCACTTTTTGGGGTCGTTGCTAGGGAGGTGTCTAAGTGGATGTTTTGATTCTTCTTTAGCATTATTTTCTACTTTTATTTTACATTTAGTTCCAAAGTATTGAGAAAAAAAATTTGAATTTCATGCCTCGTAAGAGTAGGGATAACCAAGGAATTGTTTTTACCAAAAACCCCTACATCCCCACATAGTCACCCTTCACTCTTCTTCAGTGACTCTGAGGTTGAACACAACATAGGTGAGTCACTTGAAAAATTTGAAGAACCTATTGGAGAATAAGAGGAACTTGCTTCACGTGAGGAACCTGCTTCACCAATTCAAGTCATGGTTGAAACTAGGACCCAAGGTGTCTTTCCCATTAGGGAAACAAATGGAGAGACTAGAATGAAGAACATCAACTCCTAAACCCTTCCACAATTCCATGGCCTTACTTCTGAGGATCTTGAAACCTTCATGTTCAATTTTTTTGTTTTATGCAGGACCTATGACTAGGGCTTCGACGACCATAGGGTAAAACTATTCCCATCCACTCCCGAGGATGTAGCGTTACACTAGTTCATGAGTTTTCTTGGGAACACCATCACTACCTGGGCATAGATGCAAGATTCCTTCAACAAAAAATATAGAGACTACTACAGATCCAAAGAAACCAAAGAAGAGATAGTTAGGATGACTCTAGGATCTAATGAATCCCTAGAGGATTATGAGGAAAGATTCCAGTTGAACCATAATAGAGCCAACTACAACTTGGATCATGGATCACTTAACTTGGCACTTCTCTGAGTGATCATGAAAGACGTGATAAAAAACCTTAATATTATGTATAGAGGAGATATCTACTATATTCCTTATGAGGACATCAAAATTTTCTTTAGAAACCACTCTAGGGAAGATATAAAGAAAATCATAGCTAGCCAAAGCATGACCAACACCCCTTCTTCTTCCACCTCCATCAAACATGAGATTGGAAATATGTTGGAGGACTTAAAAAGTGAGATGTTGCACACCTTTTCATTGTAAAGTGTTATGAAACCAGCTCCAAAAATATAAGAAAATAGAGATAAACGCCTTATAAATAAGCCACTTCGAGGGGGAAACCTCCTTTACAATACATAAATGAAGAATTCTTGGATCATACAAATGAAAAAACCTCCTTTCTATATATGGGAGTCCATGGGGTCACAATATAATCCTAGTCGACCTAACAATAATAATGTAAGGGCACAATAAAAAAAATATGGGGGTTACAGGGGTACAACAATAAAAATAAGGGGGGATAAACTAACATAATAAGGGACTACACTAGTAATATAGGGACCTAACATGCCCCTCTCCTTCATACAAGTTTTGTCCTCAACGCTTGATTATTTCTTTATGCTTCTGTATAAAATTCTCATCCTCCCATGTGGAACCTTCTATAGGAAAGTTATTCCACTTGCTGAGAGACTTTGAAATTGATCATACATGTCGAGTTCTTGTTTCTGTGACTGCTTCAGAACTTCTTTCGATGTGATGTTGATCTTCCTGTTGTTTTATTTGATTCTGCACCAAAGTTAGGTTATCCTTTGAGAGTTGGAGAAATTGTTGTTGATGCTCGATGTGATCTTCCACTACTTCATTATCCATATTATATTTCATTTGATCCTTCAAACCATCCAACTTAGCCTTCATTTTTTCTTTTAAACCATTTATGTCATCCTTGATTGCTCTTTGTAAGATCAAAATTTGTTGCACTTGGTACCGTAATTTTGATATCTCATACTGCAATTCTTCCTCTTCATGCGTCATAGTATAGATTTCTAAGGGCTTAATGGGTATTTCATTATTTTTTAGAGGCATTATAGAACCCAATACTCATAAAAATTCTTCAATATTCCGTTGGAATCACTTCAAAATTCTTTTTCAAACAAACGTTATGCAATTTAAAAAACAAATACACACCTTTTTATTGCTTTTCAGGAGCTTGATATTGTAACTGAATTATATATGTTATTTTGGATCTTCAATATCTGAAATTTGGTGTTGTAGTATCCCTCTGAATATTCTTTCTAATTCCAGAGGTCTGACCTAATTTTAATTTTTCAAAACAAAGTTATGTCCAATCTCCCACAATTACCTAATTATGGTCTGTTTCGGTAGAGAGAACTTATACGGTGAGTTGTGTGTCACTGTTTCCTCCTTCGGCTCTGAAATTGATATACATAAAACTAAAGTACGTGTGATTCTGGCCACTTTTTACAGAATTCAAATCTGATGCTCAGAGAGAGAGAGTTATGACAATTTTCCCAAGGTCACCTCTTTGAGATGAAATTTGGGGGACTACAAAAACCCTAACTTCCACAGATCATATCTCCAAAAATATTGTGAAACATGATCTCAAATTTTTACATGAGCTTCCTCAGGAATTTAGCTTCTCTCTATAAAAATTTTCTCTTCTGAACCTTCGTAGAAAAAAATTTATAGTGAAAATTCCATGATGACCTGTTTGGAGCAGCAAAACCCCAGAATCCAAAGCTCTAATACCAAATGTTATGAAACCAACTCCAAAAATAGAAGAAAAGAGAGATCAACGCCTTATAAATAAGCCACTTCGAGGGGGCAACCTCCTTTACATTACATAAATGAAGAATTCTTGGATCATACAAATGAAAAAACCTCCTTTCTATATATAGGAGTCCATGGGGTCACAATATAATCCTAGACGACCTAACAATAATAATGTAAGGGCATAATAATAACAATATGGGGGTTACAGGGGTACAAAAATAACAATAAGGGGGGGCTACACTAACATAATAAGGGACTACACTAGTAATATAGGGACCTAACAAAAAAATGAAATGAAAGTTATGAAGAAAGGCGTGGAAGCTAAGATGGATGGTGCTAAGCACAATGCCTCTTTAACATGTTCAAAGGCCTTAGTTGCTTTAAGAGTCCATGCAAATGCATCTTTATTTAATAATGTTGTTAGAGGTGTTGCTATTCTCCCATAATTCTTAACAAACTTGTGATAATACCATGTTAACCCGAGAAATCCTCACAAATGCTTTATAGTTGTGGGGACTTTCCATTCCTTAATGGATTTAATTTTTCTTAGGGTCTACCTTAACACCCTTGTGAAATACAATATGACCCATGTTAGACTCCGTCTTGTCAGTCTACTGTTAGAGGCAAACTCACCAAGGTTCAATAAGTTTATTATTTCGAGAGTTTCATTATTATTAATAATCAAGGATGACTCTTCTCCAAAACCCTGTTTTGGAGAAGAGAATGTCAGATTAGTAGTTTGTAATAATGTGTTGGAGCATAATTGGCAAAGAATATTGCAAAGAGGATTTCATCAGATGGTGGCGGTGCACTCATCATTGATTATGGACAAATATGGAAGGCGCCCACTTCTAATGATTGCTGCAGGAGGAATGTGCATAAGCTGCTTCATTATTGGATCATTTTACCTACAGGGACATTTTGATGGGTCTTCTCTTCTACTACTTGCAAGAAAATTATCATTAATTGGCTTTTTGGGTTATATTGCAACATTTTTAATGGGCATGAGTGGAATTCCATGGGTCATCAATGTCTGAGATATTTCTTTCTATTGCACAAAAATCAATCATTTCTTGAATGTCTTTGGTGCCACCTGTTACACTCCCTGCAATCGATTTCATGCCAATAATAAGATTGGCAGGATGGATCTTGATTTCACTAGGGAAACCTACAATTACAAACACTCCTGCAGTCTTCAAAAGTGGCATATAAAGATCAATTGGGTGGTCCCCTGAAGCAGTGTCAATGATGAAATCAAGGGTCTTTGAAGAAGCCTCTATCTACTGTTTATCAGGTGACAATATAAATTTATCTGCTCCAAGAATGTTCAATGCTTCATCCTTCTTTGATGCAAATGTGCTCAAAATTGTTACATTCAGTCCAAAAGCCTTTCCAAATTTTACTGCCATATGACCAAGACCTCCTAGCCCAATTACTCCAAGAGACTTTCCTGCATAATTCATGTGATGACGAATCATAGTGCTGTAAACAGTAATTCCTGCACAGAGCAAAGGTGCAGCTGCAGCCATTGGTAGATTGTCTTGTATCTTAAAGCAGTACCTTTGGTGAACAACAATGTGACTAGAATATCCTCCTTTCGTTACTGTGCCATCTACATCGATGCCAACTTCTTTCACAGTTCCAACAATTTCATGCCCTGGCACCAATGGATACTTTGAATCACCATGTTTATTCCGGGTCCATACAACATCGGCATAACAGACTCCACAATGAGTTATCTTTAATGAGATATCATCAAGGCCTGGGACTCTTCGGTTAAATTGTGTCTTCATCGGCTTTTTTGTATCCGTCCATCCATTGGCGTCCTCTGTTGTCGTTATTCTCTCAATTATTTGCCTTCCATCCATGGATTTAAGACCACGAGAGAAGTGGTGGTGTCTTCCCATTTAGGTGCTTTGGCATTTTGGAGGCGCAAGCCACACTTGGGCAAAAGCGACCCACCTGGGCAGAGCGACCCACTCGGGCAGTTTTCGCAGTGCAAAATTACAACGGGCGCGACCCACTTGGGCAGAGCGACCCACTTGGAGAAGAGCGACCCACTTGCTAACAGAATTCAAGAAATTGAGTTTGGCACCCAGAATTTCATTTTTGCGCTCAGGGTCGATCCAAATTGTTTCCTACGGCATACGAACAGATTTTTATCATTGCCTAATGGATGTTTGATGTAGTTGAAAGGTCATTGATGTAGAAGAAAGTAGACAGCGCTTGGAGCAAGTTAAAATCGTGGGTTCGTTGCAATAATTGACAGTCAAGAAAATGAGATCGATTTGCGATTTCATAATGTTTGACAAACATCTGTCTGTTGAATTCCAAAGTGAGATTCGAACATTTTTTAAGTGTTGAACAACTCAATCTGGTCAGATTCCTTGGCTATTTTGAAGATGAACAGGAACGAATACTTGTTGTAGAGTATGCGCCAAATGGAACTCTTCGGGAGCATTTAGTTTGTATACATGGAATTGTATGGGATTTGGCTACAAAACTGGATATGGCCATCGATGTTGCTCATGCAGCGACTTACCTTCACATGTATACAGACCCGGTAATAATCCACAGAGACATTAAATCCTCCAACACTTTACTCACTGAAAATTTCAAGGCCATAGTAGCGAACTTCGGCTTGTCGTGCATTGCTCCAGAAAATAATGCCACAACTCATGTTTCTATGCAAGTAAAAGGAACAGCAGGTTATTTAGATCCAAAGATGTCATTGCAATACTCAGGTATTAGATTCATCTTCAGGTTAAAGAATATATGTGAAATGGCAAACGCATTTTGAAGGTAGGTGTATAGGGATGTGCAAAGTGGCATTCAAAGATTGATTACCTATTTTGCCTTTAGTCTACGCTCCAGGTCATTAGAAATCCTCGGCTGGAATATTTGGAGGTTTTTCTATCTTTAGAGCAGATAGATGATCCTTTTCTATCTTAATGACTTCAGTTAAAACTCCAAATGGATCTGCGCTCTAGTATTGGCTATCAGGGGAATTCGAGGGAAACAGTATTCTGTTTTTAGAATAAATGAATTAATCTATTCTATCTTTGTAATTTCAATTGAAACAAATTCCTTGTCTTGGGGTCGATGTTTTCCCCTAGCAGAGTTTATTTAATGTATTGAAAATCATTTTGTAAAGGGGGAGAGAATTCTGGAGAGCTAGTGTAGGAGAAAATTAGAGTTTTATTGTACAGTCTTAGACAGAGATTTTAATGAATAGATATAGCTCTGTTTTTTGAGATTCTTGTGGCTTGGAATTTAGCAAATGTTTTTCCTTTTGTTTCATATTTCATCGTTATGTTCACAGTTCATTAATCGCCATTTCAATATTGAATGTTTCTAAGTGAGAAAGGCAGAATTCAATTGATTTGCTCTGTCTTGAGGAAGTATTCATAGTTAATGTTTTCTTCTGTTCGACAAGGATCCATCTTCTATGCCCTTGTCGACTTCTCAGCAGTCTTTTCATTCCGTTTATCTCAATTTAATTGCTAAACTTCATGCTTACCTTGCCTCAGGAGATAATCTGCGTTCTTTATTTAATCTCTGCTCTTGCTGTCTTTGCCCCACACAGCCCAGAAAACCCCATCATTCATTAAAATCCCTTTTCATATCAGTTTACTAGCCTAAAATTAGCATTCCTTATCGGTCATCTCAGCCCCTTGAAGATCCTTTTGCCGAGATAGACCCGGAGAGAGCCCTCTCCTGTCCTCGTAGGGCTAGCTACGAGGCTAAGGTTGGTTTGATGTTGCCTCGAGTTTTGCCTCTTTCAGCCTGTGGCAGATTCGAGCGCTAACATAGTGGCCACCATACTGGGGACGATGGTTTGATGTTGATGTGACAATCGACTTGTAGATTGTCTTGCCCCAGTGCAGGAAATCAAGTTGCAGATCTGATGCTGATGGTGGACAGCAGTCAGACACCGCAAGGCTGAAATCATTCACCCGGCGACTTCACACACTAAACAATCCAGACAATCAAATGCTCCATGGTGATTTCACTGCAGGCAGATCAGTAGCTTCAGAATTGTCAAGATGGACCGAATCACAAGAAGATACGCTCCCATGAGCCGAGATCACATTCCAGGTTTTCCGAATAAGATGCCCAAGGTAGATTGGTCAAGGAATCTGCCTACGTTTAATGATGATGGTAAGAAAGATGCTGCTTTACATTTGGTTAGATTTCACATGCATATTCGCAAGTTGAATGTGGCTTTTCCTGAAGATTGTTTGATGAAGATATTCCTAGCCACTCTGGAAGGTGAAGCCCAATCTTGGTATGAAAATTTGCCGATGGCCTGTATTTACTGTTTGAAGGATTTTCATGCCTTGTTCATTGAAAGATATCGAACATCTTATCCATCGTTAAATTTAGTTCATGACTGTTGCAAACATGCTTATTCTTTTATTGAAAGCCTGGAGAAATATTATGAAGATGATAATTTCATGAATGATGAAATCATGGAGGCTCTATATGAGAATCCATTTCAGCAACATGAAGAGAACCTAAAGGATACCTATCAAGGTGCTCAGGAGACTTTGCAGCAGGTTGAAGAGGGCCACATGGCTGAAAATGATGAAAGAGAGAATGTCATTTCAGATCTGCCCACAGAAGACAGCAGCATGCAAGTAAGTCCAGTTCTAATTGCAGATCGTGATAATGTCCAGACAACTACTTCAGATTCAGATTCAGATCATGATGACCAAGCATATCTTGTGTTGAAGCCCATCAAGGAGAACTCTGCTGTTGAAATCATCTGGGATGCAGAAGACACAGTAATGGATCCAAATGTTCTCAGTCATACTATCAGCTTATCATTAGAATACAGCCTTCGTGAAGAGGTGATTCAGTCAGTTCATGAAAGACAGAATGAGATCTTTGTGCAAGTAAGTGATAAATCTCCTTTCAATAACTCAGTAATGAATGATAGTTTGAATGCCCTGTCATATGAAGATAATTACTGTTTAAGCAGAAGAAAACAAAAAGCATTGTCTCCTTTGTCTGAAGATGAGATAGATCTACTTTTGAAAGGTCATGTTTCAGCCAAAACTACAACAGATTTGTAGTGCATACATAATCAGGAAAGTGTTGGTGAAATTTCTTCCTCTGTTGAAAAAGATGATTGTCTTGTAATCAGTTGTGTAGATCAGCAAACAGATAATTTTTTCCTTCACAAAGATGATAAGGCTGTCATGTTTGATAACCTTGAAGATTGTTTTTTGTTTAAGAATGACCTAGATCATGAAATTGAAGAGTTTATGCCAGAAATGCTCATGGTCAAGGAAACTACAGCTAACACTCAGATGGCAGATTTGTGCATTTCTATCCCTCAAAAATCAATTGTCCTTTCAGATCAGAAAGAAGTGGATACTAGTATTTTTGCAGCTGGATCTCCAGATAAGCCAGTGCTTCAGGATTTTCAAGATCCCTTCAGCATTCTTCTGCAAGCATTAGAAAGGATAAATGTTGCCTGGTTTATTGTCATGAGCTTTGCTTTCAGTGATTGTGTTGAGTTGCCTACAGGTTTAGCATTCTGCCTACTTGAAGAGAGTAAGGGCAGAAATTTGAGGTGTAGCCATCTGCTGGATTGGTTGCATTGGAAAGCCAATTATACGTAATTGTACATATCACATCAGTATGCAGGGGGTTGCCATCAGGGTTTTGAAATTTTGATGGACTGCTGCCCTTTTCAGAAAGTTTTTGTTTAATTCAGTCATTTCAGTTTGCATCAAGTCAGTGTGAGTCGAATTTCTAGTTAATAAACTGAGTTATCAGTCTTTAGTTTGTTTGTCAGAATAATGATTCCATCGCCCAATGGATAGAGGCACTGTCTGCTCTCCCAAAGCTCTGCGGTTCTTGGCACCTCCAAGAGGCGGCAGCTGCCATCCCCATTGGAGCCAATGTTAGACTCCGTCTTGTCAGTCTACTGTCAGAGGCAAACTCACCAAGGTTCAATAAGTTTATTATTTCGAGAGTTTCATCATTATTAATAATCAAGGATGACTCTTCTCCAAAACCCTGTTTTGGAGAAGAGAATGTCAGATTAGTAGTTTGTAATAATGTGTTGGAGCATAATTGGCAAAGAATATTGCAAAGAGGATTTCATCAGATGGTGGCGGTGCACTCATCATTGATTATGGACAAATATGGAAGGCGCCCACTTCTAATGATTGCTGCAGGAGGAATGTGCATAAGCTGCTTCATTATTGGATCATTTTACCTACAGGGACATTTTGATGGGTCTTCTCTTCTACTACTTGCAAGAAAATTATCATTAATTGGCTTTTTGGGTTATATTGCAACATTTTTAATGGGCATGAGTGGAATTCCATGGGTCATCAATGTCTGAGATATTTCTTTCTATTGCACAAAAATCAATCATTTCTTGAATGTCTTTGGTGCCACCTGTTACACTCCCTGCAATCGATTTCATGCCAATAATAAGATTGGCAGGATGGATCTTGATTTCACTAGGGAAACCTACAATTACAAACACTCCTGCAGTCTTCAAAAGTGGCATATAAAGATCAATTGGGTGGTCCCCTGAAGCAGTGTCAATGATGAAATCAAGGGTCTTTGAAGAAGCCTCTATCTACTGTTTATCAGGTGACAATATAAATTTATCTGCTCCAAGAATGTTCAATGCTTCATCCTTCTTTGATGCAAATGTGCTCAAAATTGTTACATTCAGTCCAAAAGCCTTTCCAAATTTTACTGCCATATGACCAAGACCTCCTAGCCCAATTACTCCAAGAGACTTTCCTGCATAATTCATGTGATGACGAATCATAGTGCTGTAAACAGTAATTCCTGCACAGAGCAAAGGTGCAGCTGCAGCCATTGGTAGATTGTCTTGTATCTTAAAGCAGTACCTTTGGTGAACAACAATGTGACTAGAATATCCTCCTTTCGTTACTGTGCCATCTACATCGATGCCAACTTCTTTCACAGTTCCAACAATTTCATGCCCTGGCACCAATGGATACTTTGAATCACCATGTTTATTCCGGGTCCATACAACATCGGCATAACAGACTCCACAATGAGTTATCTTTAATGAGATATCATCAAGGCCTGGGACTCTTCGGTTAAATTGTGTCTTCATCGGCTTTTTTGTATCCGTCCATCCATTGGCGTCCTCTGTTGTCGTTATTCTCTCAATTATTTGCCTTCCATCCATGGATTTAAGACCACGAGAGAAGTGGTGGTGTCTTCCCATTTAGGTGCTTTGGCATTTTGGAGGCGCAAGCCACACTTGGGCAAAAGCGACCCACCTGGGCAGAGCGACCCACTCGGGCAGTTTTCGCAGTGCAAAATTACAACGGGCGCGACCCACTTGGGCAGAGCGACCCACTTGGAGAAGAGCGACCCACTTGCTAACAGAATTCAGGAAATTGAGTTTGGCACCCAGAATTTCATTTTTGCGCTCAGAGTCGATCCAAATTGTTTCCTACGGCATACGAACAGATTTTTATCATTGCCTAATGGATGTTTGATGTAGTTGAAAGGTCATTGATATAGAAGAAAGTAGACAGCGCTTGGAGCAAGTTAAAATCGTGGGTTCGTTGCAATAATTGACAGTCAAGAAAATGAGATCGATTTGCGATTTCATAATGTTTGACAAACATCTGTCTGTTGAATTCCAAAGTGAGATTCGAACATTTTTAAGTGTTGAACAACTCAATCTGGTCAGATTCCTTGGCTATTTTGAAGATGAACAGGAACGAATACTTGTTGTAGAGTATGCGCCAAATGGAGCATTTAGTTTGTATACATGGAATTGTATGGGATTTGGCTACAAAACTAGATATGGCCATCGATGTTGCTCATGCAGCGACTTACCTTCACATGTATACAGACCCGGTAATAATCCACAGAGACATTAAATCCTCCAACACTTTACTCACAGAAAATTTCAAGGCCATAGAAGCGAACTTCGGTTTGTCGTGCATTGCTCCAGAAAATAATGCCACAACTCATGTTTCTACGCAATGAAACCTGACCGAGTTATTTTAGATAGAATGTCATTGCAATATAAAATTAATTCATCTTGAGTTAAAGATATATGTAAAATGGCAAACACATTTGAAAGGTAGGTGTATAGGGATGTGCAAAGTGGCATTCAAAGATTGATTACCTATTTTACCTTTAGTCTACGCTCCATCATTAGAAATCCTCGGTGGAATATTTGGAGGTTTTTATCTTTAGAGCGAATGAATGAATCCTTTTCTATAATGACTTCGTTAAAACTCCAAAATGGATACGCACTCTGGTATTGGCTATTCAGGGGGGAATTCGAACAGTATTCTGTTTTTAGAATAAATGAATTAATCTATTCTATCTTTGTAATTTCAATTGAAACAAATTCCTTGTCTTGGGGTCGATGTTTTCCCCTAGCAGAGTTTATTTAATGTATTGAAAATCATTTTGTAAAGGGGGGGAGAGTTCTGAGAGCTAGTGTAGGAGAAAATTAGAGTTTTATTGTACAGTTTTAGACAGAGATTTTAATGAAGAGATACAGCTCTGTTTTTTGAGATTCTTGTGGCTTGAAATTTAGCAAATGTTTTTCCTTTTGTTTCATATGTCATCGTTATGTTCGCATTTCATTAATTTCCATTTCAATATTGAATGTTTCTAAGTGAGAAAGGCAGAATTCAATTTAGTTGCTCTGTCTTGAGGAAGTATTCATAGTTAATGTTTTCTTCTGTTTGACAAGGATCCATCTTCTATGCCCTTGTCGACTTCTCAGCAGTCTTGTCATTCCGTTTATCTCAATTTAATTTCTAAACTTCATGCTTACCTTGCCTCAGGAGATAATCTGCATTCTTTATTTAATCTCTGCTCTTGCTGTCTTTGCCTCACACAGCCCAGAAAACCCCATTATTTATTAAAAAACCCCTTTCTATCAATTTACTAGCCTAAGATTAGCATTCCTTATCGGTCATCTCAGCCCCATTGAAAATTTTCCGCCGAGATAGACCCGAAGAGAGCCCTCTCCTGTCCTCGTAGGGCTAGCTACGAGGCTAAGGTTGGTTTGATGTTGCCTCGAGTTTTACTTCATTTCGACGAGGTAGATTTGAGTGCAACACATCGGATGGAAAGATCGATGGTCGAGATTTCATCGGAGGATCGGCCTGTCCGGCGGAGGAGGGTCGGGAACAAAGAGGATCACAGATAACGATGAGATAGCGAAAGCGATGGAACGATCGGGGCTTTGTCAGTAGCTTCGGTTGCAAAGGAAAAAGGTCGCGGGGAAAGGAAAAAGTGAGAAATTAGATGGGTCACGTGCTTTAATTAGGTAGTAGGGTCACATGGTGGAAAAAAGGGGCTTGTGCTTAAGCGAAAGGGGCTTAAGGCCTAAAAGGAGCGGAACAACTTTTCAAAGGTTTTTATGGGTTTTTTATGGGTTTTTAGTGTTTTGGGTGAAGTAAAAGGGATTTTTTTAAACCAAATAAAAACGGTTAAATGGTTTTAAAGGGGATTTTTAAGGAAAATAAAGGTAAATGAGGGAGGAAAGGGGGCTTTTTAGAAGGAATGAAGGATAAGAAAAGGGGAAAAATAAGTGATATGGGGGAAATTATGAAGATGAGATGGGGGGAATGAAATGATGTAAATGGGGCCTTAAAAAATAGTTTTTTTCTTTGGGAACAACAGGATTTTGAAGGATTCTTTGTGGAAACAGTAGTGAAGATGATTTGTAAAATAAAATACACCAAGAATGCTTCAAGAACTAGTAGTTTTCCATGAAGATTTCTTCTTGAAGGCCTAAGAACATATTTAGCCATCCATTTGCTATAACAAAATTTATCGACGCTAACAAGATTAGGAGGAAAGGTTCTCAGAGTCAGAAAGCGCATGGAGAGCTTAGTAGTATGCAACTATGTGCATAGACCCCGTTATCACCCTAGTAGTTTCTTAGGTTAGGATTTGATTTTATAGTTAAATAAAACCAGGTAACCAAGAACCTAATTTTGAAATTCAGATCTGCCTTTCCTAAATTCCAGCAGAGAGGGATCTTCCCTAAGATTTAGCTTGGCTTTGTTATAAGATTTTAGGCTAGTTATACTGACAATTGGTTTGAAGACTTGAATATTTGGTGGAAATAAAAGGTACTTCAAGGTAAACCACCGAAGGATCTACCAAACCATCACATGGAGTCAATTTTTCAGTGTATGAGCTAGAAATAAGGTCAAAAGAGCAAATGTACTAAGGCACGCAGATGACATTCAAAGGGTTTGGAAATATATTTTTTGATGAAATATGATTCAACAAAAAGGAATGAAGATCCTTGGTTACGTAAAAGAAGATGAAAGAAAGCGCACAAAAGGGACTAAGAGAAGTTCGTGTTTAAGTCCGAATATCATCATAAAATATGCATCAATGAAGAACTAGTAAAAAATAAAGGAGCTTTTGACACTATCCTCGTATGAAACTTTCATAGTCAATCATTTAAGACAAAACATGTAAATGTACAAGGAAACTTTAGAAAGATAAAGAGTGAAAACAAGAAATACTTGACTTATCCGATTAGCACAAGAATCTCTTTGTTATGATGTTTGTTTGACTTAGTTCCGGGCCGCTTTACAATCAACTCGCACAAACTCCAATGTGATTCAAAGAAAAATGTCTATAGTAGTCTTGACAAATTTTATTTCACCCTTAATACTTCAAAGAGTGAAGTATTTATACAAATTGTTTAGTAAAAAAATATCCTAGAAAATCTAGGAATAACTCTAGGAAAATAAATATCTTACACACTAAGAGGGGATGTTCGCTAACAAATTAGCAAGTTGTCCTCTTATCTAGAAAAGTAGAACTAATCTATCTTAATCAAACGATTGTTGCATTGTTGTAGGATGTTGCCGGCACTTAAAAAAATATCTTTTTAGAAGATAGCTTGGAAGACAATCTTCTGAATTACACTCTTCAACCCGTGCTTCACTTCGATACTCTTTTACTTGTCCATTTATTACTCTACTGTAAAATGAAGAATTAAAACAAGAAATTGAGTTGACTCGTTTTATTCCTGACACTTTTGACTCGCTATTCACTGATATTAATTTTCACCGCAATATTTTATTTTTGATAACTGTAAAATGAAGAAACCGACTACATCTTCTTTTTCTACTCGTTTGCATACTATTATATCCAATCGCAAATTCCTACCACTTTTCTGCACCGGGTATTTTTATACCTTTTAAGTTCTTGTAACTCTCACGTATCGTTATATTTGCAAGTTTGGTTTTATAACAAACATGTGTTTGATCTCATTCTCGTAAAAGAAAAATTTTCAAAATATTGTAAGACCACCTTACCGCTTGGGCAACCTTGTGGTAAATGTTTATTCAATTGCTCTTTAGCATGCTCTAATATTTTGGCTGTATAACCGCCTCCTGATCATTAACTTTTTCATGGAAACCATGTATATTTGGAAGACTATTTCTAGTATTGGGGTGTATTTGGTCATGAATTTTGTAGGATTGATAAGTTCATGGCTTCACATTTTCTTCTAAGTCGTTTCCATGATAATTTCTTTGTTATAGGATTTTCCGATTCATGAATTACTACCCCGCCATGAATTTTTAAATGCCTCCAATTCAACTCTATTATTGTTGTTCAAGAATCCAATACTTATAGCTTGTGATGGTTTATCCGCAAGCCTCTATTTGATTTTTTTGAATTTCTTCCAATGTCGCTTTTGCAATAAATCTTGCTCATAGATAATATGTATCGAGGGCCACCGTAAATGAATAGCTTGAATTATATTATCCCATAGGTAGTTTTTGATATATTTTACTTGTCTAACAAGTTTACTTCTTTCCATAAACTCTTCACTTGTTCTTATATACCTTTCTCCTTGCTCATGTCCCTTAGAGATTGTACATTCTTGTATGAAGATTCTAGATCTTTATTTTCTTCTTTAAATTATTGATCTCAATGTTCTTAAGGGACATTTCTTCCATATATTTAACTATGTCTAATGTACATGTTGTTTGTTGTACTGTTGTTGATGATTCTATGGCTTCGAGGTATTTATAGGATTGTACCGACACCGTAGTTGCCAATACTTCTTTTGGTGCCAAATGCTCGTCAAAGGTAGAAGGAACAACTATACTCACCATTGGAATGATTTTAGGAATAGAGAAATATTTGTTTATTTCACCTTTTATTTTTACTTTATGAGGGTCTCTATCTCGATTCTCCATATCTTTGATTTGAGCAAATACCATTTTCAATACCAAATGCATCATCTCATCCTTTCTTTTTGTTGTTGTAGGATTGGTTTGTGGATGTTCATTCTTTGGAAGTTGCACTGTTTTCTTAAGGCTGCAATGTCTTCATTCTTTTGCTTTATGAGTGCTTGAGCACCTAAATGTTTGAAGGATATACCTGCCTCGTATAACCAAGTCTTCCAACGACTTGATCCTTAGGTCCTTACTGCAAAGAGGCTTTGTCTAGACTCATCCGATTTTTCAAGCTAGACATTTTTTTAAAAAAGATAGTTGTACTCATAGTTTTGCTACTACTTTAGAATAAATCATTTATGTGGTGCTTCTATGAAACTCTCATTTGATCCAATTCATGTATCGTATCTATATCTCGCTTCTACATCTCTGCTTTTGGTGTAATCAAAACTGAAGCTCGATCTGCACTATTGTTTTAAGGAATGACAGATCATCTTATTTATGGAGTAGACAAAAGCTATCAAAGACCTATATTTATTCCCCGGGATTTCTTTAAGAAATTGGGAATAAAACTCTATATTTTTAATCTCCTCATTTTTCTCTTTGATTTTTTTTTTTTTTTTTTTTTTTGTATTTTTTCTAAATGTCGAGTCTATTCCTTCTCGCCTTGGAAGAGGAGGGTTTATGCATTCACCTCGCTTTTCAACCATTTTTCCTACTTGTTCTTGTGTTAGCACCTCATTTTCCCGAATTTCTCAGAGTCCATTTACAATTATAGTGGCTTCATCATTATCTAACCACTGATCATCTATGTCATTGATTTCTAATATCTGTTTTCAAAGATCAATCATTTTTTCCTTTTTTAAATAATTTTTAATTTATTTTTTGCAATGGTCTCTACTATATAGCCTCATTTCGGTCCTTTGCTTGAAGCTTATGTCCGCTCAATGACTATTATTTCTCGTGAATTATCTCGTCTATCTCTCCTTATCTGTATTGTCGTAGTATCAATCAATTTATTTTCTACCCATTCCATTTGATTTGAAAATTTCTCAATTTTTGGTTTAGACTCACGCATGAATGTAGGTGTTAATTTGCACTGATCCTTATGTTACTTAGAATGCCTTGTGGATCATAGTTCCAATAAAAAATTTCTTTGGGACTTTAACTCGATAATTTCATGACTATTTCTTTAAGGCATCCTCATTGTTTACTATGAAGGGACCTTATCCGATTCTTCAGCCTTAAACCGTGTCTTTCCTCGCGCCCATAAAGTTTATCAGATCTACATTTAGGACTTTCCTCAAGTATTCCAAAGCCAAACCCCGATGGTTAGAAATTTGGGTGTACCTTTTATAAGGACAAGCCACTCCAAATATTCTTAGTTCTGTATGATTTTCATATGGGTACCAAATACCCACTTTACGTTGTTCGATAACTATAGAATTCTTTTATTTCCTCACTAATTCTTTTCGGTTGTTCTTCTCGTACAATAAACCTGGCTATCGGTCTGAAAACAACCGTTGAAGTCCTTAGTTGAATTCACTCGATATTTTTCTCGAGCAATGAAGTCCAAAAATACTACCTAGGGGAGAGGATTGCGTTCAACATCCATTTTCCGTAATGCAACCGGAAAATTTTCTGGAAAAACAGAAGAGGTGAAGTAGATATGGTGAATATCTAAACACTCCTTCTTCAGCAACTTGATCAACTAGATAGTGCATATTGTCAACAATGAATATAGAAAAATTAAATACTATTGCAGAGGTTTCCTTTGGGAATAAAGTAGAAAGGAAACATAGAATTGATGCATCGTTGAACTCATCATTAGAATAACCTAGAATGAAGGAAAGAATAGAGATGATTTTCCTAGAAGTTTAAGGAAATCGTAGGTAGAATGTGGTGGATTCACTTGGGAAATCAACATGAGTAGGCATGAAGTTTTAAAGAATCAAACCTATTAGGGTAATCCAAATCTAGGTATGACTAAGTCAAATCTTCAATATTGGGGACACTTCTGGATCATGTTTTTGCGCCGGAGTATATCATTAATGGATTTGTTGTTATAGAAACCGTAACTTCCCTATCCTTGTTTACAATACATCTTTGGTCGTGTGACATAATGTAATCGGGTATATTCTAACTGTGTCTTGAGCTAGATGAGTGATTGGGACCACATACTTAGAAAATTTGACCATATAGGTATGTCATTTTCAATTTTCTTCACAAATTTCTCATAAAAAGTTATGGACTTCAAGAATATTGAATTCTAACGCTACATCATTAATCCTGCGCTCTTAGATCAATTAGGGAACGTTTCTTCGCAGTGGAATGTGGTTGTAGAGGTCTAACTACTTCCGCCGGGACCGTTGTTAAAGCCGGAGTAGGCTTATTTATCTTTGGAAGCTGAGTATGGAAGCTGTCATGTTTAATTTTGGGCTTTTTGGACTCTCCGGGGCTTTAGGGTTATCTTGCTTTTCTTGTCATTTTTGGTAAAACTAAGCAAGATTAAACCTGTTTGCTTATGCTAATTTGAAAAAAGATACAATTGCTGCATTTAGAAATTCAGTATGGTTTTTGGACAGAAAACATAGGTTTTCTAGATGTAGAGGATCGAAAAGGGTTTTAATGGCTCTCGCGTGTTTTAAAACTTTTGAATCGTGAAATTGCCTGGCGCATTTAAAATGCTTAAAAATCGATTGATGAAAATGGAAAATTCGAGGAAAATTTTGACTATGGTTTGGCTCCGTATTTTCAAGGTTTGGGCATTCTCATATTTGTAATTTTATGTTTTCATCACAATTTCAGCTTAAATTTTTAAATTTGAAGGTTTGGAACCGAGAAATACCTTTTGTAGGTGTTGTGGTAGTCGAGAAGGGTTTGGTCGTATCAACTTCAAACTAGATGGTGGACCGGAGGGAAAACTTCAAAGTCTTTTAAAGGCAATATTGTGGTAAAATCGTTTCGTGGGAGAAAAATTAACTATCAAATAGTTTAAAAATTATTCATTGTGTGGTATGGGCGTATTTTTCATAACACGCGGGGGTAAACAATACATAAACGATGAGGAATTAAGGTAAAATCCCAGATATTTGTCGTAATAAATATCATTTATTTGTGTCAAATGCGTGAATGGCGAGAGCGGTTTGCTTAACACGAAACCATCGTGGTTATCATGTGACTTTTAGATGGTAAGTTGTTTTCGCTAATATGAACTCGATCAAATAGAATTTGGACACGAGTACCGCTTAATGAAACTATTTTTATTGCGTGAATTCTTATCAAACTTCGCCGATCATTATCGACGTGCGATATGAGACCCGCACCATTAGATTTGTATTTCACGATGCGAACGATCGCATTGCTTGGGAGTTGCAGTACCAAGGTGGACCATTTCCTATCGCGCTTAGTGTGGACCGTTGGATTAGAAATGTAAAGATGATCGAAGGTGATGGATGAAATGCGAGGGCTTTGGGTTTATGCATTGGATAATGAGTTTTTTATATAAAGGAGTTTATATAGAGGTTTAAATGTATGGGGAGGGTTAATACAAGTTTTAACCAAGGGTCGCATTTTTGTGAAGGTGCATATAATGGGAAAGAGGGGTAAGGCTTTCAAACTTAACCCTGCAAAGCTTTGCATGGACTAGAAAATGAAGAGTATTTACAAAGGTTTTAAGACTTAAATCTTTATAAAATACTTAGGATATAATGAAATAAGCTGGATAATGTTTTTTCAAACATGCAAGATATATATGAAACCTGCTTTTTTAGTATTTATATTTTATTATATAGCGTTAGATTGTTTGAAGGTCCAACCATATGGAATCGGGATATTTCATTATGGATAATTTTACATGTCAAAGGGGTATTGTTAGATTTAATTTAAACATGTGAATAATAACTTGACATAAAAAGCTTATAATAAGGGGTATTTGGCCAATTAATAAAAAGGAGTTATATTAGTAGACTTAGGACTTTTTATAGTGTTACTAAATAAGTTAAGTGTTAATATGACTAGGGGAAAGTGAATACTCAAAGAATACAATTGTAACCAAGTAAAGTGAATATTTAAAGCCAAGCTTCCATAATGATAATTTTATCACTTCACCTTAGGATAAAATGCTATTTTGAGGGTTTTTATGCTTCAGAAAGTGGAAGGAGTTAATCAAATGGGTTTTAAGCACCATTAAGTAAAAATGGGTCTTTACTTATGAAATTGCATGGTGATGAATGTATGAATGGCATGATGTAAATTTTTGGATTAACATAGAAATTAACATTTTCAACTAACAAGGATTGAGCCTGGGTCCGGGCCCATCGTGTCGAGAAATGCTTCGAGCCTCTTTGACCGAAATTTTAGAATGTCAAATAGCTATAGGGAAGTGCAAATTAGCTTATCGTAGCCTCGTGAAATATATTTACAATGATTTCCCACCTTCTTCTACCTACCCACCTTTAATCTAACATTTTTTTCATTTTGACGGTACATTTGGGTTGTGGTAACCTTGCAACATTTTATTCTTTGAAAGTATAAAACTATCTAAAGAACTTATTTCATTCAAGAATCCCGCATTAAACCGTTGGATTTTTTTCTACTCTAACTACCAATTGTCATGATTAAACTGTAGTATGACAATTCTTTATTCCTATCTATAACAGGCAAAATTGAAACATGATAAGTCAAGATTGAACTGCTCAACTCATCATGAACAGTTATGGAATCTATTGAAACTCTTCCATAATCATTTGCAAATTCAAAGTAGTGGCATTTTAGACTTGTACACTTTCATGTTTTATCTCCATCTTTTTCTTTGGGGTATATCATTTTTTCTAAGTCCTTTAATTTTTCTTTTAGGACTTTTACCCTTTTTTGCTTTTCTATATTTTTTTTATTTTTTACAAATATGGGAAAACAACTTGTAGAAAGAAAAGTATGTACATATTTACACAATTATCATCAAATTAAGCGTCAAAATTATGAATCCTATATTTATAGGTCGCTAACATCTAGCTTCACTTCAGATTGCATTCTCCGGTGAAATGTCATTAACTTTGAGATCAAGAGGCCCTCAACTTTAACTTTGATGATCCCAGACTGTTCCTCTGATTTCTACAACAATTTATACTTATGATATTTTATACCGCAAAGCTTAGGGCCTTCTTCTAAGCCAACTTTGCAGATAAAATTTCCAATCCAATCTACACACTTGCAATGAATATTTACACTGACAAAAGTCAATGAATTTAACCGGTGATTGATTCAAGAATAGTAGTGTTTCAACATCCTACCATTCATTGGTCCTCTTTGGAAGTTTATTCCATTCAAATTTCATGGAAAAAAAAATTGCTACCTCCGTAACCATATATCACATATGTCTCCTTGCCATGTAAAGTCAAACTTTCCATGTCATCTTTGTCCTCTTCTGAATCCTACTCAAAACTTGATCTCAAATGAAAAAATCATCTTCTTTAACTTTGTCAAAATTATTTTTAATTTTATCATGTAAAACTTGTGGATTTTTCATAAACTTTCCGTTTTGTCGGAGATGTATGGTTTCATTAATTATTCATTGAATATCATTTGTTTCCACCGTGATTCTTGAATGATCTTCATGACCTGCACACCCAAGGAAGAGAGGGAAATTGCATCCATTCCATAAACAACTGCAAGGTGAAGTTCCAATAAACACTTTCAGTGGTAAGTCTATCAACCCATAGCACATAGACTAGCTTTCTGCCTGCAGTCTTTTGTTATCTTTAAGTAATTTTTTAATGATATTGACTAAGCTTTTGTTTGAAGATTCACGAAACCATTACCTGTGGGATAATAAGTGTGTGAGAATGTCCTGGTTGCACATGTATTTCAGATAGAAAGAAATCATTTTCTTGGATTTGAATGCACGTACTATCGTTAATAATCTTATGTGGGCATCCAAATTCGACAAAATATTACTTTCTATAAATGAGATTATAACTAAATCGTTGGCTTGCCTAGTGGGAACAATCTCTATCCACTTTGTAAAATAATCAGAGCAGCTAAAATCCATTTATGCTACCGAGGATGGAGGGTGGATTTCACCAATGAAGTCTAACCCCCATTTTTGAAATGGATTTTCTAGAGATATAGGTTTAAGAGGTAAGGGAAATAGTTTCCTTTTCCTTCAAAAATCCGACATATGACAAAAGAGGTAACAAATTCTCTTGACATCAGAAAATAAAGTTGACAAGAAAAGTAGCTCGCATTTTGTCCGTTGTACTCTTCCAAAGATAAGTGGCCTCCATAGTCACCGCATGAAATTCTGTACTTTAGCCTGATTTTAATAAACAATTCTAGTAAAATCCCAATCGCTTTCTTTCCAATAAAGTGCATTATTTAATGTAAAAATCTCATTGCCTTTAGTTTGATGAATCCGGCTTTCGTTTTAGTTAATCTAGGAGAGCTTGTATTTATGAATACAAAGATAATATCATAATACCATGTAGGAGTCTAGATAGGGCTCCCACTGACAATGGAGTCACCATCTCTTCCTGGTCATATATTCGTGCAATGAAATTTATGTCTAAAGCATTACAATTATATTCGCCATAAATCTAGCCAAACCCCCGTCTTAATGAGCTTTGTTGGTTTAATTTCCATATAATACTAAAGGATAGTGGCAATCCACTCTCTTCTCTCCTACCACGTATCCTTCTGTGTTAAAATATCTTTAACTACAACATTGGAGACATATGCAATGATATGGGAATGGAGTACGTAAATCAAATATTTTAGGAGTCTACCTCAAGGCTAAAGTTTTTTTTTTCCATTATATTGTACTTCAAAGGCACATATCTAAGTGATTTACTAAAAAATGCAATTGGCTATTCAAAACCTTGATTGTTTTTCTTCGCATTAGAACTACAACTATGGTATTTTCTGGTGCAAATGAAAAGATTATGAAATCCTTGCTAACTGGACTCGACACATTGGTGTTTATCAAGGCCTATTTTATGGATTTTCAAAATATTGTTTGGCTTTAACATTCAGCTTTATTGCGAAATCTTTTTAAGACTTGTTGTTCTTTTACGATTTTCAAATATTAGAGATGAATCTTCTCAAAAAAATGATTTTACCTAAGAATGTCAAGTTATTTAATGTTTCTCGTGGTTGAATGTTCAAAATAGCTTCAATTCTTGCGTTCTATCCTAATGCCTTCTTGGATATTATAAACTTTAACAGCTTTTTCCTTCTTCTATCAAAAGAGGTTTAGGATTTAAGATATACCATATTTTCTACACATGATAAAGATCATTCTAGGTGATCTAAATGTTCATCATTTGTTTTTGAAAGGTTGTAGTGAATATCATCAAGATAGATAACTAAAAATTCATGGATTGCAAAGGCAATATCCATACCTTCAGTTGCAGTTCGCATTTTTCAATGCAAAAGGCATTTTCACATACATGAAAGTTCCCAAGGAGTAGTAAAGGCGTTTTATTTTGATCATCTATGAACTAGAATTTGGCGTTATAACCAAAGAAACCATCTAATAAATAAATTCTTGAAGAACCTGCAACCCTCTCGCAAAATATGGTCCATTTTAGGCAAGGGGGTAATTTTAATTCAAAGACACTTACGAGGATTAAAGTCTATACAATACGAATTTCTTGCTTTTCTTCTAAGTGGGCACTAAGTTAGAAATCCAATCGATATTCGACTGGGTGCAAGTATTTGTGCATCAAACACTCTTTTAACCTCTTTTTTCGATTAAAGGTAACAAAATTGGATTTAATCCTTCTTAATTTTTGTAGTTTAAAAGGTTTTTGATTTTATTTCAAAGGAATCTTATGTTGAATTATGTCTTTTTTGTAAATTTTTAGATCTTTGTAACCCCATGCAAAAACATCCCGGTATTCTTTCAAAAGTTCTATATATTTAACCTTTTCTTCCGATGGTAAGGATTTTGACAATTTGATCATTTTTGTTTTTCATTTGTTCCTATGTTACATTCTTCAATATCAACCTCGACTGTTCCATTTTTGGCCTTTGGGCACATCATTGGAATCAAACAAGTATTCTAAGGAGTCAAAACTTCCGGGTAAAATGTTATGTTTTAAATCTATCAAATCCTCGGTTCATCTTCCATCATTTCCTCTATGTATGTTTTTTCCAAGCTATCTATATAATTGAGTAAAACAATTGGATTTTTATATTTATGTACATCTACACTATTTATTTCATAATTAAAATCATCATCTATATTACATTCCGACCTAAAATTATCATTAGAGTCTATCTAGCTAGCTTTCTTTGAAATTCTTCTCATCGTTAAAAAATTGAAAATCTTCTCATCCTCGTAGAAAATCTACGTATTTAACATTATCATGAACAATGGGTCTATATTTTACTTCAACAATATATCTATAAGTGGTTGGAAAGGTAAAACTACGTGTGCTATAAAATTTGCTAGGCGTGGTGCTTGCACATTTTGATTTCTCTGAATGATAGCAAACTTGCTTCAGAATCATCAACCAATTCAATTGATTCATCTCTATACTCATTAATCTAGATTATGAACAAAATATTCACCGTTTATTTTGCTTAATGACTACTCGAATCACCCATGATTAAAATTATTTTACCTCCTAAGCTTCGACGATTTGAGGCCTAAGATCAATGCTTCATACTCTCACATGTTGTTTGTGCATTTAAATTGAGTATGAAGGCATGTCCTCCAAATTATTGGTTTCATGTTGGTGATCGACATCTACCGCCCTATCTGCTCAATGAGCCATCAAAATCTAAGGCTGGGGCGTTTCATGACCAATATTATCATTATTATTTGTCTGTGTTTTCTCGTTGATTAACTAAATTTGGATATTATAATTATCGTAGATGCATAAAATGAAAGAATCAAGGTCAGTTGGGGTTGAATAGATGTGATAATTTATAGAACTTTCAGACATCGACTCATATATTTAATAGAGTTTCTCTGTAAATATTTTTAGTCAAGTCTAAATACCGTGATAGTAGAAAATTCATGTCTAGTTGTAGAGATCCCTGCAACTTAGCTTCTTCCCATGAGTGAGTTAGCATGCCATACTTTGTGGATATCGCCTACTACAATATCCATGATCATAATGTATTCGGGTATTGAACTAAATTGACACAAATCTATTATTAATCCAATGCATTTAACTTTAGATGAATCAAATGAGAACAAGTCTATATGGCCTAGTTATTTCTAGATTCAAGAGATCTCCATAATAGCCTTTGGCATCAAGTTGTGGGAAGCTCCCCGAGTCTAACATGGAATTGTGTAATATATGATCGTGAATGGTAAGACTAATGTAAAAAGGAGCGATTTCTCCATCAACATGTACCATTTACATCAGACTAAAAAGTTAACTCCTTGCCTATCATCATTTAGATTAATTGAATCCTCACCATCATTCATGTTTAAAGTTTCATTAATTGTTGATTTATATAAGTCATTTACTAATTTCGTTAAAGGAATTGGTGTTTTTAACTCGATATTTCAACTTGCAATGTTGAATGTCAAGGTTGAGATTTACTAATCAAGCAGGTTCATCTTTTGAGATTGTTAACCGAGTAGATTTTTCTTAAGTTTCAGTGCTTTACCTTTAGCTTGAGTTTTCTTTTCTCTTCGTTTGAGTTTCGATTTCTACCGTCTTTTGATTATTTTAGAACAATTTTAGTAGTTGTTAGTATGCTCATAGGGATTCCGACTTTCATAGATTTAGGATTTGATGATCTAGAGTTTTACCGATTTCTTTAGATCAAGAATCGTTGTTTTTACTGAATTAGTGGTTTTGTAGTGTTAGCTTTTGGGCACATTTTGGAGGATTGAGCCATTTCATCAAGAATATCAACAATCCTTGGACTAGATTGTTTTTTAGACTTGTGGGTTTGAATTTTGTTTGTTCTCTCTTGGAAGAATTTGCAAAATTTTGTTTTGAGTGTAGAAATTATATAACTATCATGCTATACATCCAAGATTATCCTGATCACACACTATTTCAACTTCATGCACAACATGTGACCTCTTCTACTATTGATAATCATATGAAATTAAATCAATTGCATGCACACATCAAACCATAAAAATTCACACATGTGACACTTGTTTTTAACGGAAAGCTCCGGGGTTAAAACCCCAACTATATGTATATAATATATGTCATAGATATCATAAAATAATCCTCATAAAAAGCTTCTCACAAGCTCTCAAGACAATACAATCGCTACACACTAATCAGTCCCGATATAGCAAATCCATGCACCAATCTCTACCACTTGATAGCCTCGCCTCTACTTCGCAATCCCTGCTGAATATTGGTTTGAATGAACTCGAATCGGGTCCAGCCTTGCTCATGCAATAATCATTGGCATCTCCAATCACTATGTGTTGCAAATCATGCAACACCATAAGCCACAACCGATAGTCAACCCGCTCTTTCACCTACCTCTCCACCGGTCTCCACCGAAACTCTGCCCATGCACTATAGTTAACTAAATGTATTCCTTCGCCTGAATAATGAGTTAATAATTAATGAATTAATTAATAATTAATTAATACACCACTCTCACTAGTGTATCAATCAAGCTAGGACAGATACAACTAGCTCAACTCTGTGTCTAACCGAGTTAACCGAATACAACTCCACCAACTACCTCAATAACTCCACCAAACTTCTTCACATGAGTTCTAACGAAGTCTCCATGCAATAGCTCCACTTAACCCTCAGGAATATCGTACCCTTTTCCTCATGTACCAGGCTACATCCGTGCACTTAACCGAAGTGCCCAAGAGAATAATATAATGTTTAGAGTCCAAATATTAAGAGCTAATTATATTTGACATATCTATTTTTATACCGGAAATCTAAAAATAGATTCTGCCCAAGTATGTCTAAAATGTAAGTCCATCTATTTTTCCAACTTGACCAACCATCCACAAATAGTGCATCCTACAACTCATAGAATATGATCTACATGTCTAAAAAATAGACATAGTCTAAAAAATAGACTTGCGCCAAAAATAGCCTACAGCCCACTTAGTGAAGGCAAATATTTTAATTAAGCTCATCATCTTGTCAGTAATCTCAACACTCCCTCTCAACAAGATAGGATTATTTTCCAACCCTATCCCGCTCTCTATGATATCTGGAATTTTCTCTGCATGCCACAAGATATCAACATCCCAATCCTCCATAGGAATGTAAGAAAGTAACATGATCTCTCACCAGACATAATATCTGATATGATGATATCGCATGTCAATGTGTTTAGATATATCATGAAATATCGGATTGAACCGAGAGTTTGATGCAACTCGATTATCACAATATATCACAATAGGATCTAAGTGCAACCTAACAACCCAACCAGATCTTCCTCATCCATATACTCACATGCAGCCAAAATCGCTACCATGTACTTACCACCGAACTCGAGTGCCACCTGGGATATTTTCTTCCCGCCGTACTCAAGAAACTACTATCGAATTCCGATATTGAAAAATCCCTCCATATGTGCTCTTTTCGTCCGTTGTCTCTCAAGCCATTCGCATCCGTGAAGGCGTGCCTTCACCTCATCCGATCGTCTATACCATAATCCATATCCCGATGTGCCTGAGATATCTCAATACATGCTCGCTCCAAAAGAGCTTGGTAGGCTTAACCATATATTTTTAAAGTCAAGTTATCAAAGTGTAGCATATGTCGTCTGTGTCTTGACTAGATACATAAGACCCCACCAACTATCCCAGAAATGTGGCATCCACTACCGCTGTTGATGTAGCATCCTCTTTCCTCCAACCACCGTGAAGAGGAGGCTGAGTTGTATTTGCAAACATGCATGTTGAATCCTCCAAAGATCTCCGGCATACTCTGCTTTCAGACACAAACAATCCATCATTGCGACCGCTAAATTTCCAATCCTAGGAAATAATGAAGAGGCTCAAGTCTCATATCAAACTCTTTGCAAGATCAGCCTTGCATGAGAGTATCAACCTGTTCATAACTCCGTCAATATCAAATCATCTACATAAAGTAAAATGATCAACAACTTACCCTCCACCAAAACTGCATAGGTTCTGACTCCGCCTCACTCTGTGAATCCAAGACCAATGAAATAATCGGTTTCATCCATGTGTACCAAGCATGAGGTGCTTGTTTCAACCCATATAGCACTCTTTTTGAGCCCGCACACATGCGACCGTTGTTGAAGATTCAAACCTTTGGGTTACTGCATTACCTCCTCCTCAATGACTCCATTGAGGGACAACAAGTGGCCTTCACATCCATCCGATGAATGTGCCATCCCATATGCACTAAGAGAGCAAGGATGCTTCCTGCAGGGAAGAATACCTTGCGACAGTGCAAAGGTTTCTACATTCAATCCTATCAATTTCAGAGAAGCTCCTGGCAAAATTTGCCTTGTACTTTCGACGCTCCCATCAATCGTTTGCTTCATTCTCTAGATCCATCTCGAACCTACCACCGATTTTCCTCTTCCATCTCGAGACCAATCACAGTGTTTTCTAACAATCGAATCATACTTTCCACCATGGAATCTACCCACAGTGTGGTCTCCACATCTTCCTCAAAAGAGGATGACTGCATGATACACTTTCTCATCGCAGCCATGTATTCAGTATATCTGTCAGTGACCTGGCTTCTCACCGTTGCCAGGATGTAGGTGCTCCTACAATATTTTCGCATCAAGATCTACCACTCACCAGAGTGCACTTTTTCCCTCCGATGGTTGGCGCCGCATGAGTGGTTTCATCCACTCCACATCCTTGTGGTTGATCCACATCCGAGGCTCATCCTTAGGAACTAATAGCTCCTTATCTGCATGCAAGTGTGGTTCTCTCAAACACTTCACAGACTTTCTCCTCATGAATAATAACTGCCGCACAAATGTGGGCCTTCCAACTATCCGGAAAATACACATGATAGTTGTGAGGTGGTATCACAGTACCCACAAATATCCCAACCTCTCGTGGTCGCCTCCAACTTCTTCCCGGGCATCCTTCATCACATGAATGTAAACAAGTGAGCCATAAATCTTCAAATGAGAAATATCAAAGTTTTACCGTAAAATGCCTCCTGGGGTGTACTCATGCTAAGTGTTTTGAGGACACCCGTTTTTGCACATAAACCGCAAGATTTCAAGCTTTAGCCCACAAGTGTATGGGAAGGCCCCCGATCATGCAACATCACCCACAACACCCACACCGTTTGTTCTTTTCACCCACACCCATTCTCACGCAGTAGTGGGTTATGAGGTTTTCGCCATGAGCTTCTTCGACTCTTCTACACCGTAAAAGTCCTTGAATCACCAGAAGATGAATTCACCACCATTATTTCTCCTAAGAGCCACTCAGCTTTCCCCTATTCTTTCTCAACCAAAGGTTCTCTGAATCCCCATGTGAACTTGAGTATGTCTCGGCTTCTTCTTCTCTCGCATGAAGAAATCCAACACTTATGAGGAAATCATCAACAAATATCATATAATACCTGTGATTTGTTGTCGAAGCTACTCGGAAAGGTCCACACACGTCCGTGTGAATTCTTCCCAAGGATCATCGTGGCATGAATATCCTTTCATGAAAGGTGGCTTTCACAAATTTTTTCTAAAGGATAATCCCTTGCACCGATCTAATCACAGAATCGTACTTTTGGAAGCATGGTATAAATATATCGGCAGTAAATTTTCTGAAGCACCATGTGGTGAGGATGGCCCAACTCCTATGCCAGCGCCGCCCTCATCCCGGCTCACCACTCCTTCTACCTTGCTTTCCACAAGGTCGTTGCTGTGCACCACCACCCGCAAATGATAAGGTTCTTAACTCAACTCTATCCTTCGGTTTCACGAGTTGTCTTTATCAGCGAGGGAGCCTTTTCCTCAAAGACAACATCATATCCCTCGTGTCTAACATCACTCACGTAGATCGATTCTTCTTCAACTCGGAACATGCATGACATCCTTCAAGATGAAAGCCTTGTGATCTCCTCTCAAATGAAATGGTCCCGATACTGGCTTCAAGACTGTATCTACCATCATCGCCCTTTCATCTCGATGTGCACCAAGATCCTTCTCATCCGTATCAATAAAAATATTTGTCTCCTAATTACAGAAATATGCACCACTATCAAGAAACCACACCGAACCCATCATACTTTAGACCGTTTATCAGCCAAAAATCTATCAAATCACAGGGCTAAGGCCTCTCTAGTCAGATCCAGCTAAGAACCTTGCGATTCTTTCTTCTCTGTGGACACCAGTGGTGTGTACGTCCACAAGCAGGATAGTGAAAGAATTTCACCTGACATGTCCCGGGTTCTTGCTCTTCGCATCGATTGAGAAGGATTTTTATTTCTTCCTCTTCCTCGTTGCAGTCAGCAACTTCTTCATCTTCATTCTTCATGAAGATCCATCCTCAGTACTCTATTTGTCCTCCTTCACAAGATCTGACCAAAGTTTCTCCCATCCCGGTAGTTTCTCCGACCATTGACAGAGTCCTCATAGGAATGCTAACTCTTTGGAAGCCCAAGAGCTGCTCACCAAGTCCTCTTCTACTTCCACAAGAACTCCCCACACTTCCTAGCTCATCCTCGTGACCGGAAAAACTTGTGAGGTACTTGGGTATACTTTCGCCCTTCTCCATTTTTATTTTCCCTGAAGCCATTCGAGCGCCAATTTCCTCCTTCGGTCGCTCTCGTTTGGAACAAGTCTCAATAAAGCTTTTCCACATCAAGAATTGAGAAGCTTCTACCACAGCACGGGATACCATGTTATACGTCACACCTTCCAACAATCCTTCGACATTTTTCTCGTCTTTGCCATGTGTCAAGTGACACAGCATCACTAGAAGCAAGGTTTTGGAATTTTTGCATCTACGAACCTCTTCAACCCATTATCCTCCAACTTTCCCTCCATCCTCGTCCTTCCATGCAATAGAATTAAGATCTTCCCTCAAGGTCATACTCCAATCACAATCCATTGAAAGACATCTCAACTTCGACACCAAGAAAACACTACCTAAATTCGAATTCCACCTAAAAGACAAAAACTCAACCGCTCTTGAATGCTTCTAATTGCTCCAATGATCAATACGCTTGATACCATGTATAAATTATATAACTAATGAATTATACATCCAAGACATCTCTCCCGATCACACACTATTTCAACTTCATGCACAACATAATCTCTTCTACTATTGATCATCATATGTGGAAATTAAACTGATCACAATACATTGAAACCATAAAAATTCACACATGTGAACACAAAGAGCGTAATGGGAAAGTTCAAGCTAAAAAAACCCCAACTATCTATATAATATATGTCATATAGATCATGTATCAATCCTCATACAAAGCTTTCCTTATTAGCTCTCAGCATACAATCACTACACACTAATCGTGTCCCGATCTAGCAAATCCATGCACCGATCTCTCACGCACTCATTAGCTCTCATTTCATTGCACAATCCCTACTAAATATTGGCTTTCAATGAACTTGAATTTGTCTAGCCTTTGCTCGTGGGAATCATCATTGGCATCTCCAATCACCGTATGTTGCAAATCACACACTATAGTCACAATCGATAGTCAACCCGCTCTTTCACCTACCTTCTGACTGCCCCCCACCGAAACTATCCATGTACCCAGTTAACATGTATTTTCGCCGATTAATGAGTTAGATACCAGTGAATTAACTAATAATTAATTCACACCACTCTCACTAGTGTATACACTGGCTAGACTAGATACAACTAGCTCAACTATGTCTAACCGAGTTAAATCAACACAACTCCACCAACTACCTCAATAACCTAACACTAAACTCTATCACATGAGTTCTAAATCAAGTCTCCCATGCAATAGCTCCATTTAACCCTCAGAATACAATTCCTTTTGCTCGATCTTGTGCTGCATTTCCAGTACTTAATCAAGTGCTCCCCAAGAGAATAAGATAATGTTTAGAGTCCGAATATTATTAAGAGCTAATAATATTCAGATGTCTATTTTTAGACTGCAATCTAAAAATAGATTCCTCCAAAGTATTCTAAAAATAGAAATCAATCTATTTTTCCAACTTGACCAACCATCCACAAATAACATCCTGGGAATCCATAGAATATGATCGACATGTCTAAAAATAGATTCTATGCCAAAAATAGTCTTCTAGAGGCCCACTTAGTGAAGGAGACTTTCAATTGTCACCATATCAAGTGGGCAATACACATCGGGGAGCCTTAAGAGATTCTTTGTTTTGGATTTTTTTGTGCTGGAGGATTGTTTTTCGTAGAAGGCTCATTTATTTTCGCTTCCTAAGGTTATACTGATGTGAATTTCATTGATTGGGTTAAGTCATAACCTTGTTTATAGTCAAAGGATTCACCAGATTCTACTTTGGAATCAGGTTGGTCAAAGAGTTCTTGATCCTCCTTAGTGATGTGAAAATTGTATTACTCTTAATCTAAGTGCCCATAATCTGTGTTAATGTCTTCTCATCTCACATTGTTTTGAGAACTTTCAACGTAGTTCTCTTGAAAAGGGGGCCTAATGTTTTGATCTCGTGTTTATTTACCTTTTCCTAGATTTTTGTTTTTTCTATAGTCAATTATGATTTGGGGTTGGTTATCCCATTGTGGTTTTTTTCTTCAATGTGGCCTAATTCCTCTCAACCAATTTTTCTAAAGTTTCTTGCAATAAGATCAAATTTACCATCTAAGCTTGAATTCTCTTCTTTGATGGTGACTCTCCTTTCATTTCTAAGTTTGGATTTTTTGGCTAGGATATTGATTTCTAATCCAACAACGTCAATCAGATCTTCTCTAATGTGTTCAAGATTTCTTCTTAATTGGTATGTCATGTCTCGATCAAATCCATTAGAAATTTTAGCATCAATATGGGGTATTTAGATTAATACGGAATTATAAACACCTATATCTAGTGCAATAATCTCCGGATGCATCTACTAGGAGCTTCCTTAATGTAAAGAACAAATCGATAAAATTCGTATGATTCTTTTCCCATTTATTTAGAAAGCTCTATAGCCGTACGAATTTATATACTACTACATTCCAATTCTAAAACCATGTTTTTAGTTTCTCCAAGATTGCAAACAATCTCATTTGACATTAGATTCATCTATCTCAGCAAATTTCACAAAAATCATTAATTTGGTGATATGTTGTTGTGCGCTTATTTGTGAAAAGTTATCAAACAATGGGATATCCTTTGTAATTTTGGGTATGTCATGGAGGTTTTGGGCTAAAACTAGAGGAGCATATTCGGTAACCATGATTTGAAGTTTTCTTGAACTAGGAGGTATAATGTCAATAGAGCAGCATAGATATAGTAGCTGATGTGATGAAAGCTTTATCAAGAACTTGGAAAAATAAGGTTGATATATGTATGGAAATGGATGAAAATGTAGTGCTTATAAAAATTGGTGGATGTAATGGGTCGAAAGTGAATGATGGAAAAACTATCCTGGGTCAAGTAAAGAAAACTCGTGAATAAATGGTTCTCAGGATGAGCTATAGCAGTTTGGGGGTATAATGAATATATGATCCTCTAGGCTAAAAGGCAACTCAGACTAAAAGGTCTTATGTGGAACCGACAAAGGAGTCTAAATGAAGTGGCAAAAAGATACAAATTTGAATCGCCGTGCTAGAAAACCGTGGTATAATTGAGAACCGGAGGGTTTGAATTGAGACAAAAAATTGGCTAATTTAATAGTTTGAACAACGTTTTTAATTCGTAAATATTGTCCCTTTCTACTAGACTTTGAATTTTAGATTTGTTCCATTTTATCGATGTCAAATAATTTTCTATATCTCATTCACAAAAGAAGTAAAAGCGTAATCTATAAGGCCTTTAAATCAATTTCATTTATTTCTAAATAATGAATTTTCAAACTTGGTAAAATCAAATTCAATATCAGTTAAAACTCACTAATCTTTGGGTAAGGAATTATCTTTTCAAGGGCATTTCAAATTTTCTAAACTATCACTTTGTTTTTTCTTTTTATTTTAAATAACTGCTCTAGGTTATCTACTATTACAAATGTTTAGATCCTAAAGGTAGACTGGTATAGCAAAATTTTCCTAGAAGGCTTTAATGTCTATTTATTATCACTCCAATAACCTTTAAAGTTAATCTTAGCATAAACGATAGATTTAAAAATCTTCCTTCAAGATTAAATTTAAACCGGAGATTGGTTAGTTCCCCAAGATGGTCACCCAAGATGTTATTCTGGTACTCTCTTAGATTGTGGGATTTTGATTTATAGTTAAAGAAAACTAGGTAACCAAGAACCTACTTTTTGAAATTTATGATTCTTAGCCTCTCTAAATTCCTGGGAGAGGGATCTCTCCTCAAGATTTAGCTTGATTTTGTTATAAGATTTTAGGCTAGTTATAATTGGAAAATTGGTTTGGTTTGAATGTTTGGTGAAAATAAAATAATTCAAGTTGTAACCACAAAAGGATCTACCAATTACTTGGGCCAGTGGAGTCAATTTTCTGGCAAGCAAGAGTTTTAGAAATAATGTCAAAAGAGAAATGTACTATACAGGGTGTATTCTACCTTCAAAGGGTTTGGAAATAGGCTTTTTGATGAAATGGCAAGATCTGAAAAAGGCAAAGGAAGGATTCTTAAGTTATGAAAAGAGGATGAAAGAAAGGGAATAAAGTGACTAAGAGTTGTGCTTAAGATTCTTAAGTCTAGATATTAGCAAGAAAAATATATCAATGAAGAACTAGTAAAAAACAGGAGCTTTTGACACTAATCTTGCATAAAATTTCCATGTCAATCATTTAAGACAAATAAAACATGTAAATGTATGTCTCAACTTTAGAAAGATAAACAATGAAAATAGGAAAATACTTGACTTATCTGATCAGCATAAGAATCCCCCGAGTTATGATGTCAGTTTGACTTAGTTCCATCACGCTTTACAAATCGACTCAAGACAAACTCCAATGTATTCAAGAAAAATGTCTATAGTCTCAATAAAAAAATTCCACTTAATACTTCAAAGAGTGAAGTATTTATAGAAATTGTTTAGGCAAAATATCCTAGGAAAATATAGGAATAACTCTAGGAAAATAAAATATCTACACACTAAGAGGGAGTCAGCTTGCTTAACAACTTAAAGCGTTAGTTCCTCTTTATCTAGAAAAAATAGAAGTAATCTATCTTAATCAAAATTGATTGTTTCATTGTTGTAGATGCTTGTCGGCACTTAAAAAAATATCTTAGAAGATAGCTTTAAAGAAAATCTTTGAAATTGCACTCTTCAACCTCGTGCTTCACTTCGATACTCTTACGTTGTCCATTTATTACTCTATCGTTGTAAAATGAAGACTAAAATAGTAAAAATTGAGTTGACTCATATTCTCTGATACTCTTTGACTCTCGCTTATTCACCGATACAATTTCACTACAATATTTACTTTTTTGATAACTGTGAAATGAAGAAACTAACTGCAATTTTTGTTCTATTTGCATACTCTGCATTCAATCAAATAATTCACATCGTTTCGCACTAGGTATTTTTATACTTTTTAACTTCCCGTAACTCTCATCACATCAGTGTATTTTGCAAAGTTTGGTTTTATAACAAAATATGTGTTTGATCTCATTATGTAAAAAGAACAAATATTCAAATATTGTAAGACCACCTTACCTGCTTGGGAAACTCATGGTAAAGGTTTATTCACATGCTCTTTAGCATGTGCTTTGATCATTTTGTCATAATCAGTCCGGATCATTAACTTTTCATCAAAACCGTGTATATCTCGGGAAGACTTACTTATTTAGCATTATGTATTTGGTCATGAATTTTGTGATTGATAAGTTCATGGCTTCACATTTTTCTTCTAAGTTGTTCATGATACTTATTTTGGTATAGATTTTCTTGATTTGGTGCACTGTTTCAAATTTCGCCATGAAGTTTAATGCCTAAATTAACCTCTATCTTTTGCCGTTCAAGAAATCCAATAAGCCTTATATTGTGATGGTTTATCTCTGCAAGCTCTATTTGATTTTTCCGAATTTTTTCCAAATTGGTTGCTTGCAATGAATTTCTTTTCTCATAGATAATTCAGATTGAGGGCCATTGTAAATGAATAGCTTGAATTATATTATCCTGTCAGTAGTTTTTGATATTTTACTTATTCAAGGAAGTTTACTTTTTCTATAAACTATTAACTTGTTCTTCTTCTAAGGCCTTTGCTCTCTGTTCTCATGTCCCTTAGTTGTGATTAGAAGTATTCCTTGTATGAAGATTTGAGATCTTTATTTGATTTCTTTAAATTATTTATCTCAATGTTATTAAGGACATTTCTTCCATAGATTTAACTATGTATGTTGTAAATTGCTAGTTTGTTGTACTGTGGTTGCTGATGATTCGTGGCCGAGGTATTCATAGATTCTACCGACACTCGGCAGCCTCAGCATCATTTTTTTGGTGCCAAATGCTCGATGTTGTAGAAGGAAGAGTTGTACTCACCATTGGAATGAATGTAGAATAGGAGAAATATTTGTTTTCTTCTAAATGTTTCTTTTATTTTATGAGGGTCTCTATCTCGATTCTCCGTATCTTTTATTTGAGAAGTAATTTTCAGCATTTCAATCGCATCATCTCTTCCTCTTTTCTTTTTATTGTTGTAGGATTTCCTTTGGTTTGTGGATGTTCATTATGTGGAAGTTTCAATTGCTTTCTTAAGGCTGCAATGTCTTCATTCTTTTGTTTTATGTGAGAGTGCTTCGAGAAACTTGAATGTTTGAAGGATCTACCTACCGTATAACCAAGTCTTCCAATGACTTGACCTTAGGTCCTTAGCATGTAAAGAGGCTTTGTCTAGACTCATCTAATTTTTGAAAGCTAGACAATTTTTTGCAGCATAGTTTGTACTCTATAGTTTTGGTTACTACTTTAGAATAAAGCATTTTTGTGGTGCTTCTATGAAACTCTCATTTGATCCACCCATGTATTGTATATGTATCCAATTCGTTGACTGCTTTTGGTGTAATATGAAATCGATTTTGGATCCGAAACTATTGGTTTCGTGAATGACATGATCATCTTATTTGTGGAGTAGTCAAAAGTCGTCAACAAGCTATCTTTATTCCCCCTAGCTTTTCTTTAAGAAATTGGGAATAAAATTCATTTTTAATCTCCTATTTTTTCTTTGATCTCGTTTTGTATTTTTTTCTAAATGCCGAGTCTATTCCTTCTATTGCTTTTGAAGAGGAGGAGTTTCAAATTCACCCCGCTTTTCAACCATTTTTCCGCCTGTCGTTAGCACCTCGCTTCTTCTTGAATTTCTACTAGGGTCTCATTTACAATTATAGTGGCTTCATCATTATCTAACCACCGATAATCTATATCATTGATTTCAATAGCCTTGTCTTTTCAGCACGTTGATTTTTCCTTTTGTAAATAATTTTGAATTTATTTTCCGCAATGGTCTCGTTGTATCCTTCTTCATTTCGGTCCTTTATTTGAAGCTTCCTCGTCCGCTCAAGACTATTTCGTGAATCGTCTCTGTTCGTCTCCTCCTTCTTTGTATTGTTAGTAAGATCATCTAATGTATTTTCTACCTATTCCATTTGATTTGGTAAATTTCTCAATTTTGTGGTTTAGACTCATGCATGAATGTGTTAATTTGCACTTGATCTCATTACTTAGAATTTCAGGATCATAGTTCCAATAAAACTTTCTGGAATCCTTAACTCGATAATTTCACACGGTTTTTTAAGGCATCCCCGTTGTTTACTATGAAGGGATTCCATTCGATTCTTCTCAAATTAAATTGTCTTTTTCCTTGGCGCCTATAAATTTTATCAGATCCGCATTTAGGACATGCTTCAAGTATTCCAAGAAAGTAATCTCAGTGGTTAGAAATTTGGGTAGCTTATAAGGGGGCCGTGGTTTTCTCCAAATATTCTTAGTTTCCTTATATGATTTCAAGGAAAAATTACCACTCACTTTACATCGTTTCCGTATAATTTAGAATTTTTTTTATTTCCCTCATCATTCGGTTGTTTTGTTTTCAAGGTAATAAACTCATGGTCGGTCTCACAAAACAAATCACAGTCTCCATAGCTGAATTCAATTTCCATCTTTTAAGTGAGCAATGAAGTACAAAATACTACCGAGAGAGGATGTTTCAATATCCATTTTCTTCCGTAATGCAATCAACTTTGCCGCTTTTGGAAAATAGGAAGAGGCGAAACAGATATGATGAATATCTAAACACTCCTTCTTCAGCAACTTGGTCAACTGACAAAGGCAGGCTTTTTTGCAATGAATCTAGCAAAATTAAATAATATTACAGGAGGTTTCCTTAGGGATAAAGTAGAAAGGAAACCTAGAATTGATGCAGTATCGCTGAACCTACTGGTCAATAACCTAGAATGAAGCGTAGCATAGAGATGATTTGCCTAAGTTTCAAGGAAATCATAGGTAGAATAGGGTGGATTCACTAAAATCAACATGAGTAGGCATGAAGTTCTAAATAATCGAAAAACTCTGTGTGGTAATCCAAATATAGGTACGACTGAGTCAAATATCTTAACAGATAGGTGCACTACTTCTTTGGATCATGTTTAAGCCGGGAGTATCTCATTAATGGATTTTTGTCGTTATAGAAAACATAACTTTCTTTATCCTTTACATGTGACATATTTGGTCGTGACATACGTAATTGGCAGGCCCACTGTGTCTTGGAGTGTGATGAGGATTGGGACCACATACTTAGAAAATCGACTCCCATATAGGTATGCCATTTTCAATTTTCTTCACAAATTTCTACAAAAATAGTTCGACTTCAAGCATATTGAATTCTAACGTACATCATTAATCTTGCAACTAGATCAATTAGGGAACTACTTTCTTCGAGGCAATGTGTGGTTGTAGAGGTCTAACTACTGGCCGAATCTTCTCCGTTAAAGATGGAGTAGGCTTATTTATCTTTGAAGGTCGAGGAAGTGGAACATCGAGGCGTACTTTTGGGCTTTTGACCTCCAAATAGGGGTTATCTCGTTTTCTTGTCATTTGGTGAAAACTACAAGATTAAACTGCTTTGGCTAGTTAATTTGAAAATAGAGGCTAATTGAGCAGATTTTGGAAATTCTGGGTAAGGGTTTTGGGATAGAAAACTATGTTTTCTAGATGTAGAGAACAAAAAAGGGTTTTAATGGTTTCTAAAGGTGTTTTTAAAAAAATTGAATCGTGGAAATCGTTTTCTAATGGAAGGAAAATGCTTAAAACTCAGATTTGATGAAATGGAAAATTCTGAGGAAAATTGCCAAGGTTTGCCTCCGTATTTTCAAGGTTTGGGCATTCTCGCATTATTAATTTTCTATTTCTACAATCAATTTGGCTTCTTTAAACTTGTAAATTTGAAGGTTTGGAAAATCGAGAAATACCTTATGCAAGGTAAGTTGGGTAAGGGCCGAGAAGGGTTTTTGATCGTATCAACTTCAAACTCGGATGCTATGACAAAGTGGAAAACTTGGGCATTTTAAAGTAGTCACCGGGTAAAACTTCGCTTTGGGGAGAAAAATAAACTATCAAAGGTTTAAAACTTAATTCACAAAAATCGGGCGCATTTTTCACAATGTGCTGTGGGAGGGTAAAGAATACATAAAATGATGAGGAATTAAGGTAAAACCTTAGATATTTGTCATTATAATATGTATCATTTATTGTAGGTCACGTCAGACGTATGGAGGCGGTTTTTGCTTTGAAATGCGAAAACCATCAAGTGGTTATCATGTGAATTTTAGATGGTGTTAGTTTGGTCAATATGAACGTCGTATCAAATAGAATTTGGACACGAGTAATGGCTATTTAATGAAACTAATTATCAATGTGCACTCATCAAACTTCGCCGATCATTTTCGCCGTGCGATAAGAGACCCACACCGTTAGATTTGATTTCATGATGCGGTAACTGGCCGTGTTGTTTTGCTGGGGAGTTGCAGGAAAAGGCAAGGGACCAGTTCATCGCGCTTAGTGTGGACTCGTTGGATTAGAAATTTCAAGATGATCGGGTGGGTGATGGATGAATGAGGGCGTTTTCGGTTTATGTATTGATAATGAGTTTTTATATATAAAAAGGAGTTTATATATAGGTTTAAAATGTATAGGCAAAGTTACGTTTAACTAAGGTCGACTTTTGTGAAGGTGCATATAACGCAGAAAGAGGGGTAAGGTCAAACTTTAACCTCTAGTAAAGCTTCAGGCATGATCTGAAAATGGTAAGAGTATTTTACACAGTTGTAAGACTTAAATCCTTTATAAAATACTTAGATATAATGAAATAAGCGATAATGTTTTTCAAACATAAAAGATATAAAAGGAAAATTGTTTTTTCATATTTTTTATTTTATTATATAGTTTTAGATTGTTTGAAGGTAAAAACTATAAGGAATCGTGATATTTCATTATGGATAATTTTTATGTCAAAGGGGTATTGACGAGATTTAATTTAAACATGTGAATAATAACTTACATAAAAAGCTTATAATAAGGGGTATTTTGGGCTAATTAATAAAAAGGAGTTATATTATCAGACTAGGACTTTTATAGGGTGTTAATAAATAAGTCAAGTGTTAATATGACTAGGGAAAGTGAATACTCAAAAAACATACAATTGTAACTAAGAAAGTGAAGATTTAAAGCCGTGTTTTGATAATGATAATTTTATCACTTCACCTTAGGATAAAATGCTATTTTGAGGGTTTTATGCTTTGGTAAAGTGGAGGAGTTAATCAAATGGGTTTTACATCATTAAGTAAAATGGGGGTTTACTTTGTTGAAATTGCATGGTGATGAATGTATGAATGGCATAAGGATGTAAATTTTGGGGGGATTAAAATAGAAATTTAACATTTTCAACTAGCCAAATTAACAGCCTGGGTCCTGGTCCCAAATGTATAAGAAATTGAGCTCCTTTTACTCAAATTTTAGAATGTAAAATAGCTATAGGAAGGAGAAATTAGTTATTGTACCTCGGTGAAAGATATTTGGCTAATTATTTTACCACCTTCTCTTCTACCTACCTAATCTTTAATCTAACATTTTTTCTTCATTTTGATCAGTGTGTTGAAGCTAGCAACCTCAAGAATTTTATTATTTTGAAAGCAAGAAAAACTATCTAAAACTTATTTCATTCTAGAATCCGGGGATTAAAACTATTGGATTCTTTTTTTCTCTACCTAACTACTAAATTGTCAAGATTAAATCGTATGAAAATTCTTTATTCTCTATATATAAATAAGTAAAATTGAAACATGATAAATGGATTGAACCGTTCAACTCATCATGAATTATGGCATTTATCGACCTCACATAATCATCCGCAAAATGTCAAAGTAGTGGCATTTAGACTTGCACATTTTCATGTTTTATTCATCTTTTTTTCTTTTGGGGGCATATCATTTTTTCCAAGTCCTTGATTTTTCTTTTTTAGGACTTTTTTACCCTCTTCTTTTTTCTTTCTATATTTTTTTTACTTTTTACAAATATGGGAAAACAAATTTCTAAAGAAAATTATACATATTTACACAATTATCATCAAATAAGTCAAAATTATGAATCCTATATTTATGTGTTTCTAACAGACCCCTACAATCGAGTGCGTAGGGTGGAATTGAATTTATGAGAAAGATATGAGAAATTAATTAAAGACATTTTAAGATAGATTCGAGTTTATTTTGATGTGTTTTTTCACTGTTGTTTATGCCTATCTTCTAAGCAAGGGTTTTGATCTCAGGAATCGAATAACAAATTTTGGTTTATGATTATTTCTATGTTGTTTTATGTATGGTTAAGCAAGATCGCGTAGTCTAGGAGTATGTCTAACATATATGTTGCAAACACTCAGATAATCGATAGATATGTTTTGTGAAGCTTCTCACATGAATAAAATCCATAAAGCTATAATCCATTATCTTATGGATGCGTAAAACTGTTCTAGAATCCCCCTATATTTCTCTAGTGAGACTTCGACCAAGTATAAGAATACCGTTGCCGAAAGGCTGCATTAGTGGATTTTTTGGTTTGTGCAACCACATTTGAACCTAGGTCTAGGCCACATCATGCCATATAATGATCAACAAAGAATGGGGAATTCATTCAATATGGGAGACAAGGTATGTTACAATGAACAAGAAGAAACTATAGGGTCACAAAATAAATAAACGCTTCAAAATAATGTCCCTTTGAGATATTGGAAAAGGTAGAGACACCTGGAGACATTAGTCTACCACCACTACGAAAATTTACTTCTAAGTGGTGAATGTGTAGAAAATATAAAACTCTCTATGAGCCTTCCATGCTATATCAAGAAGAGGAACAAGTCCATTGTTTTTCTAGTCCCTATAATACTCAGTGTATCCCCTTATTGTTATTTAGTGGCATGCACTTTATTTTTATTGTTGTGTCCATGTAGTCCCCATATTTTTATTATCGTGCCCCATGTAAGCCCACTATTTTTATCATGGTGTCGACTAGGATTATATTGTGACTCCCTTGGATTCTATATATAGAAAGGAGGTTTTTTCATTTGTGCCATTCAAGAATTATTCATTTTTATAATGTAAAGGAGGTTTCCCCTCAAAAGAGGCTTATTTCCTAAGTCTTTGATCTATATTTTCTTCTATTTTCTTCCGGGGTTTCTTCATAACATTTGGTATCGAGTCTTGATTCTAGGTTTTCATCAGCAACATACCATCGTGAATATTCGCTATAAATTTGTTCCTACGAGGCTTCAAAAGTTGAAAGTTTTACTCATGTGAGTCACCTTGATGAACTTCGTGTAAACATTTCAGACCTTGGTTCACAATATTTTTTAAGATATGATCTATGGAAATTAGGGTTTTGGTAGCTCCATAATTTCATCTTTTAAATCGGAGATCCAGGGAAAATCATCATATCTTTCTTATTTCAAGCATCGGATTGGAATTTTGTGTGCAGGTCGAAATTTCACAAACTATGGTGTTTTGTGTATCGATTTTCGTAGGCCGAATGTTGAAACAATGACACATGGAATGTCGTACAAGCTCACTCACTAAACTAGACCATAATTAGGTCATTGTGTGAATCGTGCATAACTTTGTCTTGAAGAATCCAACACTCGACCCGTGGCATTGAAATGAGACTCAAAGGGATACTACAAAGATCGAATTTTAGATCTTGAAGATCCGATATCATGTGAGATAAATTAGGTTCAATATCGATCTCCTCAAAAGTACAAAAATGTGTGTGTATTTTTTTTTAAATTGCATAAATTTTGTTTGAAAATAAGTTTGAAGTGATTCAAGGAATAATAGCTATTGTGATACAATTATTGATTCTAAAATGACTTTGAAAAATAATTCCACACCCATTAAATCCACATAAAAACTCTACTATGACACGTGAAGAGGAAGAAGTGCAGCAAGATGATATATCAAAATTACAGACCAAGTAACAAATTTCGCTTCTCAAAAGAACAACCAAAGAAGAACTAAAAGGTTACATGGAGAGTTTAAAAGGTGATATAAATGTTTTAAAAGTGACAAGGATGGTTTAAAAGGAAACATTGATGATTTGAAGAAACACATGGAAGATTTGAAGTGAAGTTTTGACAAAGTTTCCCACAAGAAAAGCTTCCTAATGGAGAAAAGGTAGTAGAGGAAACTCCAGATGATAAAAAAATAAACGCTTGAATCTCATGATTTCATAGACTCTAAAATTGATTGAAGACCCACCATATTCTAAAGATCAATATGAGGAATTTTGGATGGTACGCATCCCATAACATGATACAAATGGGTGTAACATTTTGATTCCATAATGTTCAAAACACACAAAGGTACGTATTAAAATTCATATTTAACCCAATACATTTGTATGGAAAGTTGATGACTTTTTCGTAAACAAATTTTCAATTATTCAATTTGTATAGAGGAAACGATATCATACACATTGTAGAAAGAGAAAAACCTTCTTTAGCCAATTGATAAATATAAAACAAAAGGGTTCAATGGTGGAGCACATTGAGGACTTCCAAAAATTGAATATAAGTGGCACCGATATTCTAGAGGAACACAATATTGATGTCTTCATATGTACTTTAAAGGATAACATCCAACAGAGGTTCACCTTGGAACCCGATTCATCGGAGAAGGAATTCCGAAAGGTTGGAAAGAAAAACTAAAATCAAAATTACAAATACAAGGAAGGCTTCCACTCACAACTCTAACATGGAATTATCGTCTCTCCGTACTTCCATAGCCTACAATGTTGACACAATTCACAAAAGTGGAAGAAAAGAGAAAGGGGGTTTTCTATAGTTTTGATAGAAAAAATACACTCAAAGTCTGCAAGGTGGCCGAGAAGAAATTATTTTACATAGATTGTGAAGAGGAGGAAGAAAAGGAATACCAAATCCCAAAAGAAGAGGATATACACTGTGAACCAACCCTAGAGGAAGAAGAAATGAATCTCGACCATATCGTGTAATGGATTGCATGAATTACCACTCCTTAAGTTTCGTGATAGAAGGACATATCAAGAATAAAAATGCAATAGTGCATCGATTGATTCAAGTAGTACACATAATTTTATTCATTGTAAGGCACCAATGAATTTGAATTGCTTCCTATGCTACCCAACACCGCAGTGTCAAGAGTAGTTTCAAATGGAGGAACTATAACAGTTGGTGAAAGTGCCATAATATCAAACTAACCATGGGGGAATATGTATTGAATAGTTCAATACTCTCCATCCTCGTTGAAATTTTATTATGATGGCAAAAGAGGCAACAATGAAGCAGATAATAGGCAAAGGAAGAAGCGAATATAACAGAGAGAAGACAGGCGTTAGTAGGCAAAGGCAGAGGCGCAGGCACTATAAATTTCAATCATATACCCTGCTGGGCGTTACACATAATATGTAAATCCATATTCCAGAATCACACACTCAACCGTGCTATACATTTAATATAACACAAATATTATTCTAGAATCGCCTTACCCAAATGGGAGGATACGAATCAAGAGTACACAAATAAGCAAGCACATAACACATTTCCTTCGGATCAGAGCTTTTAATAGTCATATGAATGGTCGAGTTGGAGTGTGGAACCATAGTCAAATGAACAAGATGAATGGAGTGCGCAATCCATAGTCGTAACAAAGAATATATATATAATCGAAATACATTGGAAAGTGAATGATTTTTAAATAATAAAGGTGGACCTAACCTGAGCATAGGGAGAAGCGAAACCGTGACCCATATGAACAAGAATGGCTGTTTGGCTACTGACAGGTATTTTCCGCACCACTCCATATACTAAGGCGGTATTGGAGGAATGGGGAGCGCCATTCCATAGAGGAATCGACATGTGCCCATGGACTCATTCCAAACCGCTTGCTAACCGTGCGTTCGCACGTTAACGTCTTGCGTGATGCCGAGCGAGCCATTATACACCATTGGATCCGCAGGGCATGATATTCAATGGTGATCGCTAGTTGAATATGCCCAAGATTTAATGGAAGAGCGCGTGAATTAAGCTTTCGTGTATGATGCGTCCGTTTGATTGTATTGTGGGTCTTGTGAAATATATAGAAAGAAATTGTGTTAGTCAACGCTTTATAAGGTCCGATGGAATACATATATGAAAATATATATATCATGGTTATTGATTGTATGTGTGGGGCTCAATCAAAAAGATTATAAAGGTTATTTAACTTATTCATCGTATTCAAAGGTTATAAGACTGAATTTTGAAATAAATCAGGTCCCATTATCGCATCGGTGACTCGGTGGAGTCCGTCAACGGTGTGACATATCGAACCAGCCGACTCGATCGCCGACAGTCGCATCGGCTATCATTGGATTTAAAATAGTTGAGTGATATCACTCCCGGGCGATTGCTATATCTCGATTGAATCGGACGGCTATGGAACAATTAACAAAGTGGGTATTCAAAACACTCGCGATTTGCGATCGTCGATTGGCATCAAGACGGAGTCTTTGTCAACGATATATATATATATATTGAAGCACTGGTGTAGTTGACGTCGATTGCAATGATTGGAATCATATCACATCGGGAAGAGTGTCAAGTGGGCCCAAAAAGGAGTCCTTATATGTTTAAAAAGTCTTCATTATATTATGCCGAGAATTGATTTAAAAAGGAAGTTGAGGAGGTATGCCGAGAGTTGAAATTACTTATATGTATATATGAAAGGGCGCTCGTTATATATATATATATATATATATATATATATATATACACATTGCGGTGTGGTATTGGGAAGATGTGCCGCGTGGTCTTATAAGGTATGTATATACCTCGCCTAACTAGAGGGCTTTCATTATTAATATACAACGATCGTGATATATGTCCATTCCGCTCGTTGCACGTTCCACATCAACAAGACACTCGTGGCATGAAAAGGGATTAGAATTTCTCTCGTTTTAAAAGTCAAGAATTACATTTTCATTTATTTAAAAGGCTCGAAGTATATATAAGGCAAAGAATTACACCACAACAAAAGGACATAAAAGACAAAACACAATTAAAGAAAATACAAAATGCTGTACTTAGCCAAGAGTGTGAATGAGTGAGTCAACTACTTTGTAATTCGAATGAAAATGTTTTAATTGTTTTTATTGTTTGTGATACATTGGCAAGTCTCCGAGAGAGAATAAATTCCCATTGTAATGTCGATTAATACCTACAATTATATTTTATGAGTAAGCATGTGACAATGATATGGGGAGAAGGGTGTATATAAAGAGACATGACTGCCCATTTAATTCCAAGTAGAATACAAACAGCCATGTGAGGAAATCTATAAATAATATCATATTGATATGCAAAAGAGGAGTTAGAGAGTGTAAATATATAAAGGGTTAAGACACAGAAGAGTGAGGAAGAGAAGATTAAGAAAAGAAGAGTAGAAAGAAAAACTGGCACGCAGCTGATATCTCGAGGTAAATCAACAAAGATTCAAACTTTGATAAATTGAGGAAGTTGGAGCTTCCTATCAAGTTGCACTTCTTGATAAATGGGCTACTGTAGCCGACCGAGGTTGAGCCTCGTAGGCTAAGCTTCGCTGCATAATTGAAGGGAGTTGGTGCTTCCTTGCAAGTTGTAGCTGCACTGAGGATAGAGCCTCCGTAGGTCAAGGTGCTTGCGTAAAACAATGGTGAGAGGGAGTTAAGCTTGCTTTGCATCACAACAATAATAAGATGTGGTTTTCTTCCTTTATGGGTTTCCACTTACATTCGTTGTCTCTATGTGTGCTTCTTATGTATTGATGTGATTATTTCAATCGCTTTTAAATGCTTGCCGCCTTCAACATAAGTATGGTGTCACAATAAATTAATAATGTATTTAAAAATAAGACCGTTCACATATTAAGTCCGTAAATAATTTTGGTGAAAATTTTAAAAGGCTTATGTATGTATTAAATCGATTCACCCCCCCTCCCCGCTTAATTAAATATTCAACAATTGGCATCGTGAGCGTGTTCCTTTTTATATCGCTAACAACTCCAGCGAGATCCTAAAATGCTCAAGATGACTAGTCAAGAAGGAAAGCTCAACCAATAAAGTCTTTCTTTAATAAAAAGTGAAAATTATGCCTTTGGAAAAATCGAATGAAAGCATATATACGTCTTTAGGATTAGAAGTTTGGGATGCTATGGAATTTGGATATGTCACAAAGTCAATCGATTCGAGAGAAAGAAGCTAAACAAAGCTTTGTAGCTAATGCAAAGCAATGAATGCAATCTTAAATGGACTATGTAGTTGATTTTATCAAAATAATGCACAAGAAGACTCGCTAAAGATATGTGACACTCAGAGAATATCCATGAGGGAAATAAATAGGTAAAGATCGCCAACTTCAAATATATAGGAGCCTAGTTTGAGGGACCTTAAAAATGAATGATGATGAAGATGTTGGCAGCTTCTTCTTAAAAGTTGCAGAAATTGTTAACAATGTGAAAGCTCTTGGAGAAACCATACCAAAAAGTATAGTTGTGCAAAAGATTCTAAGATCACTCCCATCCAGATTTAATCCCAAGGTATCTGCAATAGAAGAGACAGCGGTTTGGGAGACTTTGACCATGAACCAACTACTTGGAAATCTAACAGCCTATGAAATGAGGCTCCCACAGAAGAAACCAAGTTCGAGGGAAGCAGCCTTTAAAACAGAAAAGAAGAAAGAAGAAGAGGAAGAAATATGCTCTTGCTCAGATGAAGAAGAAGCAAAATTTGTTAAGAAACTGGATAGAGGTTCAGGTAAATACAAAGGTAAACTTCCTTTCAAGTGCTTTAACTATGGAAGAGTTGGACACTATGCTGCTAAGTGTCCTCACAAGAAAGCAAGGAATCAGGCTCAAGAGTCAGAAAAGAATAAATCAAAGAACTGGCAGAAGGGAAAGAAGTTCAACAAAAAATCTTTCTATGCTAAACAAGACAGCAGTACATCTGAAGATTCAGATGAACCCTCAAGTGAAGAAGGAACCTCAGATTTTTTATTGATGGCCATAGAAGATTTTGAGGGACTCCTACTTGAAGATGAAGAAGAAGAAGGGGAAGTCGACCTCGAGGGGGAGCTAAGAAGTGCTCTGGAGGAGATTGACAGACTCAAACTAAAATGTAGAAAACAAAAAGAGATTCTCCTCAAATGTGTGAAAGAAGAACAAAATTCAGAAGTCCTCATGCAGCTGAAGGTAAAGCTTGAAGAAGCCAAGAAGATAGAAGATATGTTACTTCAGAAAATCAAGGATAAAACCCAAAAACAAGAGAAGTTGGAGGAAGAAGTGGTATGTCTTAGGAAGAAACTAGAAAATGCTCAAAGGACAGTGGTTATAAACTCTTCTCAAACAACAAGCTCTAGCAAGTTGAATGATATCCTGGTTGCTCAAAGATCCCCAATGATAAAAACAGGAATAGGCTATGAAGGAGAATCAAGTAAAGGCAAAGAAAAAGAAAACAAAAATACAATTTTTGTAAAAGCAAAGAAGACTGATGAAGAAGCCCAGACAATTCATACAAAAGAAGAAACATATAATAAGGATGACAGAGGTCAGAAGAAATCTCTAGTAACAAGGAATATAATGAATACTAAGATGGCAGAAAAATAATCATATGCCCCTAAGTATATCAAATTTGGAAGTCATCAGAGGAAATTCTTCCCTCCTATGAAGAATGCCACCTGCTATGTCTACCACAAGCCAGGACACATTGCTGCATATTGTTATGCAAGGAAGAGTAATTCAGACCTGCAAAAGATGCAAACAGTGAAGAGGCTATCTCAAACAAACAAATGGAGAAAACAATCTTACATCAGGTATGCAAATAATTTCTATGGTTATTGTTTTTATTGTAAGGAATTTAGCCATAAAATTATTGAATGTAGAAAGTATGGAAAAAGAATGATGTTCTACACCTCAAGGAGGTTCATGAATCAAAGAATTTTTGGTCATACTCAAAATTCTGCAAGAACTATGATCAAACGCTTTATATGCGATCAAGCTGGACATATGCCTTCCAAATGTCCTCTGAAAGGATGCAATTCATCACCTCACAAAAGATATCAAACAAAAGGATGCCTCCAGTGGAAAAAGAAGGAGAATAAGTGTGACCTGGCTCTAACTGCTCAAGATCTGAAAAGCCAGTGGTACTTGGACAGTGGCTGCTCCAAACACATGATTGGAGACAGAAGCAAGTTTATAACTCTTGATGAAAAGAAATCTGGAAATGTTATTTTTGGTAATGATAAATCAGGAAAGATCAAGGGAAAAGGCTCAGTCAGCATAGACAATGGCAGAGGAAAAGCCCAAGAGGTACTATTTGTGGATGGACTAAAAGAAAATTTACTGAGTGTCAGTCAGATGTGTGACAAAGGCTGTGAAGTTCTTTTTAGAGCACAAGATTGTGTAGTCAGGTCAAGCACAACAGGAAAGACTCTGCTCAAAGGTGTTCGAACATAGAACAATGTATACATAGTGAAAGAGGAAGATGAAGCCTGCCATCTTAGCAAACTTGAGGAGTCATGGTTGTGGCATAGGAGATTGGGACATCTCAGCTTTGACCATATCATCAAATTGAGCAAGAAGAAAGTTGTCAAAGACATGTCAGAAATAAAAAGGCCTTCAAGTACTATATGCAAATCTTGTCAATTAGGGAAACAGACTCGCACATCCTTTAAATCTAAAGAGGAGTTGTCAACAAGAAGACCACTCCAGCTTGTGCACATGGACCTGTGTGGTCCTGCTAGAACTAGAACACCAAGTGGAGAATCCTATTTCATGCCGATAATAGATGACTTCTCCAGAATGACATGGGTTGCCTTTCTCAAAAATAAATCAGAAGCATTGGAAAAATTTAAGATATTCAGAGCATTAGCAGAAAATCAAACTGGATGCAAGCTGAAATGTATCAGATCAGACAGTGGAGGAGAATTTACAGATTATGACTTTGCAGACCTATGTAATGAACATGGAATAAAGCAACAATTTACTATTGCAGGGACATCTCAGCAGAATGGAGTAGCAGAGAGACAAAACAGGTCTGTACAACAAATAGCCAGAGCTATGATGCAAGAGAATAATATTGCTCAAACCTTCTGGGCAGAAGCAGTACACACAGCAGTACATATCCTTAATAAAGCTCACTTAAGGCCAAGCAGTGACAAGACTCCATATGAATTATGGCATGGAAAGCCAGCTTCAATAAAACATTTCAGAGTCTTTGGTAGCAAGTGTTACATAAAGAATAATGATGAAAACCTTGGGAAATTTGATGCAAGAGCAGATGAAGGGATTTTTCTAGGATATGCTTCCAAAAGAAAAGGGTACAGGTGCTACAACAAGATCCTTCGGAAGATAGTTGAAAGTATTGATGTGAGATTTGATGAAGAACTTCCAAACAATACAAGAAATACAGACTACTGCAGTCCATCAGACAACCATGAAGAGGAAGACAAGGATGATGATGAAATAAGCAAGACAACAGATGATGTAGAGCTGAGCTCGAAAACCCCCTCAATATACACTCAGAAGAATCATCCTGAAGATCAGATCATAGGAGACAAGAAAGGAGGAGTCCAGACAAGAAGGCAGCTAACAGAACAAATAGAAGAAGTATACATAGCCATGTTATCACAAATAGAGCCAAAGAAATTTGAAGAAGCCAGCAAGGACAAGTATTGGATAAAAGCAATGAATGAAGAATTGGACCAAATTGAGAAGAACAATACCCGGGAACTAGTTCCTAGACCTATTGAGAAAAATATCATTGGTTCAAAATGGGTATTCAAAAACAAAATGAATGAGAAAGGACAAGTAATCAGGAATAAAGCCAGGCTGGTCTGCAAAGGATACTCACAAATTGAAGGACTTGACTATGATGAAACATTTGCCCCTGTAGCCAGAATGGAGGCTATCAGAATGTTCCTGGCATTTTCATGCTACCAAGACTTCAAGGTATATCAAATGTATGTAAAGTATGCTTTTCTTAATGGTGATCTAGAAGAAGAAGTGTACATGGAACAACCAGAAGGTTTCTCATTGACAGATAAAGAAGACTATGTATGTAAACTGAAAAAGGCCCTATATGGACTGAAACAGGCTCCTCGTGCTTGGTACTCAAGACTGGATAAATATTTGCAAAAACAGGGTTTTAAAAGAGGTGGAGTAGACAGCAATCTATACATAAAAGTGCATGAAAATGAACTCCTAATTGTTGTTGTATATGTTGATGACATTATGTTTGGAAGCAACAAAGATGAACTAGCAAAAGGGTTTGCTGATGAGATGAAAACAGAGTTTGAAATGTCTATGATTGGAGAACTCAGTTTCTACTTGGGACTGCAAATTCAGCAAAAGAACACAGGCACATTCATTTCTCAAGAAAAATACGTAAAAGAAATGCTAAAAAAATTCAAAATGGAGGACTGCAAACCAATGACAACCCCCATGATCACGGGATGCAAGCTGTGTGCTGATGATAGGTCTGCAGATGTAGATCAAAAAATCTACAGATCCATGATAGGAAGCCTGCTGTACTTGACAGCTTCAAGACCAGACATCATGCTAGCAGTAGGACTAGTGGCAAGATATCAAGCAACACCTAAACAAAACCATCTTCTGGCAGTAAAAAGAATACTCAGATATCTACAAGGAACCGCACAATATGGGCTTTGGTATCCTAAAGGAAAAAGCTTCACCTTAACAGCATACACAGATGAGATTGGGCCAGTTGTGTGGATGAGAGGAAGAGTACAAGTGGAGGTGCATTCTATCTAGGAGAAAGTCTGGTGGCATGGCTAAGCAAGAAACAAACATCCATATCTCTGTCTACAGCTGAAGCAGAATATATAGCAGCAGCAGCATGTTGTACACAAGTCATGTGGATGAAGAAAACTCTTCAAGACATGAAGGTAAGCATTAATGAACCTATCTCAATCAAATGTGATAATACAAGTGCTATAAGTATATCTGAAAATCCTGTGCTTCATTCAAAAACTAAACATATACCAATCAAGTATCATTTTCTCCGAGAACAAGTGGCTCAAAAGATAGTTAAACTGGACTATGTATCATCGAAAGAACAGATAGCAGATATATTTACCAAACCACTTGCCAGAGAACCATTCGAATACTTGAGAGACAAACTAGGGGTAGTATCTGTAGATACTATTCTCTAATATGAAGAGAAAGTACAGTCTCAGGGGGAGAACAAAACGAAGATATCATTCCAGGGGGGGAACAGCCAACAAGATAAGCATAAAACAAGTCCACAGGATCAACATTATCAATATTATCAGCATTCAGAAGCAACAAGAACCTTTCAATCGTAAAATGCATCATCTCTGTCTGCAATCTAGCACATATTACAGGCACTACAAATGAAACACAGCATAGTCCAATTTCGGCAAAAGAGGACCTAAATGTAACTCAGAGAAAGGAAATACAACGACAGAACCCATACGGAGAGATGAGGAGTCATCCTTTGCCATTGATTTCAAAGGGGGAGGAAGAACAAATAACAGGAGGAAGAGCAAGCAACAAGAGAAAGAGAAAGCAAACAGAGAAAGTGGATTGCCATCAATGCCAAAGGGGGAGACTGTTGGAAATATTGTCATTGATGGCAAAGGCGGCAACACTCAGGCAAAAGAGGTAGTGCTGAAGCAAAGGAAGGCAAAAGAGGCATAGCGAAAGCAATAGAGGCAGCAAGAAGACAGTCAAAATGTAACAGTCATAGAAGCACAGTGAGACAGAGGCAGAGTGACAGAAGCAGAGACAGAGGCAGAGAGCAGTTACAAAATTCCAGGAATCGCACACTCCAGCGAGCATTATACATATAATATAACACGAATCTTATTCCGGGAATCGCAGACTCCAGCCGGGCGTTACACATATAATACAGAACCATATTCCAGGAATCGCACTCTCCAACCGGCGGAGCACATATAGCATATACAAACATTATTCCGGGAATCGCTTCACTCCAGTGGAAAAATATATATATAAACATATATATCAGTTATATACAAGCGGAGCGCTTTAACCAAAGGTTCTATCAAAACGAAATGGCTTATAAGGTGGGACCCCTCCCCAATCGCAATCGGAGAAAAGGTTCAATCGGCGGAGTTTTGTTATGTGCTCCGATTAAAGGCTGGACCCGATTGAGCTATATGCCACAGTTTATTTCTAATCGCATCTGAGTTCCCAATCGCATCGGAATTGGTCAATCGCATCGGAGAACATGTGAGTTGCGATTGCGATTGGAAGTCCGGACCCGATGGAGGTATGAATTATAATTCAAACATGATTGAAGTCCTGTCCCAATCGCATCGGCAAAATACAATGAACAGTGGTCAATCGCAACACATATTAAAAGACTTGCGATTGCGATTAAGAGTTCGGACCCGATGGGTGTATAAACGATGGTTTATATATATTTGAATTCTGGCTAATCGCATCGGAGATTATAAGAGCGTCGGAACATATATGAAATGACTTGCGATTGCGATTAAAGCCCGGACCCGATGGACTTATAAACTTTGATTAATAAAATTCGAGTCCCAATCGCATCGGCAAAGAACAGTGAATAGTAATCGATCGCATCGGAGCAAGGCAGCTTGCGATTGCAATTAATCGCAATCGGAAGAACTTAAAAGTGACTCAATCGCATCGGAGTATTTGAAGTTGCGATTGCGATCAATCGCAATCGGAGCAGGAGCGATCAATCGCAATCGGAGGAGAATCATTGCATCGGAAAGCGTGATATGTGGGCCCAGGGCGGAGTCATATATAATGAATTTGGTTTAATAAAGGTTTAATCGTATTGGCAGCCAATCCTTATGGACGTCGGGTTATTTGCAAATAAATTGCATATATTATATATGTTGAATAACGTTTGAATATGATCCGGGGGCATAACACATATGATATATAATGGTTATTGAGTTATATATATAACACGGTTGCGATAAGCTACGTGGTCTCTAGACCCATGGACCTTAGCTTTACGGGAGGGCGATTATTAACGCTTGTGATATATGTATGTTCCGGCCTGCGGAACCTGCCACATCAACAAGACACTAATGGCATAAAAGGGATTGGAATTCCTCCAGATTTACAGTCAGCGGATATAAAAGGCACATTTACACATATGCAGCAGTTACACCACAGCAGAGGACAGAAGAGCAAACAGATCTGAAAGAAGATAAAACACATTCATAGAAAAGACAAAGACAGCCAAAGAAAAGACAAATGCGTACCAATTCAAAAGACTAAATGAGTTGAGATGGAGTTCTCATTTAAATTTGAATGTAAATGTTTTATTTAAAGTTTTATTGTTTGTGATGCATTGGCAAGTCTCCGAGAGAAAAAAAACTCCCACTGTAATGTTAAAATTGACACCTACAGTTATAATTTCTGAGTAAGCTGATAAAAGGAGTGAGAAGGCAGAAGGCAAAGAGACATGACTTTCCATTTCGAATTCCAAGCAGAATACAAACAGTCATGTGAGGAAATCTATAAATAATATCATCTTGATATGTAGAGAGAGTTTTTGAGAGTAAGAGAGAGTAAATCAAGAAAAGGCAGAATATAGAAGGATAAGGCAGAGAAGATTAAGAAAATCAGAACAGAAGGAGAAGCTACAAAACAGGGCTGATATCTAAGGTAAATCAACAAACTTTCAGTTTGATAAATTGAGGAAGTTGGAGCTTCCCTATCAATTTGTAGCTTGATAGATGTCAGTTGTAGCTGACTGAGGTAGGAGCCTCCTGTAGGTTGGTGCCTGCAGAAAATTGATGGGAGTTGGAGCTTCCTTGCAAGTTGTAGCTTGCAGAATTGAGGATAGAGCCTCCTGTAGGTTGGTGTCTACAGAAAACAGTGGTGAGAGGGAGTTGGAGCTTGCCCTTGCATCACAACAATAATAAGATGTGGTTTTCTCCCTTTATGGGTTTCCACTTATATCTGGTGTCTCTGTGCATGATATTTATGTATTGATCTGATATGTAGCATTTTCTTAATACCTGTTGCTCTCATATTAAGTCTACTGCTCTATTAAACTAATACTTTCTGATTACATTCTAAAATTACTCTCACATCAAATAGAGTTTGAAATGAAGGTGTAAATAAGTTTAATGAAAAGTTTAAGAGATCAGGAATGTATTGACTTTTGTGACCACATAAAAACATTGCAAGAGCTACCACCTTGTCCTATTTACAGTGGTCTTTATTGAATGTATGCACTTTGTGATTGGTTGTATTTGTGAGTTTTGAATCCACTGATGGAGTGGCCTACCAACAGGAAGGCAAGGTTTTGAAGCTAAGAGGATTGTGTTTGGCCTTCTTCTGAAAAAGGGTAAGAGTGTCTGATGCCTCCAAACACCAAAGCATGGCGCCCTTCCACAAGAAACCCTTTAGCGTCTTTATCCTTGTTAGCAGTGATGTTTTCATCATGGATATTGGTTGATTGATGTACAAAGGTTGGGAAGGCAACATTTTGAAGAAACAGAGTCTTACACCAAAAGAGGACATTTCACATTACACCTGGTATCATTTTTGTCTTAAACAAACAGAGGGTTGACAGGCTGAGATAGAGTTTGTGTTTGAAAACACATTTCAATAACTTTTGAGGCAGTAAAAGCCTTGTTGTGAGTCAAGATGTGTTGGTATGAAAAGGGTCTTAGGGCTGTGTTACAATTTGCTAAAAGAGGGGTGGCCTTTTTCTTGCCCCAAGAAAACTTAAAGCTACCCTCGAAACTGAGATGGAAAACATAGCTTCTGTCAGCCTTATGCAGTGAAGTAAGCAGTGTTTGGAAGGGTTGACCATTTTGTTTAAAAGATCAAAGATTTGATGTGTTTTATAAAGGTAAAACAGTGAGAATGTAAGTTCTTATTGCTGTGAGAAGCCCATGAAACTGCCTTCTAAGGAATATTGAAAGATGGAGGCGCTATTTCAAAGGCAGAGACTTAGTACTTGAAAAATGAAGCAACAGTATTATTTTCAGCCATGGAGGTCATACATATGTCACTTGTTTATTGATCAAAAGTTTCTTCTGTGTGTTAAAGGGGCAAAAAACAGTGCTTTAAGCTTTCCATTCCATGAAGCATAGTCAGTGAGTAAAGCTACCATTGCAATTTGGAGATATTTTCAAAATGGATACGAGAAAATAGAGAAGTATAAAGAGGGTAGTGTTTTGGTTTAAGAAGGATTTTGTTATTGTTGAAAGCTACAAACTTTTGTTGCCACATCATAAAAACACAATAAGCTCTATTACCTTACCCTTTTACACAGTGACCTTCATTGTGTATATACTTTTTGGTTGACTGTGTTTATGCTTTTAAATATACTTGTTGAATGACATACAAAGGTAGGACAAGATTTGTTTTGCAAAGAGAAGAGACCTAATATCATAAAAAGTCATCCCACACAACATTTTGAAATCAAATTCACCTTGATCAAACAATGATTGAGAGGTGAAACAGAGTTTGGTTTAAAGAAGGCATTCCAAAGACTTGGAAGCAGTTTGGTGTTTCAGGAGCACATCTAGATCAATATGTCCCTCTAGGCAAGACAATAGGAGCAACATGACAGTGGTGAAGATGAGCAGCAGCAGGAACCAGAGGAGGAGAGTGCTGAATAGCAGCAACTCATCAGTTTGAGCAGCAGCATAAGGATGATGATTAAGGACGACAGTTTCAAGAAGAAAAGAAAGAAAGACACCTTTAAACTTGGAGTTTGGGCCCAAGCTTTAGAACATGTTTCCAAGGACCCTTGAGGGTCATACACACCGATTTTGGGCCCATTTTGACAACTTTTGGTTTTTTTGGCATTTTTGAGCTTTTGATCAAAAACTCATAAATTCGCCATTTCATTTTGAGGATTCGTCAAGTGAGGAGAATTGTACCATTGGATGCCATATTTTCATGATCAGGTCCTCAGCGATTTTCAAAGCATTTGAAGATCATTTTCCCCCTCAAAACGGCGAAAAATGCTCACTTTTTGCACATTCTGCCCGGCATATCAGCACTCCGCAATTTTCTGGCTTTTTACACACAGGTACAGATTTGGAGGACCTCCAGGCATCAGATTGAGGTGATTTTAGTTGCGCCAGAAAGTAGACACTCAAAGCTCTCCAACGAGCTATCATGAGCTTCGTTTCGACATCAGGAAGGCTACCAAATGTTTCCGGCAAGTCAGAGGACCTTTTTCTGATATAAATTTGAAGTATTTTTGTGATTTTTGAACCTCAAAAATCTGCTTTTTCCAAATGTGCGTTTAGCTATTTTTGCACTTGGAAAATGTTACAAAGTCAATTAAATTCCCTTTTTTAGCAATTTTTAGATATTTTATGAGATATTTTTGTGCCTTGGGCTTTGCAAAGCCTCAAGGACAAGTTTAGATATTTTGATTAGGCCAATGAGGATGGAAGTTGAACCATGAGGTTTTCCTCACTTGGGCCTATTTATTCCACAAGGCTCTCATTGTAAACAAGGCTGAACTTGAGAGAAGAAGCAATATATTGGTCATATGAGCTTTGAAGAACATACTTGTGTTATGATTTTGGACTACCTCTTGGATGCTTTTGATGAATGATGAAGGATTGTTGATGGATTCCATGACATGGTAGAATGGTATAGTGTTTCTTGCTTTGTTGTTGTCTTCTAGTTTTCATTCATGATACATGCTTCTTGCTGCTATAGATCAGTAGAGATTAATTTTTAGATATGCCCATGGAGGCACCTCAAAATTCCTGAATCTTCATAGCTTTATGTTTTCTTCTTCCTTAGTTATACTAAAGAATTCTTAACTGCTCTTTAGTAACTTAAGGTATTGTTGCTAGTTTTATTCAAAAGTTCTATGTATGTTGAGTAGGATGTATGGTGTGCCCTGCCTACCTATGATTGTCCATAGTTCTTTCCATAAAACTATCTCTTTGACTGATTAGCTTATCATCTTGTTGAACCAAGGAGGCCTAGTCCCGATCTAGCCCTTTGCCTAAAACTATGAAAGCTTGTTTGTCCAAGTGCCCAATAACTTAAAGACTGTGTTTAGGCGTTCCGGCATAGTTTTATGAGTTGTTAGTCTATCTTATGTGTTTTCCCCAAAGTCTGATAGCCATTTCCCAAAGTTAGAGGGTCTTATACTTCTATGCATGGCTGGAATGTTTGTTTCAATGTGTTGATTAGTTTATAGTTACATGTTGCATGATTAAGGGTTTTCTTTACCATGTTTATGTTATCTATTAAACCAATGATGCTTGAAACTCTTTGTTATTCACAAACTTGATGTCCATTTACTCCATTTTTCCCAAAGATCCTTTCTACCTTGAATCAAATCGGCCCTTCAACAGCTTTGCATCATCATCTGATAGCCTTCTTGACCCTTTTGACCCCATAGCCCAGTTAATCCACACCTTGTTATCAGTTTTATATCTTTGATCAGTTTCATCCCTCACAAACTTAAAAACACAAAAAATCAAAAACTTACTTCATAACTAGCCTAAAATCAGAAACAATAAGCAAACAAACATAGATATCCTTTACACATATAGAGAGAGCCCTCTCTGAGTCCAGGAAGGCTAGGTCCTTGGGCTCCAAAGCTTGGTTTGATGTTACATCGTCATTTGGCTCACCAATCGGCCAAATCACGTGACCCTAACAACTTCCGTATATGCAAATATTTCATATATGCACATATTTTTTGTATATGTATAACTTCCATATATGCACTTCTTTCATATATGTGCATATCAAGAAGTTGTGAATATACAATATATGCACATATACAGAAGTTTCACATATACAAAATATATGCACATATACGGAAGTTGCACATATACAAAAGATATGTGTATATTCAGAAGTTGTGCATGAATGGAAGATATGTGCATATACGAAAATTAAACATATACATAATATATGCACATATATGCATATACACATGAACAACTTCTATATATGCACACATATTTTATTTATGTGTGGATTCCGTATCTGCGCATATCTTTTGTATATGTGCAGCTTTCATATAGAAGTTGTGTAACTCTCGTATATGCACATGTTTTTTTGTATATGCACAACTTCCATATATGTGCATATAAATAAGTTGCACATATACACTAGATACACATATACAAAAGATACGTGCATATATAAAAGTTGCGCATATACGCAAGATATGCACATATACGGAATATATGCTCATATACAGAAGTTGCGCATATACAGAAGATCTGTGCATATATGGAAGATATGCGCATATGCACATATATGCACAACTTCTGCATATTAATACACCTTCTATACATGCAGACATATTCTATATATGTGTATCTTCTGTATATGCGCATATCTTTTACATATGTATATCTTATATATATGCATATCTTCCATATATGAGTAGATTTTGTATATGTGCAACTTTTGTAAATGCTCATATATTTCATATATGTGAAAATTTTGTATATATGAGTGTTTGTGGTTGTGTCTATAGGTGTTGAGATCAAGTGAAGATGAAGAAGATCGCTTGAGTGGAGCACGAGGATTCTGCTTCGAATTCAAGATCCTTCCCCAACCTGTGAGGAGGAAAGGTGTCATTTCTCTTCCTCATATTATTCTGTCTGGTGATCTAATCAACCAAAAATGACAATATTGTTCAAACTAATAACACAATAAAACCAACAACTTCTATGCGCACTGTCAAATCAACAAGTTTTATGGACATTATAAAATACTACTAAGACTATAGAACGTAATCCCAACTGACATGGCATCCCTTATAAATTAAAACTCCCCGATCTTATAAGGGATCCTTTGTCAAAAGATGAATAAAATATCTTTATTGGCAAGCAACAACAACCCTTCTTTGATAGGAGGTTTGCCACATAAATTTGTTCTCTATAGACCTGATTAAAAGTCACTGTCTAAAAAGTCACCATCAAGGTTTCAGTTCGATGCATCCAACATAGTCACTGTCTGAAAAAGTCCCCATCAAGGTTTCAGTTCGATGCATCCAACATATGAGAGCAGGTGTATTAACTTAGGTTAGCTCCATAATGATAATGATGCAGGGGCATTAGGCACTAGCCAACAATGTAGGAGGTTTTTTCCACATGTTGTGGCTAGGAGGGTTCGAAAACATTTGAATTGTAATAGCTAGGTGTCAATACCTCAGCTGACTGTTCCATTTAGATCAGCTAGGATAGATAGAAGTCGAATAGTTCAGTTCTTATCCATCTGTCATGTTTTAGTTGGTAGAATTATTGTAATTAGACTTTTGATCTTCCTGGATGGTCCTCACAGAGGAACCGAAGAGTCCTATGTTGATGCATATAAATGTAATCCCTTGGATGTATTTCGAGAGGAAGGGGGGAGAAAGAAAGAGGAGAAGAGAGGGTCCTGCAATAAATCTGTGCATTGCTTCTAGTTAAATGAATTTCAATTTCTGTTGAGTATCTAACTGTCTTGTGTCGTGATTTGTGAAGAAATTGGTTTAACTGTGAAGTGATTGGACTCTATATATATATATATATATATATATATATATATATATTTTGAATTAACCTGCCATATAGGTTCTGTATCCCTCGGTCCATTATTTCTCTTAAATTAAACTGGATAAACCCTGTTGAATTAATACCACCCGCAGGCGGGGTCTGTGCAGAGGAACCTTGGTCGTTAAACCCTGTTTAAATGGTAGAATTCCCGCTTCAAAAAGATACAGAATGATTTCGCTATCGGAACCCTGACTAGAGGTTAGACATGAGTTAATAAATGAGAAGGATAGTACAACCGATGTGAACCCTGGGTAAATCACTGTACCAAAACCACAACGGATTTGTGAAGGTGGATTTCCCATATCGCACCGCTTTTGTGGGATAGGCGGTATTTTCTGAACGCGAGCGATTCCATTCAGAGTTCAACATGTGGCTTAGGTTAAATTCCAAACCGCTCTTTAAATTGCGCCATCGCGTGTTAAAGTTCGTATCAGGACGCCGAGCGATATCAAGGAGAGGCGTTGATTTGGGAAAGAGCCATCGGACGGTGACCACTTGATGAAGATGCACATACGATAACTGAGATGCATGGACGATAAACGAGGTACGGTGCGTGCATTTGATTGGACCATTGATATATATATAGGTGGGACCCAGAGCCACGGGTTTATTACAAAGTTAAATGTTTATAAAGTGTTGGACTATTAATATAAAGGCGGAGATATAATTAAATTTCCAAAGGGTGCGGATAATGTTTATTTATCAAATTCCACGAATTAGATAAATAATATTCCAAGAAGAAAATAAAAGAAGACCATGTAGACCAAGGAACGGGTTGTTAGGAAGAAATGCTGACAGAGCGACGACTGCAGTTGACCATCTCTCCTTAGGGGTCCGAAATTCGGCCTTTGTTGCATCATTGTGGTATCAGAGCGTGTTCTGAGTTGTTTTGCTGACATGGAAATCCGAGTTGGTAGAGGTGCTGGCAGAAGGAGACTTGTTGCCAACGCAGAGGTGTTGGGGATGTTGCAGAGGGTCAAGGCCAGAATGGATGCCATGGAGCGCAGACAACCCAGAGATCCTGAAGACATCAGTGAACCTGAAACAGAAGAAGCGGAAGAAAATGTTGAGATTCCTCCTGACATGAGGCTCCTTAGAACTGTTCTGGGCTTAAGTGTCGAGTTATGCAGGGGGATTAAATCTAGAAGAACTAGTAGACTGGATTAATGAAATGAACAAGTGCTTCGATTATGAAGAAATAAGAGAAGATAAAAGGATCAAGTTTGTAGTGACAAAGCTGAAAGGACATGCTGCACTTTGGTGGGATGGAGTGCAGGTAGAAAGGAGGAGAGTTGGCAAGCAACCTATCAAGAGCTGGACCAGGATGATGGCTAAATTAAAAGGTAAATTCTTGCCTAGTGATTATCGGCTGACATTGTATAGGTAAATGCAGAACCTGAGACAGAGGTTGCTGACAGTAAAGGAATACACAGAGGAATTCTACAGAGTAAACATAAGAGCTGGGCAATTTCAAGACACACCTGAGAAGACTGCCAGATATGTGAATGGTCTCAAGCTGGAGATCCAAGATGAAATTGGTCTTCTGTCTCCCAAGACAGTGGAAGAGGCCTACCAGATGGCCTTGAAAGCAGAGGAGAAACTCCTGAGGAAACAGTCTGCCAAGAAGAGAGGTACTTTCCATGGGAAGGGAAGTCAGGGTGGCAAAGGAAAGCCTGCTGCACCCAAGGATGGAGCTAACAGTATCTCACCTCAGAATGCATATGCAGAGGATGATGCAAGGGGCAGAAGGGGTTCTTACAGAGGAAAAGGAAGAGGAGGTAGAGACAGAGGCAGAGGTAGAGAATTGAGGTGCTATAGATGTCAGCAAGTGGGACACAAGCACTATGAATGTCCAGAGAATGTGGGTGCTGGTCCAAGAAATGTTGTTGTTGCCCAGTTTGGAGAAGAAGCGGAAATTGAAGAGAAAATTCTTCCAGAGAGGGGAGAATCCTTGGTGGTTAATAAGGTCCTGTTGAAGCAAGCCAAAGAATTCACTGAGCTTGCACAAAGGAAGACTTTGTTTCGAAGCATATGCAAAGTCCAAGGGAAATGTTGCGAGCTAGTTATTGATAGTGGTAGCACAGACAACCTGGTTTCCACTGAGGTGATAGAGAAGCTGAAGTTGAAGACAAGGGAGCATCCAACTCCCTACAGAGTGTCCTGGCTACATAAAGGGCACCAGCTGGTTGTGAAAGAACAGTGTGAAATAGAGCTGCAAATGGGCAAGTACAAAGATAAGGTCCTGTGTGATGTAATGCCCATGGATGTGTGTCACATACTACTGGGTAGACCTTGACAGTTTGACAGAGCAGCAGTACATGATGGCAAGAAGAACACTTACAAGTTATTCAAGGATGGGGTACATCATACATTGATGCCCATGGAAGAAGGAGATCCATCCAGCAGAGTGATTGATCCAAGGACCTTGTTGCTGAACGGGAAGGAATATCTATAGCAGATAGAAGAAGAAGAGGTAAGCTTTGCTTTAGTTTGCAAACCTAAGGTATTTCTTACTTCTACAAATATTTCTGATTTGCCAATATAAATCCAAGAGATGTTATACAATTATTTTGACATTGTTGTGGATGATTTACCTGATAAGCTGCCACCTGTGAGAAAGATCAGCCATCCAATAGATTTTATCCCTGGTTCAAATCTGCCAAATAAGGCAACCTACAGAATGACTCCCAAGGAAAATGAGGAAATCAGGAGACAAGTACAAGAATTGGTAGACAAAGGACTGATCAGAGAAAGTTTGAGTCCATGTGCAGTACCAGCAGTGCTGAGCCCAAGGAAAGATGGGGGCTGGAGGATGTGTACTGATTCCAGGGCAATCAATAAGATCACCATCAGGTACATATTCCCTTTGCCTAGAATTGAGGATTTAATGGATTGTTTGAGTGGTGCTAAATATTTCCCAAAGATAGATTTAAAAAGTGGATACCATCAGATCAGAATAAGAGAGGGTGATGAGTGGGAAAATGCCTTTAAAACAAATGAAGGACTATATGAATGGATGGTAATGCCTTTTGGGTTGACAAATGCACCTAGCACTTTTATGAGGCTTATGAATGAAGTATTGAAGGAATTCATTGGTAAATTTGTGATAGTGTATATGGATGATATATTAGTTTTCAGCAGAACTAAGGAAGAACATTTAAGACATCTTAATCATGTGTTGAAGAAGCTGCACCAAGAGAAACTGTTGATCAATTTGAAGAAATTCTCATTCATGAAGGAAGAGTTGGTGTATTTGGGTTTTGTTGTTTCTGCAGAAGGATTGAAGATGGACCCAGAAAAGGTTAAGGCAGTTGTGGAGTGGCCTTCACCTAGGAATGTTTTTGAGGTAAGAAGTTTCCATGGACTTGCTAGTTTTTACAGAAAGTTTATAAGAAACTTCAGTAAGATAAATGCACCCATAATTGAGACAATAAAGAAGAACAAACAACCATTTAAATGGACTGCTGAAGCAAAGAGAAACTTTAAATTTTTGAAGCAAAAGATAACAGAGAAGCTTATTTTGACTCTACCTGATTTTACTAAACCATTTCAAGTGAAGTGTGATGCCAGTGGAGAGGCCATTGGAGCTGTGTTGAGTCAGGATGATAGACTTGTGGCCTATTTCAGTGAAAATTTGAATGACACCAGGAGAAATTATTCCCCTTATGAGAAGGAATTCTATGCAATTGTTTAGGCATTGAAGAAGTGGAGACATTACTTGATGTCCAGGGAATTTTTATTGTATTCTGACAATCATGCTTTGCAGTATATTGTACAGCAGCCCAAGTTGAAGCATAAGCATGCCAAATGGGTTGATTATCTCCAAATTTTTAATTTTGTTTTGAAACATATAAGTGGCCAAGCAAATAAAGTAGCTGATGCTTTGAGTAGGAGGCACATGCTTGTTCAAGAAACTAATTTTGAAGTTGTAGGGTTTGATTTTCTCAAGGAATTGTATAAAACAGATCCAAATTTTAAGGAAGCATTTGAGGCTTGCAGTAACCCTGTTTTAGCAGACAGAAGCCAGTGGCTGGATTATTTCCTGCAGGAGGACTTGTTATTCAGAAGAAATCAACTGTGTGTACCAAAATGTTCCATGAGGGAAAATTTGATCAAAGAAAAGCATAGTGGTGGACTTGCTGGACACTTTGGTACTGATAAAACATATGAGCAGCTGAGTCATTTTTATTTCTGGCCCAAGATGAGAATAGAAGTGGACAAGTTTGTGAATAATTGCAAAATCTTCCAATATGCTAAAGGAAGGAGCCAGAATACAGGATTGTACACTCCCTTGCCTATTCCAAACAGGCCTTGGGACATGGTGAGTATGGATTTTGTTCTAGGATTTCCCAAGACTCAGAGAGGGAATGATGCAGTCTTTGTTGTGGTGGACAGATTCTCCAAAATGGCACATTTTATTCCAAGCTATAAAACTAGTGATGCCACCCATGTTGCTAACCTGTTTTTCAAAGAAGTTGTTATATTGCATGGGTTGGCCAAGAGTATTGTTTCAGACAGAGACACCAGATTTGTGGGTCACTTTTGGAGGACATTGTGGAAGAAACTTGGTACCAAACTGAGTTTCAGCTCATCTTATCATCCCTAGACTGATGGACAAACTGAGGTAGTGAATAGGAGTCTGGGAAATTTGTTGAGAAGTCTTGCAGGAGAGCATCCCAAGCAGTGGGATCATATTTTTCCCCAGGCAGAATATGCATATAATGACTCACCAAACAGAAGCACAGGACAGAGTCCATTTCATATTGTTTATGGAATGCACCGCAGAGGAATATCAGAGTTGAGAAACTTGGGAAAGTCAAAGCTAAGGAGTGCTGATGGTGAAGAATTTGCTTCAGAGATCCAGGCCATACATGAGCAGGTGAAACAACAACTACAAAGCAGCAGCCTCAGATACAAGAGCAGAGCAGACTTGAGCAGAAAAGAAGTTCATTTTGAAGTAGGAGAACTGGTTTTGGCACACTTGAGAAAGGAGAGATTCCCAAAGAAGCAGTATAAAAAATTGAAGTTCAAAAAGATTGGGCCATGCAAGATACTTAGAAAGTTTTCTGCAAATGCTTATGAGATTGAATTGCCACCTGATGTTGGAATATCTCCCATTTGTAATGTTGTAGATTTGTACAAGTATGAGGATGATGGTGCAGAAGAAAGATCAACAGACAAGGAATAGATTGAGTGGAAGGAGCAGCTACCTCCAGCACAACCATTGCAACCAGAGAGGATATTGGACAAGAGAGTGTTCAGAAGGACCAGAGGACAAGAGTACTTTCAGTACTTGATCAAATGGAAGGACAAGCCAGAGGAAGATGCTACTTGGATGACTGAAGGAATGTTGCAGAAGATAGGCAGATCAGTGGACGAGCTCATGGACAGGAGCCCATGAAGAAAATTGCCCTCGGGAGTCTAATGCAAGGGCATTAGGCACTAGCCAACAATGTAGGAGGTTTTGTCCACATGTTGTGGCTAGGAGGGTTCGAAAACATTTGAATTGTAATAGCTAGGTGTCAATACCTCAGCTGACTATTCCATTTAGATCAGTTAGGATAGATAGAAGTCGAATAGTTCAGCTTCTATCCATCTCATGTTTTTTAGTTGGTAGAATTATCAGAATTAGACTTTATCTCTCCTCGACTGGCCCGTAGGAACCGAAGAGTCCATGATGCATATAAATGTCAGTTCTTATCCATCTGTCATGTTTTAGTTGGTAGAATTATTGTAATTAGACTTTTGATCTTCCTGGACGGTCCTCACAGAGGAACCGAAGAGTCCTATGTTGATGCATATAAATGTAATCCCTCGGATGTATTTCGAGAGGAAGGGGGGGAGAAAGAAAGAGGAGAAGAGAGGGTCCTGCAATAAATCTGTGCATTGCTTCCAGTTAAATGAATTTCAATTTCTGTTGAGTATCTAACTGTCTTGTGTCATGATTTGTGAAGAAATTGGTTTAACTGTGAAGTGATTGGACTCTGTATATATATATATATATATATATATTTGTTGAATTAACCTGCCGTATAGGTTCTGTATCCCTTGGTCCATTGTTTCTCTTAAATTAAACTGGATAAACCCTGTTGAATTAATACCACCCGCAGGCGGGGTCTGTGCAGAGGAACCTTGGTCGTTAAACCCTGTTTAAATGGTAGAATTCCCGCTTCAAAAAGATACAGAATGATTTCGCTATCAGAACCCTGACTAGAGGTTAGACGTGAGTTAATAAATGAGAAGGATAGTACAACCGACGTAAACCCTGGGTAAATCACTGTACCAAAACAACGACGGATTTGTGAAGGCGGATTTCCCATATCGCACCACTTTTGTGGGATAGGCGGTATTTTATGAACGCAAGCGATTCCATTCAGAGTTCAACACGTGGCTTAGGCGAAATTCCAAAACCGCCCTTTAAAGTGCACCATCACGCGTTAAAGTTCGTATCAGGATGCCAAGCGATATCAAGGAGAGGCATTGATTTGGGAAAGAGCCATCGGACGGTGACCGCTTGATGAAGATGCGCGGACGATAAACGAGGTACGGTGTGTGCGTTTGATTGGACCATTGATATAGATAGGTGGGACCCGGAGCCAAGGGTCTATTACAAAGTTAAATGTTTATAAAGTGTTGGACTATTAATATAAAGGCAGAGATATAATTAAATTGCCAAAGGGTGCGGATAATCTTTATTTATCAAATTCCACGAATTAGATAAATAATATTCCAAGAAGAAAAGAAAAGAAGACCACGTAGACCAAGGAACAGGTTGTTAGGAAGAAATGCTGACAGAGCGACGACTACAGTTGACCATATCTCCTTAGGGGTCCAAAATTCGGCCTTTGTTGCGTCAGATAAGATGTATATAATTTTTTCATATTGAATTTTAAATACTCAATATTGATTATATCACCTGACAGAAAGAGACAAGACAAGACTAATGTCAATTGGGATTACTTTACATGGTATTTGGCCATAGACTTCATGTATAATTAGATGTCAGATTTTTAATCCTATTTGATATATTTTTATTTATTTACCTTACCTCTTTATACCTCTTTTATATTTATTTATTTACCATACCTCTTTTATAAATATGGTATTTAGCCACAAGACTAATGTCACTTGGGATTACGTTCTATGGTATTTGGGCCATAGACTTCATATATAATTAGATGTGAGATTTCTAATCTTATTTGATATATTTTTATTTATTTACCTTACCTCTTTATACCTATTTTATATTTATTTGTACCTCTTTTATAAATATGGTTTTTAGCCCATGGTATTAATAATAATTTGTCCCATGGTATTTGGCTCATAGGCTTCACCTAAATAAAACCTCTTTTTTGAGTTAATGTAAATATAGAGGTTTATGGACTAAATATAAAAACCGATTTTATTTATTTACCATACCTCTAGATTATTTATATTTTTATTTATTTACCACTTCCGGAGTAATAATAAAAATATGTTTTATTTATTTACCATAACTATGGTTTATTTGTATTTTTATTTATTTACAATATCTCTTCTATAGTAAGTATAAAAAGAAGTTTTATTTATTTACCATACATCTAGTTTATTTATATTTTTATTTATTTACCATATCTTTTTGTGAGTGTTCGTAAAAATCTTCATATTTTAAATTTATATTGTTTAAATTTATTTTTAATGAATTTTTAATTGTGGCTTTATATGGTTATCTAACTAATTGTTTTAGGAGACAGTATTTATTTAGTTTTTTTTCTTTTAATTTTATTTAGTTTTTTTATTTTATTTTGGTTTCGAGCATACTTACACATCGGGGTCATAGTAGAATGGGGCGCAATAAAGAAAAGTAAATTAAATTTTTATTTTAAATTATTTTTTATTACTTACAAGTATAAAAAAATTAATATATGAATTGAATATATATGTAAACATGTAACAAGATACTTCACCATAAAGATTATTAATTATAAATAGGCATTGTTATAATATCATTGCTAAATATCATGGCTTATTAATACCAGTTATCTAAAAAACTATTCATGTTATATGCTATTTTTATTTATAAAATAAATTTAATTAATTGAGTAAAAAAGGTATAGCTACCTTTCAATTAAATCTCAACTTTTTTTTATTTTTCATCACTATTAAGAATATTTTAGAATATTGAGTAGAAGTTAAATCCATACCATTCACTGACAATTATTTATAATTGAATTAAAACTCTATTTCACTATCTCTTTATTTTATATTTAGAATTTTATAAACAAAAGAATTTTGATTAGTAATTTTAAAAATAAATTATTATTTAATACAATTTAAGTGAGCCAAAATATTAAAAACTTGGGTTAATTTGGTATTTACTTTAATTATGATTTTAAAATGAAATTGTTTATAATTTGAATGAACTTTGATTATGATTTTTAAAATGAAATTGTTTATAATTTGAATGACCAAATGTTAAAGAACATATATTTTGTCTTAAAATATTAAGAATTTAAATTTAAAAAACAGTAGAGTATAATATATACACCTATGTAATCTGTAACAAGTATATACACTAGAATCAAATCAAATAATTATTAAAAAGCATTTAACATATACATTCAAAATATAAAAATTGCAGCATATATTCATCTTAAACATTCCATACATCATTGTAACAATCATTGTTATGTAATGGATGAGTAATTACAAACTTTTCATTTGGTAGACTTCTTAACCAAAAACAGATAATATTAATTTTTGGCGAGGAAGTGTAACATTGCGAAACAACAATCTTACTATTTCAAAAATGTAATCTAAAAGTGTTCCGAGGTTTCCTAAAACATTAAAACTACAATCCCTACAACTAATGAGTCGCAATCATAGATTCATGTGTGTCTGATACTGGGGAAGGTGACTGGAAACGCAAGATTTTTAATTAACTTGTTGACATAGTTTCACTGTGCCTTAAATAAAAGTTCATCTGCTCCAAAGAGAGCAGATGAATAGCTCCAAAGAGACGTTTTTGCAGATATTGATCCATTTACATCATAAAAATGATCAGCAGCAACACTATAATTAACTTGTTCGAGCATCCATGGAGGGGCTACCAATAGTCCCTCTGCCATGTTTCCCACAATATTCAGCAGATACAATAGTATGTCGTCGTCTAAGGTCCTCCAATACTCCTCCAAAACAAAACATGAAAACCAAACTGAATTCGATGTGCAAACTACTGTTTATTCTTCATTATTCCCGGACTCATGTGCAGGGACCACAGTGTCTACATGAATAGGGATCTCATTCTTCGTCGCCACGGGATCAAGGGATCGATCGTCACTACGATATATTTCTTCTGAAGGCATATGAAACTCAGCTGCAGGGAGGGCGACAGCAGCCTGGATGTCCTTTGGGGACAATGTGGTAGGGCGAGGCAACGATGAGGCGATGTGCGGAAAATTGATTAAATGCAACCCCTTGATGCTCAGAGCCGCTACGTCGTGGGCTTGAGCTGCCATCTCTGGTGTGGGGAATGTCCTCAGCCAAATTATGGACTTCTTCTTCGGCTCTTGGATCTCTGAAACCCATCTGCCCCAAGTTCTCATTCTCACTCCTCTGTAAACAGAGTGCCCCTTTCCTTTATTGCTCACCACCTATTCCTCCTGATCTCCATTACACCTGGCATGAGACTCTACTTCGGCAGGCTCGTCTCCATCGCGATCCTTCATGGCCTCATACCCATACCCTTCCAAGAACTCAGGATCTCTCTGCAACAACCACAACGATGCCCCACTCACCCTCCAACACCTTCAGGGCCACGGTCATCCATGGCCTCTAGTCAGGATTGTCCTGAATACACTAGAACACTAGAATTCAACCTTGGTTAGTTCTGTACTAAGACAGTAGAGCGCATTGTGAATATTGTAGCCCGCGACTCTGGTTGATCTCTACGAGGGCGCCAAATAAATTTCAAATTTTAAATTTCAAAATTGAGGGAATGATTTTCATGGATGGGTACTTGATGGTCATCAGGCAGATGGATACATGATGCATATGTTTTTCCAGACTAGAAACAGAGATGTACTTTTCCGGAGGCCGGAGAAGACGTTCGATGGGTCCATGAAATGGAGGCGAGCCTTATTATTTCAGTTGCTATCCGCCCATTAATGCTTCCAGGCACGGAATGGCTGCCGTTAGATTAACGCTGTTGATGATCGTGTGGCGGTGTGGCGGCCATTCCCTGGGAGCATTAATGGGCGGATAGCAGCTGAAATAAGGCTAGCCTGAAATGGAGGTCTAATAAATACTCTGAGGCATTTAATAAACACATAATTTATTGGTTGCCTCAAATCATTTCCTATTAATATATATTCAATCAATACCTTCCAAGTGTCACCTAGACATAGGATTTCTTCATTATCATGCATCATTGTGAGGTGTGCCAAATTAAGTGAAAAGTGAGAAAAATAAAAACTTAGGAATGCATGAGAATAATTTAACAATGGACAATAAAAGGGGTGAAATTTTTTATATACTTATGGAGAAGTAAATATATAAGGTGAACTAAATAAAGTGGTGATATTTTGGGTATACCAGCTTTGTTTTTTATTCCATAAAGTACTAGATTAAGCTAACAGATACAGATATCCGTTGGGAGGATGATTACAACACGTTTCTTTGGTTTTTTTAGTATAATTTTGAAATTGATTAAATATTCTTATTAGCCTTATTTGAGGAAGCACTATAATATTGAAATTGACTTTAAATTATCTTGGGTCTTCATGACCAATAAATGAAGGTCATATGATATTTTATAGATTTCAATATTTGGTGTCCATCGAGAGGGATATACATTAGGAATGAAATGAAATCACTCTAGATCATGTATGGCATGAAAACACATCAAAACATATGTATGCCACTATAGTACATCAAAACCATGTACCACTCGAAGTCTCTAATGCCTCACTTTGGGTACAAGGTATGAAAGATAATCTTGTACACTTAGCTCAAAGTTGTCATTTTTTTGGTAATATCCATCATAGTTGCCAATAACATAGAACACTTCCTTAAGGACATCAATAAAAAGTTTCCCAAATGGGTTTTGTACTAAATTTTGTAACCTCATGTCTAACATATATTTTCTAGTAAATTTCCCAATATCCTTTATAGGGGAAGGGAATTAAGGAGTGTGAAGATGAACATTTTGTGGTTGAATTTTTTTAATAGAGTAATAACTTTATAAAAATTAACTTTCTTGAAAGCATCTGCAATTATCTACCCTTGAAGTAAATAAACGAAAAGTTAAATTTAACCTTAAAGGGTGTCATGCCTCCAAAATTAATACGTGTTTAATGTATTTCCACTACCATTGGTAGTTGTGAAGGATCTTGGGAAAAGTTTCCATCATCTTAGTACTCCATTATGTGTATATTCCTTAAGTGAAAACTTGATTATATCTCATATTACATCATATATCTTCCCTCTATCATAGGATGCCACTTGGGAGAAATAGAGTAATATACACGAGGCTTAGTTACTTCAAGACAAACTCTCTATACCCTAACCTCGCTAATGGCATGGATAAAGATTAAACAAAGATAAAACTACTTTGATACTAATAATATCCATAGTATGTATAAAATGATATGAAATCAAAATATAAATGGAAGCACATAGAAATATTTAATAAAGTTGTTGTATCTCCATAATGTCATTCATTCAACCCTCTTTTCTTTCACTTTTCTTCAAAATATATCATATTACGCAGCTCCATAACCATGCACTAAGACCATCTACATAATTAAATATCGGTTTAGACACATTATTTTCCAATACATTTATTTTGGTATTTTGAGTGAATTTATAATTAAATATTAGAAAAATAATATCTATATATATATATATATATATATATATATATATAAGTTGGATGAGTTTTGTGACATGTGTAGGCATATTTGAAGATTCTAGGATAGTCACATTTGGCCTCCAAGACTTAAATTCAAATTTCATCTTCAAACTCTTGAAGATTTGAGGAATATTTGAGATCATTGGTCAAACACATTTCATAGAGAAAGATCATGGAAGTTTTCATAAGTGTCTCCTATCAAAGTTAGGAGTATGAAGAGATGATAATTTTTAGATGTCAACACATGGTTGTAACCACATGAGATATTTGTGGATATAGGAGAGATTTTTGGATCTACATTTATGAATTAGTTATCTTAGTTTTTTTATAAATAAGATTTCCTTCTCCTCTCAAAAGGTGTGAAAAGTTTGGTGTAACAAACGAAAATTTAAAAAAAATTACTCAACAGCTTAATTATTACCTTGCCTTAACAATTACATTATTAAATATATTATCCATTCGCAAATTAAATTAACCAAGGTAAATATTATTGGTTCTGAAATATTAAACCAACACTTAACAACTTATGTGGTTCGCTTGCAACTAAACCCCAATTATCATTCCGCTTTGGTTGCACACTTTTCAATTCCATTAAATGTCTCGATTTAAGTTTGTACTCTGCAATAACTGTCGTGGTACTGGCATATTAATATGGCACCAGTTGTGTGATACGTTTGGGATTGGGTTCGAGTTTTTATGGGCCACCTGCCCCTCCATACATTGTCCGATCTCTCGCGATCAACGGTGGTAAACACTCGGCAGGAAACAGAGTTCAAGGAAAAAACCTACCTGCTAGCTCACTAGACCTCATTTGTTCTGCTCCAACATTTGTATACTCTGCTACTGTTTAAGGTTTCCATTGCAAAATCCTATGTTCTACTGGCCAGCTGCAACTCTGATGAAAAGACTATATACCAAAGAATGGAGCTTTGCCCCGGTTCAACTTGCCCTTGGACCACAATCCAGAACTGGCAAAACCTCGGAGGTTATTCTGTCATGGACTTTTGATTTCACCCTTTGCTCATTATGGAGGTTCCTCCGTCGAACTCCTGAGTCTTCAAGCAAGTAAACCTCATCCGCTTGGCTAAATAGCTATTTTCTGTCAATTTTACTGTCTTTAAAGTCAGCTCTCTGATTTTTGGATTTGTTTTAGAATCGAATAAGCTCAACTCTCTCATACAGATATTGGGTTTACCCTCTATAGGTCGACGTTCCACAAATTTCCTAGGGTTTATAAGTTCAAGGTACTTATCGTTACAGATACACCTTTTTTTTAACTTGTTTAAAGATGATTCGGTCTCTCGTTCTTCGCCATCTATAAACTAATGGTTCCATGTTATTTTACAAATACCCTTGTTTCTGAATAACAGTTTTGGGTTTTAATTTCGTTGAACCTATTCACGACTAAAAGCTCCATGCTACCCTATAGGAATTTCCACATTGATTCGCTTAACCGCATGTACTCTTCCTTTTCACTAGTGGATTATGTTCTTTACTGATAAGCTATTAGTCTTTAGGGTTTCTGAATTAGTCTTTGCATATAGGAATCCCTTACTATCTCATAAGAGACAAGCTAATCTTTATACTAATAAATTTTACTGTAATAAAGAACAATGATTATGTCTTTGTTTTCTCAAAGTTAAGTTTTGAGTTTCTTGAAGTTTTTACACCAGATCCAATTTTCGGGTCTCGATTGTTTTCCTCCGAACTTTCCTTTATGAATTAATAATTTCGAAGAGACTGATATTTTGGAAGCGTTATAAATATTCATGGTTGGATTAGATTCTGTTTGGTTCATCTCTGGCATTGAGAACTGTATTATGAGAAATGTGTTTCAAAGGAATTCTGGTTTGATTTATATATAAATATTATCACTGTTTACTTGTTATAGTTGTCAATAAGCTCAATAGCAGTTAATAAATATTCACACGATTTATTTTTCTTCTCCTTGGTTTGTATTTACATGAATTCTGGTTTAATGGATTTATACTTGAACATTTAATACTTATAGACTAGCAGTATAACTCTAGAACAAGAAGGGTTTTTCTTTCTTCTAGGATTTGGTGACCGGACCACCTATTTAATTGTTTGAATATAGCTAGATTAGGAGGAACGATGCACTCCAGGTTTCTTATCTTACCCAGAATCGACAGTTCTCTACGACAGTTAAGATAGTCTTGCTTGAGTTTTTCGAAGTTTACATAGATGAAACAAATTTTCTATCACTTATACATTCTATTGTTCTTTCTCCTGTCTCTTAATATAATGATTATTTACTGTATAATGTTCTAAACATATTTCTGTTAACTCTGTTTTACTATATTCACTCCTGTATGGCTCTACACAATTTTGTCTTACATTAAACATCTCTGTTTTACATCCATATCTTAACATAGATTCTTAATGTAAAATTCTTATCATAATTTTACAGTACTATTAATAACTTACTAAATCCCTAAATAATCACAATACATCTTCATTTCTGACATTGGACCAATATAGTATAGCTTTCAAAAAATTACTTAATACCTGTGTACATTTCCTATAAGATTGTTTCCGCATATTTCTAACTACCAAAAATAGCCAGATACTTATCTGAATGTGAACACTGCTGATGATGTTCCACCCAACCTTCAAGAGAGGAAATTACGTCCTCCTCTTGCCCCCGTGATCCACTCCTAAAAAGGTATAGGTTGACAGTAGTTTCTGTTGTGACCTCAAGACACTTGTCCAGTCAGTACCAGAAACTCTCAGGAACGCTGAGTGATTTCCACTGATCACTACCAGCTCAGGAAATGCTCCACTCTCTTCCTTAGATCATGAACATAACCCCCATTCCTCACTTGACACAGTCTCTTATCCCCAGAGGATCAGGTAACTATTCAAACTGTCCAACCACCTTTTAGTTCTTGGAATAATTTTACCATCAACCTTTTTACTTTTTATGGAACCACTTTCCATAACCAATTTTATTTTTTCACATTTACAATAAAGAAAAATAAACTTTTCTAGAAAACATTAAATGTCTCAGTCTTTTCTTTTTAAAATAACAAAATGTCATTTCACTAGTTAACAACTAGTTAATACTAAATGCAGCTGTCACATTTGGGAGTTATGTTTATGCTTCAATGTAGAGTTTTCGATGTTAAGGATTGGCACTATGCTTATGATTGATGTGATGAATACCATTCTAGATCACTTTGATACAGGTGTGTCTTCATTTGGTGTTTGATCAAGAGTTTTATCAACATTCCACCTCTTGTGCACTTTCGAATGGTCACCTATTGAGTATGGGATGTATTCTAATGTTTCATTTTTTTAGTTCCTTTATGTTCATTTTAATTATTTTGATTAGATGCATTGTTTACATTTTGTCATGCTCATTCCATTTATGTTCTTTTGTAAGTTAAGCGTTATTGCTCTCATTTGCTTTTCAATTTGCTTGATAAATACTCATGAATGATTCTAATTTGATAATGCACACATTAGTAATTTCATTGATCTCTCACTACTTTCATAATAAGTTTCTTTTAAATTTCACAGTTTAAGATTTCAATGTTTTCTTAGTATATGATTTGTTCCTTTCTAAATAAAATTTACTTTCAAGTCATTAGAATATAATTACTTTCTTGTTGGTAAAATAGATTTACTTTCATGTCATTATAATAGATTTATTTTCATGTCAATAGAGTAAGTTTATTTTCATGTCAATTGTCATTTTAATTTCATACATTAAAATATTTATTTCCAATTTATGAATTAGAGAATTTCGAAAAAGAAAGGATGTGCACACTCTTAGACATTTTGTGCCATTGACAATGAAGTATACATAGGGGTTGAATTTCAATCAAGAATTACTTTTTAGCTTCAATCTCATTTTTACTACTTGCATTCATTTTTAGATGCATAGTTAAAATTCATGTTAAAAATGATTTAGGTGCATAAATTTCAATCAATTTTTGTACTAGAAGAGTTTCGGCACTAATCCATTTATGGATAGGAGATCTAGAATGATGACCAAACATTTCTTAGAGAGCAAGGATTACATTAGAGATTGATTCCAAAGAGTGACTATTCCACATAATTCGTCCATTCTTCAACAAATCCTCCGACCAAATCCAAATGTGCAGAAGATATCTCATGTCCTAATGGGCATTAAGCTATATTTTTCAAATTTGGATGTGAGCATACTAGAGATCTTGATTTGTAAATGGCTTCGTTGGAAATACTCCTACACTTAACAAAGAAAAGAAAAACAATTCTTTAAAATAGAGTAGGATGGAATAGGGAAATAAAACCAAGCTTGGTAGTGATTTTGAAAATTTTATTTAATTTATTTTCTTTAATTTTTCTTTTTTTTTGTGGTGCGGTAAGAGCCAACTCCTTCGTTAACCATTGGTAGGAATATCTATAATAAAAGGGCACAAGAGGAGTTTAGAGATCTAAAATTTGAGGTTTGACATCAATTCTTCTTACTTTAATTCCAAATTTCAAATGAATAAAGAATTCACAAAACTCCTGAGTGTGCTCTCTTCTTGTGTCTTGTTGTGACCTGGAAGATCATATGGATATGTTAGCCTTGAAAATGAAAATTTGCAATAAAAATCATAGATATCCAAAAAAAAAGAAAACAAAATCAAAACAAAACAGAACTAAGAAAACTAAATTTACCATTCATTCTTAAAAATTTTATTCAAATTTTGATTTCCACTTTTAATTAGATTTATCTCAAAAATTGTTAAAACAAATTCTTTTTCTTTATTTATTAAAAAAAATGAAACTTAGTTAAATTCTTTTCAAAAATTCTTAAATTAAGTTCTATATTTTATTAAATTAAAAAAAATAAAAATAAAAAACAAACCATGGAAAAAAATAAAAAAGCAAAAAAATTAATAAAATAAAAGAATTAACAATAAATCAAAACACAAAACAATAAAAAAAATTTAAAAAAAAAACATTAAAAAAATCAAATAATAAAAGGACCCACCACACATAAAACAAACAAAATAAAAAATAAAAAAAACAAACATTAAAAGAAAAGCCCATTAAAAAAACAAAAAAAACATTAAAAGAAAAGCCCATTAAAAAAACAAAAAAAACATTAAAAGAAAAGCCCATTACATAAAACAAAACAAATGACTCAGGTAACAAACCACACGACATAAATAGAAAGAGAGTTAAAAACAACGAAGGGCCAATAAGGATAGAAAACAAACAATGGTATGATGTACTGGTTGGAGGAAAATCACAAGTTTCGAATTCAACTTTTCATTTGGTTGCTCATACTTTGGCCATGAATCAACCTACAAATGAAAAAGACATTAAAAACAATTGAATCGAGTTTCGAGCTCTAGCTTGAAGGTCAAATACTGGTTTTTATAGTTGCATATGAAATTCCAATTAGGTGGGTGGTTACTATTTCTACGCACATAAAACACTAAGACTATAGTTTTCCACATTATAAGTGACGCACATATATTTTATTTTATTGTTAGTTTACCTTATCACTTGAAGGTGGGTTACTTGAATTTTTGTATAATGGGTTAGAAGTTCAAATTTGTTGGAGGTTAACATTTTGACACCGTAACTTATCCTTGTAACAATTTGGTTGTTGCCACATGGTATCATGTGATTAGTTTACATGGCAACGCAACATTGTTTCACCATGTCATCTTGCCATGTCACCAATCTACGTCAACATGTCCAATCACCATGCCACATCAGATATGAACAATGCATGTGGCACATTTTGGAGCTTCCATGTGGCATTCTCGTGTGCTACCACCTGGCACCCTTGCACAATTTTTCACTGTTTTGCTAAAACTTCAAATGACCATAACTTTCTCATATGACATATGTTTTGAGGCGATTCAAGCGTTATTGGAAAAATCTCGAGCTATACACGATGAGATAGTTTTCATTAGCATTTGAGACAATTAAAAAATGGTCATTTTTTATTGATTTTGCAGCAATTGGACTTTGAAAAATCAATGATTAATTAAAAACATGTTTCTAATATGAATTTTCTTTAACCTAGTTCTTGAATCACTGAAATAGACATCAAACCAAGAAATTATCAACAAAATACTGAGGGGTAGTCTAAGTGCACAAGATTCCCAACAAGTAAAAAGTGCATTCCGGTTTTATTTGTCTTCCTTGAATTTGTTTTATTAGCACTATTTATGATTTTTCTTCATATATATCATATGAAGAGAGACTAATCACCTCTCTTCTTCAAGAATATCATGTTTTATTGCATATTAGTGTTGAGATTTTGCAGGTTGCACGATGATCAAAGAAGATCAATTTATGCACAAGTGGTTCTCAAAGACCAAATTATTTTTCAAGAAGAACATGAATAAGTAAAGTCCATTTCAAATAACATCCATAATTTCATTGTTACTCATTCATTTTCCTATTTTTAAGCATACAATCCATCCATCGAATTCCATCTTCCTACTACTAGATCATGACCACAAAACCATTTTCTCTTTGAAAATTTCATACTTTCTTGTCTCACTTACATTTCATCCCTAACGCCTGAATAAATTTAATCAACTCACTTACAATGTTGAGTGACCTCGTTTTGCTTTTCCTTTTTGTTAAATAAATCATGCATGATAAATGCAAATCTTTGAATGGTCCTCTACATCATTACTTTATGTTCACGTTAGATGATGGGGGATTCATTAAGGTCCTCATTCTAGCAAGTCCTAACCCATCAACTTCAGCAAATTATCTAGGTTTGAGACTTGAATTATTTTTAATACCTTTAGGCTTGCATGCCTTAATGGCAAGTTCTCTCACCAATTAATAGTGGGAATAAATCAATGTCCCATGTTTGTTGAATCTTCTAGGTGACTTGACTTCAAATCATTTATTCGTACCTATTATGATGTACTTCGACATCTTGACTCTCATTGACATTAATGCTGAGTAGTCTCATGTTGGTTAACGACATTCATTAATGGTCGGTAATAAAATGATTTCTTTCTATGTTAGATATTAGCAAAAATTATTTCATAGAAAACTAGTATTCCATGGTGTAGATGTGAATGAAGGTTGTATGATTTCAGCATATTGCAACAATGTTCCAATAAAACAAGATTCAGTTTCAAATCTCAGCAATAGTAGCATAAGTTCCAGTAATAAGAAGACACAAAGATACCACTTTCAAGATTCCATCCACTATTCATGCAACCAAATGAAGAAGAAGCGAATTAGATTCTTTCACTTCACGTTCCATGATACAATAGTAACAACCAAGATCTTACAAATGCATAGCTTATTGACTTTTCAACTACGCAAAGGTATGTTATTTTCTAATCTTTAATCATAATTTCATTGAATGCTAAAATATATGTATTTAGAAAACTTTCCATACGAAATTCCTTTCCTCATTTTCCAAGAATAGTAAACACCTTTAGTTGGTGGGAGGATATTCATTACCATTTTTCATTTCCATATTCCATAACCTCATACATTCTTTACCAACATGCTTCTCCCAACTGAATGTTTTTGCTATTTTTTTTTGTTCTCTAAAGATGAATATGTTTCACAAAAAAAAATCAAATTATGAGAAAGGACTGACTGATATGTATATATCTTCATTTTGAAAATTCTCAATTATTCTTTGTTGTAGCAAGAAAAAATAAATAAATAAAAGAGTTGTACATGAGAAACAACACTTGAAATAGTTATGTTTGTCACACAAGAACCAAACATAAGAGCTTCCACTTAGATATATTTCAGATAAAGAAGACTTTTCAAAAGATCTAAGTCCTAAATAGTATCTCAAAGTCACAAAATAACTTAATCTTCTATTCTACAAAAGGCTACATAAAACGACTTGTCCATGAGAATTAATGAAAAGTTGTATGAGGACATGCAACATCTTCAGTTGGGGGGAATGTTGGGTCTCCAAAATTTCATTCATTCAACCCTCTTTTCTTTCACTTTTCTTCAAAATCTACCATATTCTACAGTTCCATAACCATGCATTAAGAACATCTTGAGAATTAAATATGGGTTTAGACACATTATTTTCCAATACATTTATTTTGGCATTTTGAGTGAATTTATGGGTAAATATTAGAAAATAGTATGTATTCACTTATATATATATATATATATATATATATATATAAGCTGGATGAGTTTTTTATATGTGTAGCCATTTTTGAAGATTTTGGGACAGTCATATTTGGCCTTCCAAACTCAAATTCGAATTTCCTCTTCAAACTCTTGAAGATTTGAGGAAGAGTTGAGATGATTAGTCAAACACATTTCATGGAGAAAGATCATGGAAGTTTTCATAAGTGTCTCCTATAAAATATAGGAGAGATGTTTTAGAGGATATGAAGAGATATTAATTGCTAGATGTCAACACATGGTTGTAACCACATGAAAAAATTGTGGATCTACATTTATGAATTGGTTATCTTATTTTTTGTATAAATAGGAGTGTCTTCCCGTCTCAAAAGGGGTGAAATTTTTTGGATCTATGCTCATGCTTCAATGTAGAGTTTTGGATGTTATAGATTGTCACTATGCTTATGATTGATGTAATGAATACCATTGTAGTTCACTTTGATATGGATGTGTCTTCATTTGGTGTTTTATCAAGAATTTTCTCAACTTCCCACCTCTCATACACTTTGGGATGACCACCTAATGAGTATGGGATGTATTCTAGTGTTTTTTTTTTAGTTTCTTTTTGTTCATTTCAAGTCTTTTGATTAGATGCATTGTTTACATTCTTTCATGCTCATTCCATTTATGTTATTTTGAAGGTTGCACGCTATTACTCTAATTTCATAGATTCATTTCTTTTCAATTTTTTTGATAGATACTCATGAATGATTCTAGTTTGACAATACAGAAATTAGTAATTTCAATTGATCTCTCACTCATTTCAAAATAGGTTTATTTTAGATTTCATAGTTTAAGAATTCAATTCTTTCTTAGTACATGATTTGTTGCTTTCTAGATTAAATTTACTTTGAATTCACTAGTATATGATCTTCAATTAAGGGATTTTGTTTCCTTTAAGAGGAATCAAATTGAATGGCATCTGACCATTAAATATATGGAGACTAATGAGGAGAAGACATAATTGTGGGTTCGGGAAGAACTAGGACAAGCTACTGAGTTGAGACGAGAATTTAGGAGAATGTTGAGTACCCCTGGAATTAAAGAACCAGCTGCCACTTATAGAAGAAGAATTGTGAATGTCTACCTCAATCAGTTTGCAATGATGAAGAGCCGAACTTTGACAGGGTGTTTAAAACGCACAGAAGCCAACAATGATGAGCTATTGAAGGGAGATCCATTCTCATTCTAGAATTTTATGGTGGTTGTTACACATGTACCAGCCTACGCATAGATTGTACAATCCCTTGGTGCTTTGTGGTTGGGATTGACGTTCAAGTTTCCTTTGATCTGGTTCCACATTGAGGATTACGAGATCAATTACGAATTAAGTAAGTATGAGTTAGAATCCTGGGTACGGAAGTTGATGGCCAATCAGGGATACATGTCTACAGACGAAGACACAGCTAGTGCTTATGATCTCACCGACCTTCACCGAAGATATTCCCATAAGAGATGAGTTTGCATGAGTACATGCAAGTATTTCAGTTGGGGGAAGATGTTGGGTGTTGGTTTTGTACATTTTTCTTACACTTATCTTCCTTATTTTTCCTCATAACCATAACCAATGGGAGTATCTTTACCCTTTTTTCCTACCTTTTTACCCTAACTTATGTTGTTTCACCTTGTTTTCGTTACTTTGTCAACTCACCAATTATTATGATCTATTATACCCTTTTATGACTAATTGAAGGTGAATGTTTGGAGAAGATTGATGGTCTTTGTGATTTCTTTTCAAATGTCATTTGTAGCACCAAAGATCCCGAATACAAAGTTCATAGGAGAAGTTCGAATAGTGTTGTTACAACAAATCAATGTTGTTACACCTTGCTATTACAAACCCGCCGACAAACTACTATTACACTCTGTTGTTACAGACTCGTTGACGAACTACTGATACAGTTTTACCATTGACTGATCTCGTCAATATTGTTGTTGATCTTCCCTCTCGCAGTTGCACTACAACTGTGTTTCCATTATGATAGTTATAGGAGTTGTTAGCGTTGTATTTTTGGGATAATAGCCTAAGGGTAGTTTCGATTGTAATATTTTATTTTATAGTCAAAAATTTATTATGAAGTGGTTATAATTGTATGTGGTCTATTTCGATCAGCATGAAAATCGTATTCTCATGACTGATCTATCCCTGGATTTTTTGATGTAACCACTATATAGTTCTCGACCCTAGAGGTTGAGAGGTTAGCAGAAAACATTGTTGTTTTGGCTCTGTAATTGTGTTCAGATTAATACATATTATCATGTTATTACTGTTACATGCGTGATTCTATTTAGTTTCCGTTAAAGTTCCTTCTCTACCCGCGCCCTGCTAGGGAGGAAGGGCCCTCCTTCTTAACAGGGATTGCAGTGATTAAAGTAGCTATGTATATGTAATTGTATTTTAGTTTATGTATCAATAGAGTGTTGTTGCTATTGTTCAGCTGAGAATATATCTGCTTCGATTTCAATATTTTATATGTTTTTACACATGTGATAATAGAGATACCAACTGGGTACTTATTGTGTGGCGAGCTAGACATATCAATTGAAGTGTGATTTCAATATTGTATATTCTTTTATTTATACATGAGTGATTTATTTCCATCATTTACTTCAGCAACGATTTATTTTCTTTGAAATTACTTCTGGTTGGTGTATCGGCATAGATAGTGCAACTGTCATTGGAATAAACAGACGTCCCTGGATTTATAATTAAATGTGTGTTGTTCAGTCATTTGATAAGTGATTTACATAGTCCAACACCAGGTTTGGTGTCCCTCAAGCCATTGTTACCAATCGTGGTTCTCATTTTTGTCATTACAAGATGGCTGAGTTGACTTCCAAGTTGGGTATGCGTCACGACAGCTCAACACCGTACTACCCTAAGGCCAATGGCCAGATTGAAGCCGTGAACAAGGTTCTAGTCACTATGCTTCAGCATACGATTAGGATGCACAAGTCCAACTAGCATCTCATGTTGTTTTCAGCTCTCTGGGCTTACCGAACCTCGATGAAGGATGCGATCGAATTCACTCCATTCCAACATTTTTATGGTCTAGAAGATACCCTTCTGATTGAATACAAAATCCATTCTCTCAAGATAATTATTGAATTACTGTCTAATACTTCGCCAAAAGAAGAGCATCTTCTATATTAAGAGAGGCTTCATGAAACTCGCCGCTTTGCTCCTCTTATCATAGAGGCACAAAAAAAGTGGGTCAAAGCTCATTTTGATCAGTCAATTTCCCCTCATTCCTTTGTAGAAGGTTACCTCGCCCTCTTGTATGACCAAGCTCATGATAAGCTGGGGGCAGGAAAATTCCAACCCATGTGGCATGGGACCTATATCGTTAAGTGTGTTTTGCAGAACGAGGCTTATGAGCTAATTGATTATGAAGACTATCCTTTGCATCAGCCTAGAAATGGGTTGTATCTCAAAAAATGTTATGCATGAGTTTCTTGTGCATGTTCTTTTGTATATAGGTGTTTTTTCATTTTTGTACATTTTTTGGCCTGGTGTGCTTTGCGAGTGTTTTTTCTGCTTATTGCGTTGTTGCTTATTGTGCACATGTCTGTCACGCCTTATGTTGGTTTCGAGGATGGTGCCTCCCGCATTGCCCGGAATCTATCTTCTGTGGCTTGGGTGATTTATAATCCTAATTGTGAGTTGATAGACCTTCAAGGTATTTGTCTAGGATGAAAAATGAACAATGTCGCTAAAATAATGTTGTCATTGAACTCTTAACCAAGGCCATTTCTCTCGACATTTGTGCATTAATTGTTAACCTAGACTCTCAGCTTGTTGTTCTTTAGCTTAATGGGAATTATTCTATTAGAAATCCTCAAAATTTAAGGTTGTATTTGCATGTTCATTTATTAGAAATGAATTTTGATTACATCACATATCAGCATATTCTAGACGAATGAATTATTTAATTGATACAGTAGCCAATATTATATTAGATAGACATTTGCATAATTTGTAAAACATCATCATCACATGATAAGATTCATATAGGAAAATAGGCATATATATATATATATATATATATATATATATATATATCAAGTGTTTGCATCCACGTGCATCATAAGTTCAAAAAATATGTATGTTTTGGCTACATCCTAAGACATCATGTCTCCGAAAAAATATGTAGAAATAAAAGCCTAGGTGTCTAATCAGCATGATGCTCATGGTAGCATTTCACTGCACACACAAGCTACCTCAATAAGTGGTGAACAAGGTTAGACATCCCCACAGTGTGCCTCTGGTATGCGTGAGGAACATCGTCAAATCTCACATAATCTAGGATTCTATTGGTGAGTCCATCCAGGTTGTGTATGATTTTATCCTCCTCGTTTCCCTCACCATGAGGAGCCACTTCAAAATCATGAGGAACCCTTTGTGCTATTGGAGACATTCTTGCAGGTCTTTCTGGGCCAACATCTGTAAATACGTGCATTAACGTCAGAACGTATATAATAAAAAAATTCATAAATACTAATCAAAATAAAAAAATGAGTCTTACCCAATGCTTCATCCTAATCCTCTCCTGCTGGGAGTGGGAAATCCACATCACTCATAAATTTCGTGCCAGAATAGGGCCAGTCCTTCACGACAATGAGTTATCGACGGAGCGAGTCAAAGAATTCTGGTCTCCATGACATCTGTTGACCGCCTCCTGATCTAGGCATCAAAGCTACCTAATGGACCATATGTGGATCTTTGGCTGGTGGTTTCGGAACTATCACTTCCTAGCATTGAAATATTGGTAACCGTTCCAGGATGAACGGTACTAAGATGGACGCATAGTCGAACTGTTTCAACTTGACGTTTTTGCATTTTGTCAGTTGATGTTTCATACTGATTGTTACAACCTCTGCCCAGTTGTAGATAGTTGGGGCCATACAATCTATGGCAAGTAGTAGCTATGTTTTTGTGGCTTAATGTGGAGCCTTAGATCCGAAATCTCAAGTGATAGTGTGCAACACTACTTTTAGTGCCAAATCGGGAATGGTTTGGATATCCACCTTCCCGTTTTTTCATCCTTTCCTTGCCCCTCGACAAACCCTATCTATGACCATGATCACGTTTTCCATCATGGCCAGGGTACCTGTCAGGATTGGTACTACCCCCCTCTATGATATTCCAATTATGAAGTATACATCAGAGACTTCAATTTCTATATCCTGATTATGAATTACGAATATTTCTCGATTAATGCCCCATACACTAATCAAGTACTGTAATAGCTCTATTGAGATCGGAGACATGGCACCATGAAGAATTTTAGAAGCCCGCAGTCCCTTAGAACGTCCATGCATCTTACATTTCTTAAGGCTTTCTCATATTCTTCCCTATGTTCCCTTTCCTTCCATTTGATCACCATTTTGCTTTCACACACCTGCAAAATCATCACAGGGGTTATCATTAGTCAAATTATTTACTGTTGAAAGGTTTAAAATGGGCTAGTTAGTTGAATTTACAACCAAAATCTGTGGTCGTGGTTGGCGCGATTGTTTTAAAAATAGTCGTGCCAAGTGGCGTGCCCCTGTTTTATCGTAAGGTGGCTTGGAGCAAGTCCGCGCCTGGAACCCGTGCCGACCGCTACGCCCTAACTTGAACAAAAATCCCCCACAAATGTGAAAAAATGAAATGCAAGTAATGAAAATCAATTCAAAATGCAGGCAAGGATACGAGCTCTCACCTAAAAAAGAGAGATTCACGATTGTCTCCTAGATTTTCCATTGTCAACTCCACAAGATCACAGTGAAAAAGGGTAAAAATGCTCACAAGAGGTAAAAAGTGAAAAGTGATTTATTTTTACCAATTTTGTCATTTTACAAACTTTTTGAAACCCTAATTAGGTTTTTGAGCATATTTTTCGATTATTTTTATATTTATCTCGAAAAATGGGTTTTACGTGAATTTATTTTGTAGCAACAGGTCCTCAACGTGATAGTGATGAAGTGACGAGTTGTATTTTATTACTTTTTTGGACTCGGTAAAAATACGAAAAAGTCGCCCCCTAGAGTCATCTTTCAATTCTTTTCTAACTCTCGAAAATTGAAAAGATTGCCGAGAGTCTTGTCGTTTTGAACTCGTTAAAGGATGCGAAATGACATCTACCCAGTATACGTTTACTCCTTTTTTGGTCTGGGATGGATTATTTATGAAAAAGGAATACCTTAGCCTATCGCGACTAAGAGGTTCTCTCAGATATTGTTTTCTACCTTTTTGGATCTATGATACTACCTACGAAAAGGGACTTGTTGGAGTTTTATTTTCTACTTCTTTTCAAACTCTCTAAACATGAAAATATGTCGATTTCTTCCTTTGTCAGACTCGTTAAAACTTACATGACATCAGAAATAATCACCATGACGTAACCGATTTTCTCCTTCCTAGGGCTCGTAAAATGTACTAGGATGGATTTGTCCGAAGGAAAAACTTGTGAAACAAGCATATGTTATCCCCTTCAAGCTTGTTTCCAAAAATAATTGGGGTACTCGCCAGCAATGGTGGGGGAAAATGGAACCGGTTCTTGGTCGTGTCGGCAGTATATCGCTCTTGAACATGACACTTGTCTGCAATTTGTGTCGGGTTGGGGACATCCCATTTCGTAATTTTTGCCTCCATGGGTTTGGGTTATCTATTTTGACCTATCATTAGCTATTTTCCATGTCATCATGACCTCAGATCCCTTGATGTCAATTACTGCCAAATTCTGGAGTCATGTCGCCAATATGTTCAAGAGAAGTTTCCTTCTGCATTTTTCAGCCTCTGATCCTCTGTTTGGTCTTGATTCACTATCATCTTGTTCCTTTGTCTCGTGTCAATGATGTGGGAAACATTATGGCCCTCCTTCGACCAGATCACTTCCTGTCGACTTCAGCTCATTATCCAGGAAGCTAATCTAGAGACTCCCTTCCGGTACCTTGGAGCTTGCATGCGTCAATGGCAAGTTCTTCGCATTCGAAGACAAGTCCTCATCATTGGCCTTCGATCGAGTGTTTTTGCGGGTGTTCGACTCCAGCTCACTGTTCACATTTCGCAACTTGTACTAGTTTTACCTTGAGAGCCATTGTCATTATTGGTGGTTTCTCTCGTGCCTATTAACAACTTTCATCATTGGCTGGTAATCAGGCGACTTTCTCGCATGTTCGACTTCAGCTCACTCATTCGCATGCTTGAATTTGTACTTGTTCGGGTCGAGATGGAGCGCAAGACCCTGGGTTTTGTATGATAAAATCGAGGCTGCGAGACGATTTGGTTTATCATGACTATATTCATGACTCTTCTAATTGGATGGCTGCGACCATACCGAAGTCTATTTATTGATCCTTCTTGTTGGATGGTTGCGTCCATACCTTGGACCTTATTTTTTTATGTACTCTATTATGGATGGCTACGCCCATGCCACATATTCACGTATTGAAGATATCAGTTGTACTGTTCTTACAGGTCTTCTGACGATGGTGTTTGGTTTGGGCATGTTCTCATAAAGCATTTCACCCCTCCCTCTCTCTTGGACCTCATGCTTTAGGGGGCATCTATTACATAGTATTTTGTCACCGTCCCTACAATCCCCATCCCAAACATTGGAGGACCACTTTAGTGACTTATGGGTATTGTCATACCTTGCAAAAAGTGTCATTGCATCCCTTGGCATGTCAATAACATTTCCTCTGTTGATCATTCCTATAGTAGGCTCTCAAAAAAATATGATTTTGGGTCGGCGCTGGTAGGTAGTTATGGCCTCGTGCCCATAGAGAAATTAACATTGGGCCTCGCGCCCATTGGCGCTCTGTCTCAGTGGGGCACCTGCGCTAAGTTGTTTTTGGAAAGTTTTTGAAAATAGAAACAAAGTTTCCATTCCTAACCACTTCTTGAGCAGATTCATCATGGTTTGTTCGACTAAATAACGTCGAAATACTCCCTTTGGCTTCTTGTTTCCTATAATTGAGCAACTCCCCAAAGGATAAGGCCTCCCTTCCACTTTATGAGGGATCCCAAACCACCTCCTCCTCTCCTATAAATACCTCCTCCTCACATAGTTTCAGCTAGTTGAATAGCCCTTAATATAGCTGGTATGAAGAATAAGGCATAGAGGAATCCATTGTTGAGAGATAGTTTAGGCCCATTTCCTCACAAAGTCGGATCCCTGATGAATGCTTGAGATGCGCTTGACTGAACCCGTCGAAGGAGGCTGCAACATCAAGGCATTAAGGTTGTAAGCTTATTTTCTCTATCATTAATACAAGACTGGTTTTTTGGTTCCAATTTTGTTTTCGATTATATGCAAAATGTTTGATTCTCCTTAACTAATAAAATAGTTGTGAATGAAAATATGTTTTTGTATGCTGTCACCGTTCACTTGATCCTTGTGCAGGTTCACGGACATTATCACTAAAGGACCACGATGTCTGAAGACAAAGATCAGCGGATCGCTACTGTAAACGACAACAAAAGCGTTGGACCAAGGTAGGTCATCTATTCCAGCTCGTTTTCATTTATAAGCTAGGAGTTTGAAAGTCCAGCTTGTTCCCTTGTTGCTAGAACCACTCCAGGGTTAGACGGATCGCCTCTGTCCGTAGAGGGGATTTACCTGCTCAACATTTTAGTATCAATTTCCTTCTATACATATTCAACCAGAGCTTTTGATTTCATAAGTAGTTTATCTTGTTCAAAGATAATCTCAATGGATGGCCATATTTTATTTATTCCTTCATTTATTTCAATCCAAATATTCTCCTTAGCTTCTGCAACAGTGTTTGCCATAAAATTTTGATTTTCTAAATATTGTATCCTTTGTGAAAGCTTGTGAGTTTTCTATAATTCTATTAAATAAGCACCATTTGTCTTAAGCTTTTGTTCATGTAACTTATCTAATTTGTCTGTATTTTTTTCAATCTCTTTACCTTTAATAACTAAATCATTCATGGCTTTAGTCAGATCTTCTGGTGTAGTGCTGAGTTGTGTTTTTATTGATGAAACTGTTGTTGTGACTGTTGTTGAAGTTGATGCTGCCCTTGTTGTTGTACCTATTATTGGAACTACATCTAATGGAATGGCTTATACTGGAACAGTCTATTGCTCCTTCTCTTTGAGGATTTTTTTCAATCTCCTTTTCCATTTTTGAGATTTGGTTATTTTTTTCAATGATTATTTTGAACAAATATTATTTTTCTTTCTCTAACTCCCACAATTCTTTAGTCCGCGAATCTTCAGTTGAAGGGAGATTCAGTTGTTTCCTTAAATTTGTTATGTTTGCATTCTTTATTTTGATAATTTCTTCAACTTATTTAATATTACTGGGATCATATCCCAATTTAATTACCAGCTCTTCTAAAGACTTAATCTTTGTATCTTTAGCTAGAGAAGCAATCTTTTCTAACTTAAAGTGTGTTTGTATGTTCTACACAGAATTCTGAAGTTTAGAAATTTCCATAGAAGAATTAGTTAAAGTGTTTAAGATCATTTCACCTGATTGTTTATGTAGATCCATCTGATCTATGGGGTGAATGGATTTTGTATCAAAGGAGAAAACAAATTCCTTATAATCATCTGTTGTTCGAGGCTAAGGAACATTGGTCTCTAAGAAGGTAATTTCATCCTTCCTTCTTCTGAATCAAAATCTGTTAGAAGTCTATGTTGGGAAATTGTTGTTTGCTTCCAAAACTGTGAAAATTTAGTAGCTTTAAGTGTCATATTTCTTCTTTTTATTTCTTGATAAGTAGAAAATATACTTGGTTCCTTATGACTGCTCTGTCCTAACTCCCTCACTAGTGATGAAATCGGTGTGAATGTTGTCATTGAAGTTACTAGATTTGTTATGGATGGTGTAATATTGTCTTCTCTCCCTAAGACTGAGGGAGTACATGTTCCTATGAGAAAAAATTGATGGAATTTCTCTATACTTTCTTGTTTTTCATCCTCCAAATTTATTGTCTTTTTTTTTTTATTATACGTAATAAAATATTTAGCTGACATTTCTAACACTGAAGGGGATATGGTTTCCCTTGGTCTTTTCTCTACGTTTTCCTGAGCTAATGGAGTCTTTGAAGTAGATAAAATCTGCTCTGCACCCTCTTGCAAAGTATTTTCCTACCACTCTTCTTCATTCATAAATTGTTCAATTTCTGGTCTAGGAGTATGAATATAGGGATCATACTTATGTTATGTTCTCATTTTTTTAATTATGCCAAAAGGATCATAGGACTAGGTAAATTTGTTGATCCAAGATCTTTTTCTTAACGATGCATTAAGAATTACATGTAATGAAGCATGTTAACCATAAAAACTTAAAGTGCACGTAGGTGAAGAGAAGAAGAACATGAAAGCACGAAAATATGACACAAGGAATTAATTACGAAGTTCATCCAATTCGGACTATGTCTTCGGGCCCTACTCAATAGTGGGGATGCATTCATTCATTAAGTGGCAAGAAGAAAAAGTACAAACAAAATTACATAAATGACCCTTATACCTCCAATCTGGAAAATGGTTGAACCGGCTGCTGAAACGGACATCACCATTGTATTCCTGTCACTGAGAGGTGTAGAATTGACATAAAATTTGTCCAAAATTGGCACTGGCAAGTTATACACCCCGAGGAATCTTTCTGATGCCCTCAAGATCCCCTGGGAAAGGTTCCACCCCTCTAGCCAGCTCGTGGTTCTGCTCTTGGTCGCTCAACCCCTGCCTGGGCACACTGCAGAAATGAGGCTTTATATAAATTTACAGAGGGTGCGGGATCAAAACCCGATCCGACCCATTTTGATCATATATTTCTGCGAGTTTTTGGTTGGTATTTTTATTTGGGGACCTACCCGCTCGGGGGCCGACCACGTGGGAAGGGAGGGTTCGACCCCCGCCACTCTCATATCCTGCGCTGCCTTCAGGCAGTTATAAAATATATATATAGACATAGGGGTAGTTGGGTCCACCGGGGGTGGCTCGCCTCCCCACGTCCATTTTTTTTATATGTACATAATGGTCACAGGGAAGCAGCGGGGGTGACAACCCACCCCTCCATAAAATTTAATTTTTGCATATAGATGCGGTGGGTTGCGGGGTTGGTGGCCTACAAGCTATATATATATATATATATATATAGATGTGGTGGGTGGCGGGGTATATATATATATATTGTTTAGTTATAACCATATCCCTTTTTTTAAATATTCTCGAAAATGAAGGTTACTGGGCTTTTTAACTATACTACAAATTCGGCCATAAAACTGGCTAGGTTCTGGCGTCATATTCTGCCAATTTGCTGCCTCGTTAAGTCTGCCACATGTGCAAGTCAGCCCTGAACTTTGACTGGCTCTAACTTCCTCATACGAGCTCGGATTTGAGTGTCATTTATGTCGTTGGAATCCTGGCAATGATCACTTCAATCTAGTATTGGGTTTGCTGCATTCTGACCACTTTTATTTTTGAGCAATTTTAAAGCCACTTGTTCTCTAAGATCCTCCTAGATCAATCCTCCCAACTGAGAAGATTTTGGACCACCAAAAGCATTTGAACATTTTCACATGTCGGCTCCTATATTGATGCTTCCTCAGCATGGAGCATCTGGCACGTGGCTTGTTGGTGTCCTACCTCGTTACAACAACTACAATGATTGTTTCTCTTCCAAACTTTATGGGTCATCTTGGAGCGCTTTCCCCTAGTGTTCCTCTTCATATTTGGTACAATTTTTGTTGAAATTTTTGTTTCATCGCCCGAATAAGAACCTAAGTCGATGGGCCCACTGGCTGCGATCCTAAGAGCTGAAAGCTTCATTTCATTACTAAAATTTGACCCCAAGTCAATTGGTCTACCTCCTGCAAATCCCTCAGTTGTGACCTTCTCACCTTCCTCTGATTCAGACTCTTGGTCTTGCTGCATGATGGTAGCTATCTTTTGTTTCTCCTTTTTTTCATTCCTCTTAGGTCTCAACTCGTGGTGCAGTTTCCACCAATTCTCTTCGTCATGTACCTCTTTCTCACATTGTCTACAAGAGGGATTTTCTCCTCTTCTCTTGGTTGTTGCAGCTCTTTTTGAGTGGTCATTTGTTTCATGCATCCCCCTGCTTTAAAGATGCATGGCCTTCAAACTGGCCTCATTGAAGGTAGTAGGCTCAAACAATAATAATGAATTTCTTATGTAACTATGTAAAGAACCGATATACTTAGTTACAATCTCTGGAAAATCTAATGGAATGCCCAAATTCAATGCTTGTTTTCTAAATTCTTCAGTGAAGTTTTTCACATTTTGACCTTTCCTTTTCCTTAAGTGTTTCCATTCCATTAATGCATTTTGCTTATATCCCAAAGGGTAAAATTTATTTTCAATGCAGAAACATAATTTGACCATGAGGAGAGAAGGTTACCCAAATTTTTGTTGCCTTGCAATTTTCTCTCCCACCAAATGAGAGTAGTGCAACCTAATCAAAGGGATGCCAACTGGATCTTTGCCTCGTCTTTCTTGATCTATTGAATCCGGTAGTAGAAATCAATCTGTCTAATCCAATTGTTGAGCTTTTCCACATTACATTCTACAATATACATAGGCAAGTAAAACTTTACATCTAGTTTAAGGAAAGGTTTCTTAGATGTATGCCTATGACACCTGCGAGAATGATGAGAAGAAGAGGAACTGTCACTAGACGATGGAGAGGGAGAGGGCTCTTCTCCACCATATCCATGATTTACCGATCTGTGATCATATGCATCTTTCTTCTCAGGCTTGATGGTCTTCTCATATTCTGCAAAGAGTTTTTCTACCTTTTCTACCATGTTGTAGAATGTCTTGTGGTAATTCCGCTCTTCTTCCCAAAGAGCTTCATCATCTACCATGTTTCTTCTTCGTGGTGCACGTCCTGCTTCAGGATCAAAGGACTTAAGCTTTCCTTTGCCTCTTTGCAGCTTATTTCTGGTTAGCATATATTCATGCAATTCGCATCAAAAAAGACCTATGCTGATACCACTTGATCCAAGATATTTTTTTTAACGATGCACTAAGAATTACATGTAATATTGAAGCATGTTAACAATTAAAACTTAAAGTGCACATAGGTGAAGAGAAGAAGAACATGAAATCATGAAAGGACGACACAAGGAATTGATTACGAAGTTCGTCCAATTTGGACTATGTCTCCAGGTCGTGCTCAATAGTGGAGTGGCCTTCATTCATTAAGTGTCAAGAAGAAGAATAAGTACAAACAAAATTACATAAATGACCCTTATACCTCCAATCTGGAAAACAGCTGAAAAATGGAGAGCTCAACGACAGAAACAGACATCGCCATTGAATTCCTGTCACCGAAAGGTGTAGAATCGACGTAAAATTTGTCCAATATTCACATTGGCAAGTTCTACACCCCATGGAATCTTTATGATGCCCTCATGATCCCCTGGGTAAGGTTCTGCCCCTCTAGCCTACTCGTGGTTCTGCTCTTGGTCGCTCATCCCCTGCCTTAGCACACTAAAGAAATGAGGCTTTATATAACTTCACGACGAATTTCACAAGAGATGGGTCAGTGGCGCATTGGCAGCACCCACCAGCGAAGATCATGGATGTTGGGTGAAGGGTGTGGGTATTTTTATTTGGGGATCGCCCGCTCGAGGGCCGGGCACATGGGCCAGGCGGTTCGAACCTCGTTGGTCTCGTATCCTGCACTACCCTCTAGCTGTTATATAATCTATATATATACATATGGGTAGGCGGGTCATCGGGGGTGGCCCACCTCCCCACCTCCATTTGTTTTATATGTATATAACGGTCACAGGGAGGTGGCAAGGGTGACATCTCGCCCCTCCATAAAATTTAATTTTGGCATATAGTTGTGGTGGGTGGCGGGGTTGGTGGCCGACCACCTATATATATATATATATATATATATATATATATATATATATATATATATATATATATATATATATATATATATATATATATATATATATATATATATATATATATATCCCTTTTTTCAAATATTCTCAAAAATGGAGGTTACTGGGCTTTTTTAACCATACTATAAATTCACCCGGAAAACTAACTGGATTCTCCCAATTTGCTGCCTCCTTAATTCTGCCACATGTGCAAGTCAACCCTGAAATTTGATTGGCTCTAACTTCCTCATACGAGCCCAGATTTGAGTGTCATTCGTGTCGTTGGAATCAGGGCGACGAGCACTTCAATCTAGTGTTGGGTTTGCTACATTCTAACCAATTTATTTTTTATCAAGTTTAAAACCACTTGTTCTTTGAGATTCTCCTGGATCAGTTGTGCTTAAAATTCATGTTCTTTAAGATAATGTCTGCTTCTTGCCCTGCTATTTTTTCATTACATGTGAAAGCACCAACTTGTTTTTTTTTTCCTAAACTGATTATTTTTCGTGGCTGCCTGAAAGTGTACTTGATCCATGTTGATCATTTATCTAATTAATTCCAGAAAATCTCTGATTGGTACATATTTTGGGATTTTATAAGGGGCCAATTCACAGCCATGTATCTTGATTTATGTATAGATCTAGTATAAATACCAATATCCCTTCTTTGTTTGATCACATAAATTTAAATTTATTTTGATTTATGTGTCTATCATGGATTTTGCCTTGTTGTTCAACAAATTGGCTGCTACATGTAAGAACTGATCCACAAATTAACTTAATGTAAACTTTGTGTTTTTCTTTCTAACCAAATAGGTCTAATGAGTAACTGGCTGAGGGTTCCCTTAGCTGTCATTCTTCTGTAGTTGAAAGGGAAGTATTTTTGACTAATTGTAGATGAACAGATAGTCTAGGATGGATGAATATCGGAAAACTCCTTCACTTGAAAATTTCATGAATTGCTCAAGAGTCATTTCTGCCAAAAACTCACTATAATAGAAAAAATGGGTGTTTTTTCACCACTTGAGAAAATATAGAGAAAAGCAAAGATGTTTTGATCTATCCATTGGTCTGAATAATACCCTAGTATGCAAGCAATTATTGAAATGATTTGCTTAGCCATCTCAGGAAAAATGGAAGCTAGATAGGGAGGGTTTGTCTTAGGAAATTGGGAATTATTAGGCAAGAAGGTTTCAAAAACTTTAGCTCTTTGAGGGAAATCCAATTTGTTATAAATTTCAATAAGGGGATCTGGGTGAAAAGGTTTCTTAGGATTAACATTTTTAATCTAGAGTATTTCATAAATATAGGGACATTAATGGCAAAGAGAATTTCCCCATTTTGTGCCACTACAATTCTTTGGTTGGGTCTATAGCGAAATTGGCACCAGGTGAAAAAATCAAGAAAATAGTGGGTTTGGGGAAAAATGTTTTGAGGCAAGGTAGATTCCCATAATCCTAGGTCATCAGTGTTGTCCAAATATTTTTGTTGGAGCCAATTGTGAATTTCGTAGAGGTTGAATTCACAATGGGTCTCTGAAATTTGGTAAAGTTGGTCAACTAGGAGTTGGTGGTCCAAATCTATGACTAGGGGCAGCATTGGGTTATCCTAAGGGCCAAGTTTATTCTTAGGAGCGGTAATTGAACAAAAAATGGAAGACTATTTGTAAATACCTGGTTAATTGGTACTTGGGCGTTTGAATGAATATTTTGGCGGTCCTGCAACTGCATGGAAGCTTTTCTTGAATGCTTGGGTCTTTGAATGAGTTGCGGAACTTTTCATATACCAGGATAACTAGCAAAGAAACTCACTGTCAAGTTCAAACAATGGATTTATAATTTGACAATTTATCTATGGTGAACGTTTGTTTTGGGTGTGGGGGTTGAATTAATGTCGAATGAACGTTTGTTTGGGTGAAATGGGTATATTATAACGGATAATTTGAGATAGGTGGCAGTTGGTGATTGGTAGGTGAAGTGATGTGGAGGGTGACGATGGAGCAGCGGGAGTGAATGATGTAACCGTCGACAAGAAAGAAGAATGGTTTTATGAGGACCCGGAGGGGGGTGTATGTGGTAAGATGAATTGGAGAGGGAGGGTATGGATTTAATGGAGAGGAGCCACGTCGCCAAACGCGGGTTGGTAGAAACAGCCTACCCGGACCCCCCCCCCCCCCCCCCCCGATTGGATAATGTTCGGATGGTCTGAGGGGGAGCAGAGAAGTGTGGTTGTTGTTGAGCTGGGCGGGCCACATATCCTCTGTCTGATATTCCAGTCGTTTTATGGCTTGCAGACAAAGGGTCAAATCATTTCTCACTTTATTACAAATTTTCTTAATGAACCATATCAAAATTTAGGGTTAAAATGTATGAAACAATGAAAAACCCTAAACATCCAAAAATATAACCCTAGGATATGAACCACCAAAATTATGGGCCACGTTTGGGTAAATTGGTACATCAAATTCTGGGGGACGTAACTTTGGCATATGATCTTCGTTTGACGCCCTCAATACCTCGTTAGAAATATCTATATGAGGACTACAACTTTTGAGTGAGAAACATCGAAGAAACTCCCATGTTTCTCCTAGTTTTCCCAAAAAATGTCGTTTAGGGCCTCAAAATGGCTCTTGAAGTTCATCACCCGAAAAACTGCTAAAAAAAGTAAATTGTGCTAGAATTGAAAAAATGAAAGAAGCAATGGTGGGGGTCCGAGTGGAATAGGGGGGTGGCCACCAATATCCACCTGGATCATGAGGTATGGATATCTCCATGTTTTTACTTGTAAATGAATGCACAATGTATTTATGGTTAAAATGATTAAATGATAGCTTATAATGTAGGGGAGCAATGCTTCTTAGTCATTCTCATATAAGAAAGAGTCCCCTTTGTTTAAATTTTTTGTTTTTTTGTTTGAGACCCCTATGTTTGTGACATGTTTGACGAAATGTCTATTATGGATGGGTGGGGTCGGATGAGTTCTTGATGATGTGATTACTTCCATGTGTTTGTTTCAATGTTATTTACCCTCTCTTGAAGTTACAAGAAGTTCTGGGTAGTGACCTGGGATCAGGGGCTGAAAATGTGGCACAAATCCCGAAGCTACAGGCGAAAAATTTTTGTTTGGGCTTGGACCGCTACCTTAACAAGGCTAGCCCATGGCTATAGGGTCTAGAGCCACTCCCTTTCCCTTACAATCATGTGGCTCAGCCTCAAAGGAGCTAAAAATCAGTTCCCCCTCAGGGAAGAGGGCCCAGGAAGGTTGGGTTACCTCTTGGGGATGTCAATGTTGCAGAATAAGTTGTGCTTTTGGTGTTTCCGTTGGTTCCACTTCCTTAAGGTCATATAGGAGGTTGAATCCCATATTAGTAGCCTCTCTTCACATGTTTACCCTGGTTGGCCGGTTACTTGGGTAGATCTGAGAAGAGGGTGTTACACCCCCCCACACCAATGTAAGTCGGGTGTGTATCGAACTCGTGACCTACGATATGATACTACTTGTTGGTTTGTAAGTCCCAACTTTAAGAGAGATTATATATGATTTTATTATGAAGATTTCTTCATCTCATTCTTTCAGTTGACATGCTATGACTTTCTTTTCTCTTTATGTTTTATCAACTTGTCCTTTGAGGAGGACTAATTGTTCCCTCAAGTCCTCAACTTCAGTTCCTTGAACGAGTTTATTTTCATCTTCTAACTAGGATTTTAGGGAAGTGACTTCTTCATTATACTGGCCAATTCCTACTCCAACTTTTCTCAATTCTTCGGACCTTTGTTTAAGATGATTTTCCAAGTTGTATTCCTTTCTTTTTGCTTTTTCTAATTGATTCGTCATGGATATGACTTCTTCATTATGTCCCTTCTTGTTCTGCTGCAATTCTTCCTTAAGCTTGTTGAGATCCTCCTCCCTTTCTTGTATTTGATGCCTTAAAAGAACAAATTTCTTCTTTTTCTTATCAATATCATGATCAACACCGTGTACTTGTTTTTTTAATTCCTCATTTTCCCTTTTCAGATTACTTATTTCTCTAGGGAAGCTACAAGCTTTGTCTTGAGATCTATTTCAATATCAACTTCAGTTATCTCTTTATTATTTTCCTTTATGCAATTTTTTCCCTCGTCCTTTCTTTCAATAGTCTTCTCTAATCCATATTTGTGCTTTTTCCCACCATATTCTTGATTATAAGTCATGACCATCAATCATTTTGAATGAATATCTCTTTTGCTAATAAATATTTCTCCAATTTGACCTTTATAGGATTTGGTAGCCCACTCAAGATTTTCTTTATTGCTATTGAATTATGTTCCTTGGAATATTCTTTTTCCATTGTGCTTCTGGTAACCACTAATTCCCAAACTTCAAAACCTTGAGCCATTAAGGATTCTTCATTCTTTCCTTCCATATTTCAAATTTTCCATTGAAAAACAACGCTTTCCCAATTTGATTACCCACTGATGAGGTGACACCTTCGAATGGTTTGTAAGCCTTCTTCCTTGACTTTTCCATTTATGTTTTGTTGATGGTCAAAAACGATATTATCAACATGTAAGGGAGACCACCCAGTCAGAGCCCCAACTAAGCTCTTATACGTTTGATGTAGTAGTTCCAACTGGTTCAATTGGGTTCAGTTACCCTCTCTCCCTCCTTGCTGGCTTGTAGTATGTCTATTACTTGCCAATAGAAAAAGAGAAATCAAATTTACTCTCTTGCAGAGCCCTTGTAGGAAAGCGATCCTTAAGCTGACTCTACGACTCAACCAAACCACAACTAATTTTTTCCCCTGCTTAATGGGACTTCTAGAAATGTTATAAATAAATCTAAATGCATATTTACTCTAAAATGAAAATAAAACAAATCATATCTCGAATTGGGAAAGGATAGTCTTCTCTCAATTCAAGAGCGAATGGACTAACTAACCAGGGGAAAATGATTGTTTATATGGTTGAATTCATTATATAATTTTCATCAATTAAAGAAGTAGTTCATTCAATTAATGAAAGAGAAAACAAAATGGGAATGTATTTAAACAATAAATAGTTATTATTGAGTACATTCTTATTTCAACGAATTCACATTAATTGTAATTTTATTCTAATCCTCAGAGATAGCTCTTGCGGAACTTCAATAGCATAAAACAATTAATACGATAGTACTCAATATTAGATTGAAATACACTATTTAGAACAATAATAAAAATTAATTGCAGAAATTCTAATAAGAAAATGATTAAGTTACATCCTAGACAATAGTGCACATGAAATGAAAGTTAATTAAAAGCATGCCAAAATATCATTACAAGAATTTACAGTCATTGAGCAGCTTCATCTCCTTAGATAAATTGCTAACAGTAGTGCAAAACAACTGGAGTGGAAAAACTCTTGGTAAACTTGAATAAGTATATATTATTATTTATAAAAGATGAGATATGAGACATGATTACAAAGGGGAATCACCAAGGCTTTAAATATAGCCTCATGGTGTCCCTTGGTGAAGAGGCATGATCTTTGATCATGCCCTTTCACTTAATAAAACCTAATATAACTATATCTAACTAATAATTAATAAAATTTACATAACATTGCCCCTCTCTTAAAGATGCTTTGTCCTCAAAGCATATGTAACGATGGACAATGTTGACGAACGCCTGGGTTTCTTGAGCGGCGGGCTCTTGCTTCCCACATTTTAAAAAGATCGTGGAGCATATTCTCGAGTTCAATATTTTGTTGATCTGGATAGTGAAAATATCTGATATCGACAGGGTTGGATGTTGTCTTGACTTCTGGTGACTCTTCGTGGCTCCCTTTTGAAGATAACATTTCCAACTGATGACATTGTACTGTAGATGTTGGCGCTCCTATTTGAATCATCTTCGTCATCAGAGAGGAAGATACGACTTGATCTTCTGGGGCTTGGAATCCATACAACCTGTGTTTCTGCCCTTTCCACTTAAAACTTATAAACTGCTTCTGATGGCTGGCAGAATAAGTACCTAAGGTTTGTAGCCATTGAATTCCCAAGACCACATCTACTCCTCGTAATGGAACGTTGTAGAATGGAGATTCTAAATGAAATTTTTTTATCTGTAGTTTGACTTTATGGCATTTCCCTACTTTCTCCATCTTCTTACCATCGGCCACCATTACCTTCATATTAGGCATGGGGAAGGTAAATATGTTAAGTCTTTTTTCCATGGCTGAATCTAGAAAATTGTGGGTACAGCCAGTTTCGACGAGAACCATTACGTTGTTGTTCTTGATATGTCCGCTTAACCTTAGAGTTTGAGGTTGTGATATACCTGTCATTGCTAATAATGACACTTGTGGAATAGTTTCGCCATCCACTTTTGGAGAAAACTCTAAGTTGTCTTCTAATCCCTCTATATATGAATCATTATTGTTAGTGTCATTAGTTGCTTCACAACTGTATAGATTTTTCGCTTTTCCATTTGCACATTTGTGCTTAGGGTCCCAGTTTTCACCGCAACGCTTGCACTTACCCTCTCTCATTCTTTGTTTTTCTACATTAGATTTTTCTTCTTCACGAACATGGGGTGGGACATATTTTGTGTCACATATATTTTCAGATTGAGGAAATCTTTGTCTCGAATATACTTTTTCTGGTTTTGATAACCTTTCAAATTTCTTTTCAGTAGCTTTTTCTTTTTGCCTTGCTACTTCTACTGATGTAATTTCATGAAGTTCGAGCTCTTCTTGTATGTGGATTTTAAGTCCTGAGATGTAAGACTGGATTAGACGAGATTCCGACAATCCGAGTACTCGTGTTGCCAAGGTCTCCCATTCTCGAGTGTACTCATCCACATCTCCTTTTTGGCGTAATTTGATAAATGTTGAAAAGAAATTTTCTTCTTTAATGCCTTGAAACGTTTTGAAGAATGCATCCTTAAATTTCCTCCAACTGATAGCGAGCGTAGTCTTTTTCCACCACATATACCAATTATATGCTTCTCCTTCCATTTTCATGGAAGCATGTTTAATTTTTTCGTCATCACTAGTAATGTCATAAATCTCAAAATATTCTTCTGCTTTATTAAGCCATGCAATGCTATTTTTTTCATTACCATCAAATTTGGGTAGGTCGATCTTGGCTTTGCGCTGATATGCTAATGGTGGAGCAAGAAGGGGATATTGATTAGCGAATGCATTCCAGAGCTGCTTATTTTGAAAATCTGCATTACTATCTTCTTGATGATGTGGGAAATCAGTTTTTTCCTGATGCTCTTCTGAGTTCCCTAAATCTGCGGAATTGTTTTGTTGATTTTGTTCCCTGTTAGGAGATATTGGGGATTGTGTCTGACTTAACTTATCTATCTTAGCATTTAGCTTATTGAAGAGTTCTGTCATATTGTTCATTGCTTCGCTCTGATTTTCTGTGGCCTCGTGATGATTTAGCCACATTTGTCTTTCTATTCGATTTTTCGTATCATGAATCTTTTTTATGTCGTTGGAATGTCCTGCAACTGTGCTTTCAAAATCGACTAATCTTTTTCCGAATTCTTCGGAATTATTAGTGATCTGTTTCTCGAGATCCACCAATTTTTCTGGAATTCAGCCATTGACATTGATGACGACATCGAGCGTGTATGAGGTGGGGAATATTTTTCTGCCAGTTTCTCTCCTTTTTTTTTCTTTAAAATTAATTAATTAATTAATTATTATTATTTTTTTTAATTGTTTATATAAAAATTAATTTTAATTTAAAATTTATATAAAAATTTAAATATATACATATATATATATATATATATATATATATATATATATATATATAAATTAATTTTTATATAAAAAGGAATTTTAAATTAAAATTTATATAAAAATGGTGTATAGAAATCGATTTTAATTTAATGTTTATAAAATTGAATCTATTATATATAATTTATTATATATATAGATTTTTTTTTTTTAAACAAAATCGATTTTTTTTTGTTCTTACCAACTATCAACGGGCACACTGTTTCACGACTTACAAAATGTATTTTATTTGTTGGGAATTGTTTTATCTGCCGCTGTGGTGGGGCACGACAGAGAACAGTGGTATGGTGGATACGTGGACTACTGTGGATTTTTTATGTAGGTTTTCCAATTGGAATGACAGTGGATAGTGTCAGCTTCTTATTCTCTGCGGGCACAATTCTCCTGCAGCGTCAAGAGGTACCGGCCGATAATGTTGTGCCGCAGCAGGTCGAGGAACCACTACTCAGCACCGACACGGAAGTATCTACTGCGGCTGTGAGTGGACCAGAATGAACGCAGGGGTGTTGTGTCGAGAGGCGGCGACTAGCAGACAGGGCGTATCGATGGCTTGATGGGTGGGGAGTGAAACGGAGTGATAAGGGCGTGTACGACAGAGATGGAAAGAATGGGAGTCAGGTGCGGAGGTTAGGGCTCGAACAGTGGGCCGAGTTCAATCCTCGCCAGAAGCTCCACGCGTCCGAATTACACGTTCGATTGACCGTCTTGTTTTTTTTACTGCGTTTGAACCAGGAATTGGCCAGTAACTGTGTTTGGGCAGTGTGTGAGGTAGAGGAGGGGGAGGTCGTATGGCTGTGAGGGAGTTATGAGTGTGAAAGGGTAAGCATTGAATGTGAAAGGGGGTGGTTTTGTAAAAAAAATTATTTATCTATTTATTTATTTATTTATTTTTTACGTGAGGGAGTTGGGAATCAGGGTTTGTGAGCAAAGGCAGAGTGGGAGTGAGAGAGCAGAAGGGGTTGGGTAAAAATCTGCAATTTTTGGAATTTCCTTTGATTCCTTAATTTTGGTGATCACACAGATCCCGAAGAGCAATGGCTCCGATACCAATGGAGTGGAAAAACTCTTGGTAAACTTGAATAAGTATATATTATTATTTATAAAAGATGAGATATGAGACATGATTACAAAGGGGAATCACCGAGGCTTTAAATATAGCCTCATGGTGTCCCTTGGTGAAGAGGCATGATCTTTGATCATGCCCTTTCACTTAATAAAACCTAATATAACTATATCTAACTAACAATTAATAAAATATACATAACAACAACCTTCTCTTTCAGGGATCAAAATGCTATGTATCTCCATAATTCAACTCACAATAAATTACAATAGTGCAAATGCATAGCAAGAAATATCACATATTTTTACCCTAAACTCAAATCTGAAGTATTCCCCTCACCTACAACTATAATCCCTTAATACAATAGTGCTTTCAAAGCCTCTAGTTGCAGAGAAGAGGAACCCCTTCCTCATTCTCAAAACTGATATTTAAATACAAAAATCAAAACTAAAAATGAAGAATTGTTAAGAGTAGTTTCCCAGATCCAGAAGTAGAATTGTAAGTTCTCCATTCTTCTCTTTGTTGATTTGTTTCCATTGCTCCAAAATGCCTCATACCTACACTTTTTCAACTGATCTCCTCTTACAATCCAATCAAAAAAAAAAAATGAAATTGCAAATTAAAAAGCAGAAAAACAAACTCTCATGAAATTGCTAAATTAAAATAAATAAATTCCAAAGAAATTTCAAGATATGATTGCTTCAAATGGATCTGATTAGCCTTTGAGTAATGCTAGGAAATGAATTAGTGACAACACTTTTCTCAATCCAATGAAATTTTCCCAAATCAAAATTAGAAAAACCAATTGTTGTTGTCAAATTCATCACTTTGTTTTCTGATGAAATTTTTGGTCATTAAATGATGAATCTGTTAAACTTAACATTCCCAAATTATTCTCCAGAGTCTTAGCTTTCCAAAGAGATATTGTGAGCTTCATTTGACCAAATAAGTCTTGAGATATGATTCTCAAAAAATGAAATGTTAAAATTACCATAATTCTGAAGAAGAAAAAAAATACCTGAACCAAAAATTTTTTTAAAAAATTAATTAATTAAAAATCAAATCCTAATTAACTTAATTAATAATAGTAATTAATAGTATAATTATAATTTTAAAAAAATACAATTTTATTAATTAATATATGCATTTATTAAATTAATTATATATACATTAATTAACATTAAATTAAATTACAAATTAATAATACACAAATTAAATTAAATTATATAAATTAAAACTAATTTATAATTATTGATCAAAACAATTAAAATTTAAATTAATTAAAAACTATTTAAAATATTATCATAGTGGTTGTTGGGTGCTCTTTTTATGAGGAGATGAACTTTATTACATGTTAAGTGAAGCGGGCGACATAAGGGATTTCGGGAGTGAAAAATTTCGGAGGAATGAGTTTCGGAGGGATCAATTAAAGCAAAGTTACGATAACGGATGAACGCGAAATAAGGTGAGAGAAGACGGCTATAAAAACTACAACACTCGTAATTTCGATATTTCTGAAATGAAGAGTTCCGACATTATAAAAACTACAACCCTGGTAATTTCAATATTTCGAAAGCTTCAATAATTTGGAATTTTAATTCACTTTTGAAATTTGATAAAATATAACGTTAATTATTTTATTTCGAAAGCTTGAATAATTTGGAATTTTAATTCATTTTTGAAATTTGATAAAATATAATGTTAATTATTTTACAATCTTTGTGTAGAGGTGGTCTTGTAGAATTGTTAGTAAAAAATAATTAATTAACAAAAATTAATATTTATAATTAAAACTGATTAATTTACAAAATTAAAATAATATATATTTTGTAGTCTAGGCAGTAAAAATCATCAAACTTTGGAAAATTGCCATTTGCAAACCGTGCAACTAAATGAGATGAAACGAGAATCGATGGAAAGCTAGCGAAAAATCAAAAGCAATGAAGCAACCCTAATGAAAATCTGAAGAAAACAAAAGTTCCACAAAATTGTTGGACGCTTAACCAAATGAAAATATTAAAAGGCGATTTAGTCACAATTTACGAGAAGAGTCCCCATTGTTATTATGAAATAATAAATGAAAAATGGGGGTGTTGTGATTTTACCATAACAATGGCGACACACGGGGAAGAACCAGTTTATCTTTGGTTAAAAGATGATGAAATCCAGTTTACCTAAAGGTTAAAAGTGAGGAATTTTATTAAGCCGTCAAATAGTAAAACATTTCTCATGGTTCTCACATTAGTGAATCAAGCAATAAGTTCAAAAAGATAAGTGCTCAAAGCAGACTAAGTCTAAAATCATGAATCTAAATTTTTGGGAATATTTAATATTTAAGAGTACCTCGTATGAGAAATATAAGAAGGTACAGATAGGATTTATTTTATAAAGCATATATCCATCGATATGAATGGTCTCTGATATTGTTTCGCTGCTAGCAAGCCTAGTCAGTACCCCGGCGAAGTTGTCCTTTATGCCATGAAAGCATGACTCCGCTGCCAACGATCGTCCATAGCCCCAACAGGTTTACTTGTATCTCCCATGTTTCCCCTTTTGATTACCCTTTTGATAAGCACATTTGAGCTAAATTTATGATGTAGCTGAGTGAAAAATGTGGGATGATAAAAGAGACTTAAGCTAATGGACATAATACTTCCATAATGTTTACTCTGTAATCTTTCCCTGAAATTATTCATTGAGAGGATTTTGTATGAAGTGAAGGGATGGTAGGGATCCCTTTCCTTGAAAAGCTCAACTATATCACTTAGAAATGATGCATGTTCCTCCATGGAAAATATTTAAGGCAAAAGGACTTTAGAATTCCATAGAGATACACCTTAAAGGTAAATGAAACCCATTGAAATAGACAGAGTGAGAATTTCCATGTATGTCAACCACTATTAGGCGAGGAAAATTCCTTCCAAATAAATCTTGGTAATATTAGCGAAATCAAACCATAACTAATAGCAAAAAGGAAAAAATAAGAAGAAGAAATTAGCAAACTCCAAAAATGTCAAATAATGAGAAGAAAAGTGAAAGAAAATCCCAAATTAAAAAGAAAGTAACATGTTATACAACCACCTCAAAGAATAGAAGAAAAGATAGATCAACGACTTAAAGATTGTCCCCTTTGAGGGGTAAACCTCCTTTACGTTACATAAATGAACAATTATTGGATGATACAATTGATAAGACCTCCTTGGTATATATAAGAGTGTAATAGGTCACTATAATCATAGCCTACATAACAATAATAATGGAATGGCATAAAAATAACAATAATGGGATTTTATGGTGCACAACAATAACAACATGTGGGATACATGGGTACAACAATAACAATAGGGAGTTACACTAACAATAACAATAAGTGGAATACACCAGTATTATAGTGACCTAACATACCCCTCTCTTTCAAAAATGTGTTGTCCTAAATGCTTGAGTAGTTCTGGATGATTTTGTATGAAATTCTCATCCTCCCATGTGGAGTCTTCAGCAGTTAAGTTATTCCACTTAATGAGATACTCTAAAATTAATCGATTTCATAACTGTCAAGTTCTTGTTTCTGTGATTGTTTCAGGCTCAAATGTGATTTTTCCTTCTTTGTTAATTTCTAGCAACATCGTTTGAACTCAGATCTTGTCATCAATAACATTATTTAAGCATGAAACATGACAAACTGGGTGCACTCGAGAAGATGCAAGCAGCTCCAATTTGTATGTCATAGTACCAATCTCTTGCAACACCTTGTAAGGACCATAGTACTTGGGTGATAATTTATTATCCTTCTTAGCTCGCTTGAGGGACATATGTTTGTATGGTTGTAGACGTAAAAATACCCATTCACCTACATCAAAACTTCTTTCACTGCGATGTTGATCTGCTTGTTGTTTCATTCGATTTTGCGCTAGAGTGAGGTTATACTTTAAGATTTGGAGAACTTGTTGTTGATGCTCGATGTGATCTTCCACTGCTTGAACCTTATAATTTTATCTTAAAGATGATGTGATGGATGGTGGATGATATCCATAAAGTTCTATAAATGGGGTCATTTTTGTTGTAGTATGGAGGGAATTATTATACCACCATTCAGCTAGAGGTAGACACTTGACCCATTGTGTTTGTTTATCAGATACAAAGCAACGAAGATATTCTTCCAAACATTTGTTCACTATCTTAGTTTTCCCAACATATTGAGAATGATAAGATGATTTGTGAGCTAAATGAGTACCAAGTCAATAAAATAATTCCTTCCAAAAAAGTTCCACTGAAAATGGGATCTTTGTTACTTACAATAATCTTTGGGTTTCCATGTAGCTTTTGAATTGTTTCCATAAATGCAGTAGCATCTATACTAGCTTTAAAAGGATGAGATAATGCACAAAAGTGTGCATACATGGTAATTCTATCAACTACCACAGTGATGACACTCTTTCCTTCATAATTGGGTAAACCTATGATAAAATCCATTGAGACCTCCTCCCAATGCTGACTTGGAATGGCTAAAGGTTGTAACAAACTCGGGTTCTTAATTGCCTCAACTTTATTTTGTTGGCAAAGCAAACATTCTGCCACAAAATTTTGAATATCGTATTTAAGGCCATCCAAAAAAAATTACTTCTTGACCTTGTGGTAAGTTTTTAACAATCTTGAGTGCCCTCCTAAGGGGAAGGTGTGCAATTCCAAAATAATCTTTTGCTTAAGTTCAGAATTCTTACAAAGATATAAGTGATCTTTGTACCATAATGAATAATTTTCCAACTAAATGTATCAGATGTACTATGATCTCGTTGTAACTTTTGAATGAGTCTCCACACCTCTTCTTCATTCTTCAGTTCATCCCTTACTTCGATTATCCAATCAAGTTGGATAATAGAAATGGCACAAAGAAATGCTTACACATTCTCATCCTTTCTTGAGAGTGCATCTACAACAACATTTCGATTCCCTTTTTTGTAGATGATTTCAAAATCATAACTCAACATGTTTGTGACCCATGTTTGTTTCTCTTCTAAAGATAATATGTTTCAGAAAAAGTATTTAAGACTATCATGATCTATTTTTACCTTGAAGTGTCTTCCCATTAGGTAAGGTATCCATTGCTTTAGTGCATGTAGTATTGCCAACATTTCATTCTCATAAATAGGCTTGTGTAAATATTTTTCTTTGATTGGACGACTTTGAAAATCAATGGGTCTTCTTTTTGGCATTAAAACAACACCAATTCCATTTCCTGAGGCATCACATTCCACAATAAAGGTTTTTGTGAAGTTAGGTGTACCTAAGACCGGTGCTTGGAACATTGCCTCTTTAAGATGTTCAAAGGCCTTAGTTGCTTCTGGGGTCCAAGAAAATTCATTTTCCTTCAGTAAAATTTTCAGAGGTGTTTTTATTCTCCCATAATTCTTAACAAACTTGCGATAATACCTTGTCAACCCGAGAAATCCTTTAAGATGCTTTATGGTTGTGGGGATTTTCAATTCCTTAATGGATTTAATTTTCTTAGGGTCTACCTTAACACCCTCATGAGATGTAATATGACCCAACTATTCCACATCCTGTACTCCAAATAAACATCTGGAGGTTTTTTCATATAATTATTTCTCCCTGAATAGTTTGAGCACCCTGTCAACATGTTGAACATTATCCTTCCAAGACTTGTTGTAGATTAGTATACCATCAAAAAATACTAACACAAAATTTCTAAGGAAGGGTTTTAAAATGGAATTCATCAAACCTTGAAATGTTTAATATGCATTAGTGAGTCTAAAACACGTGACCAAAAAATCATAATGACCCTCATGAGTTCTGAATATTTTTTTTTGGAATTTCTTCAGTCTTCATTCTAATTTGATGATATCCTCAACGAATATCCAACTTGGTGAAGTAAATAGTTCCATGTAATTTATCCAACTATTCATCAATGACGGGAATGGGAAATTTATCTTTAATAGTGAGATTTTTTAGCTCCCTATAATCCGAACACATATACCATGATATGTCCTTCTTTTGCACCAATACTACTGGAGCAGATAAAGAACTTTGACTAAGTTGAATTATACTAGCCTCTATCATTTCTGCAACCATATGTTCAATTTCACTCTTTTGGGCATAGGGATATCCGTAAGGTATGATATTTGGAGGAACACTTCCTCAAATCAAATGAATAGCATGATCATGATCACAAATAGGTCAGAGGCCTTTGGGAGTCTCAAATACCTTGGAATGATTGTCTAAGAATTTATGGAGATCTGGATAAATATATAATTTTGATGTTTGAACCTCTAGTGAGAATAATTGTGCAATTACGCCTCATTGTTATTTCTTTGGAAGTTTTTTCGTACCATTAGAGCTGATTGTCTTTCTTGGTTTCCCTGCGATAACCCTTAATTCAAATTCCTTTCCTCCCCAAAACAAAATTCAAGAAAATTTCTTGAAAATTAAAATCTATCATCCCTAAAGATTGTAACCATTAGACTCCTAGTACAACATTAGCACCACCCATTGGAATGGAAAGAATTGGAATATTCAGTACATATTCCCCCATGGTTAGCTTGATATTATGGCATTTTCTAGAGTAATTTATAGTTCCTCCATTTGCAACCATCACTTGACACTCAGGTGATGGATATAGGAAGTAATTTAATTCCTTGGCTATCTTACACTCAGGTGATGAATAAAATTATGGGTCAGGTGATGAATAAAATTATGGGTACTACCTGAATCAATCAACACTATTACCTTTTTCTTCTTAATATATCCTTCTATCTTAAGCGTTTGAGGAGTGGTAATTCTTGCCAATGCATTGCAAGATATGGTCATATTTATTTCTTCTTTCTCAAGGGTTGATCTTGGTGTATATCCTCCTCTTTTGATGCTTCTTGTTCCTTCTCTTCCTCCTCTTCATAATCTATGTAGAATAATTTATTCTCAGCGCACTTATGACCTTTAGTGTATTTTTTATCACAATTGTAACAAAGTGTTGATTTGTGGTAGCATTGGATGTTCTCTAAGTCTCAAAATTTGCACAAAGGCTTAGGCACATGTATTCCAAAGAAACCAGAATATGTTTTTGGAAATTCCACTCAAATCATGTTTTATGAAAATAATTCATTATTTTTAATGGGACCCTAAGTCTAAACTTAGGAAAATAAAATAATTAATGGATATCAATTAAAATAGAGTGTGAATATTCTAGAGAAGATGAGTATCATGTTAGTTTAATCTTAGCCGTTAATTAACAATTTAATCTCGGTCATTGAAGTCTCAGCGAGAAGATTATAAGGATTTGGTGGGGCATTTGGAAAACACATCGAGACGAAGAAAGAATCCATAGATCAAAATTATTTAGTGAGCAGTGCTCAGGGAGAAGATTGATCAAGAGGATTCTCACATAGAGGGGTAGGGATAATTTCGAGGTGGAAGAATTCCTATCTAGAGAGTGCATAGCAGAGGAGGTAGTAGAAGCCATAGACATTTGTGCAGAGCCAGTCATTAGAAAACTTTTGAGGTTTAAAATGGGCCTCCTAAGAAAAATCTAAACAAAAATAAACTTTATAAGAACCAATAGGATTCAAGATTATGATGTAAACCATGGAGAATGATTCACCATTTTTGGGGTAAAAAAGTAAAAATATTAAAAATAATAATAAATAATAAAACTACTTTTTCAACTTGTATTGAACGCACCCCTGCGCGACCCAGTGACCCAGCGACCTGGTTGCAAGGTCGCTAGGTCGCGGGTTTTCTCATTCCTTTGGCCATACTTTGTCAAATATAGCCCTGTTATTATTAATATGAAGTCTGTCTTATCATGGGATGGTTTGCTGACAATACCAGGTAATATTAAAGCAGAACTAAGTTGCGTATCCATCTCGTCAGATCCAAGCGACATGGGTCCCCCAGCAGTCCGAAAGAGGAACAAAAGTCTTGAGGTGGAAGTTGTGGAAGAAGAACAGTTACAATTCTCCCCTACCCCCATGTATGGGGACTCAGTATGTATCTTTGGCCGGGGAGACAGCATGACCTAGTATCAAATATACCAAGAATTCACCAAACTCGATTTCCTAGAGGACCTTCCAGATAGGCAGGTATATATACAAGTAAAACGGTCCAAGTTGCGTTGCATAGGAGCCCACCCGCCAGTATTCCCTTATGCATAGATTTTAGATTGGATCTTGCAGAGAGTCGATCCCGAGAACTGGGTTATATGGGATCATGTCGGGGATGTTGTGGCTGCTCTGAAAGGACAAGACGCTGACGTGTATTACAGATTTACTGCCAGGGAGCAGACACTCAACGAAGAATGGTGTAAAACCCATGTCGTGCCCATACCCGAGATTTTGAAAGGATGGTGGGAAGAACCAGAGAATTTCCGGGTTAAAAGGGACCAAGAATATTCGACGCAAGGCCTCAAAACTGCATACAAAATTGTGGCCGCGATGCTGTGCAGAATGTATGGCCGCCTGGATGTGACATTTTTTAGTGTTACATGGGTTTGTCTCATGTACGCCAACACAGTATACGACACCCGATTTAATTGGGCCATTATAATTATGGCAGCCCTCAAATCTAACATCAATGCAGCACTTGCCCCTGACGATGGTTTTGCATCCAAGTTTTACATGGCTTCATACCTTTTAGATGCAGTCTGTGCAAGGTGCAGCTTCGATGAATGGGCGCACAACTGGGTAGCAGAGAAAAGTGGCCCAATTCATAAGCATCTAAAGGTGTTTTGCGACTCTTGGTACAAGCAAGATATGGAGTCAATATCAGATATTTTTATCCCAGCCCTATATTGCAGATTATTCGGGACGGAGACTCCTTGAATGTCCTGGGGGGCAATGGAAACAATAACTCAGGTAGCCTATTGATTCCCGGATGCAGAATCTACTACTATCAGAGTGTTCAGGTCCCTCAAAGCCCCTCATGCACTGCCCAAGTTTGCGACAGACAAACTCCTGCTCCAGGAAATATGCTATCATATGTCCGGAGGGTTCACCAAAGTACTGACCAAAGGCAAGAAAAATCCATGGCCAACTCTACAACTCACCATCGGCGCCTATTCAGTCAAAGATTTCAGAGAGGTGGAGGCAGAAACCGAGCAGATGAAAGGATTCCATTTTCCCACTTTGGCGTACCATACATATGACCCTAACAGGATCTTCCCCACACATTACAAACGAGCCAAATTCAGGTGGAGCTATCAACACACTGAATGCTCCACTGAAGACAGAATCCGAAACTGGCACAATAAAGATAGGGATTATGCCCCAGATGAATTCGTCAATCAAGAAGGCCAGGAAGGCCAAGACGACTAGACCTTAGAAGAAAGAGCACAGACCACGGGGGAAGCTTCATCATCCAAGGGAACAACTACAGAGACAACACCCGATCTCGTGGCCCAACAACGAGAAAGAGAGGCTAAAGCTCAGAAGGAGGCTGAAGAGAAGGCTAGAGAAAAACAGGAAAAGAAGGGGAAGCAAGTGAAAGATGACCCAAAAAAGATGAAGAAAGAAGAAACCTACAAAAGGAAAGAGGAATAGCAGAGGAAGAAAGAAGAAGAGAAAAAAATGAAAGAGGAGCAAGACAGGGCTGAAAGCGAATGCAGGTTAAAAGAAAGCCAAGATAAAGTGGAAGCCGAATGACTCTTAAAGGAAGAGTAGGACAGACTGACGGCTGAACAAAGGATGAATGAGGAAGAAGATAGGAGGGAAAAAGACAAGGCAACCGAAGAGGCAGAGGGAAACAAGACGTCGCCTCCTGATACTGATATCGAGATGCTTCAAACAAGCCCTGTGAGTACAGCTCGCATTTCCCTCTAAAAATTAGGCGTTGTTGTGGGGCAAGATGAAGAAGTATTTGATCTTACCAAGATCTCCTATGACCAATACTCACACAAGCTTCAGCAAGAAAAGAGGAGATGCCTAGCGCGAGACCGCACTAGACCTCTCACAGCTACCACCGGCAAGGATATCTTACTAGACACTCGGACGAATCCAGTAATGATCGCCTCAACCGGCACAGCATTTGTAGCTGCCACGGAGGATAATGTTTGCAAGATGAGCAAAGAAATTTTGGCCTTACAGAACATGCTGCAAGCTTCGGAGCATAAAACATCCAAGGCAGAGCTGGAAAAGAAAGCATTGGAAGAAGAGGTACAACAGCTACAGGCTCGCAGCACTTCCTCAAATGAAGCAGCACTGATCATCCAAGGAGAGGGGGTCACATTAGAAGTCACTATAAGGCAAGTGTACAAAGAGATGTTTTCTATAAAGCAAATTGTTGCATCACTGCTAAAGGCTCAGGCTGAAACAAAGAAAAGGAGCACCCAGCTTAAAGAGGCCTGCACTGCTTTAGATCGCATCCTGGAATGGTCCAATGCATACCCACAAGCTCCAACTACCTTGCCGAAGAGGGATTGGATCAATACCCAGAATGATAAGGCTTCGATCCGAATCGGGGTACAATCTAAGGAAAATCTGGTCAAAGGTCTGGAGAAGGTGATGACCACATATTATCAGTTGATCAGTGGCATCGAATCAATGGCCGAGTTACATCACATTCCTCCCCTCGGCCCTCTGAGTGAAGACAGGACTTGGCAGAAAATCAATCAAGATATCAAGGCCTTCATGCAACCCATTGAGCAAGCAACAGCTTCCTGAGATTTACAGGCATCAAGGGAAAATCTAGTCCAATTTATTGTGACACCGATGCGAATCTACACTAAGCTGGCATCCATGTCAAATTAGATTAATATCAAAAGAAATACCCTGATTCCAAATGCACTTTAATGCATACACAGATTAAAGGAAGACACACCTTTGGTCACCCCGTTTTTTGCCGATTATCAAGCATGGCAGACCTACCTCCGAGACCAGCTACAAGTGATCGTTCCCGACCTAGAAATCACTCACTCATAAAATGATCAAGGCATTACACAGGTCGCAGAACAAAGAAGGTCGCAAGTCACAAAATCCGTCAGGTCGCAGGTCGCAGGATCCACCAGGTTGCAAGTCGCAGAATCCACCAAGTCGCAGGACAGCCCAACGGTTCCGGAAGGCGGAAAGTCAGAAGCCCAAAGGGAAAGTCTTGTGTTATAAATACCTCCTTCGGGAAATTGTAAAGAACCTTTTGTTTGGGATTCACGGAGATATAGAGCATTGTATAGAATGACTACACATTTTTTAGTATGAATACAAGCATTTGTTAACTCCATTTTTGGATCTGATGTTGGTCAATGTGTGAACACTATGAGTATTTTGTTTTTAGTTTCTAACATCTTTTGATTAATGAAACTGTGTCTCCAATTACATCATTTATGCATTATAGTTTTCTAAACATGTGTTAATGGTGCTAATTTTATTTCGCTTTCTCAATGAATGTTAATAAATTTGTCTACTGACATTTATATTATCACCAAAATCATTTAAGGAAGTTAAGGGTATTCTACCATAAAGAATTGTTTCTTCTGTGGTTAGAACAGCGTACAAGAATGACCCTAATGATATGTTGTTGACAGCATTTCCTTTGGCCCCACGCTTTATAATTCAACTTGTTATGCATAGTGTTGTATGTTCATTTAATTCATCAATCATGTGTCTTGTATCATACGAATAAGCATGTGTCCGCATGTTTATAGAGTCCTATTGAGACCCAAGGAAAGGAGAATTAAGCGGTAGCCAGACCCACACCCCGGACGGGATCCCTATTCCAAACGGTTTAGAGTCTAGTTGGGACCTTTTACCGGGGAGATCCCTTATTGTTGGCCAGAAAAATTTTCCCGTCAATATAATTAGCGCTAGAAGGAGGGCCTATGGCAGTCTCCCAGCACACGAATAATATTTCGTTACAAACTCCCCAAAGGGAGGCCATACACAATGACACTGGTCCTCCCCCTTTAGAAGATGCCCAAGGGGAGGAAGCTCCTTATTATGAGGTTACTAGGGATCAGTTAAGAGATCTGTGCCCGATTTCCCGCAACCTCATCAGATATTTGCAAATCACTCCAGTCATGAGTTTTCTAACCCATACCAGGACCCCTGCAGCTAACCTCACTCTCAACGGTGCCCTTGCAAATTCCCTGCCCTAGTTGATAAATCTAATGGTTGAAGACCTCGCAACGGAAGTTGAGAATAATGAACCTATTACTAGGCCCCAAGGAGCAGAAGAGGAAGGTCCTGACATGAATGGACCCCATGCTGGCCCTCAGCCTGACCGAACCCAAAATGACAACACCCAAGTTCACATTCCACCAGGGGGGGCGAGGGAAATAGAGGCCAAGGGAATATAGGTCGGGGAAACAGAGGTCATGGCCAAGGTCACAATACCGCCCACCGCCATCAAAACCAAAATAGAGGCCCCATATACAATTGGAGAAACATTAGAAATATGGCAAACCACGAGGGACGTCAAGACGAGCATTCCCACCATGAAGGAGAAGCATCCACGTCGGGTGCAGGAAGTGAATCTGAGTCAGAAATAGGGCACAAGCATGCCAGGCGGGTACAACTGCTTGCTTGGATGGCCCAATCTCTATTAGATCTCCAGGGTCCTCTTCATGACATGCCTAGACACCCTGAAAAACACCTTCCCAAGTTTGACCCTGAGAAAGGCACACTGGCCGAAGACCACATAAGAAACTTCTACCTTTCACTGCAAATGATGAGATTCCAAGCAGATGATGTCGCCTGCCGTCTTTTTCCCCATACCCTTGAGAAAAAATCAGCCACCTGGTATCATTCTCTCCCAAGTGCTTCCATAACTTCATGGGATCAATTGTGTCGCACTTTCCTTCAGAATTTTTCGGAGGACAAGACACCCTCCATGCTCCTCACGGAGTTGAGTACACTCAAATGCCAAAAGAAAGAGAAGGTCAAAGATTTTCATCAACTTTTTGCTACCATATTGAACAAATTCCCCCCCAACTTGGCATTGGATGAATCCATCACTATAGACTACTACACAAAGGCTCTTCCCAGAGACATCACCGTATTCGTAAAGCATGAGGCTAGGGCTACCCTTGTAGCAAATTACGCCACTGACCTTGCCATAGAAAATTACATGCTTTCCATAGGGGTCATCGACCATGAAGGTCGAGACGATCATAAACCTGCCTCGAAAAGGAATCAGTCTTCCACATTCAAAACCAAGGATAAGGACAAAGATACTTTTAACTTCGAAGGTATAGAAAAGTCCCTTAAGTTATTAACCAATGAAGTCTATGATCTAAAGAGAAAAAGCATTGAACCCACTACTGGCACCAAGATGCAAAAGCCTTTTTTCATAAATAATAACCCCACAATCAGCCGGCCCCCATCAAACACAAATGTTGTTCTTAACGTGGAATAAATCGGAAAAGATAATTTTTGTTCTTTCCACCAGGCCGCCCACTCCGAGAAGACATGCACCCAATGGATTGGCAACATGACTGCAGTAGTGAATCAACTCTTAGATGATCAAACCCCAAGGGAAGCAGGCGAATAATATGTCTCTGACAATGAAGAAAACCTGCCCCCAGTTGAAGAACCAGGATATATCGTCCTTGTGTTTGATGTGATCCGTAGGGAAAGCACCCATACCATCACCGACATTAACGTGGCCGATGATCCTAAAGCCAAACCTGTGCGAAAATATGGCCTAAGAAGCAAAGGACTGGTTCCTAAACAGGCCTTCAAAGAGAAGAGGAGGGCCTTCTTAAGGAAAATCTTACCCCCAGGGAATGAGCACCAAGCTGCTATTCCTGAGAAGTCCGCTCCTAGCAACACTCGAACAAACCAAAAGAGAAAACTACCGGTAGGGTCACCCAAAACCCCCGCTGAGACTATTCCACACTCTGATTCTGGTTACAACATTGTTGAGGACATGAAGAAAACTAGAGCCAACATCTCTCTTTATGAGCTCGCCCGCATCACCAACCAACGGGAGCTTATCCTCAAAGCCTTCGCCAATGCCTCGACAACCAAACCCGTGAGCAACACATCTGCCCAAGCTAGTGCAAGCCTCCAATCTATTGTGAACGCTGTAAATATGAACTCTAAGGGATCTACTCCCCCCTTTCTCCTATCTTTTGAAATATTTAACTTTAATGTTCATAACTGCCTAGTTGACTCCGACGCATCCACAAATATCATGCCCCTGTCTGTCTGTAAGAAGTTAAACATTCACTCAGAGAAAACTGATGCTATGATTATTCAGCTTGTTAAATCGCAAGTGCCCGCTGTAGGTGAACTAAATAATGTCATCGTCCTCCTATCTTCCAACTCCAAAGTCCACCAGTGCATAGACATAGTAGTCATAGACATCCCGGAAGCCTACGGTCTCTTGTTGAGCAGGGACTGGTCCAGTAAGCTACAAGGGTACTTCGCTACCAATTGGTCTCACCTATGGCTTCCCTACAAGGGTCGAAACAACAAAATCAGAGTTGAAAGTGAACCTTATATGAAACATACTGTGACCGACTTGGACACTACCAATGAACCTATCAGCTTTGCCCAAGAAGAGCTTGGCATGTGTTTCTTAGATGCCATCTTCGGATGTTACCATCCCCCTCAGTCCCTGGTAAACCTAGAAGTCCAATCAGAACTAATTCTTATCACTGAAGACCAAGCTGTACCCATCATAAACCAGACTGAAATCTCTCCCCAGCCCACGGTTCCGAAGAAACCAGAAGACGATGTATGGACCTTGTATTATGACGGCTCCAAGACGCATGACGGAGCAGGTGCAGGCTGCATCCTGTTGGACCCCCAAAAGAACAAGTTTTTGATCTCATGCTGGCTAGAATTTCAGTGCACCAACAATACCGCCGAATATGAGGCCTTAGTCCTCGGACTCAAAAAAGCGTTGGACCTAAAGGTGAAATGCTTAAAGGTTATCGGAGATTCCGAAATCATCACTCACCAGGTACGCAATACCATCCATTGCTTATCTCCACACTTGAAAGATTACCAACAAGAGGTATGGCTTTTAATTTCTGCTTTTGATGCATTTGGTATTAAATATGTGCTTAGGATGCATAATGTGGCATCTAATACTCTAGCTAACATTGCTGCTAGGTTCACCCCTCTAAGGGATGGTTTTTATATTGAAATAGTGTATAAACCATCTGTGCCAGATAACATCACTAATTTACGCATCTTTGATGATGACCAATAGGTACTTGAATTCATGCTCAACACCGAGGTGTTCAAAGAAGCAGTGATAGAAGAAGCAGACCATGATCAAGCCTTGCAGGAAGAATTAGAGAAACGCAAGGAAAATCCCATGCCCAAGGGAATAGTGTCGCTTGAAAAATTGTTTGATCTGCAGAACCGTTTCCACGGACCCCACAACACTAAAGTTCAGAGCTCCACTCTTGCACATCAATAGATAAACTTAGGGACATATAAGGACCCGAAGTTCGTCAACCTCAGGAAGGATTGTTCCGATCAGGAGAGGCAAGCTTTCACCGAACTATTTTGGAAATACCGAGACGTGTTCGCTTGGACATATGATGAAGTGCGTACTTATGACACTCGAATTATTCAGCATGTGATCCCTACGAGGGAAGGAGTGAAGCCTTTCCAGCAAAAGCTAAGAAAATTGTACCCTATGCTGGAACCAATGATTCAGAAAGAACTTAAGAAGCTTTTGGATGCGCGCATAATCTTCAAAGTCCAACATTCCACTTGGGTATCGAATTTGGTTCCGGTATGAAAAAAATCCGGTGAGATCTATTTGTGCGTGGATTTCTGAAATCTAAATAGAGCCTCAGACAAAGATAACTACTCGGTTCCCCCTATGGAACAGATACTGCAAGCCGTATCTGGATCGGAGATGTTCTAGTTCTTGGATGGTTTTTCTGGGTATAACCAAGTACTGGTAGTTGAACCCGACAGATTAAAAACTAAGTTCCAGACTAAATGGGGGACTTTCACTTTTAGGCGCATGCCCTTTGGATTGATAAATGCTAGGGCAACATTCCAAAGGGCTATGGACATATCTTTCCGAGGTATAATAGGACAAAGCGTGGTAGTATACTTGGACGACGTCATCGTGTTTTTAAAGCATAGAGGTGATCACTTACGTCACCTCAGGCAGATTTTCGAAAGATGCAGAAAGTGTGGGATCTCACTCAACCCAAAGAAAAGTGTCTTCGTCGTGTCCGAGGGGAATTTGCTGGGTCATATCATAACCAGGAACAGTATAGTTGTATATCCCGAGCGAGCGAAGGTCATCACCTAGATTCCACCTCCTAGTAGCAAAAAGGCCATGCAATCATCCCTTGGTAAAATCAACTTTGTACGGAAATTCATATCAGATTTTTCCCAAATAGTTAGGTCTTTGCAATTGATGATTAAAAAGAATTCAAATTTCAAATGGAATCCACCCGAGAAGGAAGCATTCGATAAGATCAAGCAGACCATTGCCGAAGCACCATCCCTCCAAAGCCCAGACTTCAGAAAAGGCTTCATCTTATATACCTTTGCCTCGGATTCATCACTCACGGTTGTCCTCACACAGAAAGATGCTAACAACGATGAACGACCCATATCATTCATGAGTGCCGGTTTGTAAGGTGTTGAACTGAATTACCCCGAGATTGACAAGCAGGCTTATGCAGTATACAAAGCAGTCAAGCATTTCCGGCCATACATCTTGAAGAACCATGTCACGGTGTTCGTCCCTCACCCAGCTGTTCGCTCACTTTTCGTGCAGCAAGAGCTGGGTGAAAGACGAGGAAACTGGATGACATGTCTCCAAGAGTATGACCTGTAGTTCAAACCATCACATACTGTCAAAGGTCAAGGACTCTGCCAAATGGCTGCAGAGGCTGCAAATTCACGTGGGTGCGAAGAAGAATGATGGAAGCAAGAAATCGACATGTATCAGATTGACAATGTGCCTCAGCAGGGAAACCTTTCTTGGTACTCCGACATTTTGAAATATTTGTCCCACGGTCTTATGGATCTTGTTTTAACTGCTCAGCAGAAACGAGCAATAAGGCTGAAAGCTACATCCTACCAGTTAGTACAAGGAAAAATTTTCAAGAAAAATTACAATGGAGTCCTACTACGCTGCCTGGAACATGATGAAGCACAAAGCGTCCTGATCGAACTACATGATGGACCAGCCGGAGGGCATTATGCAAGTGATACCACTGCCCACAAAATTATGCGCGCTGGCTACTATTGGCCAATCCTCTTCAAGGATGCTCATGCATATGTCCGGAAGTGTGCTCAATGTCAAAAATTCGCCAACTGGGAAACCCGGCTAGCCGCTCCATTACAGTCGGTGGCAGTAGAGGAACCTTTTCAACAATGGGGGTTGGACGTGATTGGAGAAATCTTACCGCACTCCTCCAAGCAACACCGGTATATCCTCACTGCTACCGACTATTTCACCAGGTGGGTTGAAGCGATACCACTATGCCAAATCAACGATCAAGAGGTAATAGAGTTTGTGACTCATTATATCATGACCAGGTTTGGCATTCCAACCTCCCTTGTTTTTGACAATGCAACTTATTTTTCATCTTTTCAAGTTGTGGCGATTTCATGGAAAATGGTATTGTACTTAAACACTTGTACAAAATATTACCCCCAAGGGAATGGGTTAGCTTTGTGCTGACTAATAAGAACCTTATCCACATCATCAAAAGGACCATGTTGTCCCACCAACAAACTCATATAACACCTTCCATAATGCCCTTTGGGTCGATTGGGTCACACCCAAATATTCGTCAAAGACGTCTCCATTTTTTTTCTTGTATATGGAAAAGAAGCCATCGTTCTCCCCACCTATCTTCCCAGCCTGCTTGTCCCAAGAGACCCATGGCACCCCATGTCCTACCTTGCAAGCCCAAATCGACACATTATTGAAACTAGAGGAGGAAAGGAAAAAACTCGGGAAAAATTCGCCATCCACCAAAGTAGGATTAAGAGATGGTTTGACAAAAATTCCAAGCGGGAATAAAATTTTGAAGTAGGAGACCTTGTTCTAAAATGGGATAAATCTCACGAGAGAAAGGAAACATCACCCCAAGCCCTTGGACATGCCTATTCCGCATTAAAGAGAAGCTAGGTTCCCCACACTTTCGTATCAGAAAATTCAGAGGAAAGAATTCCAGGTCCCCTCTCATAAACAACATGCATGACCTCAAGCACTCACTACCTACTGCAGCCTTTCTAGGGAGGGCCATCACCACCCTCTGCATTATTTTGTTGTTTTTGGTTTTTTCATTTCTGCCGCAAAAGCACTTAGTCAATCAACACTTGTGTGTCCTTATAATAACTTCAAAAGTCAAGGCATTGTAGAAGTCACATTGCACCAGGTCACCAGATCCTATGTCGATGAAAAGTCTTTTCCTAAAATCATAAAAGGTAGAGAGCCTTTCGTGATCACACCCAAAGGTAAAACATGACCTAGTTTGGGTTATTAAGCGCAGAGCCGACCTAGCAAGCTTGAAAGGGCATTCGTGAAAAGAAATTTGGTTAAAGAGACAACTAGAATGAAAGGTGATAGGAATAACTTCAGGTGACGCAAGGATATCCGGAAAACCTAAAGTCCTCACACGTACTGTGAGCAACTCTTGCAAGTAAAAAGCTCAAGCCCTCATCCACCCCGAAAAATTTCGTCTCTTAAAATAAGTGCCCCGAGCACATATAAATAAGTGCCTTTGAGCATATTTAAAATAAGTGCAAGAATACACCAATAAAGGGTAAAGTATTAAGCAAGGCTTCGCACGTAGGTAAATGCGATTTACTCCGCCGGGTACCCACCAAGCTCACCAGAGCAAGAGTAACGTTCGACCTTGTGGTAGTGACTACTGGGATCAGAGGCTCATTATGCAACAGAGCAACACAATGAGGATGAAATAAAATACATCATATCATGGAAATCCTTGAAGTGCTCCAACCTTGTATAGAACTGGCAAAGCTTCTACTAACCAACACCTAAACAGTAAGCAAGAAAAGCAAATCATAAGGTACAAAAAAGGAAAAAAAATCATGGGAACCTAAGGTGAAAGGAAAAAGCCTTGCCAAGGCCCTCTCCCCCAAAAAAGACAAATCATCGTAGATATTCTCGAATCTACCGTGAATCGCCATTTGTTGTATTACCACAACACCCTCCAAATTTTTTCCTTTTCAAAAAATTTTGAGCTCTAAGCTCATAAGGTGAGGTCAAGACCAAATATTTTTTTTCTAAGTCTCCAAGTCTCAAGCTATTCATTTTTGGATTACATGACCTTGACTGCGACCCGTGTCATCGAGTCGCAAACTAAGAAAATTCCTTGAAGCCATACTTCAACTTGGCGACCTTGTGATTCGAGGTCGCGAGGTCGCTAGGTCGCACCTACACTTATGACCTTTGCACTTAGCTTAATTAATATTTATGGTGCACACGTGCGACCTATTTATATATAGAGAGGGTCGGCTCCATTTCACTCGCACGAAGAAGAAGGAAAATGCCTCTAACAAATCGAATGTGGAACGAATTTTTTCGAAAAGCTTGTTTCTCCTACTTTTCCTCATTATGAATGCCTTTTTTTCTTCTCCCCGTTTACCTCACCGATACTCTTTAAAGCTTCATGCTTACCAGGATTTCTTCTCATGAGCCTCCTGTGCCATTATATTCGTATCTATTTTTTTTTCTCACCCATCCATGCCCCATCCCAGGCTGAAGTGCGACTGCGACCTTGCACTACCCAAGTTTGGGTCCTCAAAGTCCCTCACGCATCGCCTGAAGTTTGTGACAACATAAACTCCTCGCTCTAGGAAATATGCTATCAGATGTCCGGAGGTCTACCAAAAGTACCGACCAAAGGCAAGAAAAGTCATGGCTAGCTCTACTATCTACCATTGGAAATATATATCAAAAGATTTCAGAGAGGTGGAGGGAGAAACCATGAAGATGAAAGATTCCATTTTCCACTTTGAAGCTCACCGCACGTATGACGCGTCGTGATTGTCCCCGCACATTGTAAACGAGCCAAATTCGGTGTGAAGCTGAACACATTGGTCGCTCCACCGAAGATGTGTAATCCAAAATTACAATAAACATAGCAGATGCTCCCGTATGAATCCGTCGATCAAGAAGCGTCAAAGGCCAAGACGAACGTACATTAGAAGAAAGAGCACAGACCACAAGGGAGCCATCATTCAAGGAAGACAAAACCACAAGAGACAAGACCCGATATTGTGGCCCAGCAATGAGAAAGATAGGCTAAATCTTAGAAGGAGGTCAAGAGAATAAGCCAAATAGAAAAGGAAAGAAGAAGGAAGGCAACAGTGACCCAAAAAAGAAGAAGAAAGAAGAACCAAGAAAAAAGAAAAGAGGAAGATCGGAGGAAGAAAGAAGAAGAGCGAAAAAAGGAAGGACGAGAAAGATAGGGTTGAAAGCGAATGCTGCTAAAAGAAAGCCAAGATAAAGCGAAAGCCGCAGCGAATCATAAAGGAAGACAGTGATAGATCGACCATTAAACAAAGGAGGAAGGAGGGGAAGAAGATAGAGGGAAAAAGGACAAGCAAATAAAGACGCAGCGGGTAGCAAGATGCATCCTCTCGATACCGATATCAAGATGCTTCAAACGAGTCATGAGTACAAATTAATGCTTTCCTAATCGAACTGTCAGAAATGAGATGAAGAAGTATTTGATATTACAAGATCTCCTACGACCAATACTCGTTGCACAAGATTCGGCAAGAAAAGAGGAGATGCCTAGCACGAGACCGCACTAGATCTCATGTGCCTACCACCGCAAGGATATCATACTAGACACCGTATGAACTGGCAATGATCACCTCTGCCAACACAACATTTCAGCCTGCTATGGAGGATAATGTTAGTAGGATGAGAAAAGAAATTTAAGCTTCGACGTAACATGATGCAAGCTTCGTAGAAGAAAACAGCTACAAGAGGTAGCAAATAAAGTATTGAAGAAGAGCTACAACAACAGACTGCTGTAACTTCTCAAATGAATCAGTGATTGACCATCCAAGGTTAGGGGGTCACATTAGAAGTCACTATAAGGTAGATGTGTGGCTGCAGAGATGTTTTTACAAAACCAAATTGTTGCACCATCAAGGCTCAGTTGAAATAAAAGGATTTCAACTTAAGGAGGTTAGCACTTTTTAGATTATATCCGGAATGGTCCAATGCATACCCATAAGTTTCGGTTACCTTGTTGAAGAGGACCTGATCAACATCAAAATGATAAAGCTCGTATCGAACTGTACAACCTAAGGAAAATCTCGTCAAAGATCTGGAGAAGGTGATGACTATTGTGATCACTTTGATCAATGGCAGAATCAATGGCTTCACATAACATACCTCCCCTTGCACTTCTCTAAGTGACAGACATGACTTGGGAGCAAATCAACCAAGAGATCAAAGCCTCCATGCAACCCATCGAGTAAGCAAAAGCAACTTCCCAAGATCTACAGCATCATATAAAACGGGTCTAGTTTATTACATAATCGTAACCAAACTAAGTTGGTATCTATCAAATTAGATTAATATCAAAAAAGAAATAACATGATTCCAAATGCACCGAATGCATACACAGTTGGGGGCATGAGGACACACTTTATCTACAATACAAACCTACCTTCGAGACCACGATGACTGCTTCCCGACCTAGAATTCACCTCCTACCATAAAAAATGATGAAGGCACCACATGCCTCGCAGAACAGAAGGTCACAGTACAGAATTCGTCAAAGTCGCAAAGCTCGCGGATCCACCAGTCACAAAGTTGTTGAACCACTGTGTCCCAGGGCACTTAATGACCCTAATATTTAAGAATTTGGAAGCCCAAAGGGAAAGTTCAGTGTTATAAATACCTCCTTAGGGGAAATTGTAGAGGAATTTTTTTTGGAGGGACTATTCCATATAGAGCATTTTTATAGATGACCACATATTTTTTAATATGTAACATACATTCATAATCATTTCTATCCTATGTTGGTCAATGTGTGAACACTATGAGTATTATGTTTTCAAATACAACATATTTTGATTAATGAACCCGTGTTCATAATTAAGTGTACCAGGTATTATAGTTTTCTAAAACATGTGTTAATGGTGTTGTTATGTTTATTTCACTTTCTCAATGAATGCTAATAACTTTGCTTTCATCGAGACATTTATATTATCACAAAAACCATTTAAAGAAGTGAAGGGTATTCTCGCCATAAAGAATCGTTTCTTCATGGTTAGAAGAATGTACAAGCATGACCCCAATGATATGCTATTGATAGCATTTCTTTGGCCCCACACTTTATAATTCATCTTGTTACGATAGTGTTGTAAGGCTATTTAATTCATCAATCTTTGTGTCTTGTATCATTTGAATATGTGTGTCCGTAGGTTACAGAGTCGTACCGAGACCCAAGGAAAGAATTAAGCTTGTGAGTTTCACCTGCTGCTCCCCGCATGTGATCCCTATTCCAACCGGTTTAGAGTCTAGTTGGGACTTTTACAAGGGGGATCCCCCGTTGTTACCGGACATTTTCTCCGTCAACAAACCTAGGTTATTGATAAAATCATTTTTTCTAGGTAGGGCTCGCTACCAAAGTTATATCCATACCCCTTTTACAAGGTTACCTTTTAACCAATATGAACCAATATCCCATCCACTTATGACCGGAATATTTAGAGGTGAATTTTTTAATTAATATATATATATATATAATTATTTATTTTTCTTAATTTTTAATTTTTAATTTTTTTTAATATACTTAAAAGCGACTATTCTAGTTTGGTAGCTAGATAGTGACAAGGCTATTCAAAAGTTCTAATAAAGTTCAACAAGCTAGCTCATTATTAAACCTTTTCGTTGTCTAATGGTTGAGTAATCATATGTAATTACCTGGTTGGTGTTTAGTAATGATAATGTCAACCTAATATTTTTCCATGATCATGGTCAGAGACCATGACGAGACCCCATTCTTTCAATTTTCTTTATATTTTTTGAATTAAACTCTAAAAAATGTATGCGATTAATGGATGGGGAGGATCACCCAGTCCTTAAGATTAATGAATGAAAACTAGAGTTAAATATGCTGTGCTTACACAATCATCTTAATTTTTTTTTAAAGAAAAACTTAACGATAAGAAGATCAAAATTTGATTAAAATTAGAGGTTAAAAAGAAATTACAATTTCCATGGACAAATATTTCAAATTTTTATGATAATAAATACAATTTTCAAATTTTTAAACATTTCAAAAAATTTCTACTTTCGAACCAAAGAGATCATAAAATGATTAGAGATATTGAGAGAAAACCAAAATTCATTACCCAACATTATTTATCCCAACACAATGTGGCATGTGTATATGTTAATATTAACATACTTGCAACACATTACATATTATTTTATGATTCCTTTTGAGAATTGTGTCTTTAAGGTAAGAGACCTCTCTTTTCCTTGTAAATCTTGCATAATGAAAGCTTATGTGGGCCCTATATCCTAAAAAAAATTTGAGAATGGCCCAAGAATTTTTTCTTGAAATTTGTTATGCTTTCATTTTTATTTATAAAGTTCTGGCCCCATTTCGAGACTAGATCTCCAACTTGAAAAAAAAATTATCAATCGCAGCTTACATCAAATGAATATTTTACTAGATGTTAATGGTGAGAATGTATTTGTTTGTATTTTTCCACTTATTATTCTAATTTAAATATTTGAGACATTCTTAACTGCAGAAGGATAGCCTCTTTCCCATATACCATATTAAAGGGAGAAGTACCTATGATACTCTCTAGTTATTCTATCATCCCATAAAGTGAATATCAAAGTTTTATGCCAATTTTATTAGCTTTGATCAACATATTGCTTAAAATACTAATGAGGGTTTTTTATTAGTTGAATCTAATAAAAATACCACTCGAGATGGAAATTAGTAGAATATTTAAATTCAAACCATATTTTTAAAGAAAATCTAGCCATGCTATTTCTCAAAAGTAATATGGTTGTCAAAAATAAGTATTGGGCAAGACAAACCCTATGGACAATGAATTTAGTAATATTGTCAAAATTTATTACCTTTTGTGTTATTTCTTCCACCCACTTGGTGAATTACAGGTATGATTCAAGATAAAATTATTTTTTTCAAAGAGTGAGTAAAATCTCACCTATTATATCCAATCCCAATTCTTCAAAATGTTGCTCAATGTCAATTAAAGGAAGAGGTAAGGTTGGTTTCTTTCTCTTTATCTTCGTACAATAGTTTGGAAAATTTTACATTTCTCATATATATATGGGTATATTTAAACAAATTTTTGCTAGTATACTCAACATGCATGGATTTATGAGGGTATCTGCTTCTCCAAATTTTTCACCACTAGTCCATCATGTAACCTCCTAAAACCTTTTTATACTTAATAATTTTCTAAGCAACTTAATAAAATAGAATCATAATTTTTTCTGAATAACAAATTATAAAATGAGTAAATATTGATTATTCTTCAATATCAAAGCCCTTTTCCTTTTTTAATTGAGTCTGTGGGGAGAATAACCATTTTTAAATAATAATGAGATCAACATATTTAGACTACTAGTAAGGCATACCCTTACATATTTGCATGTGTTGTTACCCGAGTCTTCATCAAATGATATATTGAATTTGACATAATTCAAAATCCTTGAACTCTAGCATTTTTAATCGATTTTTATCTCTATGTTGGTCACAGTGGTGACCCAATTCATTTTTCTCTCAACTCTTGAACAAATAATTATATTACTACCGAAATGATACAATTAATTTGGTGAGTTTTTCAAGAAAAAAGCTTGAAATTACTTATGGATTTGAAAACTACAAAGGCTTTTTTTCTACCTACAGAATGTTAGTTATGCAATTCCTAAAGTTTGAGTCAAGAAAGAGATAGGTGCCTATTTGTTGATCATTGAGTCATGTTAATACAACAACGTAATATAACTCGAAGAAAAAGTATACAAAATAAAATAATCGAAAAATTGGGATTTGTTAAAGATAGGTCATAAATAATAACATGTTTAATTGACTAAAAGCATCTTTTCATTTTTATCCCCATTTGAAAAATAACATTTTTGATCATAGCTTTGTAAAGGATGAACAATTTTGGGATAAACCACAAACAACACTTAAAAAAATCGATGTCCTAGGAAAGCTCTATGCATTTTTTGTTATGAGGAAAAGTTACTTAAACCCCTTAATCCTATTAGGTCTTCAGAATTCCTTCCTAGTTACAATAAATCACAGGATTTTTCCTTCCACCGATAGCAAAATACAGACTTCTAGATTTAGTGAGATTCCATACTTTTTGCATTGCTCAAAAATATATTTTAAATCATGGAAATGATTTCTCCTTTTTCTTGGAATATATATTTTTATTTCATGCAAGTAAAAGAAAACATTTTTATTTATCACTCCATGAAAGCGATGTCCATAGCTCTTTGGAAGGATGTCTTTATATTTACTAATACAAAAGGAATTTTCTCAGAAGTAAGTTCTCATTTTCTAGTTTATGAAAGTAGTTTTTAAATTGCCATCTCTGGATGAACCACATTTGGTCATATTCTAAGCCATCAAGGAAATAGATAAGTTTAGAACCAACTACCGATTGTAATATTTTTTTCCATAGGTGGTTGAGTAAATTGTCTTTTGTATGTTTATTTATATTCCTAAATTCAATCAAATGTAACATTATCCTTCATCCCTCACAGGCAATGTTGTAGCTCCGGAGACAACCTTGAGTTAAAAAATACTAGTGCCTAGGACATCTTAAAAATTATAGTTGGAATGTGAACAATTGTATAAAATGCCTCCTCACAAACTGAATAAGAGAACAATGTTTTTGGCCGTTCATGTGATTGAGAAGAACTCGGGAGTCGATTCATGTGAATTCTCGACATTGTGAGAGGGCTCAAGAGGTCGTGATAATTTATGGATTTTAAATGTAAGGAGACAAACAGTTGAACATAAATCTTAAAATACGCAAATGTGTTGAAAGAGAACGGATAAGTGAACCTACGAGAGACATGCTTAAAGATATTAAGAATTTGTCCCCTATGAACCGCAGGGAATGAATATGATTGACATGGACAATGACAATGTTGGCCCGTGAGGTGAATTAAGAGAGTGAAGAAATATTAACAAATGAGTGTTAATACATGAGTACTATACGTACACAAATTCATGAATAAAATTGCAGACCACCTGTATTGTTACTATATGAACCATCAGCAACAACATGAAAGATGATTGTTACAATAGAGATTATCATGGCCGAAAAGAAAAGAAATACATACAAATTTCATTTCTTTGTCTAGAATCCAAATATCAGCTTTGTATTCATATTGCTTAAAAATCTCTCCAAATATGTGTCTCACAAAGACAGGAGCACAATCATGCAAAATACAACAAAATTCTATAAAATTCCAACCTTGTTTCATCTTTGTATCACTATACATAGTAGTTATCCTTGAGGGTTTATGATTGGATATTTTGTCAAGATAGATCCACACAGAAACCAAAATATCATAAAAATCTATTAGAGTGTGCTTTTCAAGAAATTTCATCCATAATGTAAAATCAGAATAGAATTGCAAAATTGGGATTTTACCAAGAAACATCACTATCTAATAGTAAAAATAAGAAAAACAATGCAAATATGGAGGCCAAATTCTAGAATTTTCAAAGCGGTGGTGAGAAGGTTGTGATGGTTTAGACTTCTCATGTAATTCCACCTCATGCATTCGACATCCTCCACTCCTAGTTTCAAGGATCCCCACCGTTGTTATGAATGGTCAACCGTGTTCATGAATTATTTAGTATGGATTCTAGATGGATTACATATGTGAAGCGGAGCTAAGACGGGATGCAGCAAAAGTGAGATTGGTTTAACGAAGGTCATTTACTTGAAGGGTAGTGATGTGCTACAAGGGCTATCGATGATGAAACGGGGCAGGACCCACACCGCAAAGTGTATCACAACGTTATGTGCGAGAAGGTGGAATTTAATGTTAAGACCTATGATGGGTGAAGTGCGGGTGAGGTGAGGTGGCATGGACAATGGTGGAGACCATCTCAGAGATCGCATGTCGTTGCCGAGCTGAAGAAGTAGGTGGTAAATGTTAAAAGATGGGGAGGATGTGGTGATGGTGGGGAAGGTGACGTCGAGGGAAGTTGGTGGGACCAACTCACATTGGCGTAGTTATAAAGCGTGAATTATTATGTGGTAAGTGTGTGAGGCTTCATATTATATGAAAAGTATTACAAGCGTCGTAAGTGGTAAAGTAGCTACAATGGTAGGGCCAATTCACATCACATCTTAAATAAAATATTTCGTAGGTGCTTAAGAGTGTTATAAAATTTGTGATATGCAAATATGCGACACGCGTATAACAGAAAGTGCTTAAAAGGTGAAAGGTAAGGAAAATGTGGAATACAAGGGCTTTCATGTGAATTAGGTGATGTATCAAGGTTGTATGGGTTCCACCAAGTCACATCGATGGCAAGGTAAGGTTTGGTAAGTCTTAATATGTGGAGATTAAACTATAGACAGAGTTGCCATGAAGATATAAACACTTGTGACATTAGGAAAGTGAAAGCACAGAAGAGAGGGTAAATGAAGGTGAAGAAGATAAATGAGATGAAGGATGGTAGAAACTCAAGTTTATCACCATTAAACCTTGATTACCATATTTTTCTCTTGGCCGCATCGATATGCATTTATTCGTTTCCTTTTTTGACATTCACGACTTGCTTCCTCTTTATCCTTCTACCATTTTTTTGGCAACAGAAAAATAAACGTTGGCTCCATAAGGGGACAATGAGCTATTATTCAAAGGCGTTGATAAATTTACCAAATCTCGAATTCCCCGTGCTTTTATTAAAAGGTGGAGTCACAATGTAGACCGATTAGACAAAGTTTTATACCAATGGTCAAGTGGACACAAAATGGAAGATGAATGGGGGATGATATGGAAGATGAAATGGAAAATGTAAAAGAGGTAATATGACATGGAAAAAAAAAATGAAATGGGAGAAATTCAAATAAAATGGAGTACAAAAGGGAAATATAAGGCTGCTAACCAAATTAGCCCATATCGTTGATTAGCAAAACTTGAGAACCGCCCATTTATGGGTGCCTTCAAGTATGTTCTCTAATCTTCCTTCAAAGGCGAAAGTATTGTTGCTCTTTCCTCTACCACCCTTAATGGACCAAACCGCAGGCGATCAAACTTCCCATGTTTCTTTGTTTTTACCTAATATCCCATAAATAAAGACCAAATCCCCAACTTGGATTATCTTAGGTCAACAACAAGTTTTCATTTTTTCTCTATTCTCTACCATTCTAAGGCTTACCATTCTTAGGATTCATTCAAGCCCACCAATCGATTCATTCTTTTGACAATCTCATTTGGCTCCACCTCGCTTCCTTGTAAGAATCAAGCCATAGGTAATGCAAGTTGAATCAGAAGTCTACCACTCTACCATACACCACCATAAGGGGATTCTTCTATGGATATTTTAGTGATGATGTGACGTGTCCGCAGTGGCAGCTTGAGCCGAGAATCTCATTTTTTTTATTTTCATCAAGGGTCTTCTTAAAAATACTTGCCAGTCTGTTAGACAATTGACCCGGCTTCATTTCCCCATGGGTAGTATGCAAGGGAGTGTCCCAAACAACATGTTGTAATGCTGCACTATAAATTTAGCCGACCAAAGCCCTAGGAATTGTCTATAATGAGTTTAGCTTCTGGCATCCAAACTCGAAATTATGTTCTCTCTGGTAAACGTGATCACCATTGAATTCGTAGCATTTATTGTGGCACAAATTCTCTACCCACTTGGTAAGTAATTTGTAGCAGTGAGGATCCATTGATGTTGATTGCTGTGCCTGGAGAATATTCCATGGAACAAATTTCATTTCTTAAAAGGTTATTCAACATGAACTGCGATCAATGGGATAGGTGCATAGATTTTCTTTTTCTTCAAAGGAATGTCCTGACACTTCTCTCAAAGCCTCGACACAAGAATGCACATCACCAAACAGTTTAGGCTAGAAGAAACCCCATTTCTGGATATTTCCTTGTAGTGGATTGTGAGCTATAATGTTCTTACATATCCCTTCAGGAATTAAGCCATTACTTGGTCTACTGCCATGTTAAACACACAGTAGGACCCTTGCTCTTGTCTTTCCAAAGAAAATCGCCTCATTTTCCATGATATAATTTTGCGACTTCTTGCACCTTGGTGTGGTACTGGCCTTATCATAATAGGACTATATATCAATGTTCAAATATACTTCACTACATCACCATGCACTTGTGTCCCGATGCCTTCTCCTATCAGACAAGATTTATCCCTGGAGTTTGGATGCGACTGGAACAAGATTGGTCATCCTCGTCTTTAATGAGCTGTAGGCTTTATCTCAGCTTCATACCAATCTTTAATATCCACTTGCCACTTCTTCTCGCCGTCACCCTATACTAATATATCCTTCACCGTCATCGTGGGAACACAGGAAGCAGAAGATTGTAACACATACACTTTGAAATGACTTTAGAGCTTGACCATGCATAAGCTTTCTTATCCATGATAACATATTTTAACCTAGCATCTCGCAAGATTCTCACAAAGAACAAATTGAGTCAAATAAGTGCTCCTTCGCATGGTGTAAGAGCACTGCAACATAGTGTGAAGATGAAGTAGGGAGAAAATCAGAACGTACTTCCCATAAGCAACTTGATAAAGACTAGAGCTTCGAAAAGGTACCGTTTGATCCTGTTGAAGGAGTCCCTAGATTCAAGGGTCCATCTAATTTCACCGTTTTTCTTCAAAGATCCCAGCGATGTTTCAAAAATCTAAACATAGTTGGGAACAGACCTTCGAGGAAATTTAGCTCTTCCCCAAAGAGCAATTTACCTCCTATTTGTTTCTTGTTAGGGAATTTATTCATCACCTCTACTTTCTTTGGGTCAATCTTCACACCTCCTTAGTTACTATGTGTTCAAGAGTTTTTCCTCTTCCAAGGAAAACATGGTTTTTTGAGATTTAGAGGTAGGTCATATTTACAGCTTTTCGCAGGTTCTATTGGCGGCCTACAAACTTCAAACTCACTCTTCAAAACACGGTGATGTCGTTCATAAATCACCACAAACCTATCTTTCTCTTATGAAAACAATGTTCGTCACACGTTGGAATGTAGTGTCGATACTTGCTTCTGTGCCAAAGGGCACCATGTGTACGCAAAGGTCTCCCAAGACATGTAGAATGTCGTCTTATTCTGGCCTCTGGGGAGCACTACCACCCAGTACTGAGTATCCTCGAGAAGTCATCCATCATGGACATGAGGATGCCACCACCTGTGGGCAGGGTCCATCTTTGGAGGCATTTTATCCTGAGGGAGGCTTTTCCGTATTTAAAAATCCACGCAGACTCGATTCCACCATTCTTCTCCTTATCGACACCATGTTCACCACCCACTCGTAGGTATCTGTAAAGCAACAATGATAATACCTATAAGAGCTTCTTTATTTCTCTCTTTCGCACCAGAGGATATGTTTATCTGCTCTACCGCTATGAGGCTTCGTGTCTTCCTTGTGAGTGTATCTCGGTGTTGGTATAATGTCTACGTAAAAATTTCTTAGATCTCCGGTATGACCAGTCGAAGACGTCTTTATATGATTGGAACAGACCGAGATACAATCCTTAGTATTCTTTCAAGAAACTTTTGAGAGCTTCACCATATTTGGATCTTTCTTCGTCCCCCAACATTCACATCCCCGATGTGCTTTTCGAGGGTCATTTTGTGGTTTACCTGGGATGTCATTTTTGTCGTGAAAATTTCTCCAATGGCACAAGCCCCCGGGGGATGACATTCCTTTTTAATTGCATAACACAAGAGCCAGGTGAGTTCTCTTCCCACCTGATTTCTTATTCTTGACCTGTCACCCTCAAAAGAGACCGATTTGATCACCATATTTGAAAATTTAGTTACTGCTTTCCATGAAACGTTGGACCCGATCTTCATATTTGAAGACTTTCTCCAATGCTTTTTATGTTGTCCGCAATGGAAGTGTGGTATCACACCTCAACCTCATATCCACTCGTCGCACTCGGGAGGGGGTGGGTGAAAATACTAGGCCGCCAATAGGTAGGTTTGCAATTATGCCTATCTCCTTGCCATGAATCGAATATTAAATGCATAAAAATAAGTACCCAACTAAATCCCATACTCATTCAAGGCAGGCTTCCGAGATGTGAAAGTTTAGTTTTGCATCGGGGTCTTGAATTGTCTCACATACACCGACCTCCAAACACTTAAGCCAGATGTTCATATTATGCACTATCTTTAACCCAATAGTAGGCTTCTCATATTCAACCACATTTTTTCTAAATTTTCTTTAATTCCAACTTAAAGAAGAGGGAGCCAAGCATCCTTTGGTGATATCAAGAGCACTTAGCCCTATTCACTTTCGTGAATTAGCTCCATAAAATTGCAAGGTCTATATCTTGTTTTCCTCCGCTCATAGGATTCTTCTGCATTATATGGAAAATCATTTTTTCTGTAGGAACATTCTTCCTCCTCACATAATATAAGATACCTCTCGTTACCACATACCTAGAATTCTGAAACCATGGGCTTTGGTTACCATATTCAAGAATTTGGATTCATGGCATAACCCTATTCCTCCCCACCGAATACTGGAATACAGTATAAGTGAGGTCCAATTTTATGGACCCTCCAATATTGATCCCTGTGTTCGAGACAACAACATTCCAAATCCCAGCAGATATCACCACACAACGTATTTCCATCACTACTACCTCTTGCCGTAATTTGGGCTATCAAGTTATCACCGTATCTTTATCATGCTCAAGAACTTTATCCTCTGGAATCAAAATAATACAAACAGCAAGGTCTCAAAATACAACCCCAACTACCCATGAAATACAATGGCAATAGATTATGCAAGCCTGGGACTCAGGCACAGAAGCCCTACGTAATGGCCAGTATAACTAGAGACACATAGCATGGGGGAGTGATGACACAACCCTGGCATGAGGTAGTAACACTACCATAAAAGGTCTTTCCCTTCTATAGATTGAGGCTTACAGGGAGAGGGGCTCACGTATCGAGAAACATGGAATTGTGGTTATACTTGGGTTTGTATGAAGTTATTTTAGAGCTTGATCATGGAACCAGGATCTTCACCTCTAGCTCTTTCTAGAGGTTAAAGTCCATGGGATCCTTATCCAATGAATTATTTTTACTCTATTTCAAGATTAGGAAGGTTCAAACTATACAGATGTCTTTTATTTGTAGACTTTAACCTTTTTTTGTGAAAAGGACACAGTTATTTTTACAACGTAAATGTTATTCTAAAGGCTTCTTCCCTCACCAAGGTAATCAGAAGGGATTCATTTTTACATTGATTATCCATTTTGTCTTCGGCACTTAGGCTCTTTCAGAGACCCGAGGTCATGCCTTCTTATGGAGCCGAGCTTAAATGAAGTCCAATAAACCACCTGCACATTAATTATCAACATCCCCGATCCTCTCGAGGGACTCCTTCTTCTATTTCTGCAGATTTTCAATTTTCTTCATATTCTCCGAACAAGTTAAACGACCGATACTTCTTGGGATATCATTGACTTCTTGCTCAACCTTCCATTTCCATTTTCACTATGGAGGAGGTTGACGCATCTTGTCAGCTTCTTTCTTCCGTTGTAAATAAATGTAGAGGTGCTTGATATTGGTGATTAAACCCATGTTTGGAATAATTTGGTTAGGATGAGGAGAGGGATTTCACTTCCAATTCAAGCCTACCTTATTCGAGAGTGTTCTTGACTGCCTTACTCATTTCCTCAATTGTTGTGACTGTGACTCTCTCCGATTAAAGTAAGTTCTCGCTCTTTTCTTCATGCTTAATACCTGTATCTTAAATTTACTATTACATGCAAAGTTTTTCTTCAATTTAAATGGACTGTACCGTTTTATCTAGAAATGTGAATTTCTTTCTTAGGGTGAAACCAAAATCTGTGTTCAAAAGCTCCTATGAAAACCAATTAGCAACGTTTGGGGAGGCTTTATCTCAATAAAGAGATTATTGTAGAGATTATTGAACCTCTTATGGATTTCACTGTCCTACTAGTTCCCTTTAGAGCAGCTGAAACTGAGGACATATCCATAGTCCCTCTTTTCTCCCCCCATTTTAGTGAATAAATTCTCTCCATTTCTTCCCAAGTGGTGAGTGCATTATTAGCAATATATTTGAACCACTTTAGCCTCTCCATCCAAGTGATTGGAAACCTCAACACCACATCTAGGTGCTCCACATTCACATTCTCCGAAAAGGAGAAGTTTCAATATGTTTTTTACATCGCATTATCTCACGATAAAACCAAGGTGAAATATTTACGTAGTATTGAGGCATGTCACAATACTTGAGGCAAAGACACAATGGAACATATTTGTTGAGGAGGAAGGTGCACAACCATGAGGGGTTGCAGTGGTAAGTTATGAGGATGATTTTGTTGTGGTATAAATGCTGCATGTCAGAAAGTAGCGATTTGGATATTTATCAGATGTAGATTCAAAGTGTTTTAAATTTTTGAATTCTTCAAACTTTCAGAGTATAGGATACAAAGGAGGCAAAGAAATATAAACAGATTGCGCTCTTCGTATTTTATGTTTGAACCGGCTAAAGAAGAGGCTATGAGTGGTGACTAAGTAAGCGGGGCTATGGAGCAAGGACCATAGATATCAAATATGGAAGAGTAAGGTGAATACTTCAGGGAAAATGAGGCAGGCTCACCTCAGATGGCTTATTCTCTCCTCCGCATTCTCCCAGATATAATCATTTCCGTACCGACAGCCAGTATGGGTTCTCTCGCCGCAAGCATCCCATTAGGCATGTTTTTCTCGTTGTGGAGTTTATGATTACATCCTTATTTGAAATTTACAATGTTGGAGTCACCTGGGCGGAGGGGAATGGAAATTGACTCAACCCTTCGTGCTCTCAACCGATTTGAAAGAAGATGATGTCGAACTCATGGGAGCATTTTTCTTAATTCGTTCCTCAAAAAACACCACTCAAAAATATGTTTTTAGTTTAGACATACCTTGAAGTTTCAAAATACCAAAGCGTTTCAGGACATCTTAAAATCGTAGGTTTAATGTGAACTATTGTATAAAATACCCTAAAAAAAAATTCCACAAGAGAATGGTTTTGTGGTCTATTTATTGAGAAGACTTAGCCATCTTAAAGGTGAATTTTATAATGAGGTGGCTCAAGAGGCTATGAGAATGGTGTCTCTTAGATGGGAAAGTATAAAATAATGAATAAAAATTCAAAATATGTAGAGGTGTTGAGAGAGAATGGAGAAGGAACTCATTTAGAGATGGGCTACGCACATTTAAGAATATGTCCCCTTATGAACTGGGAGGAACAACACGAATGAGATATGGACAACAATGTATGTCTTGTGGCAACAGAGATTAAGCGTAAAAGCAAAAAGCTTAATACATGAGCGTTAAAACCTAAACATTATACGTATACTCAATTCATGAATACAATTCTGTACTCAAATTTGGGACACATTACTTCAACTATCAAATAAGAATAGCATGAAATATGATTACATATAAAGAGGAGATTATTGATAACAAAAGAAAGAAAATACATACTTCTCATTTTCCATCTAGAATCCAAATATTAGCCTGTATTGATATTAAGTTAAAACATTTCTCCAACATGTGTCTCGTATAATAAGGAGCACAAATCATACAAAAACTACAACAAAATTTTTTCAAATTCCTAGAACCTTTTGTTTCCATTTTAGAACTCACTACATATATAGTTCTTCTGAGGTTTTATGATCGAATATTCTATCATTATAGGTCCACATAGGTGGAAACCGTTAAACATATCCTAAAAAAATATCGAGTGCACTTCAAGAAATCGCTATAATAGAATTGGGTAAAATTGGGATTTTACTGAAGAAACATCACTATCTAACAAGAAATAAGAAAAAGTCAGGCCATGGATGCAAAATTCTTAATATCCAAAGCATTAGTGAGAAGTGGTGGAAATTTATACTTCATCATGTAATCCACCTATTGTTCGACATCCCCCACTTAATCGTCATGATCTCCACTGTCACATAATGGTCAATTGCACTATGTACACTAAATTATTTAGTATAGAGCTCTTGTAGGACTACATAAGGGTGGAGAAGAGTTGAAAGGTGATGCTGCAAGGGAGTGGGTTTAGATGAACTCATTTACATTTTTAAGTGGGAAAGATAGCCATGGGCTATCAAGATGAGACGTAATGGTGAGACCTCAGCACACAAAGCGCATATCATAAATTTTAGTGCGAGTAGTAAGAATTTAAATGCGTAACCAAAATGGGAAAAGTGCAAGGGAGGGGAGGCATGAAACAGGACCTGCCCTCAAATCGCATGTCACAATATTTATCCGGGAAGAAGTAGGTAAAGGTTAAGTCGCTGGATCATGTGTGATGGTATACAAGACAGGAGGAAGAACAGACCTATCTACTGGTGTGAGTTATAAAGTGGTGAATGGTTATGAAGTAAGGGTATGAGGCTTCATAATATACGAAAAGTATTACAAGCGACTATTAGATGTGGGGGTAGAGCTATTATGGTAAATAATCAAGATCATAGCCTGAACAAAATACTTCTCACGAAATCCTTAAACAGTAAGATATAAAATGTGTGATATATGACATGCAATGCGCTAGACACCCAGTGTGAAAATAATAAAGTTAAGGAAAATGTAAATACAAGGGTTTATGTGAATTAGGTGATGTATCAAGGTTTTACGGGCCCCACTAAGTCGCATCCGTGCAAGATAAGTTTCGGTGGGCATTAAGACAAATACTAACCTTGTAAGCAAAAGAGCCCAATGAAGAAATGCGTGAAGAATTTAGAAAAGGGGAAAGTGGAGGGTAAGAGAGTACAAATGAAGGTAAAGTGGATAGATGAGATGATGATGGCGGAAATGAAGTTTTTATCACCATTAAACCTTATCAACTAAATTTTCCTTTCTACCGAAATGAGATGAATATTTAGTTCCTTCGAATCTCTTTTGACAACCAGGACTTGCCTTCCCTTTCTCCTTCTCCCCATTGTGTGTGGTCACAAACCAATAGGCACTAATTTTAAACCCATTTAAAAATTCTAATTAGAAAGTTGTTTTCTCCTTAAGAAGTTTGTTTAGTTCACCCTTAATTTTATTTTATGTTCTGATGAATTTTCCTTAATTTTTGTTCAGCAACTTTGACATTAGATACCATTGGAAGTTAGTATGTTGAATTATGAGGTATCATAAGTTCTTAGATCTTCATAACTCAAGAGAAATTTTGTATATTTTCAACAAATGAATAAAGGCTAATATTCCATCTCTTCAGATCCCAAGACCTAAATTAATGTTCTGGGGTTTAAGATTCATTGCACAATACTCAATTCAAACCTCAATGTTGAACTGTTAAAGTTTATAGTTAGTAAAATTTTTAAATCTATCCTTTAAGTCATGCCAGATCTTCCAACTAACCACATATTTAGGTGGAATTTTCTTCAGTTTGATTGTTTTAACCATCTATTATCTCATCTTCATCAATTATTTGACTGCTTGTATGACCCTTCAGATGCTGGGGGTGTGTTAAATTATTTTTCATCATTAATCATGCCAATTAGTGACATTATCAAGAATGGATGGGTGAAAGATTAATTTGATTGAAAATTTATCTTGACTACAATCTCAGTGGAATGAGTCTTGATGCTACCGTCAAAAGATAATGCTATCATTTTGAAGTCTTGGGATAGAGAAAATATTAAATCCTATAAATTGTGAAGTGAGGTTGAATGAGTAGATTTATAATGTTTTAAATGAGCATAGATGCAATGAATGTGTGTTTCTACCTATTTTACAAACAACTTCTAAGTCCTGCAAACACTTAAAGGTACTTCACACCAAGACTTATCGCTTTATACAAATTTTTGAAAAGAAGCTCACTTCCAAGCAGCATTATTTGAAAATAAACTCCTATCTACACAACATTGGTTTTTCTCCTTCCATATGTATTAAAATGCATCTTTCTCCTACATCATAATTAGATTTAGAACCATCAAATTGCAAAGTCCAAAATAAATATTTACCTAATGGATTCTCTGTACATTTCCATATATTTTGATGAATTTGTCCTGGTGAAATTTTCTAATTGGGCAAGTGAATAATTGATCTTAAAGGATACATCCTCTTACATTAAAATACCCAAAAAGGATTTAGAAAAATAATTTAAAGGATGTTATCGTAAATACCACCAGTTCATTATCTCTTCAAAACTCTGTTATTGAATGTTTCATATTATTTTCTCATATTGGACTAATTTTATTGGACCCATTATAAGAAAATGACATATGAGACCTCAAATCAGGAAAATAACCATGAAGCTTCTCACAAAAATTTCTACTTAGAATCAAACTATAAAATTCAAGAATACGAGCAACAATATCAAAATAACTTACACATGCTTTGGAATTGTAGAAAGTATTATGAGAACATACAAATTATTTCCCCCAACAACTTGACTTTGTCTCCGCTGCTTTAACAATATGAACAACAAATTTTTGGGGTGAAATATTTAGTTTGGAGGGCAAGCTAAGTAAATCATTATATTTGAAGACACCTCGAATCCACAGAAGAAATTATGAACGTTTTATTGAAGATCTCAAAGTTAAAAGGAAATGAGGAGTAGGAATTTGATATATCCCTAATTAAGATAACATCATTGGCATCAATATTTTCTCAAGAACGTCATGGGATAGTTTTGTTTTCCTTTAAAATATTTGAATGTGATAATGCGTAGGTCAAATGATCTGCCAGACACCATTCAATTCTTTAAGTAAAAACTTATGTTGTTAGTTTAATTTACTTACTTCATACAAGGAAATATTAGTATTGATGTTTAAGCTTTCTTAAATATCTAAAAGCGATTCTTAGAAGACTCAACTATATTTTTTTTGATTTCTACCTCACTTTTATTTGACATGTATTTAAGGACCTTTTGCAATCCTTCTAGATCATGGGGATTCTTAGGGGAGTTTTCTTTTTTTAGTTAATCCTTGAACGTGGACCTTCTCGAGCTTTTATTCTTGGAGAAATTTTATTTTCCACCTAAATCATCATTTTCTTATTGTAGGGGTTTATTTCATGTTTACCAAAGTGACTTTCACTCTATCTACAAAAATGCAAATATTGGAAAGAAGAGAGAAATATACCATTCAAATATTTGAACATCAACACTAGAATTTGAGGTAGCGATTTTATTTAGCAATTGCTGAATATGGAATTAAAAATTTTATATGTTTTCACTGAATTTTTCTTTTTTTAATTGAAAAGGTAATTGATTAGAGTGGGTAGTTGTGGTGATCATCACCAAAAAATTAGTTAAGAATGTCTTTCAAATATATCCCAATTAGTAACGCCTTATGGTAATGAAAACAATGAATTTACTAATGCTTCAAAAGTATATGGAAATAACCTAACTACAGTATCATTATTTCGCCACTTGATTGAGATTGATGCATAAAATGACATTATGGAGGTGTTCTCGTTAGAATCCACTGGTCTACATACTCACGAAGCCATCTTTCAAGGTGGCTAGTAGATCAAGAAGAGGTTCCATTTGAAAAAATTAGATTTTTCCATGGTTCAGATACCATTATAGGAGTTGAGGGAGTAGAAGATATTGTAGGAGTTCTAGACATTGATGTAATGGTAATAAATAAACTCCCGAAATAACACACCTTGTGACAACACTAGTTGAATAATTTTGAGGAATTTGAATAGATGAAGTGATTGGTTGGGGAGGAAGAAATGAAGGAAGAATGAATGCATGAGCTAGAGGTGAGGAAGAAGTAATATCAAGAGTATGTTTGATATTTTGATGAAAATTTTGACTTTCTATGAGAATGAAGTGGAAACTCAAAATGAGTAATTCCAAGATTTTCTTTAGAGACCAATTTAATACAATTACAAAATTGAAAAATATATGTTATGCTTCTTTATAAGGTTTAAGATTGAACAAAATTTTCTTTTGAAATAGAAATTTTCTAATTTCTTAATCAATGTCAAGATTAGGTGACCTTGGAGTTTAATCTTTATGGATTACCTTGTGAAGTGTACTAGAGATATTTAGGAGATGATTGGACAACTTCATATCTAGAGGTTGAGACTTTGAATGAGATATCCAAGTTGTACGATATCGGAGTGGGAACGATTCTTTTAATGGCCTTTGGATTTTGGATTAGGCTCCTTGATTCGATTCACAGTCTTCAAGTCTTCCTTTTAGTGCGGCTAAAAATATTTAATTTTTTAAAAATAAGCACAACATTGGGAATAACCACTTGTTTGATCTGAAAAATTGTTCCTTTTTTCATTTGGTATAGTTTTTCCCATTGGAGATAATGGGACCAATTTCCTTTGAAATATAATTGAGTGGGTGAGGTGTAAAATAGTGAAATGGGGAGTGATAAATGGAAGTAAGAGAAACTTATTTATGTGTATACCTATTTATTTATATCTCTAGACTTCATTCTACTCCTTTTTATTTGTGATTTCAAATATTTTCTTTAGTGGGGATTTATAAAACATAGATTGTCAAACACTTAAAGAAGTAAATGAAATGGTAAGATGATTAATTTGATTAAATATTTAATCAAATTAATTTCAGAATCATATCGATGAAATATCTAATTATTTCATACATATATTTAAAGATGGAAATATCACACACTGTGAGGAATTAAAGCAAATTGTATTTAAAGAACATACATAACAAAACAATATAAAGAGAAATATGACTATTATTTATATATGAACACAACAATCATATAAAGATAAAAGTACCCAATATATCATAGCTTTTATCAATAAAACGAATAGCCTTGGTACAACCTTTCTCTTAAGATGATTCAAAACTACAATAGTGTAACTTTAAACCTTTCTTACAAAAATTCGTAATCGTTAAAGGCATGAAGGGTTTTTTATAGTTGATAGTTGAACTAAAAAGCAACAAATACATGAAATATTGAGGAGGATTGAAAAACCATACATAAAAAAAGAATTACAAAGAACAAAATAGAGTCTATTGAAATAATAATAACTTGAAAGAATGGAAGTTGGTTTTCCATTCGCTGTTTATCGCCGATAACAATCAATGGCTTCAATTAAGGAGATTGAGTTGACTTATGCCCATATTTCTTATATAGACTATATATGAGAGTGCATGAAACATGTATGAGTAGTTGGAAAGGCATTGCAACATCAACCATTGGCTATAAGGGATGTACTAGATATGGAAAATATTTCTTAATATTTAATTTTTGATAAATTTTCAATATTATCTTCCTTATTCGCGGATGATTGCCTTATGATTTCATGAGACATAACATTGGGTAAGGAACCGTATTGGGAGTTCTCTAATTATATTAATAGCGTAAAAATAGGCTTTTGATGATAGTTTTAGTAATATTTCTTTATATATCTCTCACTCTCAAACATGACTCTTTCAACTTTTTAAATTTTATATCCCAGCTTCCCAGAAGAGGATTTTCATTAACATCATATCCTGGGTTATTTGATGCTCTTCCTTCTTCACTATCTTGACATGACACAATTAGAAATTTTATCATCAATCTCATCAAATTTTGTCTCCGCATCTAAAAATGGATTCCACTGCTGAATCACATGTTTTACCTAGGTCATTGATTACTCTCAAATTTTTGGAAAACACCATTTGTTGTCAACAGAGTGGCATAAGTCTGGCCACATTATATCTTAAAATACCTCAATTTCAGGATTATCCTCCAATTTCATTATTGACATGGAGTTATTGTAATCGAGCATCTTTAATCTTGATGTCAATTACAAATAGAGTTTCTATTTCATCAAATCTTTGTTGCAATTGTGATAGTTTTTGGTATTTTCCATCGATGATCAATGTTATGTGTTTTTTTAACATTTCTTTTTCCAATATTGAATCATTTCACATTTGTATTTGATTTATTGTTTCACTTCTCCTCAAGCCTTGTCACAGAAGTTGTTGCATAGGCCCCCAAAACTTATGATAGTTTGGTTATGTCATCGAGGGGGTTTATTTTTGGATCCTTCCACATAACATCTACAAGTACATCTCCACAGAACTACTACCTAGGATTAAACTCTTATCTTCATTTTTCTAACTCATTACATCCATATGCATGTGACGTAAAGATAATGAGAGGAGGAATATCTTCGATTTTAAAAAACAATTTCCTCAAGTAAAAATGGTGATAAATTCTACGTCATCTATATGAAAATGAAAGGAATACCTTTAGTAAGTGGTCTCTACTTATTCATTTTAGGAGTGTTAATTGTTTCTTTAATTTTATTTCTACCCTCTTCGTGATCCCGATTTATTAATCTATTAATCAAACAAATCCCTATACTTTATCCAAATCACCGACAAATAATATTTTCTAATTTTTTGTGTTGTTGATGTAGCTTAAATGATTCTTCCGACATATTGACGTCTTGACCTGCTACCAAATTTTGTACTTTTTGTAAACTCAAGGAGAAACCTCAATGTATCAAGAGTGGGAATTTCTAATTTTTGATCACAGTATTCCTCCTTTCGGAATTATTGAGTCGTTTTCATACTTAGAAAATCTTATGCCAAATTTTCACTCATATGTGTATATGGGTGGACTCAAATAGATCATCAAATTCATCAAGCTCATGTATGAATTGTCTCACCTTTAACCTCGAGTTAAAAGTTTTTGGGATACTTATTTGGTCATACCTCCTTCCCAGAATAAAGGTGAAAATTATGCACTATATTTGGTTACATGACATCGCATTATTCAGAGCATATAATTTGGCCATGATGTGAAGTTATGGCGAGGAATATTTTCTGGCTTTTCGTGCTTCTTATGTTTACTCTCACTTCTGGGCCAAAAGGTTGCAGTTAGGAACATAGAGTGGGAGAACATGATATTCACAATTACCAAAAAACATAATTAAATAACTTTCTCCGAACCGAATTAATAGCATATCGTGAAATTGTCTCTCAAGCCTATAAGATAATCTAGGGGCTTTCACCAAAAACATCTTTTGGTACAAAGGTAACATGAATCCATGACGTATTTTACAGAAACCAGGTTGAAAATTAGACTCCCAAAGGACTTTGTATAGATTTGAATATGATTAGGGTCTTTAGGTCCATTTCCCCATGGATGGGAAATAACAAAAGGTAAATAAAATGTAATACATGATACAGAGCCATATAAAAGGGGGCATTGGTTTTTGTAGAGACCTTTTGGCCCTTCGAATAGGTCGTATTTGGGAAGCTATATTATTTGACAGATAGTGTCCAAATCCATTACATAGAACTGCCACAACATCAACTAGGGGTACCTATTAAACTATAATTTTTTTCTATAATGGGATAATATTCAAACAACCTAAATAACATCATACCAGAAGTATAAATAAATGAGGACTCAATGAGAAATATACATAAATACCTTTCATCGTGATTGTGCTTGTTTGGATCATATTCCACTATCTATCACCTCCGAGTCAACCTTATTTTCATATGAAAACTTCTGTCGGAAATGATTATCAGCATATATTTTTGTATTTGTAGATGACACATTTTCTTTCAGCTTCCTTAGCTCGTGTATCCAATTATTTTTTCTTGAGTTACGAAGGTCCTTTTGAAATATTCAAATTGACAAGAACCTACTTAACCATATCAAGATAGGTCTACTCTTAGTCCGAGAAGAAATCATGAAGGAAGGAGTTGGCAACATTACTGTAAGGTTTTACAAGAGGAGGAGTTTGCTGTCGCTACCTCTTTGAATCACTTTGCTCCTTCATTCACAAATGCTTACATGGCTTCCCATGAAGAGCTTCCTTAACTATGGTGTATTTTTAACAGATAACAATGGGCATCTTAGTTATCTTCGAGAAGGTGATACTACCTATGGTGGAACCATACACTCGCTTATTATTCTGGTGTTTTTCAACATTTTGTTCAAGTATTTGTTGTCAAGACTAGCTCGTAAGAGAGAGAAAAAAGAATGAAGAACAAACACTTGGGATGTGAGAGAGAATTATGACTAAACAATGAAGTGATATCGGATATATAAGCTTAATACAAAACCTCAAACATTAAGTGAAGGCAATCATTTAATTTACATTCTCAAAGACATAAATATGATTACACTTCAATCATGAATGAAATGTGTGTTTACATGATTTATCAAAAATATCAATGCCTGCTAGATATCTCTATCACAAGTTTTCTAAGTACACAACCCAGAAATATGTATATTCTCCTTCTTTCCGTCTATGTATTGAGCCATTATAACTAGAACCTAAAATGAGAAATTAAACATGTAGCAGATTCTTAATACATCAAATATCATAATACCTAAGTTTGTTTCAAATTTTTTCGATGTGATATAAGCATCACATCAAGTAAAATATTGAGGGATATGCATCTCATATGAGGAATTGTGATATAGTGATTGTGATATATCATATCGAGAATTGGAGCGGCCATTACAAATAACAAAAACCTCGATATCAATTTTATGATGGTGGGGATGTGATAAGTCACGTGGAAGATTGTGACTTTACCGCAGACTTGCTTATGTGTAGAATATTTTTGATTTGTTAAATTGTTTTAAGACTTTAACATTTTTTTCCTTAAGCTTCAGCAACTCGCATCACAATTTTTCGTAAGGTGTGCTTTGAGATGATGTTGCAACCTTGGGAAATGCGATATAGACAAAGCTTAAATAATCTTTGTTTAAAGTCATCGGCCAATAGAGCTAAATATTATGTCCTGATAATGAAATTTTTCATCCTTTTAAGTAAAATTTATTATGTTTTATTGCTCCTCAGATTAAAAAATTAAAAGGTTCCCATTATTTAATAATAATTCAATTATAATGTGGGGGTTGTTAAGAAAGAATAACAAAATAGCCTTGATGCACCTTAAATCTAGGTATACCCAATGCTAAGAGGGTTCAAATTTCTTGATACACAAACCATTTCTTCTTAGAGTAAAGAGATTTGATCCCTTCCTAGGATTTGGTTGATTCATAGTTAAAATGAATCTAGGCTAATATACATATAATAATACAGAAATAATTGGAACAAAATTATATATATATATATATATATATATATATATATATATATATATATAGAGTATTTTTCTTAGAAATGCAATCATTAAACAGTTTTTCACTTTTCCTTTTCCAATCGGGAGAACTATAACTCGAAGCACTCAATATTTCCGTTATTATCAATATCAATAAATGCATTTTATAGCATGGAGACATGTCACAATCTAGTAGTTTTCTAACATTATATTGGTGATGTTCACAATACAAAGAGAGGGAATATGTCTCCACCTACCTATGTTATATACCTTAGTGATTTTTAAAAAGGTTGCTATTTATATACTAGCATGGTGGTTAATAGATTGTTCTTGGAGTTTCTGCAGTTGAGATTTCAGAATAAACAATGTAGTCTTTGAATATTATAATAAGTAATGTTTTATAAGAATAAGTCTCATAGTGGCATAGTATTAGAGTCTTTGTATTTCTCTACGTAACCGTATTATATCGTTATTAGAGCATACTATTTCACTCCAATCATTTCTGCAAGTTTCAACAACATATTAAATTCTGAGATATGCATAGTTTTCAATTGTTGGCAAAACATACCATGAATTCACTCTAGGATGCGAAGGAAACTTCATTGTGTGGGAGTGTGGAAGTGCCGAAAAATATTTCATTATGTAGAGTGTAATAGAATTTTCATTGTGCGTCTTTTCCACCTAAAAAAATTTAACTCAATTAAAATATAAGTTTAAACAAATATTTGATAATCAAAATAATGAAATTTGTTGTACATTTTGTTTTGATTGGATTTTTATCGAATTAAATATGAGAACCTCCTAAAATGAAGGATATTGATTGCATTGTAGATGAATCTACATTGAGTATGAAAATAATAATTAAGGTTTACTTGCCCTAGGCAATACAAAATTCATATTAAGAAATGGATTTAAATGAGGTGAGGAGAAAGGCATACTATGAAATTTAAGCCCACAAAATCAATATATGAATTTTGCATTGAGTGTCCAGAAGAAGCATTATTTACGATGAGATAGCATGAAGGTTTTTTAGTTTGTATTGTGGAAGAATGATTCAAATCATATCAACATAATTTTTTTCATCCATATTAACTCATATGGGAGTGGAAAAGCAGAGCTCTACCTCTGTCATCGCATTTTTTTATCAGTTGGATACCAGCTTGATGAAATTGGGTCTGAACCCTTTTAGAGTGTCTTGAGGCATCAAATGAAGTTGTTTGGGGCTAAATTGACCGATTTATTATAGAAAAAATTCTTCAATTATTATGTATATAGATATCCTTCCAAATGGCGCAAGAGGTGGTTAACCGACTGCAGTATGCAAAATTTATGCCACCAAAAGTTGACTTTGTTTTCACACTCATACTGTGGGATTTAAAAGCGTAATAACCTCCATGTCGTATTGATGGAAAATTTCTAGCCACGTTTTTGATGTAAAAGACTCTATATGAATACATATTGTAACTCTAGTTAAGAGATGTGTCTAAAATTAACTACTAGAAGGTTACTCTAATTGTGTTATAATGAAGCCACTAGGAGGAAGAGGCATATATTTAATTTCTTTTTGAAAGAATTTTATCCATAGATAAGAAAATATGTCTAGTTGAGACAAAGAGGCATATCACATGGTATATGTGCATTGTAGCAGCTCCACAGCCACAATGATTACTTATTTGTACCTATAGTAGTATTTCCGTACAAAGAAAGAGAGTGAACCAACTTGCTTCAGATGAGTTTTCTTCAAAGGGTTTTGGGAGAGAATAGATTGTGTGTTATGTGTGTGAACTTATTTTGTTGTTATATACCTTTAAGTGAATAATTATACTTTATTCTCGCAATAATTACAGAAATAGATGTGTAACTAGAAATTAATTATAACCGTAATAGTGTAGAAATTTAAAAAAATTTTAATATATTATTATTAGATCCATTTTGACTAACCTAATGGAACATCCAAAATACCTACTAATCATTGGTATAAGATAAGGTTTCTTTGGTTATTTTGTGAGACGAAGATATGTAGACTTATTAGGCCAAATATCGTAAAAACCTAATGATGGTCGACAAATTGGTATGAAATCCCAGATCCCACATATGTGAGGCTTCGCGGATTGGACAATGTCATGTGATATAAATCATAATTCAAACTCTCAAGGAATACCAAAGAAATAATGTAGGATATTTTGACACATAGGGGTTCAAATGCAGAGAAAAATTAGAAGGGCAATTGGGAGATTGTGAAGATGGACAACTACCGAAGGAACAACTCAGAAAAGAGGAAGGAAGCTAAGTGGTCATGAAATATTATCTATTAAAATGGAAGAAAAAAATTTTTAATATCAAGTTGTACCACTATGAGAATGATGATCTCAAGTTGAAGCACTAATTTAGTAACTATAAGTTTACTTCCATGTCCATTATATCGAGGAAGTGAAAAGATCCTATTTATGTTAAATCGAAATTAGAGTCCAGTATTAACTTAGTGAAAACCCACATGAAAGCTCGAGGGGAGATCCTATTGTGACCATGGAAAGATCTAAAACCCTCATTAATTTAAAATTCTTATCCCATTAGGTACATGGATGACCATTGACTGTGTGGAATTACTTCAAAGGTTCCTATTATATGCATGATTAGACCACTTAAATTCAAAAACATGGTATACTTTGGGCATTCCTCCAAATAATCCAATGTACTCCCAAGTATTTGGGGGTCTACATCATCATATAGGCATGCAAGTGATGTTTTTTAAAGCCAAATTAGTGGATGAGAAGTGAAGCAGAACGATATCTAGAGTACAGGTATGAAGAGAGAGAAATCAAGCGTGATTGAAGCAGAAGGGATAAAAAAGAAGTCGAAGGAGGAACAAGAAGAAAAAAATGGGGAAAGAAAAAAAATACCTTATTCAGACCACTAGTGAAAATATCCTAGAACCACTCCAAATGTCAGAACATTGATGCACATAATAAAGTGAGAAGTGTTAGATGTTTCGATTCGTAGCTAAAAACTCGAATAAAAAGATGAAAGATAATAAGGATAAAATCTCTATGGCCACTAATTCAGGAAACGAAGTTGAAATCATCTTTTTGTGCGCGGATGAGAATATCATATCTACATCACTTCAGAAGGAGGTGAATATAAGTATCCTTCATCAAAAGAAGAGAAACACATGACCAAACTTTCCATATAAACACAAGTCAAGAAGAAAAATATCGATGTTTTGTTTGGGTCAGATGGCGTATGAACCTCATTGTGCGCATTTAATACTGAAGAATTTAAATGGGTTTATGGCATCAAAACCCACATCCACTAGGATGGGTAAATATGACGCAGTTGAAAATAAAATAGTGCAACATTAGATTTTCTATCAAGCTGATTTTGTTGATGAAGTAGATGTCGAAGTGTGGTTCCCCGATGTATGTGGAGTCATGTTTGGTAGTCCATACATTTACATGCATGATGTAATATTCAGCAGGATATATAAATCAATAAAATATCATCAAGGATGGAAAATACTCATCATCAATGCACACAAGGAAAGTTAAAAAATTAACTAAATGTTGGCCAACCAAGCCAAAAAATTAACCATTCAGAATAACTATGTTTTATTAAATTTGCCTTGTGAGGAGTCAATAAGAGGCTTGAATGACTTGAGTCAGGTATTAGGAAATAGAGAAAAAAATTGTGCAATTATACAAACACACAAGGATGTTTTTTGAGAGCCTAAAGGGTTACCACCTAAGAGGGCGGAGAATGAGTCCAACTATTACCAAACTCCCCTTTTCCAAACATTCGATTGTACATGTAGTTCATTTAATCAAGTGAGGTGAAGAAAGAGTTGCAAAAAAAAAATAACATAATATGGTGTCATTCACTCCAGTACATCACCATGTGGGTCACCCATCATCATTTTACCAAAGAAGGATGAGACTTGTAATATGTTACATTAAAGGGAAACAACAAAATCACGCTCAAGAATAGATACCTTTAATGAGATAGATGATCTAGTAGATAATTTTCTAACAATAAAAGTATTTCACCAAGCCAGACTTGAAGTCTAGATATCACCACATTCAATTAAAATAAGAAGATACATGTAATACCACCTTTCAAAACCAAAAAGTTTGTAAGGATCCAAGGTTTTGTCATTTGGCCTATGTAATGCACCAACTAAATTTATGACATTAATGAATGATATACCGTACCATTTTATAGGTTCATTTGTTATTGTCTATTCAGATGATATACTAGTATATAGTGCTACCCAAGAGGACACATGTCACATTTATGCAAAAGGAAAATTGAAGAAGAACCAGTTGCTAGCAAACTTTCAAGAAATGTGTTTACTAACAAAGGTTCCAAGTCGATGTGGGGTATTTTACTTGTATGTAGGATAAACATAACATATATCCTTTTAAGATGGAGGCCATCATGAAATTCCTAGTAGCCACTAATTTTCCACAATGTAGTATTCATTAAAAAAAAAAATACCCAGGAAATTCATAGTCTCATTTTAGCAAAGAGTAACACTGCCCACTCCATAACAACAAATGGAAAATTTTCCAATGAAAAAAGGTCAACATAAGGATTTCTCAGTGAGCTAAATAAGAAGATCATCCACACCATTTATAGCATTACCAAACATGTTGTGGCCCTTGAAGTTGAGATATTTGAGGGAAAGGCCCTATGGGGAGTTGTGTTGATCAAGGAGGAATACCTATTTTCTACCATTTTAAAGTATTTAATGGGAAGTTATTGGCAACTACCTATGATAAGGATCTCTATGCCATGGTGAAATTTTTGGAGTATGAAGCTATTGGCGTTGTGAAAGAGACAATAATCCATACATATCACCAATTGTTACAATACTTATTTGTTATTAAAACCAGCTCCCAAAGTAGAAGAAAAGAGATATCGACACTTTTAAATAAACTAATTTTGAGGGGGAAACCTCCTTTACATTACATAAATGACCAATTATTATTCATAAAATAACAAAACCTTTTTCTTACATATAGGATTCCATGGCCAACAATATAATTATAGTCGACCTAACATTAATAGTGTAAGGACACAACAATAACAATAGTGGGGATTTACAATAATAATAACAATATGAGGACTACAGGAGGCTGCAACAATAATATAAAGGCACCAACAAATAATAAATAGACTACACTAGTAATATAGGGAGCCAATATGCCCTTCATTCAAAATTGCTTTCCTCAATGCTTGAGAATGGATGTGCTTCTATATAAAATTATCATCGTCCCCATGTGAATATTCAAAGGGTAAGTTCTTCCACTTGATGAGATAATTTGAAATTGATCGATTTTCATAACTATTGATTTCTTTGTTTCCATAATTTTTTTAGGTTCTAGTATGATTTTTCATTCTTCATCAAGTTCTGAAAATATTGTTTGGAAATCGATGTTTGTCACCTATAACCTTTCTTAAAGCATGAAACATGAAACTAGATGTACTTGGGAAGAAGAAGGAAGCTTCCATTTTGTATTATCGTACCAATATTTTAAAACACCCTTTAAGGACCATGTTCCTTGGCGATAATTTATTATCCCTCTTAGCTTTTCAAGGGAAATTTTTTTATATGGTTGTAGCTATAAAAGACCCAAGATCTCAGAAAACTACTTTGCCATGTATGTTGATCTCCTATTGTTTCATTCGACTTTGTGCCAAATTTAGGTCATTGGCTTCGTAGTTGGAGAACTTGTTTCGATGCTCAAGGAGGCTCCACCGTTTGAACCTTACAATTTTCTCTTGAAGATGATGCGATATGGATGAGATCCACAAAGTGCCATAAATGGGATCATTTTTTCTATAGTATGGAAAGAAGTGTTATACCACTATCTGCCATAACCACTGAACCATTGTTTTTTTAAAGATACAAAAACGAAGATATCCTTCCAAATATTTTGTTTCGCTATCTCATTTTTCCTACCTGATTGAGAATACAAGATGAGCTTGTGAGTTAGTTGACTTCCTAAATAAGAAAAATAATTTCTCAGCCAAAAAATTTCCAATGACAATGATCTTTTGTCGTCATATGAATTCTTTACCTATGTAGCTTTTTGAATTTTTTCCATAAATGCAGCTTCCAATTGTAATTACTTTAAATGGAGGACATAATGCATGTACCTTGTACACTTATATATCAATCATCATTATGATACTCTTTTCAGAATTAGGTGAAACTTCCATAAAATCGACAAAACCTCCTCAACATTGGCTTGGAATGGACAGCGTTTAGAAGAACCTGAATTAATTGTGTCAACTTTGTTGGCAAACCAATATTCACCACCAAATTTTGAATATCGATTTACACATCCTAAAAATATTTTCATCCGTGGTGCTTAAAAATTTTTATGTCCTCCTAAGGGAGAGCTATGCACTCCAAAAATAATATTTTTTTAGTTGGGAATATTTGTCCTGAAGGTTAAACTATTTCTTTCCAACTAAAATGTATCAGTGTGTATTGGGATGTTATTGTGAACCTTTTGAATGAGTGTCCACACTTTCTATCATTCTTCCATCCCTCCTTACTTGGTTATCCAATCAAGCTGGGTGTAATAGAAATGGTACAAATAAATTTATCTCACCCTCCTCACATGTTATTCAAAGTACATCTACAACAATATTTAGCTTCTTTTGTAGATGATTTCTAAAGTCATAACCCAACATCTTTGCACTCCATTTTATGTTGTTCTAAAGATTGTATTTGTCTCAAAAAAGTATTTAAGACTATCATGATCATTTTTTACCTTGAAGTGTCTTCCCATTAGGTAAGGCTCGCATCTCTTCAAAGGCATGTAGCTCTTTCCAACATTTCATCATAAATAAAGGTATTTTCTATAAATAATTTACTTTGATTGGGATTTAACTTCAAAGAAATTTCATATTCTTATCGCATTAAAACAACACCAATTTACCGTGGCATCACATTCCACGATAATTTTTAAAGTAGCTATGCATAACTAAGACCCAGTGTTTTGTGACACTTCCTCTTTCATATGTTCAAAGGCTTTGGGGTTTCTTCAGAGTCCAAGTGAAATTATCTTCTTCAATAATGTTGTTACAGGTGTTGTTATTCTCCCATAATTCTTAACAAACTTTATATAATACCATGTTTACCAAGAAACCCTCACAACTCATTTGTTGTTTTCGTAATTTGAATTTTAATGTCATTAATTTTGCTAGGGTCTACCTTTAAAACCCTCTCCCCATACAATATGACCCATATTCCACCCTGTATCCCAAAGAAAATTTGGAGGGAGCCAGAAGTACAAATTTTCTCCTCCAATACGTTTGAGCAATTATGTAAACATGTTACCATACCTATCCAAGACTATTATAGATTACTATATCATAAAAATAATAATAAAAAAATTTTAAGTGAAGTGTTTTAAAATGGAATTCATTAAACTTTAAAAGAGCATGTGAATTGTGTTATCTAAAGGCATGACCAAAATTCACATGACCCTATGAGTTCAAATGATGTTTTGGGATATCTCTCTAGTCTTCATTAAGAAATTTTATGATGTCTTTGAACAAGATCCAACCCAGAACAATTGCTCCATGTAATTTATCCAATATTTTCATCATTCACATGAATGTAAAATTTATCTTTAATATTGAGATTATTTATTTCTATAATCGAGACACATGCTCCATGATCTATCTCTTATAAACCACTATTGCTGGTGAGTAGAGAAATAGATCCTAATTTCAGAATGAATTATACCATCCTTAAATATTTCTAAAATCATACGTTCAATTTTGCTCTTTTGGACCTAAGGATATCTCTGTAAGGCTCTATGTTTGGAGGAAACATTCATGGAAACAAATGAATAGCATGATCATGATCATGAATAGGGGAGTCCTTTGGGGAGTTTCAAACACCTTGAATTATTATCCAAGCACTTTTTGGATGTCTGCAACAGATGATTTTGACAAATGGAACTTAGTGAGAATAATTCCACAATTATGCCCCTCTTTTTTTCTTTTCTGGGAATATTTTTCATGGACAGAGCTTATTACTTCTTCTAGCTTCCGTGATACCAATGAATTACCATCCATTCCTTCCGAAAAAATCAATAAAAGTTCTGAAACAAAGTCATCGCCCCTAAATATTGTAAACTATCGTACTCCTAGTAAAATCAACACCTCCCATTGAATGGAAAGCATTGGACCATTCAACAGCATATTCCCCAAGACAGTTTGATATTATATAACTTTCTAGAGAAACTTATAGTTCCTCCATTTGGAAGCCACCTACTTTATATCTCCATGCTAGGGTATAGGAAGAAATTCAATTCCTTGGCTACCTTAAAATGAATAAAATTATGGGTACCACTGTAATCAAGCAATATTATTACAATTTTCTTGATAAGGTCCTTCTTAGCTTGGGAGTTTGAGTGGTAATTCTCGCCTACCTGGATTAAATTAAAGTAGTCCCACTCCATTTCTCCTTTCCGTTGGGTTGGTTCCTGTGTATACCATTTTTTGAAGTATCTTGTTCATTTTCTTCCTCATCTTCACAATCTATGTAAAATAATCTCTTCTCAAAGACACTTATGACCTTTAGAATTATTTTCATCAAACACAGTGTTTTTGTTATTTTGTCTTCAAATTTTGTATGCCAACCTAGCTTGTGGAAGTTCAAGACTAGCAAACCTCCATGTTTATGGATGTTAGTAGTAGATTCCTTTCCACCATAATTTTACTTTTCAATTTTTTCTTTCCAACCCTGGATGCCTTCTCCAATGAATCATGTCCCAAAGGAAAACCTCATGTTGGATGTTATCTTAAAGTCCCCATGAATAAGATAAACTTTGCTGGCACTGGGAATATGAGTTACTCCCTTATATTTATTTTTTGGAAGTCATTGAATACAAATTTTAATATTGAATGCTTTTTGTTGAGATTTATCAATTGGCTAAAGAAGGTATGATTATTGTATCCTCATAATGTGCTATCATTTCCATAAAAATTTAAAACAAAGTACTTTATGAGAGCAAAGCTATCAACCATACACATGTATTTTTTTCAAATATAAATTTTCCATGTATACTCAAAATTTCCGTACATTATGGAGATCAAAATATTTCTCCATATGCAAGATTCATGTTACTAGATCCTTGCGCTCATACTTACTCATCAATTCTTTGAATATGACAGTCCTAAATCCAACATTAGTGTCTAAGAAATCATGATTAACATTTATTTTTTTCTCATCATGAGTTTTCCCTACTACCTTTCGCCATTAGGAAGCTTTTCTTTGTAGCAACTTATCCAAACCTTCCTTCAAAACTTCCATGTATTTCTTCAAATGTTCTATGTTTCTTTCTATACCATCGATATTATCTTCCTATGCCATTCCATATTAGTTTAAATTCCATTTATATTAGATCTCCCATGTCACCCATCTTGACTTCATGTCATCCATCTAGCTTCCACGACATCCAATTCTTGATTCCACAACATCCATCTTAGATTCAATGCCATTACTCAAACCATCAATCTTAGTTTCACGCTTTCCCCAAAACATCCATATTAGTCTATTACTTTATTCAAATCCATCCATTTCATTTTTTGTCATTTTCATAAGAGAAAAATTGATTCACTTGGTCTTGTAATACCTTGATATATCATGTTGCACTCCTTCCTCTTCATGAGTAATAGTAGTGCCTTCGAGGGCTTAATAGGCATTGAATTATTTTTAGGTTAATTTTTAGAATAATAATGGTATCTATGATTTAATAGCCCTTCTTGGAATCACTTAAAATTGATTTTTCAAACAAGAATTATGCAATCAAAAAAATTAAAATACACACTTTTTTCTTGATTTTGAGGAGCTCGATATTGAACTCGATGTATATTTGTAACACAGATCCCAAATATTTGAGCTTTCATCCGTAGGGCCGTTGTCAATTTAGTGTGTCCTAAATTACCATTTAATTTGTCAATCCCATCTGGAGTCGATGAAGTGCGTACTCATATGTACAAGATAACTCATTTTCAACTTCTTTACGTTTTTTGTCTTTCTAAGGTGAAATGGAAATTTAAAAATGAAAACAAGTTTGGTTATATTTTTGAAGGAAGTGGATATCCCCTATAATGATTTACCAACTTGAAACTTTAAAAGCAAATTGAAAATTACAATGATGAAGACTTGAAAGAAAGTAAAAGTGTACTGCTGAAATGAAAAGGTGTCGCTAATCTAATGAATCAAAACAAAGAACTAGTGAACATGAAACCAAACTATTCTTGCTGCCAACTAAACACAAAAGAAAACTATGCTTAAGGAAATTAAAATAAAAATAAAATAAATTCAAATCGTATTACATCAATTCATCATTTACCGACCCTTCACTGGTTGTACCTACTATGATTTTCGGAAGTAATCATAAACAACTTGTGTAAATCGATATTTACCTATGTAGCAACTAATACTAAACCATACACTCAAGGATTCAATCCTTCGCCATCAGTCCAAATGTAGTTTATATAAATCAAGATGTCATGCATGACTTATTATATCTAATTGCGAAAAGCAACTAATACTAAACTACACATTTCATAATGCAATCCCTCACCATCACCCGAAATTGTGATGTGAGTATAAACGAAGATGCTATGAGTGCTTAATATATCTAAATTTATGTTAAAAGAAACTAATACTAAACTACACACATTTACAATGCAATCCCCTCACCATCACCCGCCTGTGGCTTTCAAGAGAAATCAAGATGCTATGAAAATTAATACATCTAAATTTGCAGAAAGAAAACTAATACTAAACCACATCATAACAACCGCCATCACCACTGTATTTTGGAGAAGAATCAAGATGCTATGAGCGCATTAGTATATCTAAATTTAACTACTCAAGGTAAAAAAACAAAGCTGAAATGTACAGAGAAATACCTAAGTTAAACAAAAGCTATGAAAATCAAACTAGTGTTATAATGTGTTGGCCTTCAATGTCACTAATCAAAAAAGCTATGAAAATGCCCTTGTCACTTATCTAAAACCCGCAATCAAGAAAATCGATCAGTTGATTAACAATCATAAAACATGAAAGACAAATAAATGAAATGGAAATTATGGAAATGTATAAACATAAATGAAACAACCGCAAAGTATGAACATATGGGATGGATTATGATACAATGACTTTTGCAGAAATGAAATGAGAAATATACACTAATACACAAACTCAGGGGCTTGTTGGTGGCCCTACACAAACAGCCTCTTTGTACCCATCCTCAAACACGAATTAAGTTGAAAAACAGTTTACACAGCAATTATTGACAGAATGGTAGTGTTACGTGCAAAAGTGCACGAATCACTACAAGAGTGTACTAAAAGATAACATAGTACATATTCACGAACATCAACTATCAACTAACTTTAAGTGTGCGTATGCAAACGCTCTATATATAAAAATAAACTTCAGAATTGCCTCCAAAGTCTATGATGAAAATAGAGCATCGTGAGACCATCATTAATACCACTAGATATAGGAGTATGGCCGTGTTGGAAAGTGAATTTGAAGGTGATGCTGAATTCAATTTTAGGCTCGCAAAGATGTCGATTTAACCTCCGCAAGCTTAAACTGTCAGTATGGATGTTTATGTGCCACGAAACAAGAACCCATCGACATGAAACTCCATAGCTGATTTGCGTAACGCTTTGACTGCGGCTTTGGATGAGTTTGCTTGAACCAATAGGGACACGAAACATGTCCACAATATTCCTAGCTCTGTCATGTGCTCTGCTTCTTTGTAGACACTCGTAGTATAATCACAAATAGCCATGAAAGTTAAGGTAAAAGTTGAAAATTTCATGAAAGTAAGACTGTACCGATGAACAAAATCTAGATCAAATAGAAAACAAAAATATAATTAAAAACTGTTAGATACTCCTTTGCACATGATATTGACAATTTGGGAGGTTTAGAGAGGAAAAAGGTATGGAAAAGTGTATGGAAAAGATGCAAATTCGGGACTCAACATACCCCCACCGTGAAGGTGTTGTATGTCCTCATGCAAATCAAAATTTTGACATTTTTTGTCTGGCCTATGTGCTCTGATACTAAACAAAGACATCCAATCCTCTTTCTCTTTCTTCTTTGGCACCGCTATCATTCTCGCTTCACACCTAAATTTGATATTCACAAGTGCTTCCGCTCAATCTCTCGGCATTTCCTTTTTCAATTTTCATTCTTCTTTGCCAAATTCCCAAATGTAACATAGTATTATCATGGATGATTCGTCTACTTTTGCTTGTTTCGTTGTTTCATTTTCATTTTTGATGTCGATTTAAAAAGTCTACTAAAAATTTCCGTTTTAATGACAACTAAATCATCCCGCAAATGTATGAGGCTGAATGGAAGAGGTACTTGGACTCGTGGTCGCCTTTTCAAGTGATTCGATATATTCATATACCTCCGGCCGCTTGGGGGTTCATCGTTAAGTTACCATTGCATGTCCCTGCAAATGTGAAAGGAGAATTATGTTCAAAATCGCCGAGGGGAGGGCTTACATCAATGTTTTGTCGAGAATAAGATGGAGTATGCTCATTGTCCGATCGTAATGAAAGGAACTTGAAGTCTTTACCAACCCATCGAAATGGACTATATCGCTGAGACCGTTCAGAGTTGTCTCCACCCAACCAATGAAATGAGGACCCTTAATTTGTGTTTTTCAATTTTCCTTTAAGAAGTCATTTCCATACGCGGTTGCAGTATACCCGTCATTTTGTTCTTGTTTTCCTGCTCTCCCGCCTTCTTGGATATAGATGATCGTTTTTGAAGATAAACTAATATTTCGTATATATTTGATGATTCTTCTTTTCTTCGAAGAAGGGAGTTTTATGATGAAATTTCTGTCAATTTCTTTCCTTTGGTATTATTGGCTTCTTAGCTCTGATTTCCTTCTTCTTCCTTTACCACAATCTCTTTTCCCTATCAGCTTCTTTCCATAGTAATAGTAGGAGTGTTTTGGATTTCCTCAATTGTTCCTTTTTCCTCCTACTTTTTTGTCATGTATGAATGCGGGAATTTCCTATAGGAGTAATTTGGGTTTCAACATCTATTCTTTTCTTCTACTCTTCTAATTGAACTACTCTAATTTCCTGAGGTTCTTCGTGCCAGTTTTAACTAGGAATTGTTCATGTATCTTTTCTTTCCTTAGCTCCTTTTTCAATCAGAATTTTTATAAGGCCGTGGTGATAAAGATGAGTACTCTACATCTCCCAAGTGTTTTCGTAATTGTACTGGCCACCATTTTCTTTAAGTTATTGAATGTGAAAATAAGGGAGATCGAGAGTTTTGGTTTTCTAAGAAAATTCATCAATGTACTGCATGGTACATGTACATAGACCCAAAACCCGCCTTCACATACAACAACAATTAGTAGTAAAAGTGCCTATTCTTCTTTATTGCATGCACAGAATTCTCTTTGAAAATGTTGATATCCATACCTTGATTTCAGAGGATTGCTTCATGCCTCACTCATACTTTTATTTTTGAACCAACGTTCTCCTCCCGAAGAAGTTCCACAGGCTGCTATTGATGCTTCATTGGACCAAAACCCTGAGGTCTCCAACTGCTTCCGAGCCATCAAAATGACCTTGCAAACGCTTTCGTAACTTATTTGTGGTAACCTCCGAATTTCTCGAATAAAACGTTAGCCCATTTAGCTTTCTTCAATATTCCTTTTGCTTGCGATATCCCTCTATAAACTTTGTCCTTCCGCTCATTTTCTGAAGAATTTACCCATTTCACTTTTCCGTGCTTCACTAATTTGCCTCCGTGAGGGTTTAAGTGGAAATGAAACGAATCGAATAAGCATACGGTAGATCGAGCACAATGACCGTGGGAATGTATCATAGAATGGAAATGAGCACCATGAACTAATGGAGTAAGACCGGTGGGTAGTAGGTCATTTAGAGTGAGAATGAGAAAAAGGAACGAAATGGAGTGAAACAGGAGGAGAATGAGTAGAAAGTGGGTTTTGTAAACACGACAGAGACAGCTTTACAAAGAGGCTAACAAAGCATAATACATTCTACCGCGTTTTGAATTTTGGTGGCCGTGTAACAAATATGAACACGTTTCAATCAATTATGGTTAGTGCTTGTGGAGTCCTTTCATTAACCCAACACGTCTCATTATTCTCGGTGGACATTGGAATACGAGGAGAATCTAAATTTCAATGATGAAACCGTTTATGAATGAATACAAGAGTGGACAACATGGAGATCGTGACAGTTACTAACCGCTGTCATAATCATTGCGTTGCATTTGGCAGATCTCATGGTTTAAAACTATATAAAAATGTGTTTTTTCAACACTATTTTGAACAAACTTTATTCATACCTTTCGGGAATCCTTGCTTTTTCCCTGTCTTCGAATCGATTGATCTCCATCAGTCTTGAATACCCCATTGATCCTCTCACCGCATTTTATTTCATAGCTGTGAAATAACATCTAACCGTACATTCTTTGGGCAGTTATAGTAGTCGCTATCCGGCTTCGGGTCATGGAAATCGGGAGTCACCGATGGAATGATGTCACCGGCGGAATCGACACAACCTATTACTTGGGTTGAATAGAATGAACAATGACAAATGACCGGGATGGAAATGGTCATAAAAAAGACTTCTTATTGATGGAATGTGATGTGAAAGGAAGTGGAATGAAGTGAAGTGAAATGAAATGAAATGTATCGTAAGTGGAATGAAATGGAGTGGGTGGTGAAATGAAATGAAATGAAAGAGAGATTTTTTGCTTTTTACGTAAACAGAGATACCAGTCTCGATTTTCACCCTATATTTTCTGGTGACAAGGACCGCCAATCAATGATTGGTTTTCGTGCTTATACCATTTTTTTTTTTTTTTTTTTTTTTAACTTGAAAACAAAAGCTAAAGCCGGTGGAGAAGAAGAATTTCTCTGTACCAGCTTCTCCGATTGCGTAATCCTCTTTGAAACATCTGACAAAATCCTCTTTGTGAGAGTGGCTTATGATAAACTTTCTTCGGTCTATGGCCATTCACAATAAGAGGAGTTTGAAACTATCAATGGTCTTGATTTCATGTACTCATTGCTAAATATCTTTGTCAATCTCATATGGCCCAAGCCAATGAGTCCTAAATTTCCTTGAAAATCTTTAAATTTGGAGTCAAATAACAATGCCCAATTCTTCTTGAAACTTCTTCTTTTTGATATATTTGTCATGCCATTTAGTTCTTGATATTGAACTAGGACTGCCTATACTGCTTTCTTGTCTGATCTTCATGTAGCTCATTCAACCTGCCCATTCTATGTTTTGGCTGATAAGTCCATCCCCAACCGAACTTGCTATCTTGAAGGTCTTAATTCTGAATTCAATGGGGAGTTAAGACTTCTTCCCACAAATGTTCAGGGAGAAATTGTCTTGTTGTATTCCTCCATGTAGCCTCAGAGATGTCTGACAAGTCTTCTCCGAGTCCCTTTCCTCAGCTTCAATCTCTTCTATGTAGATGAACATTCAGCTTTGGTGATGACACTTTTCAAGAACTTTGTTTGTGGACCCACTTGACCATTTGCTTGTGGATGGTGTTGAGCAGATTCTTCGTGCTTGATTTTGTATTCTTCCATCAACTTTCTCCACCAAATTGATGTGAATTGCTCCCCTCGATTCCGTCACACCCCTTCGAACCCCAAAGCAAGTAAAAATATCTCATAAAGTTAAATGAACAAATTAAATTTTCGCAGATGCGTATACTAATGCTTTAGCTTCTACCAATTTAGTAACATAATCAAGCAAAACCAATATATACTTATTTTTGCTTAGATGGTGGATTAATAGGTCCAATGAAATCTAAAGCCCATTTTTCAAAGGGTTCAATGAGTACCTGTGTTTGCATGGCATTTCATTTGAAAGGTAGTGTTTCTACTTTGGCAGCTATCACACCTTTTTTGACATATTGTTTTGCATCTTTAGAGGTACATTAATATCCCAAGGAAAGGATTTTATAGGCCGTCCTTTTGTCCGTTAAAGTGTTCCATTTATGGTTCATCATGACATGCCTTAAGAATACTGCATTTCATCTTCCCCCGACACATCTTCTCGATCACAAGATCCGGCCCCCGTTTTAAACAATTCGTTAGAAATCCATGAATATTTTGAACCTCCCGAATAATTGCTTTCTTGGAACAAATGTGAAGGTAGTTTCTCGTAACCAAATAGTTAGCAATATCTCCGCATACCAAGTGGGTCTTAACAAGTTATCGCAAAACAAGTATTCATCGTAAACTTATCTTCTACAGAGAATCTTTAGTATTCCTAATCCTAGACAAGAAATCAGCCATCGTATTTTGTTTCTTCTCGGGTTCATCCAACACAGTATTAGCTGAATTCTTGCAAAAGTAAAAAGCCATCTTGTCACTCCTCGCCATTAGTAACAAAGTGTTTGTTCATTAAATATCTAATCACAGCATGGTCAAGATGGTCAAAAGCTTACAGCTCCAGGTAATGTCTAAACTTATTAATTGCATGAACAACAAAGTAAAAACTCTTTTTCACCACAATATAAGTTCAACTCATGGGAGTCAAATTTTAATCGGTGTAATAAATGGCATAAGGAATTAAATATTTTTGACCCAACACATCAAGAGTCGTATTCCGAAGCTATCCGTAGAACATGGAAAGGAAGTTTCCAATTTGGTCCTTCCAAGATAGTCATTTTCGTATATTCTTGTTTTCAAAGTTTCAAAAAGCCGATTGACAATCAGATCCCAATTAAATTCACGTTCTTTGTAAGCAATTTGAAGAGTAAGATGCTATTTAGGTGAAGTTTTCATAAATCTTCATATAGTAACCACAAAGAACTTGTGAAAACTTCTAACATCTCTTCGACACTTGGAATAGGCAACTTCTGAGATGATCAACTTTCGATCTATCAACCTTAATCCCATCTCCGAAATATGATGTCCTAAAACAATCCCTTCAAGAACATCATAAAGTATTTTTCATGCTTAATGAAAGGTTTGTTTTTTTACATATTATGAGAACTTTTTTCCAAATTTTCTAATGCCTCTTCAAATGAATTACCATAAACCGTAAAATCATCCATATAAACCTCTACACAATCAAGTGGATTAGATCGTAAAATTCTAGTAATCGTTTTGAATGTTGCTGCATTACATAACCCAAAAGGAAGCACTAAGAGGCAAAAGTTCCTCATGGACAAGTAAACGTGGTCTTATTCTCGACTTCCCGTGTCATCGAATTTGATTATAGCCACTAAAAAACCATCCAAAAATGAAAAGTAATTTTTTACTCGAAGTAATGTATCTAATACCTCGATCAATAAAAGGCAAGGAAAGTGATCATTCAAAGTTGCTTTTGTTCAATTTCTAATCAATGCACATCGATTACCATTCTTTTTAGGTACTATAACCAAAGGAGAAACCCACTCAGCTTATCCTCGAAATTGGATAAAATGGAAGTTTACATTGAGAAGTTTTTTTGCTTTCCCTTTTTCACAATCTCCTAAGATTTGACCATCCTTCTTTGAGGTTGTCTGATTTGCTCCATCGTTTTCCCTCAATATAGACATGACAGATGCAAGTCTTAGGATCAATACCTTCATGCTCGTGATACCCTGGGCAAATGCAAGAGAATGTTTTTGCAAGACTTCCCAAGCTAGTTCTCTTGTTGTGATTTCTCCAAATGTTGTTGATATTCAATGTCTTTTCTCGAAAATCTCAAGGCATCTACCAAACTCTCTTCTCCACAGAGTAAAGAGACATTTGTCTTGATGATAAATATTCTGGTGTCGCATTCCAATCGAAATCAGCTCTATCTTCAAGTTATCTCTAAAATTTTCTAATGTGTTCGTAATTCTGACTATCCTCACTAATTTTAAAATGGTAAAGACAAAGTTGTATAGTGTTTTCATCATCGACCCATTCATTGTCTCCTATTTTGTGATTACCTGGCCGGGAGGATACAATTGAATTTCTTTTGCCGAATTACCATTTGAAATGTACATGTCTCCAAATTCACAACTAATAAAAGCATCAAATCGTGGCTAAAGCCGCGAAGGTCTTCCTAAGATAAGTGGATGTCCCTCCTAGATTACTTTTGGGAGTCAAAATCATAAAGTTCACTGGATATTCCCAAGAATCTAAGGAGACCGAAATATCTTCTAATACACCATCTCCTGCGAGAGTAACCGATCGATTCGCAAGTTGCAATAAAGTAGTAAAATAAGGTTAGAAGCTTTAACTGCTCCATAGTCCTACCACTCATAATGTTGATAGCAGCCCCTAAGTCAATCAATGTGTTTGAATTTCTATCTCATTTATATGTGTCTTTATTAACTGACTTCCTTTGATCTACATATTTCTCGCATGGTAATTTTTCCCATCATAATATCTCTATGAATCTTCCTACCAAAGATTCTTCGTGTCCTTTAGCTTCCTTTCCCGGTTCATGAAACTCAACTCCTTTATGGTTTTTAATAGAATAGGAATTTCTCGAATGGCTTGTATAATGGAATCTGAGATACAAAATATTTCAATTCATCTAGAAAGTCATAGTTAGCAATAAGATTTGTTTTTCTCCACCCCTTATCAATTTGTAGCTTTTCCGGAAAAGCGAGTGTGTAGATGAAGAGCAAAGTTGCTCAACTATAGAGTTGTGATGTTAGCTTTTCTTTTTTCTTTTTTTTTTGAATTTTTGAATTTTGAAGAGATTCTTCCTCGCAACTCCTTATTACTCGTAGGAACCTCTTCTAAGAGAGATTCTGCTCGAATGTCTATAGAAGGTTTTTCTAAAACTTACCGTATCTCGAGTTGCACATCATTGAGAGTGAACAATCATATAGGTAGGAAATTGTTGCCCTCACCACATATAAGTAGTTTGGAGGATTCTGGTTGTTAGGATTTGGCACGATGAGTCGTGAAGTTGATTTGTCTTTCTCGTTTCCGTATGGGACATGAGTTGAGGATTTGCATTGCTGAGAAGGTTGTTGTTGTGAAAATGGCAATGAAAGTTGTGGATTTGGGTTGGAAGTTGCATTGCTGATTTTGAAAAGATGGAGGATATTGATAAAATTGAGCAAATCTCCCACATGACCAGCATCCCCGTACCCATGCATATGAGTTTTGATGTTGAAGCCAAGGTTGTTGCCAAGGATTCAAATCAGGTTTAAGATTCACAGGTTATTAAACCCTGAGAGTTGTCCCCATGGGCATCCCTACATAAAACAGAGATTCTACCGAGTTTGACTTTGAAAATGTTTTGGAGTCTGTGAATTGAAGGGTCATCCTTGATCTCATGATTTTCTCGAGAAAATCACACATGTTTCTACAACTTTTGCATTCATGACATTCCCTCAAAGTGTTTCTTCACATTTCTGACAAAAGATGGTTGAGCAATTGCTTTCTGCCTGGGTTGTTTTGATTTTATGGGTAACAATGTCTACCAAGGCTCCCGAAGATATCAGTTTTTGTAAATCATCAAGCATATTACCAACTTCTGCTTCTACTTACTCATCCTTACCAAGATTATGTTAGCTTCTAATAAGAGAAGAATCCCTAGGCCCTTTTCCAAATTTTAGATTTTCTCTTGAGAGATGGATACATAGTTCATATATCAGAATGTAGTTTCTAGGAATGTCTCTCCTTCCCATCATACAAATGTCTATCCATTCATCTTCAATGCTTTAATAGGAGTGGGCTTTTCAAGGTTTCATTATCTAAGTTGCTCATCTTTGCTCTTTTCAAGTTGTATCAATCCTTCTAATTAAGTCTTCCAAATTTTCTCATCTTCTTTTTTAATTACGGGCAGTCTTCATCCTTGTGATTATGGGTATACAATAGTCCAAGTATCTCATTCAAAAATGTTTGTTTCCATTTCATTCCAAGTCCCGATAGATTGAGTGGCTAATCCCATGAACCATTTTAAAGGTGATCCTTCAATGTTGAAGAAATGTTTGAGTTTTTTGAGGAATCTCTCCATATAGTCATAAGTTTCATGACACAACTTCAAACTCAAACAGAACAGCCCAGATCCTCACCGCAATCCATAAAATTTAGGAGAACAAGATGGTGAAATATTTTTCATTGTTGCATGAGTTTCTCATCGCCTATAGGGAATCGAAATAAATCCCTATTTCCTCACCATTATTTCCTTCAATTATCGTTATTCCATTATCTCCTCCTCTACCTCCACCCTATTTATTACTCCTCCACATGATAGTTTCTTTAGAGTCCTTATAGCTTCCTAGTTCTCTACCAAGGAAGGATGAGAGAAAGTCCTTTGTTTTCTATGGTTTAGTAGGTGGTATAGGAGAACTTCCCCAATTCAACCTACCTTTCGACTTCCAAAATCTTAAGGCTAGTGTATGGTGAATCAGCTCCAGGCCTTGAAGAAGATGGTAGAGTTGTGAAAATCGAACTCTTGGCTTTAGCTATAAACCTTCCAGACCCTTGCTCTATGCATGTCATTTTTTATTTTTGGTGTTGGGCTAATAATTCTCTTTTCTGACCGTATCGTTGATTTAAAAATATACACTAAGAAATTACTAAACCAATAACTCTTTCCATCCCTCCATCACACTAGGCAAGAGGGGAGAGCATACTTCAAGTAGTTATCAAGTTTTTCCCTTTCTTTATGATTTTATGCTTTTAAGAAATTAATACCTAGTTAATTTTAAACGGCGCTTAAATGTTTGGTCAATTTAGTGTCCTAAATTGCCGTATTTAATTTGTCAATCCGGGAATCGTAAGTCATGAAGTGCGCACTATAAGCAAGCACACAAGATAACCTATTTTCTAACTTTTGTCGTTTTTGGTCTTTCTAAGGTGAAATGAAATTCTAAAATGAAAACAAGTTTGGTTATATTTGTTCAAGGAAGTGATATCCCCTATAATGATTTACCAACTTGAAACATTAAAAGCAAATTGAAAATTACAATGACAAGACTTTGAAAGAAAGTAAAAGTGTAACTACCGAAATGAAAAGGTCGCTAATCTAATGAATCAAACAAGAACTAGTGAACATGAAAACCAAACTATTTTGCTGCTAACCAACACAAAAGAAACTATGCTTATGAAATTCAAAATTGCAACAAAATAAATTAAATCGACACATCATCTATCGACACTTCATCATTAGACCAATGGTGATTTTCAAGTAATCATAAACAACTTGTGGAATCGATATTTAATTTTAAGTAAAGCAAACTAATACTAAACCATACACTCATGATTCAATCCTCGCCATCAGTCCAATGGCTTTTGGAGGCAAATCAAGCATGTCATGCATGATTTAATATATCTAAATTTGCGTAAAAGAAACTAATACTAAACTACACATTTCATACCTAACCTCACCATCACCCAAATTACATGGAGGCAAATCCAAGATGCTATGAGCAGCTTAATATATTCAAATTTAAAAGAAACTAATACTGTTCACACATTTCGTAATGCAATCACCATCAAATTAAAATTGTGGCTTTCAAGGCAACCTAAGATGCTATGAGCGCTTAATACATCTAAATTTGCAGAAAAGAAACTAATACTAAACTATACTTTCATATCGCAATCATGATCACTCCAGTTGCATGGAGGCAAATCAAGATGCTATGAGCAGATTAGTATATCTAAATTTAACTAATGTATGCGTGAAACAAAGTCAATGTACACAGATAACATCGGTTAAACAAAGCTATGAAAATCAAAACTAAAGTGCTATAATGTTAGTTCAATGTCACTAATCAAAAAAGCTATGAAAATGCCCGGGTCACTATCTAAACCTCGGTAATCAAGAAATCGATCAAGCATTAACAATCATAAAACATGAAAGACAAATAAATGAAAATGAACAGAAATGTATAAACAGTAAATGAAAAACAACCTAAAGTATAAACATATGGATGGATTATGATAATGACTTTAAAGAAATGAAATGAGAACATACACTAATACACAAAACCTAGTCAGTAGGGGGCTCCCTACACACACTTTGGTACCCATCTCAAACACTAATTGTTGAAAATGAGTCTTCATATTAAAAGCATTATTTAATGGTAGTGTTACTACAAAAGTGCAACGTAATTACCACAGTAGCAAGACTAAAGGATAACAAATAGCACATTCACAAACATCAACTATCAATTAACTTTATGTGTGCGTATGCAAACGTTTATATATAACAATAAACTCAGAATCGTCTCAAATTTCATGATGTATAAGAGAGCACGTAGACCACTACGTCTACTTATAGAGTATGGCTTATGGAAAGTGAATCTACCAAGGTGATGCTGAATTACCCGCAGCTCTCGCACATATGTCGATTTAAATCGCAAGCTTAGAAACGGCCGAGGGATGGGTGTTATGTGCTACTAAACGCAGTCCTACGACATGAAACTCCATAATGATCATGTGGACGCTCGACCGCGTTTTGGACGAGTCATGGAACTACTAGGACACGAACCATGTCCACGTCATTCCCAGTTCGCCCATGTGGCTCGTTTCCCTTGTAGACACCGTAGTATAGAACGACAAAATAGTTTAAAGTCGTTAAAGAAATTTTAGAAAGTGGCAAGATTCCACACCGAATAAACAAAATTCCGTATCAAATAGAAAACACAAAAATATACTAAAAACTATGTTAGATAATTCTTTGCACATGATATCGACAATTTGGGAGGTTTAGGTGAGCAGTGGCAGTATGGAAAAGTGTATGAAAGATGCAAATTCGGACCCGCCGCAGTCTTCCGTAGTTTTATTTCCAATTCCACATGTAAGACCAATTTTGTACTCTTCAAGGTAAATTTTTGCCTGATCTCCCACAATGACCTAATTATTGACTGCTTCAGTAGAGCGAACTTGTATGCCATGCCATGTGTCACTATTTCCTCCTTCATTTCCAAACCTGATACACAAAAACTAATTTCATTTAATTTTGGACACAAGCGAGGAAATTCCACTGATGTTGAGAGAAAGAGTTATGTTATTTACCAAGGTGATTCCTAAGTGCTAGGCCTGACACGGAAAAACCCTAAAAATCCATAACATCATATCTCTAAAAATATTGTGAACCATGACTAGGTGGGACATTTGTATTACCCCACCTATTCCATTTGGACCAAGACCATCAATTTCATGTTCTTTTCACATTCAAAGACAACTTACTATTTTTAAGGTGTTTTCGGTCCTCCACTCTCGAGCTGCCGAAGCGATGATCGAGGTGATTATTGTGGCTACCCACCTATTCCATTTAAACTTATCAGTCGCTTCTTTCAATTTTTGTTAAACAAAACTTACTATTTTTAGCAAGCTGGTCCAACTTCCGAGTCAGCTTATGCCTCTAAACGACATTTTTTGGGAAAATGAGCAACATGGGTCCATGGACCGATGTTGCTCGTTCAAAAATTGAAGTCCCCATAGATATCACCTATTGAGGCGTCAACGGGAGATCGGTGCCGTTATGCCTCGGGAAGAACGAATACCTAACATGCCGTGCTTTTAAAACAAGCATTCCTACAAAGCGCAGGCTAACGTTTTCGTATTTTCATATTTTTTTCAACAAAGTTAGGCCCCGAGCCTCATTAAATATTAAATCAGAGGTCCGTAGCCACCGCATCTTCTCGTACCTGCCACCAGACCTTTAGCTATTTATTTCCATAGCCCGTAATATTTCGTTATTTGGTATTAAACGAAACAAGCATTATTTCCGTGTATCCCATGTTCATGGTTATTTTTACATTGCTGCGCCCCGTACAAATCCTGGGATTGTATCAAAGAGCGGGCCCATTTTTTTTTTTTAGTGTCCCTAACGCGTCAGTATATGAGTTAGGGCTCGATTCGTTGAACCTTGTAAGATTGGGGCTTGCAACCCTGGCCGACCTCCTGCCGTGTGGAAGAAGAAAGACGCAGGATATGAGATCCGATTAAAATACTGCCTAAGGAGGCCCTCGAGAAACAAAGGAACGCGGTGATGATAACCCCGTGCTTCAAATTCTTCAAACAACCGCCTCTCACATGGCGATTCGACCCAACAAACCTACCTGAGGCGTCGTGTACTCCTTCAAGACAAGGCAAGCTTCTGACATTCCTATATTTGAAGGAAAATAGATGCGATTATCAGAGACGATGGTTAAATTTGTTGAAGGGTATTTTCGTCCATGACTCCCTCCGATCGAGAAAAGATTATTTTTGCAATCCTCAAAGCCAATTTCTGTCAAAGACCGGGGAACCCACCGTGAGCAAGAGGGCGAAGGGGAACCCTCCCCGTTCTCGACCACACCCACTTGGAATTCGTTCCGAGATGGCGTCAAGGAACGAAGACACCGTGGGGAGCTATGAGGACAAATACATCTATCGGACTACCGCCGGCGGCAACAAAAGTATCAAGATGTGTACGAACCGATTTAACTGCTCCATACCCCCGCACAAAGTTGGGTATTAGCATTCGTAGATACATTTGGTGCTCAAGTACCGCGGCTATCCAGACAAACACATTCAAGAGGAAATGAGTTCCTCAACATTACACGCTGGCACAAGATATCGCTATGTCGCCAAGATTTGTTAAATTCTGTTGCATATAGCGAGACTTTGGATCTAAGTAATTCAAAGGTGCTCCCGATTCGAAGAACAAGGGGCAGCAAGGCCAAAGCAATGCGTACCGTAACAACACCACAACCAAAGAAGGACATAGGGAAGTGGTGAATTTCACAATGCCCCCACTCACAGACAAACGAGTGTCGGCCGGTGCCTGGGGCCCTTGGTGGCTGAATCAAGGCACCGTAATCGATGCATTTTAAGATCCCGAGTTAGGTCCGATAAAGGCAATGACAAATGGAAGCAAGATTGGCTGATGCGATCCTGCTGCTATCATACACCACCAAGATCCTAAGGAGGTCCAAGAGATTCAAGAGAGGGGGAGCCCTCTTCCTAGCCGCGTATGTGGGTGAAGGGTTCTCCGTCGTTGTGCCTTTCTCGTCGATAGCGAAGCCAAAAGAACCCTCATTTCGGCGTACGGCCAGGAAGCGGCTCGCCACCAACCACAGCACACCCGGCTACCGCATACTGGCTGGGTGGCTCACCCAGGGAGATCTCCGTGACCGCCAAAATAACAAGCGACTTCCATACGCATCGTCATTCAATGATGAGGTATTGTGATGTTGCTTCCTTCTCACGTAGCCGGTGTATTATCGTACAACCATACTTGTGGAGTGCTTATTACGTCGTGCGAGTTCAGGGCTTCTTGTCGTTATTATTACTGGGAAACAACTTGTACAGATACCGAGGTAGTACCGCTCTCGCTTATCTCTTGACTCACCGTAAAACAATGCAGATTGTTTCCCGTACTAGGAAATTCATTTTCCTTACAACTCACTCTGCTGTGAAAAGAAGAATATTGTGGCCACAACCTCAAACAATGTGGCCCTTTCATGCCTGGCAGAGATGGACAAAGTCATGAGTGAACACGATGACAATTTCTCTCACTCATAGAGGTTCCTCTAATCGTCAGACAAGCACCCATTGATCTAACCCCTAATGCACCACCCGATGTTGCCACATCCCGCAACTACACAGGCGAATCCAAACATACCATATGAGGTTGATAAAGAAACCAAATTTACTAAACGCATCCAAAGATGTCCACCCTACAGGTCCACAACATCTTCAACACATCTAATACCTCACCAATGTATTTGCCTCATCTCATGGAGGATCTCAACGAATGTGGGGGACCATTTGTCTTTAAGGAGGAGGAATGATCTGTGTGATACCTGTACACCCACCTATTCCATTTGACCAAAGACCCATCAATTTTCGTTAAATTTTTTCACATTCAAAGACAACTTACTATTTTAAAGGTGTTTTCGGTCCTCCACTCTCGAGAGGCCGTTTTGGGGGCTTAATGATCCAGTGGATATTGGTGGCCACCCACCTATTCCATTTGAACTCTACTTTCAAATTCTTTCAATTTTTCAAGTTGCAACAAAACTTACTATTTTAGCAAGCTGTCCTCAACTTCCGCAGCCATTTTCAGTTCTTAAACGACATTTTTTGGGGAAAACAAAGAGAGCAACATGGGGTCCATGGATTGATGTCACCATTCAAAATTGAAGTCCCTCAGATAGATCTTTCTAACGAGCTATTGAGCGCGTCAAACGGGAGACTCCAAAAGCAAAGTTATGCCTCGAGAAGTTGAACTACCACCTACCCAAATGTCACGTTTTGGCACGTCACTTCCTACGGTTAGATTTTTGGACGTTTGTATCATAATGTTTCTCATCAACAACAGGCCCTCGAGCCTCATTGTAACACGCTCGCAGGTCCGTAGCCATCACATCTCTTCTTTAGGATTCGCTACCAAAGACTCTAGTCATTTTATTTCCATTATGCCCTAGTTATTACTTCGTTATTTGGATAATAATGAAATGAAGCATTATTTCTAAGTACATCTCTATGTTCATGGTTATTTCTATATTTCATGCATTCTCGCATAAAATCCTCGTATCAAACCAAGATCTGAAATTTCAGTTACCGCTCTGCATATTTAGCAAATGTGATTTTTTTCATCATTTGAATCATCATAGAAAGAAAAATTTATAGAGAAAATTCCACGATGATCTCATGAAGCAACGAAACCCTGTAATCCAAAAAAGCTTCAAACCAAATCTTATGAAACGAACTCCAAAACAGAAGAGAAGAGAGATCAACACCTTAGAAATCAACAAATTTGTGGGGAACCGTTTTACATTACATAGATGAAAAATTTTGATGATACAATTGACAAAAACCTTATTTATAGATATAGGATTCCATGGGGTAACAATTTAATCCTAACACCCAACAATAATAATGTAAGGGAACAAATAACAGAAATAGTGGGATTTATTTGTACCATACACATGGGGGACTACATGGGTACAACAATAAAAATAATGGGGATACACTAACAACAATAAGGGACTACACTAGTAATGTAGGACGAATGCTACTGGACTAGGCAAGCTACAATAGACTAGGCACTACAAGTGGAAGGGGGTTTTAAGGTTATTTCATTTAGTTATCAAGTATACATGGAAGCATGTTTAAGTTGGATGACATTCTTTCAAGGCCACCCACATAAAAATTCATATATTTGGGGACTCTTATAGACATGGATCCATTCAGCCATGATGCATACATAGAGGAATATTTAGAGGATGAGGAATTCAAGGAGTGTGTATCAAAAATTGGAGAGTCAAAGGTACATGTGCATAATTCAAAAAATACCATTTACTACCATTCCGAGGATCAATTACTCTAAAATATGGATAACTTATGTATTCGTGTTGAGAAACTATATTACTGGCGAGGCTTCACCCATGGCTGGGTAAGGTGGAAATTTGTGTAGGTAAGACCATGGCTAAACTGCATAGGTATGTGTATTTACCAAAGGCAAGAGAAGATAGTTAGGTCTAAGAGGATGGCATGTGTGGTTGTACCATAAACTCCTAGCAACGAGAAACGAGGTCTATATCATCCCTTGCCCGTACCTACTCGTCCTGGGAAATAATTTCATGGAATTTGTGGAAGCTATTAAACCACTTAAGCGACATGACTACTCTATTTTTAGTTAATAGGTTCAAAAAGATGTTTGTTTTCATGTCTTGTAAAATGGTCATTAGTGGACAAGAAGAAAACAAAATTATTCTTCGAATAGATTTGCGGCACTCGGGATACCAAGGAGCATCATTTTAAACATAGATGTAAGATTTCTCACTCCATTTTGAGACATTGTGGGAAGATGGAAATGAAGTTGAAGAAATGTACAAATTTCATCCGCAGAGACAAATGGCAAAAACAAGAACAACAAACACTTTGCAACTTCTAAGGATAAAGCATAAGCATATGAAGAAGTGGACAAATTTGGTATATAACCATTCCTACAATTGAGAAGTCCACACTTTCACATGAAAGTCCCATTTGGAGACTTGTTTGTGATATTTTTCACCTTCACCCTTGGAAATTTCATGGGAAAAAAATGGATGAGTAAGGGAATATTCTGCATGAGATGATTTAGTTATATTCATACGTAAGACTGCATGTCTACTCCAGAGACAAGAAACACTGCAAAAGTTGCATGAGAAGTATAATGATAGGCATGAACAACAAAACAACAAATAATCTATTCAAGGTGGGAGATAGAGTATGTCTACCATTGAACATGGAGAGTGTTGCAAGAGCCTAGAAATGTAACCAAGGCTTTTTATATATGGTCCTTTGCATATATGGGAAAAAATTTCTATGATAATTCCTATCAACCATCTAACACCATATATTTTCATTTACTCACTTGTGAATGTAGATAACTTCACTTCTATGGAGGATTTCACACTAGGCTCCATCGCAGTTTATAGAAGATATACATTTTTTCATAATAGGTCTAGAAATTCAAGACATGAGAAACATCACCTTGACATATTGGGTTGATTTTGTGGGATAACTTCACACAAAGTTAAATGGTACATCAGAAGTGCAGAAGTTTGAGGAAAATTTCTCACCTCATTCGGAATATTTTGAGACCAAAAGCTTATAATATATGCATATTTTATATGAATTGACTATTATATATTTTTTTTCTTTCCATATCAATGCATTGAGTGAAAAAGCAGTGAATCAAATTACGGGACCGTTTACCGGCAAGACCTGGCCTGAAAAACATGACCCTAAACCTTCGACAATATTTATGAGGAATCAAATGATATTTTTTGGAGGTTGAAATCTCACCCTTTTGGAATACAATTTTCCATGCTATTCTACACAGAGATATTCCCATGGTGCAAGAAGACCGTAGATCAGAGGAAACATTATGTCACTGAGAGTTGACCTTTTCTTTTATTTTCACACCTATAGTTTGGGAGGATGTCCCATCATCCCCCATTATTCATGGAAAAGGGTCTATCCACGCTTTTTGATGTAAAAACTTCAGAATATTCTATATTGTAACCCTAGAAAAGAGTTTATGTTTCAAGCAACTTAACCACTAGTGGGTTATTGGGTTGTGTAATGACCTGGGCCATATGAGCAGGAAGAGGCATATATTCAACTCTTTCAAGAGAAATTAGGTCCATAGATGAGAAAATATATCAAGGTTATATAGATAGACACATATAGACATCTCGTATCTTTAGAAGCCCATGGGCCACAAGAATTACTTCTTCTCTACTCAACACATTTCTAGACAAGAGAAAGAGAGTGAAGAAACTTCACCGCCTACCTAGGTTTTCCCAAAAGGGTTTCCCGTATAACATATATTCTAGATTTTTGTGTATGTGAGCTTATTTCATCATTCTCTACTTTTTTGAATAATTTCCATTTGCATGCATGCACCGATTATAGTAAAATATATACATCTAGAAATTATATAAAATTGTAATAGTGTAGAATTTCTAGAATTTTAATATGTTATCATTAGATATGTTGTAAATAATCGTCAAGTGGAATATCGATGAAAATCTAGGGATTAAAGAATAATAATGAGCAAATTGGTTTCTACCTCTAAATCTCTACATAATCAAATTTAAACCCTAATATGCGATTAAAATGTTACAATAGTTTTCTGGAATTCACTCTGAGATGTGGAGGAATATTTCTATTGTGTCAAGTGCATAGGTATGGTGAGCACTTTCCAACACTTTCATTATTCGTAGTGGAGATGAAGAACAATTAAAGCTTCTCCACTTTTTCACATTTAAATATACTCAATTAAAGATAAAATATTAAAACATATAATCTTAACAATAAAAATACTAAAGTAGCTACAGGTATTATTTGTTTTCTACCTGGGATTATTTATCGACTAGTGGAACCGAGGAAGAAAATTAGATATAGTTCAAAATGAATATTCATTCATTATTAGAGAATTAATTAAATCTTTAGTCATAATATTAACATATGAAATTATATTAAGTGATTTCTATGAAATTGAGGTGAAAAGCACTATGGAATCTTACATATCGTTGCATGTCCTAGATCAATCCCATAAAATAAATATATCAATTTCCACTGTGGAAAATAAGGGTATTTCAATATGTATAGCTTGGAAGAGTGAACAGGTGTGGAAGAAATAGAACGAAAGTTGTTTCTTTCATGCTCGCACAATGAAATTAACTTAATTAAAAAAGAAGAATAAGTTAGAACATATACTATCTTTCAACTTTAAAAGATTAGAACATGTGACATATTTAAAACTTTACAAGATTAAATCATTTAGCATCTTTTGAAATTTCTAGTAAATAGTTTTCACAAAGCTTCATAATAAACTTTAATTATTTTTCACATATTATGTAGTTTTCATTGAATTTTTTATTGATGATCATCATGTTAGCATTGTATTCTTTGAATATGTATGTATTATATTCGAAATTGTGTTCACATGGCCCTTTCAATCAATAAAACAAATTTAGATTTAATATAAAGCTCAGCATATCCTGAAAACTTATATAAAAATGTATCATAGAATTATCCACAAATTTATGAACAAACATAGAAGTATTAAAGCATTTAAGTCTTCTCAAGGGAAGTGAAAATTAGTCTTAAAGTGTGAAAAGAATTGGTCCTGAACAGATAGTAGAGCTTCTCACAAGAAGTTCTATAAATAAAGTAACAAAATTGACAGAAGAAGAATCCAGATTGAGATTCAAATCCCAATCATCATAGATATGATTAAAATAAATATTATAGATGGAATAGATATATGAAATCCAAGAAAATCTCGAGTGTTCATTTTCACCTGGTGGATCAATCATGAAAGATTAGATATTATATAAAATCTCAAAGCATACTTATGGTCAATTAATGTTTTTTTCCAACACCATTGAATTCACATCTATATAATATCTTATACAAAAAATTATCTCATGATTATTCACAAAGTGGTGAACTTCTTTTGCAACCCCTAATTCTACCACAATGAATAATTTTCATCATTGAGATTGCTTATATCACTAATTGGAATCTTGTTATACTCCTACCTTAACATCTCATTCACTTATGCAATTTTTTTTTAACCATTCTCCATTGCATTCCAAAATTATCAATAATATTTATTTACAAATTAAGTAAACATAAGAAAGGATAATTTATCTTTTGGAAGAAAAAGATATCTAGTAAAAGGAAGGAAATTCAAATGTCGTGGATTATGTAACCCGGAGATTAAACATTTCAAATTTTTTTTTTTGGTGCACAAAGAATATTTCAGGTCTAAACTACTCATCAAAATCCTAATAATTAATCATAATAGTAAATGGCTTATGTCCTAATTGGGAGTAGGATTTGGTTCCCAGGAACCGTAATGTGAAAAAAAATGTACTTGCAAGGAAAACAAGAAAATCATCTAGAAATTATATTAGATCATGATAACAATAACCAACAAACCCGAATAATAAATAAACACAGTAAACATAAAAACAAATTTGAATAATATTTAAGAACACAAGCAATATGTGAAAGCATCAATCATGATTATTTGACTACCAATGTTCTTTTAGATTCATGATGTCCCTCAAATAATTTCTCTAAAACAATTTTAATGAAATATTTCATTGAAAGAATATAATATGTTTAATATCTTCTTCTTAATTTCATAGCCCTTCTTGAAATTTTGTAACCAAGAAAACTATTATTCATTAACACTAAAAAAGTAATCATAAATTTTCTAATTTCTTCTATAGAAAAAGCAGTCGCTTACACCATCAAACTATATATTTGCTTTAACTATTTAAGCTTCTCCAATTCAAACATTAGTGCATCTCAATAAAATTAATTTGAATCACATATGATGTGAAATCGTTTAAATATTGAGCAATCAGACAAATTTCTGAGAAATGCATCATCTCTTCGATGTCCATGATTCACATTCAAAATATGTTCTCTAATGTCTTGATTCTCTTAGACCATCTAACTTCGATTTTCTTCATTCGATTACATCGAGTCCGATGTTTTCTTTTCATAGATCACAGAGTGTAACCAATCTTCCGACTAAAACTAAGTCATGTTCATCAAAATATATGTTTACCTTAAGATTAATTTTATGCAAATCAACAAATGACTTAATTCCATATGCTATACATGCCACATATAGGATGTCTACGTATATTTAATAGTTCCCAATCTTTGCACATTAGAGATATTATAAATGTTTCTTTTAGTATCATGAGTATGACAACTTTATTAGATCTATAGGATGTAGTGGGGGTGAAATCTATCAATGATGGTGCCCGTATTTCCAATGGATTCATTAATAAATGACCTATATTTAGATAATCTCAAACATATTTTATTCTTTTCTTTTTTATTATTAGGTTTCTACTTCCTTCGCTAATAGACTCTTTCAAGTGTTATGAGAAGCCTAATGAAATTTAATGTGCCATGTGTAATCTAATGGAATACATCAAAAAATATTTGTACCATCAATAGCTCTTATTAAGAACTACCTTTTCAATCTCATTTTTTATTTCCCTTGTTCTAGTTTTCATTTTGTAGTAGGACATGGGGATCGTTTAAAATGAATGAATTCTTCGGAATTTTGTCCATTAGTTATTGGATTTTTCTACTCAAAAAGTACTAAACCAACTATGTCATATACTAATACCAATTCCTATTCATATGTTATTCAATGCTTCTTGTTTTGGGGGCTTTCAGATTGACCGATTCAACTATGTGCATTCTATCTAGAGTGAATATTTGAGGAGACACTTCGTGATCTCTATGACATAATAATATATTCAAGAACCAGTTTTCCACTTTTCGTATTCTTTTTATCCTCTCTTCCTTGAATCGATGATGAAATTGTACCAGTACCAGATGTGTGTTGGAGATTAACATGTAAGAGATTTACGCCTCTTTTCTTGCATTTATTTTCTCCATGCAAACACTACCTTATTGAAAAATTTTTCCGCATTCATTATAGATTCTTCATTTTTATTTTACTATTCTAATCCTCCATTACTTTCCTCTATAGATATTGTAACCATGCTCCCATATCTAATGCGCATCTAGGTGTGTTGTAAATAATATTTTCAGATCAACCGATGGGATTCAACTTTTAATTTAAAGAAACTCAAAAACTTCCGCAATCTCTACAATGAGGCCATTTTGAGAGTGACTTCTCCAACAATAAATGAAAAGATAAAAACATTTATTTCTTTTTTTTTGTTCAAATATGTCTAACCTATCACCATATTTTCCCGATTTCAATACAAAATACCTATCTATAAAAAAAAATTAAGAATAATGACGACTTGCATTTAAATACAATCTGAAATAAACATATTAGTTACTCTTTCCTCATGCACTCCTTTTACCCATATGAAAACTTGGGATTATGCAGATTTTGGATGGGGATATTGTCTAGTTAACACCATAAATTAGTTTTTTTGCTGCAAACATCATGATTAGAGAAAATAAAGAATATTTCTATTCTGCTGGTATGGGATACCAGAATTGCATTAGTTATTATTTGGAATTGAATTTTGGCTTAAAAGGTAAGTAATGAAAGAAATTGCTCTAGAGAAGTGTCATTATTAGGTATTCCACCATAAAGAATGTGTTTCTCTTGGGAAAATTGACTAAATCAAGAGCTAATTAATTGGAAATGGGATCAACTCACCAAATAAATAAATATTTTTGTATGAAAAATAAAAACAAATGGAGAATATATTTTTCGAACATTCATTGTAGTTTCTTGGCCATCACGTGGCACAAAGTCAACATAAGTTCCAAAACATTGTCTATGAAAAGAAATATTTAGAACAGGAAAATGAAAAGGAACTTGCAATTATGAAAATGAACTCTCAAATAATGTTCATTCTACCTATTTGTGACCTTGCGTAAGACTATATTCTTTCAATAATTTTAAGTAGATATTTAGTTTTTCTGGCTTGAATATCCATATGAACTCTCTTTAGAATTAGATCAATTGGGTCTTCTCACTGCTAGGATAATTGAACCCAGTTTCCTTAACCAAATTATTTTTCGCACAAAAAAAAATGTCTAAACTCAAAGACTTATGAAACACATAAACATTCTTCAATCCACTAGACCAAATGTTATTTCTATCCTTGTATTCCATTGGCAGGTTCCCATATTTCTCATATACACATGAACCACTGAAAATTTTCATTGATGTTGCAAGTGAGTTAATTGATTAACGCAAACACATGCTTCCTTCCTCTGTGTCCATTTCCACTTCATACTTTAAATTACTCTCTTAGCTGGGCAACATTATCAATATTGTTTAACTGTAGATTTCATGTTATATAATCATAAGCTATTCTGTTAGGAATTTTAAATTTATTATATAGGACACTTTCAGTCAATACAAATTGAAGATACCAAAGTCGATGTTTATGTAGCGGTGGAAAAAAATCTCCATATTCCAAATCCATATCGTCCATTTACTTCAAACTTTTTCTCTTATTTTCATATCATAGGTATAGGTACGCTAAATTTCAGAAATCAGAATCCAAATTAAATTTGAATTCTGTTCGATAATGACAGTTAGTGTATAGGCTGCAATAAGGAATCTGTTGAAAGGAGTGTGGTGAAAAATACAAAGAAATCATGTTCATATATGGTCACACATATTCACTACATAGAAACTTGATGGTCATGATGGTAGCTACACTATGTCATTATTAGTTTCCTCTCTTTGATAACAATAAGTATTTGTACACGGAAAAAATTCAAATTCCTGATTACATGTCAATTTGTCGATTAAAAAAAAATTGAAATGTCTTACATTCCGATAGTGGAGCTCTTGTTAATAGTAGCACTAAGGGCTATTTAATTTTTTAATACGTGAGAGGTTTCACACTCACTTGATTTTTTTTATAACTACAATAATTAAACAATGCACTAGAATAAATTTTATCGAGTTAATTTGGACAAAGTCGTGATTAAACATCAATAATATATGTGTATTAATTAATTCTTTTATAAACGTTAATCTACACAAAAATATATTGATTAATTTTATGTGACATTTTTAAAATTTCAAACACCATGGAAATTAATACTTTCGGGACATGCACATTAAAAAAAAATGAAAATGACATATTCACCTATTACGAATTCTAATTGATAAAGGCATAAAATGAAATACATATTACTAACCCAGAAATATAGAGAGATAAGAAGGGAGGAGGGGTGTGTAAAAATAGGTGTTTCATGTGATAAGGTTGTACAAAAGAAGTGTTCAAAGGGGAAATGTTTGTAGAAGTGCATAAGTGAGGCATAAAGGCTCTCCCACATACTCTTTTTCCACACATCATTTATTTTCGTGTGCAAATTTTTTTTTTTTTGTGACCTAGAGGACTCAAAGAGACCACCTCACATGTAACTACTAGTAAGCCCATGGGGGCCTATGATCTATCCAACTCTCCAGGCCCGGATTTCTCCCTGGGGATTGGTAGAATATTTCAACCTAAGACTTCTGTCGTGGTGAGACTTCATATTTTCATGGCCATTGCCAATTGAGCTACCCACACGATCAAAAAAAAAAACCACTACCCTTTTACTTTTTATAAGAAAACACATTTCGTACTATTAAATGATAATAATAATAAATCGTTTATATTTTGAGGTACATATTATAATATCCAAATAAAATGGTAATTCATTTGATGTGAATGAGCATATTTAGTTACTATTTTATATTGTAATTGCATAACATAGTTCTTTGGCTTAGATAATTGGATTTCGATAGATGTATGTGCACCGAAAGTGTAAAAGAGAGAGAATGTGTGATACTCAATAGAGATTAGGTGTATCAAACAAAAAAAGCTTTAATAATAACAATGTAACAACCCAAAGAATTAATATAAAGCAAATCATGACAAGTTGAATTATGTAAAATCTAAACAATGTACATGAGAAAATTACACTATAAAATTAAACTATTAATTACCTATATAGAACATTACATTGATATTTCCTTCAACCACTAAATTATTACTTGATTACTAAAAATATATATCATATTTATTTAATAAATAACTATATATTAAAAATGTATTAAAACTTTTCATCAAATAATTAAAATTATATAGCTATTAAAATAAATCATTAAACTTTTTTAAATAAAATTAAATATATTTCTAATTACTTATCTTCATATCATTGTCGGATTTTTTTCTACCTCAAATCATAACCCTATTTATTATATACCAAAATGTATTTGGTTTCATTTTTCACATCTTGATGATGAACCTTAGTTGGCTGTCTAAAATGTCGATTTTAATTTAAATTTATGATGGATCTAAAAAATATGTCACAACAAAAGTAAACACTCCCAAAAATTCCAAATCAGAAATGTACATAAGTAAAGCATTTGTTGACTTGAAGGAACAATCCATGATTTGACCCTTCCGCAATTATAGAAGCATAGAGTAATTTAATATTACACTTAATCGATGCATGCAACAACAACATATATCCGTAATTACTAAATTGAGTTTATTTTTTGATATTAATAATTAAATATAAAAATTTAGATCATTTTGATCAATAGTAAAACAATACTTTATAAAATTCAAAAGATATCCTCACAAATTTATGAAAAATATTTATCTTTAGAATTTTCACAAAAATGGTAAAAATATTTAAAATTAGAGCTAAGTAATCAACCTCTTTTCTTGAGAACTCAAGTAAACAATAACAAGTTTAATTAAAGTAACAAGAATTATCTAGATTCAAATGTCAATCATCATAGCTACGATTTAAATAAATACTACATAGATGTAAAAATATTTAAGAACAAAACTATTTGCTGAATACTCATTTTGATTCTAGTAAATAAAATAACATTACATATCATATAAAATATCAAAATATATCCTCGAAAACTTATGAATAATTAAGAATTATCCACAAAATTAGTAAAATTTCAGAATTGAATAAAAAAAAGTGATCACTTTTTTGTGCCTCATAAGTCTTGAATATAAATCAACATGTTATAGAACAATAATTGGTATCTATATTCAAATTCCATCACCATAGAAGCATGATTAAAATAGTCATTTACATAGATGGAATGGATATATGAGTTTCAAAACAATTCCGAAATGTTCATTTTCACGTGGATAAACCAACAAAATTAGTTATAAATAAAAAATAATTCAAAACGTATGCTTGTAAACATATGATGGTAAACATATGCTCAAATATTTTTTTTTCGGAAAATTAACTTAATTTCAAGCTATTCAAGAGCATATGAAAAAAATTGTGTCATAATGTTTCATAAAATTGATAAATAGTCTTAGTTTTAGAACAAAGTAATCAAAATTTAATTTTCATTGTGATGAATTATAGGAAATTAAATATATAAAATCTCAAAGACAATCCTACAAACTTATTCTCAATTAATGTTTTTACACAAAGCCACAAAACTCAAGTTTGTAATAAGATTCGCAGGAAAAACATTATCTGAGGATTCTCACAAATTGATAAGCAAACTCAAAATTGGAACATAAAGTAATCATGATTGAAACGAATCATACATACACTGTAGCACCTAATTTATAGCGATTCATATTATTTATCCAAAAGGTTTCTTATATCATTAATGAGAAATTGATACAAGTCATCTCTAATCATTAACTCATTCACTATGTCGATTTAGTATATTCTCACATTAACTATTTTAACTCTTGCATTCTAAAAATAGTAATATTTTTTCTATAATACGTTATTTACACATAATAAATGATAATTTAACTCTTAAAACAGTTGATATACATGGAAAGGAAGTAATTTATCGATGTAACAGTATATTTAATTCAAGTTATAATTATATATTAATAAATTTTAAATGATTTTGCGCAAGTAGAATAATCTTTTTCCATAAAGAATTTATCAAAATACTGATACTTAATTACAAAATTAAATTCATCCATTCCATTGGGCATTGGGATTAGGATACCATGAACCATAATGTCAAAAATGTACAAAAAAACGTCAAAAATGTAAAAAAAAAAAAAAACTACATCTAGGAATTATCTTAGTTCATGATAACATATCAAACAAATTTTAATAAGTAACACAATTAAATAGAAAAATTGATGTTACAAGATTTAAGAACACTGAACTATATAAAAGAAATAATAAACACCGATTATTTGACTACATTGTCTTTGATCTCGATTTTCGAAGGAATTTTTAGTTTAACATGAACAAAATATTTCATTAGGGAGGGTCAATAATTATTCATTTTACATGTTCATTTAATATCTCTTCAATTTCCTTAACCTTCTTCTGCGCTAGTGGACAAGATAGAGTTTTTTTCTATTAAAACTAACAAAATTAATTATCCATTTTTTAATTCTCATCCTACTGTGAAATCAATTATAATGTCAAACTCAATTTCCTAACTATTTTATTATCCAATTCAACCATTAACACCTCTTTTCCAAATTATTTTAGAGTCACATGTGATGAACACACCATTTAGATCTTCAACAATGTCTACTTCCTTGACACAGCATTGGAGCTTCTACTTCCCTATGTTTTCACATTAAAACATAATGTTCCTTAGTGTCTGTATTTATCTTAGACCATCAAGATTTGACCCACATCATTCGATTAGTATCTCAAGTCCTTATTTCTCTTTCACATTAGATAGTAAATCAAGCATCTTACCAGTTAAGTAAGTCATTGTCTATGAAATCCATGTTCTCAAGATCACTTTTAACTCACTCAACAAATTACTTAATTATTTGTACTAAATGTTGTAGATCAAAGGCCACTATCATGGCTAACATTCAATAATTTCCAATATTTCGAATATATTACCTATAATTCACGATTTCACTCCATTAAGTAGGTTGACATGTTTATCAAATATATGGGTGTATTATGGGTAGAAATTTGAATCTTGGTTCATGTATTCTCAATGGAGTCATTAACAAAAGACCCGTATTTAAAGTATCTTCTAGCTCTATTATTATTTTTAACTCATATTTTTTAATTTTTTACTAGTAGTTTGATGTAATTTCATGAGCAACATGGCCCAACCCCCGTACACATTAAAATCCATTAGTTATTAATCGTTATAAAGTTTTTATTTAGGAACCTCTCTTACTTTTGTCATAGTTTTATTTTTTCAATGTAGGGTAGTAATCCAAATAGAAATGATTTATTCAACAATTATCTCCATATTATTTTCTAATTTTATATTAAAAATTAACTAACCCAATAAGGTGCATATTTTTTCAACTTCCACATCGATAACTTATTCAATTTCTTCCCGTTTGGAGGGTTTTCGTATCTTTCATTAATCATAGGTGCTATTTATAAAACGAATATCTGATGATGCTCTTCTTCTTCTCTCACCATATCCTACAATGGAATACTTTCCTTTTCCACTTGCACTATATTTTCTCTTCCTTTTAATGGAATATAAACTTGGACTAGTGCCATGTGTGCAAAATTAAGATTACTGCATAGGATTTGTGCTTATTTTCTCGTATTCTCCAATCCCGCTGCCACTAGCTCCCCTAGAAATTTCTTTCATATGTATTAGATCTTCTTGTCTTTTTGGTGCAAAGGTGACCATGATTTTTCTTCTAATTTTGGAAATGAGGACTATAATTTAACTGTATCTTTGTGTGCCCTGAAGGCCTTCTATATCAATGGGATTGTGTGATTCAACTTCACTGCTAAAATAAATATAAACACTCTCCAATGTCCATAAATGATTTGCATTATTCAGATCAATTCTTGAATACTAAACAACAAAGAAATATTTTACTTTTCACTTGTGTTCAAATATAACAAGCTTGTCATGATATTGCCTACATACTTCAACAAACAAAATACCTATCTATAAGTCATAATGGTAATAGAAATGGCTTACCTTCAAATACAAATTTGAATTATTTTTATTAATTTCTCTTTCATCATGCAATCTCTTTCCCCATAGGAAAACTTTGGATTCTCGTAGATATTTGACATGCACTCTGTCTTGTTACCATGTAATGAATTGATTTAAAAAGACATCTTGGACTAGGAGAATGAAGAAACATTATGCTTCCACAATATGGGATACCATAATTACAAGTTCTTATTGAGAGACTAATCGCACTATAGGAAAGCCCCAAAGACATGTTTGTGGTTACCAGGGTTACATATAGATACATATTTATAAAGAATATACTACTATTAGACAGATTCACTAACTCAAAAGCTAATTCATTAGAAATGACGTCATCCAAGTCATCAATATAGAATAGTTTTCAGAGAGTGATAAATAACACAGACAATTCATTTTGCATATTTTTCAGAAGCTGACCCATCACATGAACATGGAGCCAACAAAAGTCCTCGAATGGTTGTGTAAGAAAATAAATATCTTAGAGGAAATGTGAAAAGGAACTTCTCAAGTTAGAAAATTAATTATCAAATAATGTTAGCCTGCACTGTCAGGACTTAAGAAACTATATAATTATGACCATCTTAACCACTCATTATCTTTCCATAGATTGAATGCATTTGAACGCCTTTTGAATTAAGAGGAAACTTCTTCACTACAAGAATAGTTGTTATTGTTTATGAATCTAAATTATTTTAGAACAAATAAGAAATTTGAAATAAAATACATCTCCAGAATATGCAACCTTTCCAATATGCTAGTCCAAACCTTGTCATTATTTTTCTCTTTCCATTAGCAGTAGTCACATGCCACCAATAATACATAGTTGAGTTAGTGAAATTTCTCATTCATAGAAGAAAGTAAGTTAATCATACGTTGAAAATAACTTCAATCCTTACTCTACTAGACATTTCCACATTTACTTAAAAATACTTCCATCAATCAATAACGTCTCAATGTTATTTAACTTCACAATTCTTAGTTCTCTTTCGCAATGAAAAATTATTAACAGCTTCATGTATGTGAAGCACATACAAGACATCTAGAATAAATAAAATTAAACATACCAAAGAAATAGATATTGAAATTTCAAACCATATTTTCCATTTACTCCACACTCTTTTTCTTGCTTTAATATAATAAATATATGTCTTCAAGAGATAAATTAATGATCCAAAATATATGAATTCTTTGTGTTCAGTAAAAATTAGCTTTTCATGCTATCAATAATGTTTAATTCAAAACCATATATGAAACTAAAAGTAAGTATCGTGTAGAGATGTAGCTGCATTAACTCTACTAGTGTCATACAATGCTTCATTTTTTCGCCACGAATATGGTTTATTTCAGTTCATTTGATTTAAAATAAGACTACAAAAAAGCTGGAACCAATCAAGAATTATGAACAACATAACATGTGGTTTTGAAAACTAAAGTGAAATTTAACTATCACAACGCTGCCTGGCCAGTTTGTGTAGGAAAGGAACAGAAACTTTAATCCAAATGTGTTCTAGCTCCATCTGTTTACTCCCTATTCAAACTTCTTTGCACAATTCTCCCCATACAAGACTACAATCAATTAATTAGTGGTTTTATTTATTAAAGTTTGTGGCTTGAAAATTTTGGTTTATGTTTATGTCATATTCGAAATAAGGGTGTATTAATAATTATACCTACTACTATATCAACGTGGTGTGAACATACATCAGTTGCAACTGATGAACAGAAGTTGAGGTGGTACTTTGATAACACAAATGGTTATCACATTTTTTGTTAATAGAAATTTTAATATCACAAAAATGGAAATGGAAACACCAAAGCAAATGGAAACCTAAAAATCCATGCAACATTCACCAATCTCTGCAAATTTCTTTTTCCACTTTTTTATCTATCAACCGTATCTTATATTTTCTCATAAATACACAATATACTATCAACCTACTCATTTCTACTTACCCATAAATAAATTCTATTTGGAAAATTAATCCCATTTAAAAAGAAATCACAAATGTAGGGAATAATTAAATGAGATACAAGTGTGGAAGAAATGTGAAAACTAGAAAGTATGTATGTAGACAGAATATGTGAATAGAAACTTGGTACCTCTACACCTTCTCCACAACACTTTTACATATATTTCACAACCCCCACTGATCTAAGAAAGAAGGGGTTCCACATTCTCTAAAACATAATTATAAATCATCTTAAGTCATGGTAACACAATCAAGAAAACTCCAGTCATTAAATGCTCAAATGAAAACAAATTCTTCAAGATTTAATGCTCATGACATACAAAATCAAGAATCATGATTGTTGAAGTGTTGACTATATTTGACATCTGGTGATTTTGAAAGTCTATCCTTAGTTTCCAATTGAGGCTTAATGGAATTTCCAACTTGTGTTAGACATAGATAATAAGAAAAATATGTATAACGTACTAAAAAACCTATTTTTTTAACGACAAGGACTGGGACTGATCAAAATATGAAATATAAATAAAAATAAAAAAATTATCACAATACACTTAAGGATTCTTTGACTACAATTTTAATTGAATATATTGAACAATTAATTTGTCTCCCCACTTCCCCCGCACCCGCATAATTATTTTCCAGAATTTATGCCAGCAGCTTATGTACAATGTGTTCAAGTTGGTCGAGCTAATTTTGTCATAAGTTTAACCAAATATGCTTACATAGTGTAAACATATTTATGTAGACATGAATTTAGTTTTAGAGGATGAAGCGTTTAGGTGTAACTTTGAAGAACATTAACAATTACTAGATTTTGTAAAAAAGTGCGAAGATTGCACACTGAAACATTGGTAACCTAATGCAAATATAATCGAACATCACAATTTTCAAAAATAAAAAACCTCAAAGACGGCGAAAATTCACTAATCATTGAAAATTTCTTCGCTCTCTTATAGGTCAATGATACTATATTTTCTCATAAATACAATAAGAGATGTTATCGACATGATCAATGCTGTCAATTACCAAATAAATTTTAGTTACAAAATTAATCCCATTGAAAAGAGTTTGTGAATGAATGGAAAAGGGTGTTACATAAGATGGAAGTGGAAGAAATATCTGAAGCATAGAATATGTATGGAGGAGGAAGATTGCAACAAACATATGCACTTTGGCACCTTCTGCATGGCACTTCTATAATCTTCACATCTCTATTAACATAAGAAACAAGAGGGTCTACATTCGATAAATTTAAATAGAAATTAGAAAAACTCATGGAAAATGCTTCAAGACATAATATGACTCACATCATACTAAAACAAGAACCATAAATTTTCAAGTGTTATATTCACATTTATGATTTCTTTGAAAACACATCTCGATTTCCAATTGAGGCTAAACAGAATTTAAAAAATTGTGTTATCTATAGATAATGAGGAAACATTAATCTACCTTTTTTGTGACATAACCATTTGTATATTACACATCTATTCTACAGACTTATCCTGTTTCAAGGACCCTCGCCACTTCTTGAACACTAATTTTTCACTTCCTCCCTCGCACCCGCATAATAACTCGTCACCTATCGTGAATTAATATTGTATACACATAGGTTTATATATCATTTAAGACTTTGATAAGTTCCTGTTTTTCTCTATACTCGTAAATTCTGATCCATACATACTTTCCATGTGATATTTATATATTCCGTTCAGGCCTAATTGAAAACCAAACATGGGATATTATGCAATGCCACCCTAGAGATAAAAGTTTATGTAAGGCAACATAAACTCAAAATACTCCCAAATTTTAAACGCGTTTTGTAGAGAGAAAATGAAGATCATAAAAAAAATAGAGCAATAAAAATTATTTTCATCTTCTCTCACCTCCAAATATCACTAATATGTATTTGACCAGTGAAATTTCCTATTGATATAATGAAATGAGGTTAAATGTATCACTACAAGTAGCTTCTTTCCTTCCTATGCTATCCATTTTCCTTTGTACTCAAAAAAATTTCACCATAAATGTTCACAATGTTGGCTTAGCTTCACGTTTCCTTTTCCCTACATAATCACCACCATCTACTATTTCACATATGAACATGTTACATGGGACACCCCATATATGCATAGTTTTCAAGATAAATAGATGTACGAAATGTGAATAAGTATGAAATTTTTGTATTGGAGATTAGGCTAACATCGAGATATTTTATCACTGATCCTATGCCGATGATTCCAATTTGAAAATGCATCTCATCATTGTGTACCACATATCCCGGGTATAAATGTGTCCTCATCACTCGTATGTTTTGTGAAAGAAACATAATTTTTTGTTAATGTTTTCTTCGATGGTGAAATATTCAATTACAGAATAGATAATAGCCCATAAAACCAAATTTATTGTTGTCAAATATAATCTTATCCCACAAATTTTTGGCTTGATGGGTCCTGACCTAGGTTCAAGTATACAGCACGAACTAATAGAACCACATATCACCTCGTAATGATCATTACAGAGATCAAGTCTCATTTAGGAAATATAGGGGAATGTTAGAACCAAGTTTCTACATCCATATATGACCTGACTCAAGGCTTCTTGTAGAACATATCATTAATTATACAAATTTTGTTCAACACACTATTGAACTTACTATATATTTAAAATTTTCTTAATCTTCTACAAGAACAGAAAAAATTATAAACATAAATACGCTATGCAATTATAGACCGAAACCCTACTTATCACAAATATTCATAAAAATGTAAATTAAAACACATCAATAGAAACAACAGATTCATTCCCTCAAGAAGTATTTCATTAATTCTCATTCACACATTCACTCACCCCACACTGCTTTACAAGACCTACACACCTGCATTGTAGAATTTCTAAGTTATTCGTGCAGCATTTAATGAGAGCCTTTTCCTCTAACCCAAAACTATATACTATAACCAAATTATTACATCCAAATTCATTTCATCAATTCATCATACATGCCTCTCATATTTCTACTTCCAGACTCATTATATATATTTTGTATTTACAATAATTATTGTACCCCCAAACCATGTGGGCGAAGTTCAAGATCCAAAATAATCCCATCCCATTACATAATAAGGGGTATTTTACCCACCTCAAAGCCCCTAGGACTCCAAAATGGACTACAAGTTACATGATCCGTTCCTTGATCTCCGCAGAATTTTCAATTTCTTTCTATCGAGAGGTCACATGTCCAATACGCCCCAACACAAAACTACATCTGTCCTTAGTCACAATGTTGGTGCGCTATCCATATTTTCTTTCACACCACTCAAGGAATTCTTCAATGGTTGAATCACTTTGACACTTGTTTAGCTCTTTACAAATTCTGGACCTTCGCTGAGCCACACTTCTTAAATATTACTTCCGTTGACTCCACTTGCTTCGTACCTCCACAACTCATTTATAGTCTTGTGTCTACTATCAATGCGAGGTACATTAAGGATATTAGTTTCTACCATATAGTCATTGCAAACTTCAGGATGAAATCATATTTCTACAATCTCAATTGGCTTCCATTAGTACGACCCAAGAAAAAATTTCATTCAACTTGGCTTATAGCCGAACCGTGCCTCCTTTTCCTATTACTCCCAACGATGTACGTACACATCAAATGCATCATAGTGCGCTAATAAGACTTAAAAAAATTATTATCACATAAAACAACTATGTTTCGCTCTTGAACCTTTTTTTTCTTAATATGCCGCTGGTGCCAAGCCTTTCTCCCTCTTAATTGTTGTTGAAACCCAACACCAACCAATCCTTCCAAATCGAGTATTTCTCCAATATTTGCTCCATAATGTCATTGTCTACCATATTATTTATTGCTATGATGCAAACCTAGGTAAAATATACCCATCGACATCATCAAGCATAACACTCAATTTTAAACAAGACTTGACTTGGTTTGCATTTTCTTACGTGTAGTTTTATGGCCTACAAAACCACAGAATGGTTAACGTTGCACACCTTTGTCAGCAGCATTATCAAATATTTTTTTGAAGACTTCAACCATTTCTTTTCCGGGGATGATATGGCGTGATATTTTGGTGGCCCACTAATCTAGGTGGATATTGGTGGTCACCCGCCTATTCCACTTGGGGCAATTCCCATTATCTCTTTCAGCTTTTTAGTTTCCAGACAACTTACTATTTTTAGTAGTTTTTTAACTCGAAACTTCCGAACCGTTTTCGAGGCCCTGGGAAACGATGTTTTTTGGGAAAGCGGAGAACAACATGGGTCCATGGACCGATGTTTTCCTTCAAAATCGTATTCCTCGCATAGATATTTCTAACAAGGCAACAAGCCAACAGAGATCGTATACAAATTTATGCCCTCGGCAAGTTGTAAACACCACCTCACCTAACCAGTTTGCGCTTTTGGCACTTCATCTCCTAGGGGTTAGGGTTTTTATTGCTTAGGATTTCCTCCTATTGTTTCTAAATAATACAGTCCTTTGAGCCTCATTGTAACTCAGTTCGCAGGCTCGCACGACCACATCTTCTTAGAGACAGTCAGCCGCCCACAGTTTTATTTCCATTCTGCCCCACAAATCTCCCGCTCTTGATATTACCAAAATGAAGGGTTATCACCGCATGTTTGTATTTATGGTTATTTGTTTATTCTTGCTGAGTTCCCTATAAATCAGATTAGTGGCATCAGTAGCGGTTCCGTTTTTTTCTCGATCTTTTCTTGCATGTCCCTCAAATTTGTTGCATATGAGTTGTTAAATTTGGACAACTAGGTTCAACCTGCGGTTATGATGCTTTATCAGAGGCTAATATTTTTGTTAAATCCTTCTTGGAGAGGTGTAAAATCCATATATAATATGTCTTAACCGATGAGTGTAATATTTATTTTGAATTTATTATTCTTTATTGTAAATATATGTGCAGTGTTGGCCTTATGGCTGTAATGCTATAGACAAACAAGCACGCTCTCAATGATGGATATAACACAGAAAAGTTGGAGAGCATTTTTACCACAACACAACTCACATCTTCTCTTCATCTCGAAATAGTACGAGCTACCTGAGGACGCAGTTTCAAATGACACGGTGAAGGAGAAAGAGTGACAACACCGCACGAGTTGGTTACCTTTTTCTCGTTAAATGGTTTCGTTAGAATTTGGACCAGCGTTGACTTCAACAACGCATGGTCCAACTGTTGAAAAATTGGGAAGTTTGATTTGGAGGAAGGTCAGACACTTTCATATAATAAATCGAGGTCAAAGGGCTGGACCGTTTTGTCGTCGTTGATTTCTTAGCTTGTCGCTCGCGTTGACTTTTTCGTGATGTGGCCGCGTTGACTTTTGTAGTTGATTGCTGACCTATTGGTTGACTGAGGTCTCACAGACAACATGCCGGTCGGGCCGACTACGAGAGACTTTGTCAAGTTGAAGCATCCCGTTGAATCGTCGTAACGAACACACACATTTTTCGTTTCTATTTGTCTTTCCGTAAGATCTACTTATATGTTGTATCCGTATTTTGCTTAACCATTTGTATGATTGTCGTGACAAAAGCAAAACTTTCGAGACAGGAACATCTGCTAAAATTAACATGGCCCAGCCGAGGTAAGACAAACTCATTCTTAGCAATCATCACCGAAGAAATGGGTTCCACTAGTCTTGAACGCAGAATGACAAGTCGAATTTATGAATACCCATGTCTTCGGAAGATGATATTAGATCTCACTGAAGATCATGATCTCTTGGATCATGTGACAGTAGCATCCAAGAACTCTCCATCCAATGCTTCCGTTGTACCGTTAGAAACAAGTATAAGAAGGGAGAAATCGTACAAAGTCGGCCGACTTGTGGAATCCATAAATAAGAGTCTCAAGTTGCCTACATATCTCAACTAGGCACATCCAAGGAGATGTATGAAAAATTGATACTTATGTTCCAAGTAAACACGGTGGAACCAAGTGTTATTCCTCGAAGAACAAATTGAAGAATATGAAGAAGGGCCGAGATGAGTTTGCTCAAACTTTTCTTTCCAAGGACCTGGAAACTGTGAATTAACTGCTAGCTATCGAGACAATAGCTCTATCGAGATGGTTCTCATCGTACTGAGGACTTCCATATGAAATGGCAAGTATTCACAACTACTCATTCTCAACAGCACACACCATTCCCAATTTTGATGAGCTTCGTCTAGATGTATGCAAGAAGAAACAAGGATGAAGGAATTCCGATAATGAAAGAAATGTCAGCCATGGTGCTCATTCCCCAAAGAAGAACTCGGTGGTTCTACTGGACAAAGGAAGGACAAAGACTCAAGAGAAGAAGGGAAAATGTTTCACCTAACATAGGCTCCTGTCACCAGCAACAGAGAATGCCCTTCAAGAAGGATTCTCCCGATAAGGATGATAACAACAACCGAAGGAATGGGAATCGAAGAAATGACAATCCAAAGGAAAGAGGAAGGTCTACCAGGAAACAATTCAACCTCTAAAAGGTCCTGGGAATACCAGCATGAGGAGTCTAATGTTGTTGACAAAAGAAATGAGTATATTCTAAGATCTCGCTCTCTCAACATCTCCGCCCGACACTATGGATGTCCTGCTAATCGGTGGTGCTTCAAGACACATCACCCTGGATTCAAGGAAGCACTTTCTCGACATGGTTGAAAGGGCTGGCTGCATCCTCAAAATTATCCTTAGATAATGGCCACTTATCCCCAGGAAAGGGACAGACCGTGACCTCCATTTGTCTCATGGACAAGTCCTTCGCTTGCAAGAGATGTACCTCATGTACCTAAATTGAAGAAGAACCTTGTGGTTCTGTGATCCGCCATGGAAGACAAAGGATTCAATGTAACCTTCCGATGCAAAGGTGCTCAAGTGGAAGAAGAGCTTCAAGGAAGTTATCTCTACCTGGTTTTAGAGTTGGTACACCTCCACCAAAGGAGGAGTCTGGGAGTTATGATCACTTGTGATGTTATCCGACAAACCCAACTATGGCAGAACAAGATTTGGACACATTCATTACAAGGCCCTTCCCAAAGCAAGGAAGGCAGACAGGATGCCTCGATTTTGGAAATAATCATGAAGGTGTATATGGCCGTGTCAAGGAAAACATAAGGACTTTTCCTCATGCTTCAACAAGATATCTGACATATTGCAACCCGGTCCTATTCTCGATCTTTTCCGAGAGCAAAGTTACTCCGTAACATCCCTCGGGGGACAAGCCCTTACTATATGACACGAACAAGGACTTCTCTCTGAAATTTGATGGCTTCAAGAAGAAGGATGAGGTTTTCTACAAATCTTCGTACTCTTCAAAGCCTTTAAAAGCTAAGGGACCGGAAAGAAGATCAAGATTTTTGAGCATTTACAATGGCACCTAATATGAGTCAAATGAGTTCAAAGGCTTTGCAGAAAGTAGTTTTGCAACATCAACAGACACATTCGAAATCGATTTCTATTCCGCTGCAATTCCAAATTCTCAAGAGGTTTTCCGGTAAGAAACCCCATGTTCCGACATTTTAGAATTGGATGTCTCGTTCATTTTCACAAAAATAAAATAGCAGTAAAGTAAGTCGGATGCTACCGGGAAATAGTGAATGTTTGTGGAGTTACCAGGAGACTCTAAGGTACATAGTAGTTTATGTACCGGTCAAAGGAAAGTAGAGATAAGCCATGTGATGTCACGGACGAAGATGCTTCCCCGAAGAAAGTAGATCTTCCCATCTCAACAGAAACTGGTGAAGAAAGGCCCGAAAACTTGGAACCTCAGATAGACGATGCTCGATATTGAAGGGCCACTGGACCCTATTGATCCAACCCCTACACTCGGGAAAGAGACCATCATGGCTCGTGGACACCCTTCGGAAGATGTGCCGAGGGTCATGCTGCCCCAAGAGGGACATTCTGGAAAGCAAGAAGTCAGTAGATACCAAGGTATCTAGTCAAGCATGAGTACTATTGTAATAACCGAACCTCGGATCTTTTGAGGAAGCCGAAAGCATCAAGTTTGAAGGATGCTATGCACGAAGAATATGAGTCCATAATGAAGAATGATGTCCGGGATGGTCCCAAGACCGAAGGACAAATCATACGTTCAAAGGAATGCACTTACAAGATCAAACATGAATCATGGGAGCGAAAAGTTCAAGGCAAGGTTTGTTGCCCGTGGCTTCTCTCAAAAGTGAAGGAATTGACCATGATGACATATTTGCACTGTGGCAACGATATACCACCATTCGATCAACCTATAGCTCCCTGCTGCCACGCAAGGGATGGAGTCTTCTAATGATGGATGTCAAGACCGTTTCGTATGCAGCAATAAAGGAAGACAGTGCGGTGGAACAACCTTTGGGATTTGAAGTTCAAACGAGACACTTCCATGTCCTGAAAGTTGAAGAAAGCCCTCTATGGGTTAAAGCACCCGTAGCTTGGTACGAGAGGATGGATAGTTACCGACAGCTGGAAGCCACTCAAGTCACGTTGATCCGAAACCTTTACCAAGGTTGTGTGGTGGGAAACCTCTCATTCTAGTGTCGTACGTACGACCTCTTTCCCCCGACAGTGAGACCCTCTCATTCATCAATGTAAGAGTGGTCATTGGCCGAGTTCGAGATGAAGGACCTAGAATCGATGCACTATTTTCCCAGGCCTAGAGGTCTCCACAGAGACTGGAGAGATTTTCCTTTCATGAAAATATACGTAAGCTTCGAAAGATTTGGGATGCAGGATCGTAAGTCCTGTTTATTTTGGGCTGGAACCTCAACTTAAGAAGTTGAGTGGTGGCGGTCAGCTGGCCTATCTTGGCAAATCCCATCGAGTATCGTCAACTCATAGTAGGAGCTTTGATGTTTCAGTGAACAATTCGTCCCATATGTTTTGCAAAGAACACTTTGGAGTCGGGCCGTATGGTTGAGCTCTATCATTTTCACCGGGGTTGGTGCCAAGAATTCTTGAGATATTCTACACGATAAACCATGGGTCGAGATACACCCGGCCAGTGAGTGTGATACCGTGGACATACCGATGTCGATTGGGTCGCCGTTGTGGTGGATCGAAGAGCACATCCGGATGTCGCTTTTCATTCGGTTCGTCGCTCTCGCGATGAGCAGAAGGTGGCGCTCATGGCTTGAGCACCGCGAGGCCGAACACATCACGTTAGTATGGCCTCGTTGTAGCGCTTTGGTTGTACAAAGCTCTTAGTGAGTCACAGACATGTGCTAGATAATTACCATGACATCATAGATAACTGCAGGGATTCGTATGATCGAGAACTCGTGTTCCGACGACCGATCCAAGCATATTGACACGAAAATTACTCTTATCCGGATATGCAGAAGGGGGCCGGGCGCCGTAAGGCTCGATCATAGAACCGATGAGCAAATGCGGACATTCTCACTACGTCCCTCGGGGAAGGTCAAGTCTCCTAACCTTCCGTGAGAATCTTGGAGTTGTGAAAGACCCTACGATGTGGGTCCCGTTGGACGATGAGCCTGGGAGCCCGTCAGATAGCTTTCGAGTTACAAGCACCACAATGCTTTCCGCCCCCACCCTTGTGATTATTACCGGTTCACCACTCATTTATCTTGCCCCGTATGCATCCTACCCATTGAGTTCGTGCTCATGGAAGTACCTCATTTGGGTCAATGAGGTGGGAAAAGCTAGAGACTATTAGCAAAGATCGATGGACACATCGTAGATTGCCGTACTTCTCTATCTAGGATGGCACCTGCCCAACCACTTGATCTCGACTGGGTGCCATGCAGGTCTGGGACCCTCTCCGCTCACTTCGAAGTCGATGAACCAATCCCGGGTTAAGGATTATGAGTTTGATAGAGGTTTGGAACCTTCGGACCGATTATGCCGCCTGGGGATGATGTTTTTGGTGACCCACTCCATCGTTTCGAACAAAGAGGCCAAGAAAGCAAGTTACCAAGTGGAGACGCACGATGTTTGATCACATCGATGGATGGAGTTCTCCTGCTGAGAGGGAGTGTTAAATCGTATCAACTAGGTCCAAACTCCATGTTATGATGCTCGATTAAGAGGCTAATATTTTTGTTGGAGTCCCTTTCTAGAGAGTAAAATCCATATATAATATGTCTTAATCCGATGAGCAACATTTATTTTGAATTTATTATTCTTAATAAATTATATGTGTGTCGGTTTTAAGGTTGCATCACCAAAGCAGCGGTCACACGCCCCAATGATGGATATAAACACAGCAGAAAAGTTGGAGAGCATTTCTTCATCACAACACAACTCACATCTTCCTCATCCTAAATAGCACGAGCTACCCGAGGACGCAGTTTCAGCCACACGTGAAGTAGTGATGGCATCATATTTTACCGAGTTGAAGTACGACTTCTTTTCTGGGCACTAGGGTTTCAGAGAAAGTTTGACCAGCGTTGACCTTGGTCAACGCATGGTCCAACTGTCGAAAACTTCAGGGAAGTTCGACTATGAAGGTCGTACTACTTGGCACGTAAATCGAGGTCACAAGTTGGACCGTTTTGTCACCGTGCTGATTCTTAGCTTGCTGCTCCGCGTTGACTTTTTCGGTGCCGGTGTCATGATCAGGAGTTGAATTGCTGACCTTACTTGCTGATTGGAGTGTCCTTCACAGACAATACGTCGTGGGTCGGGTCGAACAAGGAGACTTTGGTCAACACATCCTTGCTGACCGTAACGAACACAATATTGCTATTTTCCTCGTTTCCGACGTCCGTAAGATCTACTTCTATATGTTCTATCTCATTTTTCTTAACTATTTGTATGATTGTCGTGACAAAAGTAAAAACGCTTCTTAGCATAGAACATCTACAAAATTAACAAAGTTAGGCTCGATCCGTAAACCTTCGTAAGATCACCCCCATAAACCAATGGACGCCATGGGAGACTAAAATAAAGATGAGAGCAAGAGATCCTATCAAAATATTTTCGAGGAGGCCGTCGAAAAACAAAGGAACGCGATGATGGATAACTTGCCCAGTATCCTTCAATTCAACAACACCTAAGGGGCGTATCCGAAGATTCAGCATCCACTCGGGAGGTGCGACTCTCTTTAAGGCACAAGTAATCTGATATACCCATATTTGAGGGTTAGTAAATAGATGAAGATGTCAGATAGATGGTTGAATATATGTTGAATGATATTTCTCACTAAGGACTTTTTCGACAGGGAGAAGATTATTTTTGCACTCCTCAAAGTTGCTCCCCATGCCGTTAATCGTGAAACCCATTGTGAGAAAAAGGATGAGACAAAAAAAAACTTATTCTCGATCGACTCAGCTCTGAATTTTTTCCAAATTTCATCAAGGAACAATACTATCCAATGGGAGCTATGAGGAAAGTACATACAATGGACCACGTCGCGACATCAAAGGTATCAAGATGTGCATGAGCCGATGAATCTATTCCATACCCTCAAGCAACACTTGGGTATCAAAGATTCAGAGAAACCCTCCGGTGCTAAAGTATCGGAAGCTGTACAACACATTCAGAGGAATGGATTTCTTGACATTCTCTGCTTGGTACGAAGTATACCGGTGTATACAACAAGATTGAGCGGAAATTCAAGAGAAGAAGCAAGACTTGGGTTCTGGTGAATCAAAAATAAAGGGAAGGGTGCTCCCAAACTACGAACAAAGGACAAGAAAGCCAAGGTATGGAAACTCAAGACAACTCCGTTGAAGGCTGGCAAAGAACAAAATGCAGCCGTGAAGGACACAAGTGGTGAGTTCCATAAGAGCTCCACCTGTCACTGCAGTGAGTGTTTGCCGGCGCAGGGCCGGTGGCCGAGATGAGGGCTGAAAGTGATGCATGCTTCTAACCTCTAAATCGCAACCGATAAACAACAAAGGAAAATATTGGCTGATGCGGAGCCCACCGCCACTTCGCCACTACGAAGAACCGTGATGAGTGAACCGGAAGATCCGTAGGAGGAGGAACGTTCTCTCCACTCCCATGTGGGTAAAGTTGGCCCCGCATGGTTCATTGTCGATAATGGGAGCCAAAAGAACCTCTCATATTTTAGTAGACACTTTGAAGCCGTTGGGCTTGTCAACCATAGCTCACCCAAATCCATACACCACTTCCGGTGGCTTCACCATGTACCTAGATATCCGCACGCTCCAATAGTGCCACCTTCTCATAGCATCGCCTTCACGATTAGGAAGCATGTGACATTTATCCTATTGATGTTTCTATGTATTATTAGGACAACCATATCGCATGAGTTCGCTTCCGTCGTTAGTTGTTACTTTTGGAACATGCTTTAGAGGATGCCGTAGGCACCACCTACCACTATTCTTTGTCATCGCAAAATAATGCGTAAGCTCATTTCCCAAACTAGGGAAATCGTTTTCTTTCGATGACCGCCCTCAAAAGAAGAAGATCGGTGGCCACGACCTCCGCACAGCTCCTTTGCATGACAAATGGATAAGGTCATGAGAATATGGGGACATTTTCACCTCACCTGTTGTGTATCAGACTTTTAGGTCAGTTACCCAATTAATTTGACCTCACTGTGACTGCCACTCCAATGGACTCCATCGATCGGCCTGCTCGTTCGGAAAACGATGAAATAAAGAGGCATTCGTGAGCTACTTCAAAGGTCAGCATCCGACCAAGTTCATCGCCTCGGGAGCCCGCGCGATCATACAGGCTAAAGAAGGATGTGATCGGAGACTTATTGACGAGCTCCAAGCACGAACAAGATCACCCATCAAATTGTGTACCCGATCCCATGGATTTATGACCTTTCTAGACCAACCTGGGCAAAATATTTCAAGAAGATCGACTTAAAGTTCCGGTATCAGCAGTGCCAGTTTTTAACCTTCCGATGTGTGGAAGACCGCATTAGTGTCAAGGAAGCCTTTTCAAATGGTTGTTCATGACTTTCGTTGGTTGACGGACGTTCCGTTAACCTTCATGAGGATGATGGATGACATCTTGCGGCCATTGAAAAACTCATTTGTAGTGGTACTTGGTCGACATTATGATCTTCGCCCAAACTTTGGGAAGAGCATTTCACCACATCCGACAAGTCCTCCAAACACTGCCACATCACAAGTTGTGTGCCAATTTAGAGAAGTTCACTTTTGGCATGACCCGTGTTCACATTCAGATACATTATCGATGAAAGAGGGGTGCTTGTGGATCCAACCAAGATCCAAGTCATTCCAGATCGGGCCACCCCCAACCACTATAATAAAGAGCTTCACAACTGCCTCTTGCTAATTTCTACCATAGGTTCAAGTGTCAGATCCTTCATATCACTTGCTCCTGAGTCAAGTCACCAAGGAGGAGCGAGAGAAAATTATTTTGGCTCGTAACCTCAACAAAGGTATCTGCTGCACTGAAAAATCGCTTGTTCTCGCCTCGCTCACATTACCGTACTTGCACAAATGACGAGATCGAGACAGATGTTCTCTCGGGTTATGCTATTGGGGCAGTTTCACCTCAATAGGGACATCCGCGGGCATATCATGCTGAGACATTATCTCACAAATGCAGGTATCCTAATTATGACAAGAAATGTATTCCATTGTTCAAGCTTGTCAACAATTCAAGCATTACATTTTGGGTGAAAATCATCCACACAGGAACACCTGCCCTCAGTACCATATAGACACAAGGGAAGGTAGAATGATCGCAATTAGAATTGGTCCACATATCCCACGCTTTATTTGAACATCAAGTACAAGAAGGGTAGCACCAATAATGTTAAAAGATTACCTCAAACACTATCGACTGTGGCACTCACCACCGTTCTCAATCATGGGCACGAGACCTTTGATCGTCGCTTCTTCTATGAGAGTGACCCGAAATTTACCACTTCACAAGGCAATTGGGGATGTGTTCAACACCAAGATGACTTTATGTCACTCTGTGACACCTTTGTGTTCTTCTGCTTAGCCGCAAGGTGATATGGCGGCACCATGCTGAGTCGTTGGGCATTTCGGGTCAAAAAAACAATAGTTGTACCTAAAAGGGCTTTCATTGGCCGAATTTTTTCAAAGTGATGTCGAGAAGCACATCAAATCCTCCACCGTGCTATTAAAACCGACCATAAGAAGCAAGGCCTATACTTCGGCTACCTACCCTAATGACCATGAATCCATCACCATGGATTGCTATGTTCAGTCGATCATTAAGCATGGAAATGACCATGTTTTCGTGGTAGTCGAGTAGATTCTCGAAGACGGGCTATGGCGGCCCTGAAGAAAAATATCACAATGGCCATCGCTAAATCCTCTCTGAACGAGGGTTCACTTTGGTCTCACAATTCATCATATCGCATTGGGATAGCAAGTCCTCAAAGACATTTGGCTCCAGCTTCTCCGGTCAGCAGACACTGTGTTCACCAAGTCCACAAATTTTCCATCCCCAAATGATGGCCGCAGAGAGGTCGTCAACAAAATGATTGTAACACATTTTTGTGCATGTACAATTCAAAGCATCCACGCACATGGGACGATAGCCTCCCCTATGTAAAACATAGTTACTGTGTGAATTTGTTGTCCATATTTCAATCAGCTACAGCCCTCGTGGGGGCTTGGGATTCTGTACCACTATGTCCTATTAACGTAGCCATGCCATTTAAGTGCTACTCAGATGATTCATTCATGTCTAGTCTAAAGTTTCCATAAAGAAAATAGCTTCATCGAGTGTATTCAACACATCCACCAACAAACCATGACATAATGATGTGTAGCCAATGCTAAGTACAAGGAACGCCATGATCAACACCGGTGCCACAACTCTGTGTGGCAACAAAGTATGGCTACATTTTGTATGAGTTTACTTTGCTCCAACCGCAAAGCTTTTGTCATTGAGACCTGCCATACACCATCACTAAGTGCTAGTAGAAATGCCTTTGAGCTCGCATTCCAAATTAATTCCTTGGTCCGCACTCAAAGATTAAATGTGACCACCTTTGTCCTTACCCCACCTCTATTGACACCTATGACACTACAGAATAAATCACACCAACAGAAAGAACCTGCATCGCATGGAATAGGCCACACAGACAGTATCATGGGACATTAAAATTAAGAACTTCCACCAACAAAAGATCCAACCGTATCGAGTTTTCAAAGTTGGCTAAATTCTACACCAAGGAAAGTGGTCTACCAGACCAAGTTCAAGACAAATTTCCTTATCCATGGAGGAACTTAACGCAGAATGGGGAGCATTTTCTCCTAAGGGGGAGGAATGATTCAGGGATATTGATGGTCACCCAATTATTCTACTTGGGGCCCCATCATTTGCTTTTTCAGTTTTTTTCATTTTCAACACAACTTACTATTTTTGCGTTTTCTGCCCGAACTTCCTGCCATTTCGAGGCCCTAAACGATGTTTTTTGGGAAAAAGGGAGAGCAACATGGTCCACAGATTAATTTTTATCATTCAAAATTTGTATTCCTAATATATATTTCTAACGAGGTATGGTACACGTCAAACGAGATCGTATACAAAGTTACGCCCCGAAAGTTGAAACACTAATTTACCCAAATGGGGCTAACAGTTTTGGAACTTCATCTCCTAGGGTTAGGGTTTTGGTCGTTTTGTGATTTCCATTGCTTTTGCACAACAGGCCTCGTTCCTATTGTAACTTATTTCGTATATTCGTAGCCACCACATCTCTTCTTAGAAATAGCTACTAGGCGTCTCAGTCAGTTTTATTTATTCGTCTTAAGCAAATTTCATTCCTTGATATTAATGAAATGAAGGGTTATTTGATCGCATCTTTGTATTAATGGTTATATTTTTATTATGTTGTGTCTCTCGCATAACCGGATCACCCACTTGGAATTATTCAAATAAGGCTCTCAAAGAGTTATTAAGAAAAGTGAGCTCGCCTCTCGTCAGGATTTTCCGTTAACATCCAAAACAAGACAAAATATGATTGAAAATGAACTTTAATAATATGGTTGTAGTATACCCTCACTCACACACTCTCGTACCATCGACTACAAATCACAACATAATAATACTCACACCTATTTTATTGAATGGTGAATCTATTAGTCCCGTTAAACTCAATCGCCATTTATTAAAAGCTCCTTAAACATAACTTGGGGATGCACTACCATTTCATCTCTTTCATACGTATTCTAGTCTCCTAAAAATTGCATGTTGTAAAATACCCTTTTGAATCTCTACACTATAGGCCACCATAATCGAACTCGTAGAATATTCTATGCACAGATTTTCCTACATGTAGTGACTCGCAACCACTCTACCATGTGTTTCAACCAATATGTTGTTGTTAATGCACATGGAACATATATTAGCAAAACATTACTTCCGCTCTATTTTATAGAGATGTCCTTCAATCGTAGGCACTTTCTCCTTACATCCATCTCTTTCTCTTGCGTAAAGGTATTCACAGTGATTCTTCTTTGTTGAGAGAACTAATGATATCTAAGAAATTTCCAATTCTGCAGAACTTGATAGCCATCAATCGTGGAATTAGGTAATCCTTCTTCAAGTGTTTTCATTTCTCTCTTGTCTCAATTGAAAGGTAAAACTGCTTGGAATTTAAATGTCCTGCTTGAAATTTACTTCAAAATTGTACTTTCCGATCAACAATAACCACTTGTACTATGTCCCAACACAATCTTGCTGACCAGCACCTCCAAAGCAAGGTAATGATTCTGCTAATGTTTGGAAGGTGTGCACCATCAGATAGTGTGTCTGATTTTTTTTTGAACTCAAAAGACATACAATTACGAAACCTTTCACACTTTGTACTGTGAGTAGTTCTCTCACTCATAAACTCCTACTTGCAAATCCTCATGCTGTGATCAATATCTCCTTCCCTGCTATGCTAACACAACCCAAAGCTATGAAAGATGTATCGACATGTACATGAAATTCATTCTTCCAATATGGGAAGATGAGAATATGCCTATCACCATGTTTTCTTTCTTTAAAGATACTAGCCTATAACAATCATTTTTCCTAGTCAATCCTGACATCCTTCTTTAATAATTTCTCCATTGCTGTACAGTTGACCGTGCTTACGCTCAATGAACGTCTTGTAATAGCTTTCCTTATATCTCGTGTTGTCATGCATAGCTACTACACTTTTTGGGTTACAAATTGACAATCATGACAATATTTAGTATCTGCCATCAATCCCTATTTTCACACAATATGTCCCAATAAAATACCATGGGTACAAAAAATGCACTTTTTGCTGTTCAGAGATCCGATACTTTCCGTAGGTATCCAACATTAAGCGAAGAGTAGATACATGCTTGACACCAGGAAAGGCTATCTAGACATGGAAGTATTTCAACGAATTTATGGATATATTCTCTAAAATCTACAAAAACTACACAGAAAAGATGGTCAGAGCATTATTTATACCAAATGGTACATAACAATGTACCCAAATGATCCTTACCCTAAGAGAGAAGGTGGCATTTCTCTTGTCTTCCGGAAAAATCTTGACATGATGACAGCTCTCAAGAATATATCATAAATGAGTAGGATTGCTTCTCACCAAAATTTTCAAATACTTCATCTATGAATGGCAGTTTTAAAAATACTTGGACACATGTATCATTCAACTTATGGATATGTAAACACAAATCAACATTTTCCATCCTTAATTTTCTTATCTTGGACACCATGGGGATAACCACTCGTACCTCGAATGGTTTAATGATTCCAAATGGTTAAACTGGGTTTAATTTTTTCCAAGTTCTTTCCTCACTTTCTCCTTATACTTGGGTTCAACTAATATGGGCACTACTTTCTGATCAGCCTTCTTATCACTTTTCAAAGTGATGTGCATAAATCCTAGATCACCCACAATTACTAATTTTGAGAAATTTTTGTAAATGTGCCTTTTGTGACCATGTAGAAACTCAATGACCTTCTACTATGTCATCATCTCGAATAGTCACCAATATTGAGAAATTTGGGCTCTTGCCTTCCGAGCTCATGTTGACTTGTTGAGTGTTGATAAAGTTGTGTTACGTACGACATTGTTGTCGTAGACCTCGCAACCTTGAATTTTCTCTAACTCTCGTCATCGACATCATAGGGATCTCGAATCACCTTATTTCGGTTAAATTGCAATATCTATAGGCTTGTTCCAACTGTGTAACCAACCGTGTACCAACGTCCTTGGCTCCTTGGTAAGTCATAATACTCGTTGACTTCTCTTGAATAGGCCTCATTAATACACCCCCAAGCATCAAACGAAGCAGGTTAACAAGAATCCTCTCCACTATCTCATCCCAACTGTAGTCCCCATGGCACAACTTTTTTTCAAAGCTACTAAATTTCATGAGGTATCACATTTAAGGAATGAAATAATATGTGTAACTCACTTTTGCTGAGGTTCTCACCACAAGCTACGGTTCAGCACAATAAATCCTCACACTTATACTTGAAAAGAATAATTTCTCCATGATATTTTTTTCTAAATGACCAAACGTGAGCCTTATCAATTTGTATAACTCCTTCCATCCTCCCAAACTCTCTCCGTGTGCGACCCACCACCTGTGATGTGAGTGGACCTTAATGCAAAGTCCAAAGCCCATATCTCTCGATCCTCGTGCACATTTTTCAAATTCTTCAAAAATAAGACACCATTCCCCATTCAACCAAAAGGTAAGTCACACACTTTTGATCCTAAACATCAAAAATTGTGAATTATGTTACATCATTTAGTAGGTATCCATGAAAGTGATTCGCTAATGGTCCAACTCTTCATCGAATGTGATATGCACGAAGTATTGTGCTCCAAAAATATTCTTCCATCCACATGATGGGATTAACTATCTTTCATCCTATGTTGTAAGTTTATATATATTTTCAATCTCGCATCCCCATACAATCATGTCAGACAAGCATCGCATAGCACACACCTTTTGGAAGGATCTAATGACACAACAACTTGACACTATTACTTTAAGGATCATAATCATATTCTTCAAAGGGTATTATAACATCCATGTCCTAAGACCAAATTTAATATAAATGTAGGGATAAATATTTTTGTCATCGATGATTTCAATAACTTCAAAATCGACAAACATGCTTGCTCCATAATTATGTACATTAATTCCCCCGTAATCTACCCATAGGAATGATCTTCTAATTCTCCATCCTTAGCTGAATTAAGACCATTGTAGCTTAGGCCTTCATATCCCTCCCATGTTTGTTTCAAAACATTGGAACAGATCCCATCTAGTCGCATTCTGATCCATCTCACAATGTCCGATTTGCACAACAAAAGTACATCTTCCGATGAGTTCTCTTATGATTTTGTACACTATATTTAACGTACATCGCGCTAATAATGATCACTTTCGACATCATATTTATATATCATATCTTGTAACCCCTTTATGGCTTTTAGTCCCTTATTAGTTTGCTGTCTTACAAGAAGGGAAACGAAGATAAAATTACTCGGCCTTCATACTCAATGTTCTCCTCGGGGACATTCTCAACATAAATATTAGCCATTCCTCAGTGATTGATTTCGAAGCTCTGTGATCTGCAAATGTATTATTTTCTTCCATTAATGTCTCCTTATTTCAACGATACTAAACTAACATTCTATCTTCATCCTCCGCACCCATGTCTCCATAACATGCTTATTTCCCTATCAAAATTTCTAGTATGTACATCGTGTGGAACCATGTTAATGCTTCGTTATTCCCACGTGACAAGCATCACCATTTAGACTATGAGTTGTCTTCCGTGGCATCATTAGTCAGGAAGCTTGACAAATTTTTCATCATTTCCAACCGAAATGAAGTAGTTAATAGAACAACTACCAGACAATGTGACATATTTTTACAGATGACAATAGTTATGTGAATGTTGGCTCTCCACTTCACATATTACACGACACGTTAGGTCTACACTTGGCCCAACACTCAATCCTAACGTCAATGGAATCGACATCCCATCGCTAGTCTCTATAAAGAGGGTAATTACCCTTATAGTGGCTCCTCCGCTTTACACTTGATACACCAGAATTTCAAACGATGTCGATCTTTTTATTCTTTCCTCGCTTTTGATCTTGAGCCCATATGAAAATTTCCACCAACTTTGAATTTTTGAACCCCTATTCTTGTATTGGCTACCGTAGCATCAAGATTCATTGCTATATCCAAGGAGCCAGTTCAACATACATTCTATTGTGACAATGACAATAATGCAACAATGTAGAAATGAACCATTCTTTATGATGAATCAAAATATTGAAGATAATTTGCTTAGCAATGTTCTAATATTTGGTCTACCACCAAAGTAGTCTCTGGGAAATAAAATATATAATTTTATTTGATTCGTGTATACACTGACTGCGAATTTGGTTTACCTAATTCAACAACAATGAAGCCCGTTTTAGCCAATGTAGCATTTGTGTTCATTGTAGTATTTTTCATGTACCATGACAACGCTTAATCGTAGAGTGTTGTAACCAACTATGCATTTCAACAAACCGTGTAACTATTCAAGATCATTTGACCTTCAACACATGCAGATATTTGTGGTTGGGGCCATGGTTAATAGGGAGTGGAGGGAGGTGGAGGTGGAGGTGGAGGAAGAGTAAGGCGAAGGGTGGCATGGGGCGGGTTGGGGAATCTCACAACGCTTACATACTAATTTCTTAGATATATGCGACACACTTTCTGTGCAGTGAGTTTTCTTTTGCTTCAAATTCAAACAACATACTATATTCGAAGCCAGCCGAAAGCCCCCAATTTGTTCGATATTTAATAATTTCATGTAGCATGAGGTCCTCTTTTCTCTCAATATCAATATGAGTAAAAAGCATGGCACATTATTTCTAATAGTCAATAACATTTTAATTCAAAATTTTAGTAAAGTATAGGTACTTTCTCGAAATTTTGAAATTTTTGGAGCCTAGTTTGCAATAGGATAATGAGGTATCAATCATGAATCAGAATAAAACCCTCCAAGCGATACTATTGATCCAATAATCAATGTTTATCATAATATCGTTATTATTATTCTTCACTTAATTAGATATGTAGTCCTTGCGTAACAGGCTTATTATTGAAATGGATCAGTCTGTAAAGCAGTACTAATATTCACTTGTACAAATTTCGTTATCAACGATGAAAACAATATCAGATGATTTGAAGTAAACATACTTCGTAACCAATATTGAGTAGAGGTTAACGGATTTTTGTTTTTCTTTGCACAAAAAAATCATGTTCTTTTATATTTACCCAATCTTCAATCTCGCTTACAGATGGATGTCACATTTAGCTATCCCTTAGTCATATCTTCACCCCTGTTAACAAAACCATTTGCTGGCTTGATGGTGCCTAGATCTGTGTTCAAATGTGGTTGTGCATCGAACCAAAACACCCACTATTGGCCCTTTCAATAACGATCTTCTTCTTATCCATATGGAAGTGTCATCTCAGTGGGGCAATATATGGTATGCTTAACTAGGTTTCTACATATGGAGGGGACAATGAACTATGGCTTTAGGGTTTTTTGTTAAAAATACATTAATTGCACATGTTTTGGCACATATGTTGATCTTATCAGAAGACCTGGTGTGATCTTTTCTTAAACAAGAATAGAGAAACTACGCAATGGGAATTCCGCATATAAACCATTACTTAACATATATTCATAAACAAAAAATAAAATAATCACATCACGGTATTGCAACTGTCTCCAACAAGTCTTTCACACAGTAAGATCCTTCTCATGCATTTTCGACTTCAACTCCACACCTGGCTTGGAAGGATCTACACACTCAAATAAGGCACCTCCCAAGGTCTTTGCACTCATTGTAGGAGAATTTTTCTCAAATCTAAAACCACATACTCTAACTCAAATAGTCTTACATCCAAATTCCTTTCATCAATTTTATCACACAAGTTTCTCTTCCGACTTCTATCTAGACTCTCACATAATAAATTTTACATTTCTATTGGCCTGCTTTTTTTGTCCAAAACACGAAGTGAGTTCAATGTTAACAAAATAATCCCATCCCATTACATAATATGGGGCTTTGACCCATCCCCAAACCTTCCCTTTGAGACTAAATTGGACTCTAAAATGTGTTTCATTCCTTGATCTACAAACAAATTCTCTTCTTAACTTTTCATGGGAGGGGTCCCATGTCCAACAACAACACTTTCACAAAATGTCGAAACATTTCCATTAACCTCGATTAAAGTTAAATAGTGTATATGGTAAATAGAAAACACCAATATGTAAATATTAATCTTTTCAACATTGAATTAACCTAATTCAATTCGTGGTGGGAAATACATCCTTACATAGAATTTGTATTGTGTAATTATTAAATTTCATTTACTCAAATGTTATGAAATGATTATTTTTCATTTAAAAATATCAATAAGCTTCCTATGTTTGTAAATTAGTTTCTCAATTGTGTTTTTTCCCCTATGTGTTCTCATCCTTTAGGCTCTACAATATTTTCAAGGACCCTAATTTAATTCATTTGAGGCAATGTTACCATATGGGAGACCAAATGAGTTCATCTATGGTTCTTCACAATTATGCTTCAATGGACATAGTGATGGCGTAGGAGTTGTAAGTATATATAATAACTAGAAAAGTTGTACATAAATTTCATTAAACTAATGTTCTCTCTAAATTTCGTATCATAGCTTGTGTAAGGTAATGACAACACTTGGACTTTAAATGATTATGAATTATATAAAATGTTTACAACATTTGTTGTGCAAGGGTAATGTTAACACTTTTCTTATGTTAACTTCATGACAACATCCTATTGCTAGGAAATTCAATATTAATAATACTAGCTATAACTTACAATTCAATTAAAAAAAAAAACATGACAAAAATAAAAAAAGTAAACAAAAGGATACACCACAAATTTCTAAACCTCGCACTATAGAGTTGTCATGTATAATGTTGAAGTGCAAAGGAAGGAACCACCACTTACATACATTTTTTACCACACAATGAAGGTGACTACCCTAAATATCGAGATTCCACCTACATTTGTGCTTAAAGAAACCCCTTTTCCATTCAAATGATACATTCCATCAGGGATGCAAGGACCAATTTCAAAAATATAAAAAGAGTTTATATGAATAAAAAAAGGAATAGAATCAACACAAATAAGGCATTTATTTATAAGATAACATAAATTCAATCTAACTACAACCTGTGATGAGACTCTTTATATGATTATAAAAGAAATATTTGACAAGCATGAAACATTATAGATCATTTTATACTTAATGAATATAAATATGTATAAGAAATCAAATCAATGTAATTGATTAGTTGATTAAAAACATCAATCACATAAATGACTCTTAATTTCACATCTAACAACATATTTTTCAATAATAATAAGAACATATATCACTAATGCTTATCGAAGGAAAACAAGTAGAAAGAAATAAGTTTTCTATAAATATCATAAACATAAAACAATTACTGGCTACGTATAATGGTAACATCTCGCATCATAGCTTTAGATATGAAAACATAGCTTTTTGGTTGGAATTTTAAATTATATAACTTTTGTACCCCAATAGTGCAAGTTCCAAAAGAATTCTCCTTAAAATTGTGAATCCTTTCTAAATGCACGAAAGGGTTTTAAATAGTGATTAATATTACAAAAATAGAGACCTTGTGAAACAAGTCTCTAAAACTATTACTCTAAACTATGAGTAACTAATAAATAGGAAAATAAATTACATTGGTTGAATAGTTTCGCCCACTTTTTCCTGCATTCATTTTACAATTGCTCCTTGAGTTGGCAGAAGCTGGGATTTCACCATATGTTCGAGCTATGAGATGAATTGGTTGCATTGTAATCCTGGTTGTATCACCGCATCCTTTAATGTAGAAGAGGTTGATTCACTACTGAGAGATGTCAACATTAGTCATTGAACATGTTGTTTAACAAAAAAATACCGCGCTTTCTTTCCATATTTGGTTTGTTAGGATTTGAATGTCAAGAGATTTTCTCTCACATGTTTCTTGCCAAGATCTTCCAAGAATTTTTATATTTGCCAAAATGTCCTTGAGAATCCTAGATTATGTCGTACTTAAGAAATGGAATCTTACTTAGAAATGTCGAAAAGAGAAATTCTTAGCTCGATAATAGCTAATTTAACACATTTCATTTTAATGTCCTAATATCCAAACACTATATTCTTCATTTATTCTTCACAAGACCAAAAGGAGATCATCCGGGGCTTACCCTTATGCAAGTTGCCTGTCAATCTATATACTTAGGAATTTTTACCATCAATCTCATCATAATAATTCCTATGATAAAATATTCTATGGACTAATTCATCACTCATTTTAACCAACTCTTGGACTTGATTTAGATTGTGATAGAAAGTTGAATGTTTCTTCGATAATGATGCTCTAACTCTACTAATTTCTTCTTAATGGTATGAGTTCTCGTATTCTCTTGAAATTCTCAATTTTCTACTTCTTAGTTGATGGATCAAACTTGGATCTTTTCATTAAGCTCATTGCTTGAGCTTAAGAGCTTCAAAATCTTGGTAAGAGTAGTGATACGACCAGTAAACTCTTGTTCAATGTTTTCTTTTCATTTAAGAAAAATTTGCCTCCATCCGAGAAAATTTTTCGTTTCTTTATTTGATTATTTATTGAATTTAAGCTATGTTATGTATATTTTCATTTACATCAACACCTAAAAATTGAGACATTTTATAAAGTTCTTCCTCCGAGCCGATTGAGTCGCTTACCAAAGGAATTGTATCACGTTATGTTTGGAGTTAGTTTTTGGATATTTCTCCATCCCTCACCTCTTCTTTATCTAACAAGGACAACTTTACGTCGTCGGAATATAGAATACGCCCAATGGAAGTATCAAATGTTGAGGATTATTACATCAATAGGAAAAGTTACGATGGTTTCCATGTCTCTGGGAAGATGTGGTGCTTCTTTGTTTTCTTCCATATCATTGCTTATTTGACTTCTACTTTTTCTCAACACCTTTTGTTAAACCTTGAAGTGTGAATGAGATTTCTTTATTTTCTTCTCTTTACCTCCATATTACCATTATCAGAGGGTATGGATGTACTTGGTTCTTCTCTAGAAGCTATTGAATTTACAAAAGATCAAGAATAAGTGAAACATCTATTCCATTGAATATCATGAGTGATTGAATATCGTTTGTAGATAGTACTTTTTCAAAATCGTCATAGTCTTGGGTGAGTTTTCTATTCTGGCCAATATTTTCAATTTCTATTCTAGAGTTGGTACATGAGATGAAGACGTTGAAATCGTATTTGGAACAAAAATATCATCAAATGAGAATTTCTGTTTCTATATTATTTGAATCTCTTAGGTTTTTAGGATCGATTCTTCTTTTTGTTATTTGTAGAATCATATAAAATTCAAAAATGAGTTGAAGATGTCATCAAGTTTATTTCGGCCTTGCTTGGGAATGCTTGAAGTTTGACCCAATTTGTTATTTCTCTAGCAAATTCTTCAATTAATACATAATTACAATTTCATCAGTAGTGAAATGGGAATTTGAATGATTTTATTCGATAAATTTCAAGACACGGTTGAAATTGTTCCTTACATCAAAGCCACATCAAAAAGGAAGTTAGTTGGAAAATATATTTTTAGCATCTTTCAATATTTTTGTGAAATCATTGCCAATATTTTGATAGAAATTTATTTAGGTAATAATTTATCACAGACACACAAAGGTAGGATACACATGTGTGGGCATATCTTCTCCAAAAACACGTATACATGGAAAAGTACTCTTCACCAAACCACCCACCTATATATTTCAAATGTTTTTCTACCTCGCAGGTAATTTATGGATTTAACTTCAAAACCGACAATATACATTCAGAGCATGATTCCATTACGTATTTTTTAACATATGGAATAGTATTTTATTCCCAATAAAAATATACTGTGACAAAGACATGCACACATTTTTGGTCCACTTCATCCAAAGGAGGAATTCACAAGAAAAACAAATTGCATCCATAATATAAGAGATTCATGTAAAAAAGATGGGCTATATTGGTTTTAACATCTTTCGATTTACCTATAGGCCATGATGACTCGAATCAAATTATCGTAAAAGAATGGTTGCCTAATTTAGGATATAACGATATCGCTTTTATTATAAGGGTTCCACCTTCTTAAAACTTACTATTGTTTATAGAACTAAGAAAATGACATATCATTGCAAGAATTGAATAGTATAATTTTAAGAGAAGTGACCGACACATACCTATCATCAAACTTATGCTCTGCTAGGTCATTTATCCACTTTTTAATTATTTCTCCAGGATTGTCATTTTCGATTTACGAACTTAAGTGAGTGAATTATGAATAATGTCTTCTAGGCTTTGCATCATATTCTTATTTTAAACGATGGTGCTGAGAGAACCAATGATGCTTTGTTCTTGCAACAAAATTTTCCATCCCTTATATCCACATTTTCTAAATACTCATCACACTAATTCAATGCATGGAAGTATTTTACATGAGCAACAATTCTATGAAGAAAGGAATTAACAACATTGATCAGGATCAATTATTAGAAGAAGCATAATTATCTATGGCTTTCGTCTTAATTACTTGAGTGTTTCTCATTATCTAAGAGTTCGTATAACCCTTCCCGAAATTTCAGATAAAACAAATTGATTGCATGTGAAAAATAGAGATTTATACGCTATCATTGTTTCTCAATACAACTAAATCGAGGGGTGAAAATCTCCTTCGCGTTTTTTTAATCAATCGTGATATGCTTCTAAGGTTTTACTAGAATTATCATGTTCAAATAAACTAGATATGATAAGCTAAGGTCACTAAAACATTGTTAACAATATTATCAATTGAATTAAGTAATCTTAACTTTTGGTATTTATTTGAAATTCAAAATGAAACTGAAAACTCGATATTATTTAATCCGATGAACGGACACTAAATTAAAAATTTTGATCCACGTGATTCCGAGAAGGGTCATTATACTTCCGGATTTTTATATCGATGATTTCAGCAACTACCGCTTTAAAGTGTTTTTTTAGAGCTTCACTTAAATGCGAAATCGTGAATGCATGATAGCTATAAATAGAATATGATATCAAAGTAATAATAAAGAAGCGAAGGGTTCTATATTCGTGTTTGTTAGATAAAAATTTTTTGATATTTTGGCACCCTTTGTAACCACTTACACTTCAATTAGGTGGTTCAATATTTCAAATATTCATGAGTTTGGTAATTCGATATTTTTCTTATTCCTCGATTTAAACTTTTGTCCCGTTATGTGAATTTTTCTTTTAAATTTTTTAGTTTTTTAACATTTTTTATTGACTTTATTATTTATAAAGAGAAAATTAAACTCTAACCTCGAAAAATTACTAATTTTTCTTTTTTTATTTCTAAGAATTGAATATCAATTCTAAGAATTTGAAGGGTCCTAATTATCTTTCTAAGTTATTAATTAGCATAATGGGAGTGTTTTTGTAATACTACAATATCCCCATATGACTATTCCATCTCGATATCAAAAACTGTTACTGGCGATAATACCCTACAATATTACTAATTTTTCTACAATTCCTTATTTCACACCAATATACACTTTAACAAGCTAAAACTAATTAATTAATTAAAATTGTATTTTTATGTAGGAATGTATGCGGAAACAAACCAATGTAAATGAAAGTTTTTGTTCCTTTCTCCACAATCAGTCAGTAATTTTTACTAGACAATATTAAAAGACACTTAATTTAATAAGAATAAGTTTCTACTAAATTTAAAAATAATTTCTATGTATATAGAAAATAATTTCACACTCTTGGTTATTTTGCACACAACTCATCTTCTAAGAACCCTTTCTATTTGCACACATTCACAGACTCCATATGATTTCCACTACTACGCGTAGGAAAATATGCATTGATGATATTTTTTGATTCAACTAAATTTTATGATGCAATTTGATTATCAAGTCATCCACCGTAGTGCCTCCTATCGCTATAAACACTGAAAACAATACTAGTCATTTCCATCATGATGCTCAAATAAGACATGTGCAGCTAACATAGAACAATACGTAACAAACCAATACATGTACATGTTCAACGATTAACTTGCTGTTTACTCAGCGAGCCATGTAGTGCCATGTGGTTGGTGAAATCCAGGGATATCCTTGCCACTATTGGACTAGTAAAAGGAATGATTATTGAAATTATGGTGAGAAGTTGGGAAACACGTTTAGATTTGATTTTATCCGTGCTTACTTGATTATGCAGTTATTATAATTCTATAAATATTAATTTATGGATCTCATTGGACTCAGTCACTAAAATGTCTTTAGAACACTATGGATAGTATGAAACATGGCTTCAATTGAGGCGAAAGGAGCTAAAATTCATCACCTATTATCATTCTATAAAGACTTATTTCAATGAAATTATTTTTTTATATTCCATTTTTTTATATTATAATATTTTATATATCATATATAATCTAACATTTTTGGTATATAATGTAGTCATGCACTAAAAGAAAAATGGACATTGTTGAGGTGTGAAAATTTTCACTCATAAGTCGGTCATGGAGGGCTCAAAAAGTAGCCTTTCGTCACCAAAATTGAATCTCACCAACATGGTGTCGCCAAAGTAAAGGTGTTGTGGTGACATTCAAGTTTCGTCATCAAGAATGTTTGAGAATAGAAGATGAGGGATCATCATCAGTGAGTAATGGTGACTGATACCAGCCTTGGTCAAAAACCTAAATGCCATCAAATGTGGCGTCACCTCAAATTAGCGTGTTATGGTGACATTCATGTACATCATGAATATTGATTATACTATGGATAGTGACCATCACCATTTCATATTAACAAAAATGATTTTTGGTGATGGAATCCTTGATGTCCGTCATTATTGTGCACATATATATAGACGTTTATTGACCATCACCATTTCATATTTGGTGAGGTCAAGAACATCATGATACCTAATAATACATCAAGGTCCTCTATCAGTAATGACTATAATGAAAATAGTGAACCTCACCATTTGCTATCAAACAACAATTTATGGTGATGAAGCTTTCTGTACGTCACTATTGATGTGTATATATGGTGGCATTTGCTGGACCTATGTGACCATTTCATATTTTAAGGACAATTGAAAATGTTGCCACAATCTCATTGGTGATGGTCAAAACAATATCTCTGTCAAAGAAAAACCGATCACCGCTATCTTCATGAATATTAAGGCACGATGGGAATCAAACTACGAACGTCTTTTCTTATAAAGTAGGTGCTCTTCCATTGAGCTGAAAATTTTTTAAGAGACTATGGAAATTTAGCTAACCATCAACAACAGAGCTAAGAAATATTTCTTTGTAAAATAGGTACCTATGTTGAAATTAACGAGAAAGTGATCTTTAGCATCAACATTAGCATTTATTACAATATTTGGCTTAAACAATGCTTTAAAAATTTCTTTTTCAATTTATTACCATATGTTGGGAAAATAATCTCATTCTCTTAGGCATAAATATTCTGGTTAGTGCTATATTGTATTCTTTAATTGTCCTCATGTTTAAGGGTGCCATATTTATATTTTAACTATGATATGGTGCATGTTAGGCTTTGTGACAACATATTTTATAAATTTCACAGCCAAACCTCCAAATCATGTGTAGGAAAACTCAATTTAAATGGAAATATTTTTGTGTAATGGTTTTGAGTCATATGGATGCACATTAATATACATGTTTTTTCCTAAATTTGAATAATTTATCTATTTTTTTGGTCAACCAGCTTTTTCATCCCGCTTTTATCTAGTTCCACCGACTACATTTTGAGGTTAACCATTTCAACTGGTGTGTCGAAGTTCACGTAATTAAATATATCATAAAAGATAAGGCAGTATTTGTGTGTTCATGAGAGTGTTATGCATAAGTAAGATGGGAGTTACAAAATCTTTTCACCTATGCCCAATTGGAAAATTGGACTGCCATGTATAAGAAAATGCGTAAGAGAATATCCTAAATTTAAACAGAACTATGATCCTGTCATTGGGGAAAAAAGGTTTCAATTACCTCGTGAATATCTCCTTGCACCACATGAAAACTTGAAGAGTAAGAGAAAGAATCTACACCATATACATCTAATTAAGGAAGGAAGTCAGACTTCCAAAATGAAAAAGTATGGCACTACCATAAATAACCTAAAAAAATTTCCTTTCTCCACATAAAACCAATCTAAATGAAAGTTTTTGTTCCTTTTCCACATACAACCATTCTCATGTAAAATACTTCTTATTGACACACAAAGACACTTATAATTTATTATTGTATACCCACTTCTACTTAAATTAAAATAATTTCATGTATATATACACTTTTACACTCTCGTTATCTTGCACATAACCTATCTTCTAATCACCCTCCATTTGCACACATTCATGACTCCATATGATTTTACACACTAGCGTAGGGAAAATGCATCGATGATATTTTTTGGATTCAACTAAAAATTTTACAATATACAACTTGATTATTGGTCCAACTAACAGAAAGTGCTTCCATGCTTACAAAATGAAAAATATTATTGCAGTCATTTCTCAACCATGGATGGCCAAGAAATGTGCAGCCAGATACACAAATTAAATACCAACAAACTAATACATGTACATGTTCAACTTCATGAACTTGTATTATTATTGAGTTATCAGCAGTTAAGTGTTCTATGGAACAAAGTGAGTCTCATGGCTATCGTACTAGTAAGTATGGATTATCATTATAAGTAGGTTGGGGACGTATTCGTATTTGATTTGATCTTTGTGCTTATTTGATATGTATTATTATAATTATAAAGACACCAGATCCCCATTGATTCTTTAAAATGTCGAAAATTTTTTCAACACTACATATGAAATATTCAACAATTTAAAATAAAGGAGCTTAAATTCATCAACTATTATCATTCTATAAAGACTTATTTAAATGAAATTATTTTTTTAGATTCTATTTTTATATCTTCATTATTTTTATATACCTATATAATTTGAAATGTCATATATGTAGCCATGCACCACAAGAAAAAAGGACATTGTTGAGATGTGAAAATTTTCACCATAAGCTCACTGGTGAGGGTCAAAAGAGTTCGTCACCAAAACTAAATATCACCAAACGTAATGCTTAAAAGAAGGTGTTGTGAAGAGATATTCCAAGGTTTGTCATCAATAATGGTTTATAATGACAGATAATGACCATCACCATTTCATATGAGTAATAAAGTCGTGTGAATAGCCTCAAATACCAAATCGACCACCAACGTACCACCGTAGCATAAAGTAGGTGATATCCATGTACATCATGAATATTGATTATAATTATGTGGATAGTGACCATCACTATTTCATATTAACAACAATGATTTTTGGTGATGGACCTTTGATGTTTGCCTTCAATATTGGTGATATATATATGGTGACGCTCATTGACCATCACCATTTCATATTTGGTGAGGGTAAAAAAATATCATGATAAGCTCAATAATACATCAAGGTCCTTCTACAAGTAATGACTATAGTGAAAATAATGACCCTCACCATTTCATATCAAAAACAAATTTATATGATTGCTTTCATGGTCATTACTATTGATATGTATATATGGTGGTATTTGTCGACCATCACCCTCTTTTCATATTTTGGTGACAGCTGAAAAATGTCACCACAATCTCATTGGTGATGGTCAAAAAGAGCATCCGTCATCAAAATGATCACTACCATTCCCTATGAATATTAGGCATGATGGAACCAACCACAAACTCTTCTTGTAAAAGCAGGTGCTCTTTCCATTGACCTAACACCTTGCTGAAGAGACTATAGAAAATTTTAGCTAACCACTAACGAAAGTAGCTAAGAAATATTTTCTTTGTAAAATAGAAATTCATGTTGAAATTAAAAGAAAGTGATTCCTAGCATCATTGGCACTAGTACTACTATTACAATATTTAGTTTAAACAGCTTAAATAAAAAAACCTTTTCAATTTATTAGGAGTATGCTGGAAACAATATCACTTTCAGCAAGCATACATCTCTGTTAGTATGGTATTGGATTCTCGACTATTCCAGTTTACAGCGCATCTATATTTTAACTATATATGGCATCGCTAGGCTTTAGGAAAACAAATTCTTTAGGAATTCTGTTTTGAAACCTCCAAATCAGTAGGTAGAAAAACTAATTTAAATGGAAATATTTTTGTATAATGTTGTGAGTCATATGGATTAACATTAACATACATGTTTTTTCCTAAATTTGAATAATTTATTTGCCTTTGGTCAAATCCAGCTTTTTTCAACCGTTTTTTATCTATTTCAATCGATTCACATTTTTATGTTAACCATTTCAATTCCAGGTCAAGTTAATGTAATTAAATATATCATAAAAGATATGCAGGTATTTGTGTGTTCATGAGAGTGTTATGGCATAAGTAAGATGGGAGTTGCTAAAAATTACCTATGTCAATTGGAAAATTGGAGCATGTGGTATGTAAGAAAAAGTGTGTGAGAATATCCTAAATTTATAAATAAGAATTCATGATTTGTCAGCTGGGGAAAAGGAGCCAATTACCTGGGAACATTCTGCACCAAGGAAAACCTTGAAGTGTAAGAGAAAATAATTCACAGACATATACATCTAATATGAAGTAGAAGGTTATAGACTTAAAATGAAAAGCTAAGCACAACTCACTATAAATAGGATTAGCCACATCAAGCACAAATGTATGATGTCTCAATACATAAAGAAATAAAATACATATGTATTACCACATATTGTTTCAAAGATAATATTTAAATTCTCCCTACCATTCTAGAATTTCGTAGTTAATAATTCGGCTATGTACTACAGACAAAATAAAGCCATCTTGAAAAAGAGAGAGCTTTAGCTAACTCTTTAAACTTGGAATGTTCTTAGAAAAAAAATAACAACATAAAAATTTGTAATTGTGAACATATAAATAATCAAATACTCTAAAAATACTAAAGAAATCCATTACCTACAGAGAAAGAACAAACAAAGAATAAAGAAGTGAAATTTAGCTCAAGGAATAAAGAAGAAAATTTTTTCAAAATTATGGCATGCAAAAGCAGTTTCCAAGACACTAGAATAAAGACAAGACAACAAGGCACCAAAGGAAACTAAAAAATACAAAGCACAAAAACAACCTCAAAAAAAAAATGTTAGTTATTGAATAAGCAATATATGATAACACCTTTTCAAAGAATCCATTCGACAAACCAAACAACTTTCATACTTCCCGCAGGTTACAAGAATCATTTAAAAGTAACATTAATTATTAAATTAGATAAAAAAATTCAAATGCCATAAAAATGTTGGAAGTGATTAATATTTTCCACCACCTTGCTAATGCTTCATAAAGGAATGATTCGAGGTCTTTAATGGTGTTAACCTCTCGCTTTCCTCAAGTAGTCAATTTATACACCACCCATAATCAACTAAGTCGTATTGTTTTCATATGATTATAAATTGAAAGGCACCAAAAGCAAATACCTAATACAAGGATGCAATTGAGAATTATCTGAAATGCTATGATGCATATTGCAAAGTCTTAATGTTGACAATATGTTTTTCTTAACTTATGCACCTGGGCTTTAAAATCTAATACAAGGATACAATTGAAAATTATCAAAAATGGATTCCCCACCATGCAACGCTAGTAGCTTGCCTCATCATGAATAAGATATAGACTACCCTCATAATACTAGACAATTCAATATATGGCTGATTTGAATAGGATATAGACTACCCTCATAAGACCAGACAATTCAAACATATGGCTGATTTCTTAAGTCATAAGTAAATATGTATCTTGAATACCACACACCATTAATGTTGTTTCCATAAATCAAATACACACACACACACACACACCAAAGTCCATGACATATAGGCTTGTTAGAGTGGAAACACTCTATAAGTTTTGTCTGGGGAGTCATTAATACTTTTCCTACATTTTATTTTTAATATGTTACCAATGTAATATTAGATGTCAGTAGTTGTAGAAATTAGTTTTTCGGTGGAGTTATTAACATATTTATTCATTTTATTTCTAATATGCAACCAAAGTAATGTTAGATTTTGAAGTTAGGCCGGTAAAAACCACCTAACCAATACGAAATTTCATAAATGTGATATATAGTTTACCTTGGTTCCAGGAGAATATATGCTTTCAATGTGAATAATAAAGTAAATATTTATTCTCACACACCAACATTTTGTGTGAGGGAGGTTTTCACCCTAATGTCTTGCAAGACCATTGGGCTTTGACAGCTTCAAAGACACATTTATTTTGTATAATTCCATTTATTATTTATTTCTTAGATGAAAAGAAGTGATAGATACTTGATTGTCTTCCAACTATTGGCTTTTTTATCACAAAATGAGATGAAGTCATTAACATACGCTTTCAACTTTCTTTTACAAGAGCTCTAGAAGAAATTATTTCCTACTTTCCTTCCTTCCGAAAATACCTCGAAGTATAACCACTGTATAAATACTCTGCTATTATATTAGTCATATGTTTTGTAATTTTGAACACCGAAATCAAGTTAATTCATGGACGCCAGGAAATGATCTCCCTTTATCAAGAGTCATACTTTTTTCCGTAACATGAACAAGTAATCTAAAATCAAGTAGACAAGAAGGTGATGAAACACTATATTTTCACTATGCACTATGCAACAAGATTGGTATTCTAGTTCTTTTTTCAAATAAAAATAATTTAAACAAGAAAATCATTTTCTCAATGGAAAATAATCCTAGAAGAAACTTTTGACATTCCTTGCAAACTATTACATTCCTTCTACTATTTGAATAATTTCATAAATTAACCTTGTAAGAAATAACTCATCAAACAAAGATGCAATCGCTATTGGCTGAATTTGAGAATTGATCTACATGAACTCAATTAGCTCTTCAATTGTTGTTATCATCTACACAAATATTATCCTCCTTCCGACAATTCAAAAATAAATAACCTCTATTTTTTTCTTTTTAAGTTGTTTTTAGACAACCATTTCACATACATATTTATTCACTAGGTAACACTGCATTTGTCAAGTTTTAACATTTTCAAAGTTTCAAATAGAAATGAAGAAATTTTAAATAGAGAACCATAGACCTTCAAATTTCATGTTTTTGGATGGAAGACATTCATCCATCATAGTTTAAAAGATAAAGATAATCAAGACAATGTGTGATGTCAAGACTTTGTGTGACTTATTAAGACTTGAAAGGAAAAGATGATGGAGGATACTATCGAGTCATAGCATGTCACCAAATATTTCTCAAAGTCAGATCATAACGAGTACCAAATGTTATTCTAGGTAAAAATTTAGGCATCGTACCCACCAATATCTCCTTTACATACATGGTCTATTCTTATTCTCAATCGAACTCCACCTGCATCGTATAGGAGAATTTAAGGCCTATCACACCGCCTAGATTTTATAGCCGAAACCAATTACAGAGAATCCGAATCGAAAATGGCCCACACTCTATCATAGGATGTGACGCCACATTAAGAGGGAGCTATATATGTGGAATTTGATACATATACTGAAGAAACCAATGTAGACCTAGCTTTCTTTAGCTAGGGTGGGGTGTTCACTCCCTATTGTATTTTTAATCGTAAAACACAAAGACAAAGAATAATTCCAGGGCAACCCAAGATTGCACAGAGCCCCGACATCATGTATTGCCTCCCAAGCATACCAGATTCTTAATATGCCATTATGGTCAAATCACTTTGTCAATATGATAAAGTACCTCTGATCTACAAGATTGAACTCAAGAACATAACCTCGTTGAATCAATGGTTCTAGCACTCCACCTATGCTTCTTAAATCCAATCCATAAAAGATGTGAGGATATTGAAAGCTAGAAAAAACTATAAAATTTGATCCCAAAGTCTATGTTACTATCCATTTAGACCCACATTTTCAACTAGTTGTTCATTTCCCTCAAATATAAGAACAATATTCCAAGGAGTTTGCAAGAACTGAAATATTTAAACGTTTCTCTTATTTTTATTCTGCATCCAAACCTTCCGAGATAGTTACGACCTTCAATTATGTGTTTCGTAGGATAGCTCAAATTTCTATCCATGTCACAATAAATTTTATGCTCTACATTACCCTTGTCAAAGCTCTCGACATGTGTCTACACAATAAGAATCAAGAATACACCATTAAATCTTAATGCTATGTAAAGACCTGTGAACAGTGGAAAATGTAACTTCACAAATGGTCTTAATAAATTTGTACATTCAAATAATAATAAAGTATACATATAAAATTTTAAAGGTAAATACAGTGATCTCATTAAACAAGACTAGATCTTACAGATTGACAATAATTCACCTTTTCTGCAAGTGAAGGAAATACTTCCAATTATCACCAACTACAATAAAGTATATAAAAATGTTGATGCAATGTTATGCATTATAAAGGATGTCGAGTTTCAATTAATAAAGAACACTATTCATAGAAACGAGGGCTGGGTAATGGAAACTTCGTATTCCGTGTCATTTTTTAATTGGACAAGATACCATCTCTATTCTTGTGTGTCGAAATGATTTGAAGTAATCTCATGTACCAGAATGTCTTGAAAAATACCTAGCTAAATGAGTTTTATCAAAATTAAAAATTTTTAGAAGGAAATAATCCTAATATTTCACCAACCGAAATATAGTATACAAACTAAAATACCGTAATTCCTCCACTTAGAATTCAATTCAGGGAACAACGCATACCAATCATGTTTTTGAAGCGGCGTTAGCTATGGGGCAAGAGAGATTGTTAATGAGATTGATCCAATTCATATAATAAAAAGTGAATATGTTTAGTTAGCCATAAAATGAAGTATTTTTATCTCAAAGTACAGTAGTCCTACTAGAAACACATGCAAATAATAAGAAGGGAAACTAAGTTCAACACTATGTTTTGTGGTTACACTGTTAACACTAGTTTAACCAATTTTTTCCCGTTTTAGTCCTTTTGTTGGAAAACATAGTTATTTTGGTGCAAGTAATGCCGCTATTCTTTGTCTGGGTATCATAGCAAAATCAACATCTTGGAATTTTTTTGTCAAATCATGTAATAGGTCCCCTATTTGTTTCAACCCATTAACTCGCTGGAGTTGAAAGAATAGTGTTTCATTTTCGTCTGCATACAAATCAATACACATATTTTGCAACCTAAATTTCATGTCCAACAAACATTCACCCTACCCAATATATACAGTATTTTCTTTTACAACATTAAAATACAACATAGCCGATATAAATGCATCTCTATTTGATTTAATTAGGGAGGATAAATATTAATAGACATCCAAAAATTTATGTGTAAAAGATTGTTGTTGAAATTAGCAACTTGTAAAAATGGTTTTTTTTATACACTCTCTATTATCAAAACCAAAAATAAACCTTATTTCCTAATAAACCTTCAAATATTCGCTTTATGTCTCGACTCCTCAGAGTGATCCTCTTTTAAGTGAGAAGGAGAAGGATTTGTTTTTATAGTAAAAATAGAAGTGGAACAATTCCCACATGATCAGAGGACTTGCAACTACGTTCGTAGCACACGCTATGGTCAAGATGTGCATTCACATGAATGAAACACATGGAAATATTGAGTGAAGATAATGTTGAGGTAATTGAACTAGAAGGTGGGGGACAATGCATATCTTATAAAGGTCTTCATTAAGGACCGAATAGATCAATGTAGCTCAAGATACATATAGACGAGATAGATACATTTTCTTGGGTGTCTTAGTGGTCAACTCTCAGGGAATTTCCACTTAGAGAAAAGATCCTAAGACAAAATTGCTAAACATGCGGATAGAACCTAATAAAAGAAAGACTACGTCATACCATATAGTGTCTTCCGAGAAGATCATGGGAGATCCTCCACAAGGAGTTCCAATATGTGTTTGGATTCATGTAATGTACATGTGAATATGTTTCATCATTGGGCTTTGTGCAATTGCATAACAAGCTTGGTGTTGCTATTACACTTTTCATTTAAATTCACTTCATGAATAAAGAGAAATTTAACAAAATTAAAAGTTAAATCTTCAAATAGATGTATGAGAATCTTGGAATGGGAAATGATATCTCCACAATGAACCTCATGTAAAAGATAAGTGTTTCATGTTTCCGGTTCGACAAGCCTTCATCTTTTTGGGATGTGATGATTTCTTCAATGCCAAACTAACTCCATAAACGTGAAGTCAGTCTTAAGTGATTTTTCATCCAAAACATGTATTGATATGACGAATCGTAACAACTCATTTTCATCTTTAGATATATGTAAATATAATTCATACATTCTCCAATGAAGTCTCCACAAACATTCACCAAGCAGCCTTCAATCGATAGATTAATGGTGGTTATGGTCGCTTTCCTTTTTCTTAGAAAGAAGAGAAAACAATTTACAAATAAAAGAAAGGAAACAATGATCTTTGACACATCGAATTATTTTTGAAATAGATGAATCAAGTTTCAAGGAATGCAAAATTACTTCAAGAGGGAGGCAACATCTATAAGAACAAAACCTTCGCATCTTTAAGGCTTACATCTTTCAAAATTTTGTATAGCTAATCAAATCTAAAGACTTGGTAGCCGTCTCTTTGATTTAAAAGTGTTAGAATTGGAAATTAGGGAAAATCCATTTTTGACATTCCAATTGGGAAGACAATTGCAAAGATTGAACCTCTTCGAGAGGACCATCAATATAAATTTTGTCTCATTTGGACACAAAGTCATTTTTTATATTTTATCCTTCACACACGTAATTTTTCAAGCTAAGCCCCCACCTTATGTCAAGCCCAATTATCCCAAGAGACACATCTATTCATCTTCCATTGTATTATATAAATAGGGATCCCTGGCCCATCATTTTGGACACATGATAAGGGCTTGATTCATGGTCGACGTAGTGGTGGTCTTCAACGGTGACAAAGAAGGTATGTTGTTGGCTTGGACTTCTATTCTAGTCGAGCTCCCTCCATATATGGTCGGCTCTGTATGAGTATCTTTGTTTGGTTTATCTCTATTGCTAGTCATGGCCTTCGTACCAAGTTAAGTTTTGGGCTCTTATTTGAAGGAGGAACCCCATCTCATGAGGTCGATCATTAACCTTCTTGTTTCGAGGAATGGAGGATGATATCTATATCGTGGTTAGAATCATTCTAATTAAATCTCCTTGTATCTTAAGGTAAGTCGCATTCAAGAGGATGAGTTTTTGATACAGTCAATGATTCTTGTGCAGCCCTAACTAGTCTTAGGTGGATGACCGTATTCAACCCTAAAAATACTTATCCTTCTCGTTATCTACATTTCATGCATAGATTATATTTATGAGTAGATCACTATTTTATATTCTTAATGGATGTCATGATCGGCATCTTCGTATCGTCGCATCGATTTTGAACCCATTGTGCTTTCTCTTCATTAAACATTTGATGATTAATAATAAGCAATATTTGGAAATGTTGCTTTTTTCCCCAGCTTGTGCCATATTCTTGTGTATTTACCTTGCTTGTCTTGAGCATCTATCATTTATGTTCTTTCATTAGTTAACGTCATATAATGTTTTAAGTGATTACTAATGGAATAATGGGAATTTGTTGAATGGTGTATCTAGCTCATGCAAAGCAGTACCTTACTAAAATTAACATGATTATAGAGCTAGGTTTAGGACAAGCCCAAGAAAAAGAGATAAATCACTAAAGAGATGCTATAAAAATATCTATGGTCCATTCCTCCTCTAAGATTAGACAACATTGAATTACGAAGATTTCAATTTTCTGTGTCTTATGGATTTACTGAATTTCTACTATTGGCACAAAGTAAGGCTTAAAATTTTATGGAAAAACTAATTCAGGCCTCATTTGGGAATTTTCATTTCAATAATAACTTAGGATTGTAGTTCTATGAATCTCCCTACCTCGAAAATTTCATGGTTTATGGCACCTTTCTTGAATCTCAGAAGATAAGCAAAGAGTCAGAAGGTTAACTATCAGAGTACAAAAATTTGCATTTCATAGATGCGACCATATGACTAAGATACAAGTTATTCCAACTCTGGGGAGAAGCAAATTCAAGACAAAAAGAATGGGAGCTACTTCCTGCAGTTTGATAGTAGTTCAAGGTAAGATTTTGTTATCTTCATGTATGAAAACAATTTTTCCGGTATGTAATGATGCAACTCCCAAACCTATGTTAGAAATAGTAGTGACTTCATGACATGAAAAGTGATATCTATATGATAGCAAGCCTAATTTATAACAATTATTCCTGATATTTATGATATATAACCTTGACTAACTAAAGAGACCTTGTTATAGGGCAATCATTCTTTTTATATATGCAAATACCTTATTACATAAAAAGTAACTCTGAGATTGTGGTACACAGTAGCAATTAGGTCAATATATCAGTGATATATTTGGAAATATGGCAATGATTAAAATGATATTTGTCTCCACAAGATCTAATATCCGCTATATACCCATGTCATACACATAATCTCGGAAATATGGAAATATTATCATTCCGAGTAAGCAAGAAACGCATAGTGACCCTAACTCAAGACAATGATCTTAAATGGATCGTGAAAAAGTGTATGTATGTGACCGATATATATACCCTTGTAATATTTAGAAAATCTCAAATTTTTGAATAATGTCAATTTAGATTTTAGTTTAGATCTTTGTTAAGGTTAAAGATGATCAAGTTCGTGTGCTTCGTAATATCCTCGTTCAAATTACCACCATGCATATAGAAAAAGTAATAGCGCAACTTGCAAGTTGAGTCTTTGTTTGAGCTAAGTGGACATGGCTCGAATCGAGGCTATGGGTATATATATGTATCTAGATCGAGCCCTTATGCAAGATAAAATATGTGTAGATAAAAAGTGTGTGTGCGTGTGTATATATATATATACTAAGAATGATAGTGGTTCGCTTTCACATACAATTTCCAGCTTGAAATTATATCTACATATAGTATGAATTTCATGACACCTAGTGCTCAAAATAAGAGATAATTATCATCCTGATAGTTATCTATTTTATCTCGGTTTTCCTTGATATTTGGCTATCATATAACCTATAGTAATATTGACCATGTTTCTCATCATGGTGTTGTGACTATAGTATACTTGGGATGTTATAACTTCCACTTTGTGATGTCTCCGATTAGACAATGTCAAAATTGCATTTCAACTCACATAAACTATCTCTTTGCATTAGGAATAATGGCATCATATTTATTATGAAACCTATTTCTGACATCATCATGCAAACATCCTGACAACATTGAAAAAAAGTTGCACTGATAGTCCTCGACATCCTTGCAAATCATTGAAATTTTGATCTAAGTTGGATCTAGTCATGACCTTTGGACATTTTCCTCTCTCTTGAACTTTCCTATCCTTTTCAATATGTCTAAGAAAAAAATAAGAGGCATTAGCTTCTCCTATTATTCTGCATCTCTATAGAAAAAGGAGTCAAGCCTTCTATGTGGAAAAGGAACTTAGTCGTTAGTAAAATCCTATCACCTTGATTTTTAGACGGAAAATAGCTCAAAGGCTTAATATATTTTTTCATTATACCAAGATACATGATGATGTCTAAAGTTTATGATTGATACCTAAGTGGACCCACCAAGAAAGATAAATTTTATTTGAGCCATCTTGAGGAAAATATCTAGCTTTTCAATAGCTTTAGATGTCAAGAAATGAAAGCTTCGTAAGCATCCGATTTATAGTTTTGGAAAGAAAATTGAACTTACATGTTGCCAGAAAATTCAGTGTTGTTAAATATAACTTATTATAAGGAGGAAAAGTCTTCCCGAAATATAAACCTAAGGTTATAAGTTAAGGACAGAATCTTTCCTATGTAAATATTCCCGAAGCTTTCATCATATATTTCATCAATCCTACTATGTAAGGTTTTATCCTACGATGATTCTCCGCTTATTCAATCCAACATCCTCTATGGTATTTTTTCTATCCCGTAAATTTCATAGCCATGATGATGTGATGCAATGATTGATGATCTTATTCACACGAATCTTTGAATAAGACCAATGTGAAATTTGATAGCTTATCCCTTGACATGATATTTACTATAAGAAGCTGTTGACTTGCAAGTAAAATATTTTGCAACACCCTATGGATTTAAGTGCAACTCACTCCCTGAGCTTATTATTGAAGGAAATCTAACTGCTCTATGTATCACTTCTTATCAAAGATGAAAAGAGGTACCCAAAAGAAAATGCAATGGACACATCGTATTTTATGTCTCGTCATGATGACAAGAAGTAGTCCTTGGTTTAGAAATAATTTCATGAGAAGTTTTCTTCTTCTGGTTGAAGAAATTAACTAGTAATCCATTTTCTTTCACAGATTTTAGCTATAAAACTGATAACTTTTCTTATCCGATTCTTTATGAGACAAAGTCATGACCATTGAGTTTAAATAAATCAAGGATTCAAGTTGCATAATTACAACACATGGACCATAGATTAATAGTGATGAAAAATGACTTAATGGCCATAAGCAAGAATTCTTTCCTAACATTCAGAGATAATGTTTAATTCTATCCATTACTAGATAATGATTCTCCCATTTATCACTATAAGATCAATATTAGTTTTAGAAATAGACCTAGATACATGGTTAGACTCTATTACTAGGTTTTTATGAATATTTATTCTGGGAGTCAGTTTGGGGTACATATTAAACCATGAGCGACTATAGGGTGAGGTTCACCTTTTCCTTAATGGCGCACCTGCAAGTAGTGAGTGGTTCACCTTCCCATTTGATACCCCATGACATGTGTAGGGTGAATGTTTTCACTTTCCCCCACGATTGTGGGCACATGCATGTAGGTAGGGTGGTTCACCTTCCCCTATGGCACATAAGTGGGTGATGAGGGTTCACCTTCTCCCGGGGATACCCAAGAAGATCGTGCATTCAAGCATCTACTTTAGGACATGTAGATGGGATGGTTCATCCTTTCCCCATGTAGGATCCTTCCTACTATGATTGGATTCGCATGTGGGCAGGAAAATATCACCTAACTCACTCTTGTGTTTTTTGCACACCAGAGTGGGAGTGTGTCCATCCCTTCTCATGTGGTTGTGATATATGTAGAAAGTGGTTCATCCTTCTCTACATATGGTTGTGATATGTGTTTCGTAGGGATGTGGTTCATCCTTTCCCTACACATGGTTGTGATGCAGGTGTTTCGTAGGGGATGGTTACGTATTTCTCACATGTGGTTGTGATATTTTTTTCGTATGATGATGTTCATCCTTTCCACATGTGATTGTGTGTGTTTATAGGATGTGGTTTCTCCTTTCCCCGCATGTGATTATAAGCGAGATGTCGTATATTATTTCTGTTTATGCTCGTAACATCCTACCCGTGTAATTCGAGACTCATGGGAAGTACCTTCGATCCGGCCAATGAGCTGGAAATGAGGGATAGAGACCATAACACTACTAATGGACAAATCGTGATTTACACCTCTATTCTAGTATGCATGGTGTTCAAACATCTTGATCTCTGATCAATCGGGTGTCTCACTCGCAATGACTTGTGTTGAATGAGGAGTGGCAAGGTCTTGTGACTCTCACTCTTGATCAATTCTTCATTATTGTTTAAGGGTTCAGCAAGTTTCTAGCAAAGATGATCCAGGATGGCATATGTGTCCGATGGTATGATAAATGGATAAATTGACAGTGGAATTCTCCCTAGTTGAGAGGAGTGTTAACATTCACAATTAGGTAAAAATTCCATTTTGGATAGGCTCCACTGGAAGATAATTGCAGATTAAAACCCAGTACCTTCGCAGGACAAAATTCAATATAACGCTTGTCTCATTTGGACAAGGTATGGACTCTTTATTTTATCCTCTCGCACGTAATTTATCAAGGTAGCCCTCACCTTATTTCTGCTCAATTTATCCAAGAGACACGTATTCATATTCCAATGTATTATATAAATAGGGGATCCTTCTCTCATATTTGGACACATGATAAGTGGCTTGATCTATGGCTTAGGCAATGGTGGTCTTCAAGGAGGAAAGGAAGGTTTGTTGATGAGTTAATCTCTGGTTTAGGTTGAGTCTTCCAAAAAATGGTCAAATTTAGGTAAGGAGCATCTTATTTGGTTTATCTATCTATTTTTGTTTCATACTTATAAAACCAAGTTAGTTTTTAGGATTTTTTTTTCTCAAAGAGGAACCCTTCCTTACTAGGTCGATCACCGCTTCTCCTATTTCTCGTTATGGTTGTTGCATATATCTCAAGGAAAGTAATATCATGAACCAATTAAAGGCAGAGTAAGCCCCGGTTATTTTTGGAAAATATATACTTCCCACACATAGAAATGAATAATAGTTACAAAGGGAATTGAAATTTTGCAATGAGATCCTAAAGCTCCAAACCAAGTAACCTGCTTTGTTCTAACAATAAATGTGGAGTAAAGGAAATTAAAAAAGCAACTATTGGGAAAAATATTGAACAAATTAATAAAGGAGCGCAATGCATGAATTCCATATGATTCGTAAGTTGAAGGAAGAAAAATACTAAAGAGAAGGGAATGAACTAGACTATTTGATGTATTTTGGAGATTAGAAGGAGCAAGCTTTGACAACATTGTAAACCCTTAACATGGGATTTTGTATATCTAACAAAAAAAGTATATTCTAGGTCAAGGAGTATATAATGAACCAATCAATATCATAGTGGTAACAATGACCCAAGGAAACCAATGGAGAAATTCCTTAATAAAAATGCATACTATCTTTCCGTATAAAATCACTTCTTCCATTTAAACTTTGGTTTTTTCAATTTCGCATCGATACAATATCTATAAAACAAATATAAGTATTGGTATTATTCGCCACTAATTCATCAATGACTACAAAGGTGGCATTTCACCTCCTAAAGTGAATTTTAATGGGAAGAGAAATTGCAATAACCGGGAGATTTGAAAAATAAAATCCCTTACATTAAGTATGTAAGCCAAAAAGAAACTGCTCTTTGTGCATTGTACAAGTAACATCTCTTGAATCATTAAAAAAAATAGCAAAACATCATTACATTGATCTGTCATATTGTGTCTCCATACTCTTGGATGATTCATATTCACTTTATGGGGCCCCATTAAATCATTTCATTGGAAGCCCCTCATATAAGCATGCCACCAATAGTGATAATATAGGACAATTTTTTAATAAAATATCCACGAAATAACCACAAAAGTAGTTGATTATTCTTTCTATTCATAGAAATTCATCTAGGAATTGCAACGTACGTCATCTCATCAAAAGAATGACTAGAAAAGAAATTCAATAGATTACAAGAGGATAGCTAACCATTCCATATATTCATAGTAAATTATATGGAAATTACACCTAACCTCACCTATTTGACCATACAAGTTAGCATATTGGGATGAGAATGGATCATTCATTTGTGAGGCAACATTCTAGTTGAGGATACAACCAGAGGAATGGACCACCATTGACCTCATACCAGTGGAACAAATCTCGATTGCAATGAATCGTTATTATTATATATCATATTTTAATGAGCATAGCAGTCATAGCGTACACAGTGAGAAAAAGAGTATGCATAATTTCTATGATGGTCAAATTAAAGTTTAAAAATAACCAATTCATCATAAAAACTCCATATCATGAAGTAAACAAGCCTAACATTTTCTCTAGAAGCGTGGAAGCATCTATGAGTTTTTGAAACTTTCCCTGCCCCATGATACTAAAATACAAGTTTGAAATATCATCTTTAAGAAACTCAACAGAATGTTAAAGTACCTATTGGGCCGTAAGAATTTCGGGATCAATAGTTTCAGAGCATTGGTGATCCACGTCAAAATCGTATCCTCGATTTCCACTCATTTGTACCCAACCTCACCTAGTCCTTCATACTTGGAGACACAATGGACCACTCAGCCCCATTGTGGGATTCGTGAGGGAGGGGAAGCAATGATTCCAAAGATAAAAGAAGAGGCCACCGCTACTATTCTCGAGTCCTTCACTATATTCCCAAAACCAAATTTCACTATTTTCTCGAAACCTCATTAAAACCATTGAGGGTAGTTGTAAAACCAACAAGCAAGATTTATAGCACCCTTCTAGAATGAATCTATCACATCCCTACATGGTAACACCTTCTCTATGCTCCAGGATGAACGTAAAGATACCCTTTACATACAATGTTTTTCCTTTGCAAAGGAACTTGAGATAATTTTCACTCTTTCCAATTTCCAATGGCCACGAGGGTGGCTTTCTTCTACTCTTATAAGCGAGTGAGATACCTTTCATCGTTCAATTCGATCGATTTCTTCTTTTTCCAACAATTCCTTAGTTTCTTTAGTTTTGAGCTCCATTTTTTTTCCTTCTTGCAAGTTCTTTGAATTTTTTCTTGAGAAAATTTTCTAGTGAAGCATAGTGGTATGTGATTTCCATCCATTGGAGAGTGAATTTCTTTCTAGAATGTATCTTTAAGTATCAATAATCGTAAATGCCTTCCTCCAATTGTTGTGCATTCCGCTCAATTGAATCCATTTGTTCATACAACCCTAAACCCTGTGGTGGCCTAACATTATATATATAGTAGAAAGGATGTAATTCCTCAAGGCTAACCATTTTTTGTTTTCCATTTATTTTTATAAAATTTTTGAAAATAAATTAATTAGGAATAAAAAGGTGAGGGTACCATCAAGTCAAAGTATGTTGAGTTGTGGTTTAACCATAATGCAGTATGATTTTTCTTTTTTTTTAATATTATTTTTATTTAATTAAAAAAAATAATATATACAATTATGATTTTTATAATTAAAACAAAATCATTATATTATTATGAGGATAAATAAGGCTTAAGATGATTTGTAATGTTTGATATATTTTTCGTGTTTTGTGCAAGGGATGTGTGAGTTCTTTGATGGGTATTTTAACTAGTCCCGATCTTTGAATAATAATCAAACGAATAGTAAATTATTGTTATTGTGTTGGATCCACACTCACATTTAATTTGGATTATGTCTTAACCCTATTCATTAGAGCCACCCAAGGGTGCTAATTAACTTCCCTCCCCCATGAGACTTAGCATGTGACCCCATCCATGAATTTGAGGAGATTTATAAACATAATCATTGTCAACGAAGGGGAAGCTCCTCACCCCAAGGTGTTCTTCTCTAAATGGCAGTACACTTGTTCAAACCACTCTCTAATCCTCTCTCCTTTAATTTGTAAGTATAGACCTCTTAATAAAATTTTTTATTATATAAATACTGAAGATAAATGTCATCTCCCACTTGCATTCCATTTGTTTTTTCAACCTCCTTATATCTTCACTTTGCTCTCCAACCCAAAATTATTTTATATCATCAATGTTATGCTTTATTCTCTTTTTCTATGAGATTGATGTTAAAAGCATAAAGATAAATGGCATTCAAGTTTTTTTTTTTGAACTAGAGAAATGTGGCTTTATCTCCCAAGATATTACCACAAGGCCACCTTTCACTATTATATTTCAAGAATTTGGAATTCATTCAAGGCTTTTTTTTATTTCTATTTTCAGATACTTCCTTCATCACACCACTCATTTAGTGGTTCGTATGAAAACAGTTAAATAGTTGTAGTTGTCATTTTGAGATATATGGTTTCATTATCGTGGGTGTTGGGGAAGTTTAATTGCTCTGATTAAACCTCTCAATATTAACAATTCCTAAGTCATAAATGCGAGTTGTACTACATATTGGCTCAACTTAATGTCGCAGTATAAATATATTCCTTTGTAATGATAAACTAGATACTGTATCGAAACACACATTTGCTTGCAAATAAACAATCTTGAAAATGAAACTTAATTAACTAATTCTTATCAAGAAAACTCCATAATATAATTAAACTATAAAGCAATCCTCAATCATGTAACATTCTCACACATGTATCCAACTTTTTAAATATCCTATGATAACTTAAAAAACTAATTCCTTATTTATTCCTTTCACTAACTTGAAACTAACACTTGAAACTAAACTTGAGATAAGAAAGGACAGTATTAATATAAATTCACACCTTAAATTGCCAGAACTATTCTTGAAAACAAACCTCAAGATTCGACCATAAAATTTAGTTCTAACTATCACTAGAAGAAAACCACCGAGCTTGGCGAAACAATATCTAAAAGATCCTATTGAAAATCGTATTGCAAAATAACCTATTAGAAACCTTTCATTTAAGTATTTTTAATCTAAGTGAAAACAAACTATTCAAAAACAAGCTCACTTCTTGAAAGCACAACCTATAATGAAAACTAAATCAAAATCATGTAAATCAATAACGAAAACTAAATCAATTAAGCATCAGACAACCAACCAAGCAACTGACTGGTCTTATAAATAAACTATTATACCAATAAAACAAAAGGAAAGAATCTAGTTAAAAAGAAATCTACAAAGACAAATTATAATTAAAAGAGATCTACTATTAAGTTAAGTCCTGTGATGCATAAACAAATTAAAATGATAATTAAATCCTACAAAGAAACTATTTAATGTAAACTATACTAAAACTCGCAGCATTAAAATATGTTATAATTCCATATTCAAATTCAGCAATTAAGATATGTTCTAATTCCTTAATCAAACTCATAAATCATAATAATGATATTCCTATCTCCTAATTACATTCGATTTAATATTGCAACTCAAACACAGACACAGGTACCGAGTAATAGTTCTTTAGACCATTAATTGTGCAATACTTAAGATGGTCGAAATGCTTTGAAATTGAGCCACAAATTCACATTTAAACATGAAATGTTAAATTAGCACACACCTAATTAGCCAATGTTATGGATCAAGCTAGCTTCGTAGGTAGGGCTCCCCCGCCGCCCCTCGAGTAAGCTTGTCACGTAGCCGAGAAAAGGTTTTAAAACATCAAAATCAGAATTTGAAATGATCACAAAGGCAAATGCTACCGTCTACAACATGAAAGAAATGATGTATATTGAAAAGAGAATTTGAAATAAATTTATACAAATCACAAAGAATCCTCTATTGATATTACATATCTCTCCATCTAGATGCTCAGTTTTCACTTCTAATTTGACTTCACCATTTTGAAATGTCACTGTAATTCTACATTTTGAGCAATTAACTTATCTATCAATCCTAGCTTTATCTAATTGACAGACTCTCCCCGGCCCCTCATTTGATCACGACAACTTATATATATACAAGATTTATAAATTTTGGCTTCAATAAGCCAATTAAAGAGCAGAATATTGTTGGTTTTGACAATTTTCCAAAATAAGAACTAGTTTTACCGTACTGTCAAATTAGGAAATCACTCTCTTCTCAGGGATGTTGTCATTGTCGTGAAGGTTCGATTTCACCGAATTTATTTCTCGGAGTGATTATGAGAATTAATGGGCCAATTTGGTTGTAACAAATGGCACTGTGGTCGGGAAATGTATTTCTATTTACAACATTTTTCATCACTTTTTTATAACATTTTTTCCCAAGTGATTCCGCAACTTGATGGTCAATTCATGTTTTGGTAACAAAGATACATTCTCAAACTCATAAGATCTCAACAGATACCTAGTACTTAAATAACCGAATGGTAAATGGGTTACTCCATGAGCCCTTATGCTTCCCGAATCCAATGTCGGCACAGAGATAGTTCCGCACGATCACAACTGTGGGAGTGGAGCTTATACTCGATCAATTGCAGATACAAATGTAAAAGAAGTTGTTGGCTCAAGAAACAAGGAAGATCAAATTTATCTCGATCCAAACCGAATGCAACACAACTTCGTTTCTCGAATCGCCCTTAGTCTCCTCATCGTCCTCATGTTTTATATAAAAAAAGAAGCAGCCCATCGAAGGTCCAACTATATCGTTGACAACGATTGGTACCATTCCCTTGTGATCCCACCAAGATTGAATACCTTCGAATATTTCAACAATTAACAAGAAATTCATGGTATTGCCAATAATTTATCACAGAAATCGTACATCGCACAAATAATATATCTCTAATTTTGTCAAAAGACCTATGCCTCAAAAGATGAACTCTTAAATCTCTTCTCGCACACATAGCTCTACCATTCGAAATTTTGAAAAACTCATATGCAAATGATGTTTACAGAACACATGCACAAAAATGACAATAGTCATCACATTTCAATATTCATAACTAGGTTGATATGAATGCTGCCCCTAGATCTCTTGTTGAATGCATTCGAAGTTAATTGTATGAATATTCCAAGATATATTCTCTTAGAAATGTATATATGAACATAACCAGGATTTTGTGATCCTTATAATTTGAAGGGTCTTTTTGAATTTGTTTTATTGCTAGAGATAGCAATGTTACTCCTCAGAAACTTCTTTAAAAATTTTTTTTCAACAATCCTCGACCTAATTGTAATCACATGAATGTAGAACGCCTTAAACTATTCCAACAACAAATCGAGGAGTTAGATACCTATTCGAGCTCTTTTGGGAAGTCCTATATAAATTGAGAATTACATGTTTTCATGTCTTCAGAATGTCCAAATGTCTAAAGAAAATATTCGACATCTCATAAAATTTTTTTATTTTAAATCCGGCAATCCGACGTCTCATAAATCGATTTCAATTCAACTAAATATTTTGTTTGTGGAAATTTTTACACTTAATACCATGTCTTCTGCTTATTGCGAGGGTGCAGTAAAGTTGAGGATAACAAGATTGATTTTACAACTCAAACTTAGTTTAAAGTTGTCAACCAAAACCGTTCTTCAAAAAATCGACTCCGAATTGACCCAATACGTTCACATTGAGAAATGGTTTTCATGGAATATTCCCCTTGACAATAACTCCTTCACAAAGTCGAATTTTTTCCAAACCGTTTGTGGGCTATATGAAACATGGTGTTCCTCGAACAAAACCCACGTCTTCTAATGGCATCATGTGTAGATATTCTACTCCATTTGGTCACAATATTGATATTTTCACCTACATAAATCTCGTACTCAACTTACCCACCGTCGCTTATGCATGAATCAGATTTTTGGACGTAGTCTCAGTATCAGGCTTATTCACCGCCACCAAGAAGGTACCTTTATTAATGAAACTATTACACACAAATACCTTCCAAACTAATTAACGAAAGGAATTCTTACAAACAATGTGTTATTATCCCTAATTTAATTAACAACATAGGTGTTTAATAATGATTAAAACACTAGGTGAAAGCTCGATGTATTTGATAAAACCGTAAAACATGAACAAAATGTGTACCAACAATGGATTACCATTCATTGCCTTATTTTTCCTTTCTTTCTTTCTCTATATATAGTATATGAACAGGCTTTCATCAATTTGGAACAACAACCAATAGATATAACATTTACATGAATTTCCACTTCAACCTTAGAATTTAGACTTATATACATCATTCTAGGTATATTTAATGATTTTGCTTTCAATTCTTTATTTTCTTTCAAAGAAAATGAAAGGAAACTAACTTTCCACTAATCTATTGAATGCTTAGTCATAAAGGTCTCATGAAAATTAATGAATGTCCTAAGGAATGACATGGGATAAAATTTACTCACCGAAATAAGGGTGTACATTAAGGTTGATGTAGCAACTTACTCAAATTACCAATATTATTCCCAAACCATCAAGATGACACGCTTTCTTCAAAGAAATTACAAAACACCTTGGAATAATCTAGCTTAGAAATTATAGCCAGCATCAAGAGTTAGAATAGAGTGATTATGCAGATTACAATGGAAATAATACACATTGAAGATATCATATGCACATGGAGCATACATATGAAGTTAAATGTAGAAGCTAAGGAAACCTCTCTCCTACACCTAGGGTCATATATGGACAAGGAAAGGTGTCATAAAACTAATGATAAATCCATGAGTTACACATAAATGAATATACCTCAGTTTGGAAAATAATATATGTGAAAATAATTTAGAGGCTAAGTTAAAAATGAAAATTATAAATTTCTCCTAAAACCCATATACATAAAGTGGGGTAACAGTCCTATGATATCCAAATATAAAATTTACAATGGGAAATCCTAAGTTTTCAGAAATATGTCTCATTGAGGCTAAGATGAAGTATTATGAAGTTGAATTAGTTTGAATCTTGGTTTGTCAATTTTGGCCCTAAGTGGGTAAGCAAACATGGAAGGAGGTGACCCCTTAAAAGAGTTCAAATGGGGAAGGGAAAATAAGGAATTATATAAAGATCTAACCAAGTGACATCCTCATAAAAGAGCTAGACATGTATTTAAATAATGACAATGGCCCATTCAAATTTTAATAAAGGCAATATAATATCTCTTAAATCCTTGTAATAAATGAGCCTTTCTACAGATGACGTGGACTGTGATAACTCTATCTTGTGTATATACAAGTTCGCATATATTATTGGGAAGAAGAATACTGCGGAGATTAGTTTCAACTCCATGCCAATGAACTCACCTTCTCAACGTAGCAAGGGAATCTACGTTAACATCCAATGCTCTTGTGTGCATGTGTGTTAAACAACAACCCCTCTCACTAAAGTGCTTTCCTAGTCATAACCATCTTAGAGTTGAGGTCATGAAAATAGAAGTCTACATACATGAATTTATTTTCACAAATAACCTCTCTAAGTCCCTCGATAAAACATATAATAATGTCATTTTCACATTGGAAGTGTATGTCACTTCTGAATTGTGTTATGACCTCAATCACTCTGCCAAAATGTGTCATTCTCCAGGATGATGCAAAACTCTTACTAGAGAACAACCTCAAGGACAAAATGAAAATTAAACATGATATTGTTATCACTTCAAAGCTTTTCCTAGAAGGTGGGTAAGAGGAAAGAGGCCTCAGAAAACACAAACTGGGGTCCTTTTTAGATGCAAGAATTCAGCTAATCCGCATCCGAAGAGGGCCTCCCTCTTTATAATTTATCTTTGTTCTTAGTTTTAGGGCTAGTTATAGATCCAAGAGTTTGTTTTGAGAAATGGTGGAATCTACAAACTAAGGGCAAGGTTGAAGGTTTTCAGTCCATTGGGCTATGGAGTCAAAGGATGGCTTTACTGGATTTCTATTCTACACTCAAGATGGCTTTACAGGGCAAGGTAGCTAGACAGAGAACAATCCTTAAAATTTAAAGTGGATGGGATGATCTTGAAGGGATGAAAGGTAGCTAAGAATCTTTCACCATGTTCAAAGAAAGAAATGAGATGACTACAAACAAAGAGCAATGAAGAATTCTTTATTATAATAATCAACAATGTTTAAATTAGCAAAGCAAGAGCATTTAAGAATTCATGCTTATAACCAATTTAGAGGAAAACATTAAGAACAATCACATCTGAAATCAGAGTACAATTAAGTAAATTCTGATTCAATCTTTTATGTAAATTATTCAGAAATGGACATAATGATATTATAAACTGATATAAAACTTAAGACAAAGGGTAGAAAGACTTATTGAACTGCAGTCCAACACATGAATCCTGCAAAAAGTCCCGAGCTTCAAATCGTCATCCAGTAAGCCACGAATAAATTTCTCCAAAATGCTTTTATTCTGAAAATCTCAATGTTACAACAAAGTAATAGAATCCACCCCAAATTCTTCCAAGAGTGGAGTATTTATACAAATTCTAAACTAAAATATCTTGGAAAAATATCAAAATTGGTTCACAAATCTCTCCAACTATTTTACATAAATAGAACTTAATTAAAGGAAACTCAAACTAATGCATCTATTTGGCACTATTTTGTATGGATAGGTGATGAAAAAGAGGAGAATTCGAATTTGATCCAACTCTTAGTTGATGATGAGGCATCCAAGTCACTAACTGCTTCCTTTCTTTGTGCAATCTGCTCCAACAATTCTGCAAACTTGGGGTCCAATGATATCTTTGTATTTATCAATCCGTAATAGATATGTAAAAAGTGAAAGAGGTTATTGTAGATAAATATGTTGGTGAGATAAACCTCTTTCATTTTCCCAAAATTCCTCTCCAGCTATGCATAATAGTCTCTGTAACAAATATGTGTAAAACAGAGTTTTACAGAGTCTGAAAAATGGCCTCTAAATATGTGCATGTATCTCTCAACCTGAAATCACTGTGGAAAAACTGAGATAGGTTTTTGTATATGGGTCTCTTAGGAATAACAAACTCCTTCAGTTTTGTATGAAGTATTTTGGATTGGCCACAATCCTCTCTGCAAAATGATGACTTAAACCGGAATTTTCTGCAAAAAGTGTTTTCCAACATTGTTTAATATTTCCAAAACCATAATGGCTGTTAGAAAAGTGAGAGAGGTTTTTGTAGATGGCCCTCTTAAGAACATAAACCTCCTTCAGTTTTGTAAAATTCATCTTGGATTGATCACAATAGTTTCTGCAAAACTATGACTAAAATATGCAATTTCTGCAAAAATGTTCTTTCTTGTTATGTTTTTCATCTTTTTACTTTCTTGCTCTTTTGATTGTTTTACTTTCACTTTAGACAAACCTCCCTATTGGTGAAAGTATTCTCATCTCTTTTTACCATTTTACTGCCTTCTGTTTTTACTTTTACTGTTTACCTTTGACTGCTCTGTAACTTCATTTTAACTTTCACTGACTTTTACCTGATACACTTTAACCACTGATACTCTTTAGTTGTTATGCTTTCTAACCTCTGTTTGAATAGATTTGATAACAATCTTGGAGTAAACAAATATTATGACTAGTATTAAGACTGTTTATCCAAGGATGTGATCTTCTGGTCACCTCTTCAGGGGACAACTGAGTAGATTTTTCAAGCAATTTCTCAATGGACAAGGGAGTGAGGTTTTAACCAGGTTCAAAATGGAGCATCATTCAAGGCTACAGGAACTCCCATTTTGGTTCTTGTGTGTTCAAAATGGCAGTTTCTGGGTTTTCTTCATGGACCGGGTGCGATTTCAGTTTAAATGAAGGAAATTAGCACAATTGTAGTTTCAAGGGAACAATTCACAGTTTTAAACCTCAGGGAATGACTTAGCGATAAGATTTAATCACTAATCCAGCGAAAAACAAAGAAAACAGAGTTTTACTTGCAGTTCGGGGCGAAATAGGATAAATACCTGTTCTTGGAGGCAAACTGACTTTTAACAGGTATCAGGCGATGGCAGGAGGGTACTTGAACACAGGTGCAGCGGAATCTTGGAGTGAAATCAGATAGCACAGTAGATTTCAGCGGAAATTTGAAAATCGTAGCAGAAAGCGCAGTCGTTTTCAATAACGAAAATAACGGGAAAAACACGAAAAATTGGTTTTATTTACAAGTAAAAGGGATTTTTAGTTTTTCGAGGAGTGACGTCATACTAGTACGGGCTGACGTGGGGCCGGAGGGCCGGGCTGTAAGCGGTAAGCGGTAAACGGTAATCCCCGCACCGCTTATGGACAAGAGTAGTATTAGACGAGCGGGCAACGATTCCATTAGAGTCACGACACGTGGACGGAGGACTGGTCAAATACCACCAATCCCCCGCGCGTTAATGTGCTGACCTGGGATGGGTAGCGGAATAAGTGTTAGCCGTAGATCTGTAAAGGAGCGATCCGATGGTTGAAAGAACGGAGAGATGGTGGGATAGTTATTGCGCGGGCCCGGCGGGGTTTTAAACGTTATTAACTTTATTAATCATCCCGGGGGGCGTCTAATAGGCAGAGAGTATGGTTATTAATTAATTCAGATAATTAACTAATTCCATGGTTATAAAGGGTCGGGGTAAGGAATTGTGCGCGCGGGTTTTAATTGTATTTGAAATGTTGGGTGGAATGCCAGGTGGATGAGCCACGGTGGCATAGGGGCTTTTCCAAAGCTTTAGTTTTGAAAATAAAACTTCGGGTTTTATTTATATTTTTGTGTTAAACACATAAATCATATGTTTAAACGTTATTTCGTATATTTGTTTTTTTTATTTTATTATATGGTAATAAATAAACATTATTTAACTACCATAAGGGGCGGGACTATAATATAAAGGTATATTTAACCAAAGGGCGTATGAAGCGGGTTTTTAATGAATATTTGGGAAGTAAATACTTTGGTTAAAACATAATAGAGGGGTTTTTGGGATATTAATTTAAAAGGAATTATATACTTAGGATAAGGCATTTTCACTAGGGATTTAGTAAATAGAGTTAAATGTAAATATGACAAAGGGACAAGGGAACTCAAAAAACTTTGCACATCTAAGAAAGTGACAATTTCTAAAGTAAATTGCAAAATCTCATCTTCCACACTTAAACTTAGAATAGTAAGTTATTTTGAGGGATTTTTATAGAATTTTGCATGATTTTCCTAAGCAAAATGGAATTTTACTTAGGAAAAGATTAAAGATGAATGATTATAATGATGAATTATCTCAAGTATTTAGGTCTTTTTGATCATTAGGCCGAGGGTCCGGTCCCTCCAAAAGTCAAGGAAATGCCTTGAGCCCCTTTGATCTTCCAAGTACCTTAGTACTTTGGGGGAAATTAGTAAAACTTTAAGGGGAAAGTGATGAGGGAAGTTAATGATTTTGACTTTGCTTGCTGTGATTGTCCAGTGTATTTCCTGCTTCAGTATTTGTGATGAAAGTAAAGGATCAAAAACATGTAGCAGCATCATTCATCAGATAAAACTTTGTAACACCATCTACCTACCCTATCTACTACTACCATTTTCACTTCTTTATTAGGGTGCATTTAGACTTGCAAACCCTTTTCAACCTTTTCTTTTACATGATAAATCTATCTATTTCTACCCTTATTACATCCAAGGGATCAGATTAAACTATTTAGCACCTTTTATTAACTCTACCTATCTACTTATCTGCCAAGATTAAACTGTTTGGTCAGATGTTTATTCTCTATTCTACTACATGAAATTGAAACATGAATGAGTCAAGTTTAAACAGTTTGACCCTTCATAAATTGTGGCAAAGTTTGACAAGCTGCACACAATTGCTTATTTACAAAAATGAAATAGTAGTGGCATTTGGATTTGCACACTTTCCTTGGTCTATTTTTTGTTTGGGGTTCATTTCTTTCACTTTTTTGACCATTTTATTTTTCTTACCCTTTGATTTTTCTTTTTAGGGTATACCCTCTTTACATTTTTTAAATTTTTTGATTTTTTGGTTTTTCAAGAATATGGAACACCTTTGCTCAAGAAAAGGTTTGAACATATTCCATAGTTCAATCAAGACAATCATGAAAAATGACACCTATTGGTATAGGAGACTAACACTGGCTCCACTTGGGGATGGCTTTTCCTTGTGAAAAGTCAAGAACAACAGGTCAGTTGCCTCAAAATGTCTTCAAACTAAACCATGTAATCTCCTTCTTCTGGTAGCTTTATTGTATATATGATAGTAAAACTTCTAAAGCTTAGGGCCTTCACTTCGGGCTTCAACTCCAGTAAGTTACTATCCACTCAAAACTTAAAACTTTGTTGCCCAGTTAGGAATTTTCTGCCTTGTTCCAATCCCAAACATGAATTTGTTGTGGTTGAAAATCTTGAATTGAATATAGTCCTTTTTCTGCAACCTGAAATCTGATCTGAAACTAAAACAACACACAAAATTTTTCAAACCAACTTAATGAAAAACTAGGTGAAAATTGAAAAACTAAAAAAAATGCTCAAAATTATGAGCTTATTAGCACTCATCTACCTACTCAATCTACTGTTCAACTGCTAGTTAGGTAAAATGAAATAGCCAATGCAACCATTCAAGCATTATGTACTTTGATAGATTTTGTTTCATTTTCTTGTTGATTATCAAAATTGTACTTCTGCAACCTATTAGAAACTTGTCAACAAATGAGAGGATAAGGAAACACTTGATTTCCTTTGTTGACTCTAGAAACTGTAAAAAAGGATCTTCCAAAATATATACACTGATGTTTAACTGATCTGAACAACTATACATCTGTTCCGGATGGCCTCCATACCATGAATATGAAATGTTATTTTCATCTTTATCTCCCTGTAAACTTTCAGATAAGATTTGTGATGATATTCCTACTGATTGTAATGTTTGAGTGTTGAATCCTTTATCATCTTGATTCTGAAAATCATAGTTAGTTAATAGAGGAATGATTTGAATGCCTTCAATATTCAACATATCTGCTATTGGATCCTGAAAATCTTGGGAAAATTGCTGGAACCTATGACATATAAAATTCCATGGGACTTCATAAACTTCAACAAGTTTCCCATTCTTTTCTTTAAATATGTTATACCACATTTCCTTTAAAAGCCGAAATGGTTCAAAAAATAGTGGTATGGAACTTTCTTGTGTCATTTGATCATTTATTTCAATGGGAACTGATAACTGCAATTGTGAAACTGAAAAATCTTGATCAATAGTTTCATTATCTTCTTTGTTGTCAATCACAATTCCTAAAGATCGCTGATTATTGATGGCATGATAGCTTTCTCTAATGAATTGAAATGAAGCAAAACAAAGAGGTAAAGAATCTTCACTTATTTCCACATTTTCTGCTCTTCCTTCCTCACTCTCATGGCTGATCTGTATTGGCTGATCACTATCTTCAATCTGCTGAAACTGCATTTCTTCATCCTCCAAACTAGCTTCTGATATCTCTGTAAAGTTAGCTTGACTTTGGAGAACATAACTATCATCATAATGATCATACTTAGGAAAATCATCAAAATAAGGAATGTCATCAAACATACACATTAGAACAACAGATTCCTCTTCCTCATATTGATTTGTAAATTCATTTTCTGATTTATGATAACTTGAATTAAGAGGAATTTGTTCATGGCTATCAACCTCTTCTATTTCTTCATGGTGATTTTGAATAAAAAATTCTTCTTTCATAGTGATATCCTGTGTTATTTCATCTAGTTTTCTTACCAAAAGGTTGAGTTTTACCTCTTCAATGTTTTTCCTTTCCTCTTCTTCTACTTTCAACTTTTCCTGTTTGATTTGGAGATTAACTTCCACATCAACTGCAATATTTTGCATCTGTACAAGTGTTTTTGGATCTCTTTCTCTTAACCAAAATTCTATTTCTGAATCAAAGGCACTTGGATAATGCAAGAGAGCTGAATCATGAGGAGGTGCAATATTTTCTGGCATTGAATAATAAACTTGATTAAATCTGTCAGAAAATTGTTGTATTGTTTCATTTGAATGTCTTTTTAATTGATTATATTCTTCCATGATCACAAAATGATTAACTTTTATTATCCATCTATCAAGGAAAAGTTTGATAAATTGTTGGAAATTTGAGATGCTAGCATTAGGTAGATTTTTGAACCAACTCTTTATTCTATTTTGCAAAGAAAGAGAAAAAAGTTTGGTTTTAACATCATCTTCATCAATCTCAAATAAATCCAAATAATTCTCAAAACCTTGAATATGTTTTTGGGCAGTGATACCATTCTCTCCATCAAATCTAGGAAGATACTTGTAGTATTTTTTAGGAAAATCATGGAGTATAGAAGGTAAAATAAGGGGCTTATATCTATCTGGAACTTTATATGGCACAGGGATATGTACAGGGATTGTAAGATCAGTCTTGATTATTTGAGGCTTCTTAATTGGAAAATTATCATCATTAGATTCATAAGAAAGCCGCTCAAAGAGATTAGGAGAATTATTACTTACAATCTTCAAAGGAAAATAACTAAAAACTAATCTAAGATCTTCTATAAAATACAATATACATTGAAAAAAATTCTTAATGAGAAAGAACATAATGTCTTGGATTAAGATCCAAGTTGAAAGCCTGATCTTTCCATATTGTCCTTTGAGGTTCATTCCTCCAGTGGAGTCTTGATTCTGAAATTGATTTGGAGTCGCTGTGTGGATGATTTTAACCTTTGTGTGTCTGATCACTGTCCACCATCATAGATCAGATTTGAACCTGTAAAACAATTTTGAAGAAAAATTTAGTTCTTCAGGAAACCAAATTTTGAATATTTTATGATTATTTTATTTTTTTTTATGAATTTTCAAAACAACTTCTATGATTTCTTTAAGAAATTTAAGATTTTTAATTAAAATTTTCTCAAATATTTATTGAACTAGAGAGTCTGATTGAATGTTTTGAATCCAAAGTTTAGTTTATAAGCTAAACCAGAGATAGACTGAAGCAGCATTTATTTACTATGCAGTTGCAGAGCAAAAGCATTTCAAAGGCTACCTGGCTGATCTTCAGACTCTGTCTATAGCTTATAAATCAAACAATAGTATCAATAAAATGATTCAGATCCCCAGTATGGTCTCCACTATGTTATCACTCAGGTTTTCCTAGAAGTTGTGTAAGAGGAAAGTATACCCGAGGTAACCACAAACCAACCTTTTAGATGCAGAATCTAGCCAATCTGCATCCAGAGAGGGCTCTCTCTTTATGATTTATCTTTGTTCTTGGAAGGTTTTAGGCTAGTTATAGATCCAAGAGTTTGTTTTGAGAAATGGTGGAATCCACAAACTAAGGGCAAGGTTGAAGGTTTTCAGTCCATTGGGCTATGGAGTCAAAGGATGGCTTTACTGGATTTCTATTCTACACTCAAGATGGCTTTACAGGGCAAGGTAGCTAGACAGAGAACAATCCTTAAAATTTAAAGTGGATGGGATGATCTTCAAGGGATGAAAGGCAGCTAAGAATCTTTCACCATGTTCAAAGAAAGAAATGAGATGACTACAAACAAAGAGCAATGAAGAATTCTTTATTATAGTAATCAACAATGTTTAAATTAGCAAAGCAAGAGCATTTAAGAATTCATGCTTATAACTAATTTAGAGGGAAACATTAAGAACAATCACATCTGAAATCAGAGTACAATTAAGTAAATTCTGATTCAATCCTTTATGTAAATTATTCAGAAATGGACATAATGATATTATAAACTGATAAAAACTTAAGACAAAGGTAGAAAGACTTATTGAACTGCAGTCCAACACATGAATCCTGCAAAAAGTCCTGTACTTCAAATCGTCATCCAGTAAGCCACGAATAAATTTCTCCAAAATGATTTTATTCTGAAAATCTCAATGTTACAACAGAGTAATAGAATCCACCCCAAATGTTTCCAAGAGTGGAGTATTTATACAAATTCTAAACTAAAATATCTTGAAACAAATATCAAAATTGGTTCACAAATCTCTCCAACTATTTACATAAATAGAACTTAATTAAAGGACACTCAAACTAATGCATCTATTTGGCACTATTTTGTATGGATAGGTGATGACAAAGAGAAGAATTCTAATTTGATCCAACTCTTAGTTGATGATGAGGCATCCAAGTCACTAACTGCTTCCTTTCTTTGTGCAATCTGCTCCAACAATTCTGCAAACTTGGGGTCCAATGATATCTTTGTATTTCTCAATCCGTAATAGATATGTAAAAAGTGAAAGAGGTTATTGTAGATAAATATGTGGGTGAGATAAAACTCTTTCATTTTCCCAAAATTCCCCTCCATCTATGCATAATAGTCTCTGTAAAAAATATGTGTAAAACAGAGTTTTACAGAGTCTGAAAAATGGCCTGTAAAGATGCACATGTATCTCTCATTATAAAACCACTGTGAAAAAAATGAGATAGGTTTTTGTAGATGGGTCTCTTAAAAACAACAACCTCCTTCAGTTTTGTATGAAGTATTTTTGATTGGCCACAATCCTTTCTGAAAAATGATGACTTAAACTGGAATTTTCTGCAAAAAGTGCTTTCCAACATTGTTTAATATTTCCAAAACCATAATGGCTGTTAGAAAAGTGAGAGAGGTTTTTGTATATGGCCCTCTTAAGAAAATAAAACTCCTTCAGTTTTGTAAAATTCATCTTGGATTGATCACAATAGTTTCTGAAAAACTATGACTAAAATATGCAATTTCTGCAAAAATGTTCCTTCTTGTTATGTTTTTTCATCTTTTTACTTTCTTGCTCTTTTGACTAGTTTACTTTCACTTTAGACAAACCTCACTATTGGTGAAAGTATTCTCATCTCTTTTTACCATTTTACTGCCTTTTGTATTTACTTTTACTGTTTACCTTTGACTGCTCTGTAACTTCATTTTAACTTTCACTGACTTTTACCTGATACACTTTAACCACTGATACTCTTTAGTTGTTATGCTTTCTAACCTCTGTTTGAATAGATTTGATAAAAATCTTGGAGTAAACAAATCTTATGACTAGTATTAAGACTGTTTATCCAAGGATGTGATCTTCTGGTCACCTCTTCAGGGGACAACTGAGTAGATTTTTCAAGCAATTCCCCAATGGACAAGGGAGTGAGGTTTTAACCAGGTTCAAAATAGAGCATCATTCAAGGCTACAAGAACTCCCATTTTGGTTCTTGTGTGTTCAAAATGGCATTTTCTGGGTTTTCTTCACAGAAATGTCGTGATTTCAATTTTAATGAGGGAAATTGGCACAATGGCAGGTTCGGGGGAACAATTGACAGTTTTAAACCTCAGAGAATAATCTCAGTGATAAGATTTAATCACTAATCCAGTGGAAAACAAGGAAAACAGACTTTCTCTTGAAGTTTCTGAGCGCTATAAGATAAATACCTGTTCTTGGAGGAAAACTGGCTTTTGACAGGTATCAGGCGATGGCAGGAGGGTACTCGAACACAGGTGCAGCGGAATCTTGGACCGAAATCAGATAGCACAGTAGATTTTAACGGAAATTTGAAAATCGTAGCAGAGGGCGCAGTCGTTTTCAATAACGAAAATAACGGAAAAAACACGAAAAATTAGTTTTATTTACAAGTAAAAGGGATTTTTAGTTTTTCGAGGACATAGACAAAGGTGCTAGTTCTTGGTCTGGTTCAAAATGTAGCATTGCATTGATAGCCTAGGGAGTAATGGAGAAAAGAACACTCTGGTCAGGGGATATTACAGCTCTCTGAGTGCGATCATAGTTAGAATGGCAATAATGGATGATTTCTGGGAAAGAAATGACTGAGGGGATGAGATATCTTGGGAGATTGGATTCCCACAACCCAATGAGATCTTGCCCCTTCGAGTACTCGTCTCTGCAGCGACAATAACTCAGAAGGGGACTTTCATCAAAATGCAAGTCTTTAATCTGGAAATCTTTATCTACTAAAGGCAAATATTCTAACTCTCGGTGGGGGGAATTCAATGGAGTCACATTCAGGGCTACCGGGGCTTCCATTTTGGTTCTTGTGGATTCAAAACGGAAGTTTCTGGGTTTTCTTCACAGGCGGGGTGCAATTTCAATTTAAATGAAGGAAATTAACACAATTGCAGTTTCAGGGGAACAATTCACAGTTTTAAAATCTTAGGGAATGATCTCAGTGATAAGATTTAATCACTAATCCAGTGGAAAACAAGGAAAACAGACTTTCTTTTGAAGTTCGAAGCGCTATAGGATAAATACCTGTTCTTGAAGGAAAGCTGGCTTTTAACAGGTATCAGGCAGTAGAAGGAGGATGCTTGAACATAGGTCTGGCAGACTTCTGGAGCGAAATCGAATTGAACAGTGGATTTCAGTGGAAATTTGAAATTCGTAGCAGAAAGCGCATTCGCGTTCAAATGATGAAAATGACATAAAAATACGGGAATTTGTTTTATTTCCAAAGTCAAAAAAGGGGTTTTTAGTTTTTCGAGGAGTAACGTCACTTTAGTACGGGCTGACGTGGTGCAGGGGGGTCGGGCGGTAAGTGGTTAGTCCCTACACCGCTTATGGACAAAGGTGGTATTGAGCGCAGGGGGAGCGATTCCATTAGAGTATTGACACGTAGACAAAAGACTAGTCAAATACCACCAACCCCCCGCGCGTTAATGCTCTGACATTGGATGGCTAGCGGAATGAGTATTAGCCTTAGATTTGTGGAGGGGCGATCCAATGGTTGAAAGGACGGAGAGATAGTGGGGTGGTTATCACGCGGGCCCAGCATAATTAGCGTTTAATTAATCATCCCGGGTGGCACATGATTGGTGGGGGAAAGGTTATTAATCAGTTCTGATAACTAATTAATCCCGTAATTATAATGGAAAAAGGGGTCGCGGCGGGGTTTCGTTAGGTGAGATGCCAAGTGGATGAGCCACAGTGGCATGAGGATCTTTTCAAAGTTTTGGTTTAAAAGTAAAACTTCGGGCTTTATCCTTTATTTGTGTTAAACATATAGAATTATATGTTTAAATGTTGTTTTAGTATTTATTATTATATGGTAATAAATAAACATTATTTAACTACCATAAGGGGCGGGACTATAATATAAAGATATATTTAACCAAAGGGCGTATAGTGGGTTTCTATTTGAATGCACAGGGAAATAAATATTTTGGTTAAACTTTATAATATAGGGGTTTTTGGATATTTATATAAAAGGAGTTATATACTTAGGACAAGGCACTTTCACTAGGGATTTAGTAAATAGAGTTAAATGTAAATATGACAAAGGGACAAGGGAACTCAAAAAACTTTGCACATCTAAGAAAGTGACAATTTCTAAAGTAAATTGCAAGATCTTATCTTCCACACTTAAACTTAGAATAGTAAGTTATTTTGAGGGATTTTTATGGAATTTTGCATATTTTTCCTAAGCAAAATGAGATTTTACTTAGGAAAAGGTTAAAGATGAATGATTATAATGATGAATTATCTCAAGTACTTAGGTCTTTTTGATCATCAGGCCGAGGGTCTGGTCCCTCCAAAAGTCAAGGAAATGCCTTGAGCCCCTTTGATCTCCAAATACCTTAGTACTTTGGGGGAAATTAGTAAAACTTTAAGGGGAAAGTGATGAGAGAAGTTAATGATTTTGACTTTGCTTGCTGTGATTTTCCAGTGTATTTCCTACTTCAGTATTTGTGATGAAGGTAAAGGATCAAAAAAATTTAGCAGCATTATTCATCAGATAAAACTTTGCAACACCATCTACCTACCCTATCTACTACTACCATTTTCTCTTCTTTATTAGGGTGCATTTAGACTTGCAAACCCTTTTCAATCTTTTCTTTTTACATGATAAATCTATCTATTTCTCCCCTTATTACATCCAAGGGCTCAGATTAAACTGTTGAACACCTTTTATTAACTCTACCTATCTACTTATCTGCCAAGATTAGACTGTTTGGTCAGATATTTATTCTCTAATGTATAACATGAAATTGAAAAATGAATAAGTCAAGTTTAAACAGTTTGACTCTTCATAAATTGTGGCAAAAGTTTGACAAACTGCACACAATTGCTTTATTACAGAAATGAAATAGTAGTGGCATTTGGATTCGCACACTTTCCTTGGTCTATTTTCTGCTTGGGGTTCATTTCTTTCACTTTTTTGACCATTTTATTTTTCTTACCCTTTGATTTTTCTTTTAGGGTATACCCTCTTTACATTTTTTTTTTTTTAATTTTTGATTTTTTGGTTTTTTTCAAGAATATGGAACACCTTTGCTCAAGAAAAAGGTTTGAAAATATTCCATAGTTCAATCAAGACAATCATGAAAAATGACACCTATTGGTATAGGAGACTAACACTGGCTCCACTTGGGGATGGCTTTTCCTTGTGAAAAGTCAAGAACAGCAGGCCAGTTGCCTCAAAAATGCCTTAAACTGAACCATGTAATCTCCTTCTTCTGGTAGCTTTATTGTACATATGATAGTGAAACTTTTGAATCTTAGGGCCTTCACTTCGGGCTTCAACTCCAAGAAGTCACCATCCAATCAAAACTGCATTAGAGAAGGATATATTATGTACAAGTTAGAAAAATCAAAACATCTTAGTAAATAGGATCAAAATAATGCTTTAGCATTCGACCATTGACTGGTCCTTCTTCAGCTTCTGAATTGTCCAAATCCTTCAAAAAGTATGTGTTGTTTCCTTGCAAGGCATGTATGATGTAAGGCCCTTTCCACAAGAAATCAAATTTCTCATGTTTCCCTTTTTCTTCTCTTCTAGAATCCCATCTTAGGACTTTATCACCTAGTTGAAAATCTTCTGCTTTAGTCCTTTTATCAAACACTTTCTTTAATTTTTCCTGCAAGACTTGAGATCGTTGATATACCTCTTCTCTGGTTTGCTGCAAGTGGATTGTTTGATTAATTCTTCTCTGAATGTCATTTGGTTCCACTTGAGCCTCCTGAAGTAATTTCATAACAGGAATTCCTAAAGATGATGGGAATTTTGCTTCAAGGCCATAAACTAATTCATATGGACTAATCCCAATTGATTTCTTAGTTGTAAGTCTGTCTGCCCACAATGCATTGGTCAGTTTCTTGTGCCAATTCTTTTTATTTTCTTCCAATAAATTTTTGATGATATTAATAAGGCTTTTATTGGAGGATTCTGCTAGTCCATTACCCTAAGGGTAATAATCTGTTGAATGGCCTAAAGTAATATGGTATTTAATATAGAAACTAATCATTTTCTTTGACTTAAATGCAACAACATTATCTGTTATAATATTTTCTGAACAGCCAAATCTTGAAAGTATATTGGTTTCTAAAAACCCTATAATCACAGAATCATTGGCCTGTCTGCATGGGATAGCTTCAATCCACTTAGTGAAGTAGTCTGTGGCAGTAAGAATCCATCTATGTTGCCCTGAAGAAGGTGGATGGATTTCTCCAATAAAATCTAATCCCCATTTTTGAAAAGGTCTTTCTGTGGAAATTGGTTTTAATGGCAGAGGTAACAACTTTCTTTTACCCTCAAAGATCTGACACTTATGACAAGTTGTTACAAATTTCTTAACATCAGAAAATAATGTTGGCCAGTAAAACCCAGCCCTTAAGATTTTTTCCGCAGTTGATTTCCAGTAGAGATGTCCTCCACAATCCCCTGCATGAAATTCATTAAGAACTTTATCAGTTTCATCTTTTAATAGACAATTCAATAAGATTCCTTCATGATTTTTCCAAAATAGAGTGCTATCTAAAATACAATATTTCAAAGATGTCATTTTTAAAAATCTTCTTTTCGTTTTGGACAACCCTGGAGGAGCTTGCAGGTTTAATAAAACATGAATGATATCAGTGTACCAGGGTGAATCTAAGAAAGCTTGACTGATCTGTGGAGTCACCATCTCCTGGTTGTCATCTAGTCCGTTAATGTCTAAGGCTTGGCAATTATTTTCAGTCATGAGTTGTGCCAAACCTTGACCTTTTATGAGTTTTGTTGGTTTAATCTCAATATCATATTCTAAAATGGTAGCTATCCACTTACCTCTTTTACCTTCAATGCCATCTCGAGTCAAAATATCTTTAACTACAGCATTAGGCACATAAGCTATCACATGAGAATATAATATGTAAACTCTGAAATCTTTAATTGCTTTTACCAATGCAAAAGCCTGTTTCTCCATAATATTGTATTTCAAAGATGCATCCCTAAGTGATTTACTAAAAAATGCTATTGGTTTTTCACACCCTTGATCATCTTTTTGAAGTAAAACAACTGCAACTGTGTGTTCAGAAGCAAATGAAAAAATAATGAAATCTCTGTCAAATTTGGGACTGGTAAGAACTGGTGTCCTTGTTAAAGCCATTTTAATTTCCTCAAATGATTGTTTGGCTTCTACAGTCCAGTCAATGCTTGAATCTTTCCTCGGCATGTTAGTGAGCAATCTAAGTAATTTAGCTAAACTAGAAATAAATCTTCTCAAGAAATTAATTTTTCCTATGAATGCTTGCAACTCTTTTATGTTTCTAGGATGAGGTATCTGTAAAATTGCTTGTATTCTTTCTAGATCAATCCTAATGCCATATTTAGAAATGATGTGCCCCAAGAGTTTTCCTTCTTCCAAACCAAATAATGACTTTTTGGGGTTTAAAGAAATCCCATATTTTCTGCACTTTATAAATACTTGCCTTAAATGATCTAAATGTTCTTGATCTGTTTTAGAAAAAACAGTTAAATCATCTAGATAAATAACCAGAAAATCATGTATTTATTTAGCAAAAGCAATATCCATTGCTCTTTGAAATGTAGCTCCTGCATTCTTGAGCCCAAATGGAATTTTGACATATTTAAACGTACCCCATGGTGTAGTGAATGCTGTTTTATCCTGATCATCAGGATGAACCAGAATTTGGTTGTACCCTGAAAATCCATCCAGTAGAGATATCCTAGAAGATCCTACTACCCTCTGAAGAATATGGTCCATTTTTGGTAAAGGATAGTTATCTTTTAAAGAAACTTTATTCAAATTTCTTAGATCAACACATAGTCTAATTTCCCCTGTCTTTTTCCATGTTGGTACTAGGTTAGAAACCCATTCTAAGAATCTAATAGGAGCTATAATCCCTGCTTCAAACATTCTTTTAATTTCCTTTTCAATTGAGGGTAATAAAACAGGATTTATTCTTCTAAGCTTTTGTTTGAAATGTTTCTGATCTGGTTTCAAAGGTATAGTGTGTTGAATGATGGATGTATCATAAGATTTCAGATCTTCATAAATCCAGGCAAAAACATCTTGGAATTCTCTCAATAGTTCAACATATTTGACCTTTTGATCTTTTGGAAGAGATTTGGACAACTTAACCATTTTAGGATTTTCTGGGGTTCCTAAGTTGCATTCTTCCATATCAGCCTTAACAGGTTCCATTTTAGGTCTAAATGGAATATCATTTGAGTCAAACAGATCTTCCAAAGGAGTTAATCCTTTGGGCAAATGATTATCTTTCAAATTGATGATTTCTGTCTCATCTTCTATGATCTCATCAGATTCCATGTGTTTCAAATTCTGCATGTCTTTTTCTGTGAATGTGGTTGGGTGCAGCATATGAATTGCATTTTCTCTTGAAATTTCTATTTTTTGTTCTTTTTATTGATCAGATTCCTCAATGGTTATGTCTTCATCTATATTACAGTTAGAAAACTCATTTTGAAGTGTCAAAAAACTATTGATTTTATTGTTATTAACGAATACTTTCCAATTCAAAAGATTGTCTGGTATAGCAGGCCTATGTCTAGTCTCAGCTGAAAACTTATGATTAGGATCAAAAGGTAACTTGCATGTGCTAGCAAACATTGCGAGGCTGTGAGCATGCAAATTTTGTTTCCTGGGAATCTTGGCAAGTTGAGCTTGTAGAAATGTGTTGAGAATTTCTACAACTGTCTCTCTGTATTGTTTCAGTCTCATGTCTTTTGTTGAACATTCTCCTTTAATCTGTTGAATGATTAGTTTGGAGTCTCCTATGATTGATACCCTAATAGCTCCTAACTTCTTGACATGTTTAAGCCCTAATAAGAGAGCTTCGTACTCTGCCATGTTGTTAGTGCATTTGAAATTCAACCTATAAGCATGACCCTCCGCATGATTATTTTCAACATTATGTAACCAAATCCCAGCTCCTGCCCCTAATTTGTTTACTGAGCCATCAAACTCTAGATGCCATAGAATTTCATGTTCATAATCTTCATCAATTGTTTTAAAATGTTTCTTGACAGGAGCTAGTTATTTAGTTTATTCTGGTTTTTCTTGATCATTTGTTGTTTCTTTGTTTTCAGAAATTTCTTCAATTCTAACAGTAGTTTTGTTTGTGATTTCCAATTCTGGAGCTTCTATTTCAGTAGGAAGATCCAACTCAGCATTGTATAAAATAAAAGAATCCATATCAGAATGTATAGAGTAAACAAGGAAGTTTTCAGGCTTCTCATGGCTACTGACTAAGTATTTCATCAAGGTTTCTCTATATAATCTTTTAGGCTGACCAAATACTGAAATAGTTGCATATGACATGTCTAATTGAATAGACCCTCCAAGTTTAGCACCCCAAGATCTAGACAATAACATACCATATTTAGGTGGAATATCAGCCACTACTATGTCCATCAAAACAGACTTAGCAGGGTATTGTACCAAAGTAACACACAAATCTTTAATCAAACCTAAACATTTTACCTGACTAGAATCAAATGAAAACAAATCTTTGTACGATCTGGTAATATCTAGATTTAATCTTTCCATTACTACTTTTGGCATCAAATTGTGAGATGCTCCAGAATCAAGCATTGCATTATGGAGTATCTTGTCATGAACATCCAGGCTTACATAAAATGGAGGAGTTCCTCCACTTTCTGGTTTGCCATTTATCTCGGGGCCAAAAAGAAGTTTGGGTTGATCATCAAGAATATTTACTGAATCATCCAATCCAGTAATGTTAATGTTTAGGGACTTGGTAATTTAACTTCTATAGACATCATGTTTAGCCAATTCTGATAAAGGAACAACTATCTTGATTTTGCCTATTTCAGCCTCTAGATTGAAAGGTTTTTCTGTTTGAGTTTTAGTTTTTTGCACAGTTGGGTTTTCTCTATTTTTTGGGTCTTCAATGTTTTTCTCTTTTTCATGAATGAGATTTTGTTTTGAAGGGGTATCTGAACTAACTTCTACTGTTTCTTCTACATTTCGCACAAGAGGAAAAGTATTAGATTGTTGTTTATTGTTTGGTTGGTTGTCAGAGACATCTTCAATACATTGGATTTGAAGGGTTGGGAGTTATCCTAGACAAAATTTGTACTTGGGGAATGTTTTGTACAGGGGGAATGTTAACTTTACCTTTGACATTTTGTTTTGCATTTTTCTGTTTACTATTCTCTGGCACATGAATCCGTCTACTTCTCAAATTATACTGTTTATGGACCTCATAAATTGCTGTTTCATAGCCTTCCTTAAAATCAAAAGTCTCACCTGAATGAGTTTGGAATGTTTCAAGGATATGATTCTCTTGATCATCCTGGGATAGGAAGACTTCTGGTTCATTTTTGTCATCAGTTACATTGTTTATTTCTACATCTTCTGTAGGGTCTTCAGAAGTTGAACCTTCAACAAAGTTTTCTTGGAAAGGTGGCCTAATGTTTTGGTCAGGGACATTATTTCCAATATTTTGATTCAGATTTCTCCTAAAGTTTGGGTTTCTTGCAACATTCTAATTATCACTAGAAGACTTTGTTTCAATGGTCTCCACTCTATCTCCTAATCTTTCCATACCTTTAATGATTGCATCCAGCTTCTTTTCAAAAGCTGAAGGTTCTTCATTCAGAGGCATTCTTCTTTCTGCTCTTGCTCTGGCTCGTTTTTCTATCAAATTTGCTTCTACACTCACCACTATGCTTTGCATTTCCTCTAATGTTTGGGGAGCTTTTTCCCTGAGGGAATAAGCAATGTCAGAATCAAAACCGTCTGGAAATTTAACCAATACGGAGTCAGGTGGGGGTCTTAGGTTTTGAGGAACTGCATTATATGCTTCATTGAATCTAATGATGTAATCTTGTACTGTTTCATTAGGTCTTCTTCTTAATTTTTCGAATTCTGACAGGATCTGAAGGGGATCCTTCTTCTTCTCCCATCTGTTCAAAAATGCCCTATATAAAGCTGGTAAATCAGCAATACTATTTGGAGCAAGGGCTCTAAACCATGTCCTAACTTCTCCAGTAAGACTCTAAACGAAAATTCTCATCCGGACATCATCAGTGTCAATTTCATAGAACTCAAAGTAATCCGTCATCCTTTTGGTATGTTGTTGCGCTGTATAAGTACCTGATCCATCAAAAGGTGTGATCTTACTCTGGTAATCTTGAGGCAAAGCAGCGGCATTGGCTGGTATCTGTAAAGGGGCGTATCGATTGGCCATGGGAAGATATAGTGGGGCAACAGGAGTTGATGGTCTGGCAGGAGGAGATGGAGGAGTAGAAGGGGTGACAAGTGTTTGAAAAGCTTGAGAAAAAGTAACTGAACTTGGAGATGCTTCAGTAATTACAGAGATGTTTGAACTTTCTTCAAAGGTTTGTTCAGACTGAATAGAGTTCTGTAATTGTCTGTCAAGATGATGTGAAACAAATCTGTATTGCAAATCTTCAAAGAACAATGGATCTGGAACTAATCTGGATAATTCAGTTTCAGAAAAATTCACAAATAAAGATGTTTCAAATCGTGCATCAAAAGGAATTTCATCAATATATATAATTTTCACGGGACAAGATGCAGATCTAGAAAGTGGCCTAGAACTTCCTGAACTCTCTTGACTTCCTCTTTCCGAACTTTCTTGACTTCCTTGTCTTCTAAGAATCCTAGGAATCAGATTTGGATTTTCAAATATTGGTGGTGGATTAGGGTCAGGATTTGACCTAGTATGACGAATCCTTTCTGAAGCCAGTTTTCCTAGACTATGTGTTTTTGGATTTTTTGATTTTAATTGAAAGAATAAATACAACTTCTACAACTTCTTCAATAAATAATGATGTATGATTAAAATTTTCTCAAAGATCTGTTAAACTAGAGAGTCTGATTAAATATTTTGAAACTAAGGTTCAGTATATAAGCTAAATCAGAGATAGACTGAAGCAGCATTTATTTACTTTTGCAATTGCAGAGCAAAAGCAATTTCAAAGGCTACCTGGCTGATCTTCAGACTCTGTCTATAGCTTATAAATCAAACAATAATATCAATAAAATGATTCAGTTCCCCAGTATGGTCGCCACTATGTTATCACTCAGGTTTTCCTTGAAGTTGTGGAAAAGGAAAGTATACCCGAGGTAACCACAAACCAACCTTCAGATGCAGAATCTAGCCAATCTGCATCCAGAGAGGGCTCTCTCTTTATAATTTATCTTTGTTCTTAGAAGGTTTTAGGCTAGTTATAGATCCAAGAGTTTGTTTTGAAAATGGTGGAATCCGCAAACTAGGGGCAAGGTTGAAGATTTTCAGTCCATTGGGCTATGGAGTCAAAGGATGGCTTTACTGGATTTCTATTCTACACACAAGATGGCTTTGCAGGGCAAGATAGCCAGACAGAGAACAATCCTTAAAATTTAAAGTGGATAGGATGATTTTGAAGGGATGAAAGGCAGCTAAGAATCTTTCACCATGTTCAAAAGAAAGAAATGAGATGACTACAAACAAAGAGCAATGAAGAATTCTTTATTATAGTAATCAACAATGTTTAAATTAGCAAAACAAGAGCATTTAAGAATTCATGCTTATAACTAATTTAGAGGAAAACATTAAGAACAATCACATCTGAAATCAGAGTACAATTAAGTAAATTCTGATTCAATCCTTTATGTAAATTATTCAGAAATGGACATAATGATATTATAAACTGATATAAAACTTAAGACAAAGAGTAGAAACACTTATTGAACTGTAGTCCAACACATGAATCCTGCAAAAAGTCCTGTGCTTCAAATCGTCATCCAGTAAGCCACGAATAAATTTCTCCAAAATGCTTTTATTCCGAAAATCTCAATGTTATAGCAAAGTAATAGAATCCACCCTCAATACTCTCTTTGAGGGTTTATTTATACAAGAAATAATTGAAAAAATCTCATACTAACTTAGCCAATAATCTAGGGTGACTTAGGAGTAATTTACAAATAAACAGGAGACGAATGGTCTCATGGATAGAATAATAAGTAACTGCTGATGTGATGTTTCCTCATTTTGCTGATGTGCTGGAGGTAAGTGTTGAAATAGGGTTCGGTGTTGTTTCTTGGAGTAATTTCTTTGCTTGTTTGATACTCTTTGTCTTTACAGATACTCTTTAACCTATTCCACTGATACTCTTTCATCTGTGCTCATTTTTATCTTTCACATAATAGTAAAAAGATAAAATTCGCATACTAAAGATAATTTTCATAGAATTTCCAATAGGTCATTCCACCATTGATCTTCTGGTATTATAGTCCTTTTGAGTTTCCTCAATGTCTCATCAGCCTCCGTGGGTTTGTAAAAAGTGGGCTCATTAGGAAACAAATACTTTATTTCATGTTCAAGATGAAATAAATTCTTCAACCTGTCATAGATATTTCTCCCTGTTGGCAACGTTGTTTCTGTCAAACTGATAGAACTAGCAGTTTTATTTTGAGCATGGCTCTCTATTTTCTTGACATAGGTTTCTAGTTCCATTATTTGGTCCTGTGAGAGCATTGGACTGGGTAACCCACTGTCTAACAAAACTTGAAACTTTTCTCTGAAAGCATTAATATCAGCCAAAATATCTGAACACTTCCTTTCTAAATTCTGCATAAAAGTTCTTTTGATGAAAACTCTTTTTATCATCAAAATAGTGCCGGTTCTGTCTTCAATTCCTAGTACTGCAAGCTGTTGTTTTGTTCGGGTGTTCAAAAATTGAATAAGTTGATTGGCCTGCTCAGGTCTACCTCTTAGTTCATCTCTTGTTCTGTTTATTTCTTCCTGAGCTACTTTAATCAAGTCATTTTGTTCAAAAATTTCTTGAATAGAGGGCCAAATACTTTTTATTAACTCAATTATATTACCCCAAAGAATTTCATTTATTTCCTTCAAAGGCTTTTCTAATGAAAGATCTTTTTCTAAAGCCTTAACTAATATGTCCAATCTTTTAATCTCCCTGGTATTATCGGCAACTGTCTTCTTAGATGTATCATACTTCTGCTCCAAATTTTTTAATTGTAACTTTGTGGTTTGAAGTTCTGTGACTCTTAATTGTAAACTTTCCATTTGTTTTATTAACTCATCAGAACTTAAACCAGAAGTGTTTACCTGCTCTGGCTCTGTTTGTAGCTTTGTTGTTGTAGTACCTGTGGTTGTAGTAGCTTCTGTGGTGGATGCCTGCATGATAGATTCCTTTTCCTGTAAAGCTTGTTCCAATTCCTTCTCTGTTTCACTTAGTTGCTCAGTTACTTTTAAGAGCAACTCCATTACCTCTTCTTGTGAATTCCCCTTCAAAACTTCTTGGGTCTGGGGGTGCCTTGAGGCTGGCAATTTTAGCTGCTTTCTCAGTGTAGCTATGTCATCATCTTTCTTCTTAATTAATGCCTCAATGCTTTTAATATATTTGGGGTTGTGACCCAAGATGATAATTATGTCTTCCAGAGACTTTATTCTATTATCTTTGGCCTGAGAAGAGGCCTTCTCAATTTTCAATTGGGCACTTGTGTTGTTTAAAGAATCTTGCAGCGTTAGGGCTGCCATGGCTTTATTAGTAAGAGTGGAATACACCATTTCCCCAGTTTGTTTATGCAGCTCTATCTGGTCCAAAGGATGAATGTCCTTTTCCAGGACCTCAAAATTTGTTCTAATATAATCAGCTGCTGACATGGGTTTTGGCACCTTTGAATTCACGTGGCTCATCATCATTTTTCCTTGTGAATTGTCAAATGCTGACATTAACCTTTCCTGATTATGTGGAGCCATTTTCAAATATTGATCATATACCTTCATTCTTAATGGATAATTCTTTGTCTTTATATTGATGAAAGTTCTTTTTATATCCCCTGTATCTGTTTTTGGTGGCCTAAAGGAGGATACTTCAGTACTCAACTGCTTGTGCAAAGCTTTTCCTTTCTGCTCTGTATGGGTCACACTAACAGAACCAGTTAGTTGACTGTCTTCTCTTCCATCATCAAACACTTCATCTATGATTTCCACATCTGGAAGTGGATCTGGTTTATGTTTTTTGGCTTGATGTATTCCTGAGGACTCTTTAGGAGGAGTAGTGTCTGGAACCTGCCTTTTCTTTCCTATTTCCATGTTGGATGGAGTTTGTAATTCTGAAACTTCAGGATGTTTTACCTGAGTGGGAGAAAATTTTGTTTGATAAGGTGCTCTGGAAGTTTGAGGTTTCTCTGCCATGACTAAAGTTTCAATGACCTGAATTTCAGGTTCCTTCCCTTTGCCTTTTGATTCTGCTGCCACTGGTGAACTGCCTTCCTGTAATGTCTATTGTAGATTTGCTGCTGAAGAAGTGCCAATGTCAGGTACCTGCACTTGACCACAAGATTCTAGGTCATACTTCTTCTCAAGATCTTTCATTATTCTGTTCATTTTTTCTTCTTCACTTTCTTTCTCAATTAGTGTTTCTGCCACCCATTCATCTTGATTGGCATATTTTTCTATTTGAGGAATCTTGTGGTGTATGTAAGTGGATGACTTGTTCTTTATTATCTTTTCACAGATAAAACCAAATGGGTCATAAGGAACCCAACGAAAACTTCTTTGGAACTTGCAATGGTTTTGCAGTATGTTTTCTGCTTCTTGCTCGGCCTCCCTAGAGTTGCAGATGAAAGGACCTAATTGACTTTTGATCCTTAATTGGGCTTTCTTCTTCACACTACAAAAATGGATCACATCTGAATTAGTCATTTGCCTGAAATATTCCAAGGCAAAAATTCTCATGGGCACATATCTTGGCAACTTGAATGGATGTAATTCACATCCATAGATTCTGATGACTGAATGGTTTTGATATAAATACCAATCTCCAACTTTATAAGTCCTTTAAAGTTGCAAGGTCTTCTTGATTTCATTACTGAGCCTTGGAGGAGGGATTCCTGTCAACAAGGTAGTTGCAGGATATACAAAAAGATAGATGAACTCAGTATAGGAGTATGGAGATTTATAGGAAGAATGAATTATGGGAGACCAAAATATAACTGACCTAGGGTTTCCCTTGGCATCAAGATTTTTAACAGGGAAAGGGAACTTTTCTGATTGATAGAAGATAATGAGATGATAAATAACTGAGGAATATTTGAAAACTTTCTCATCATCTAGCCTCATGAACTGATCATGGATCTTATTGGCTATGAAGGAGGCAAAGTCATATTTAACTTCAGGAGGTTGCCCAGGAGTAAAAATAGACAGCAAAACCAGGGTTATCTCATCAACATATTCACTAGTATTGAAACCCAAGACAAAAGATATCATATTTAGGATGAGCCTTCCCAACTTAGTGAAATAATAAAAACCATAGGGAGGAGGTCCCTTAGGTTGATGTTCAGGCAACATGAAATTCTGGCAAATGGAATCCAATTTTTCTGAGGTCAATTTATTAGACTTTTCAATCAATTCTTCCATAGACAAAGGTGCTAGTTCTTGGTCTGGTTCAAAATGTAGCATTGCATTGATAGCCTGGGGATTAATGGAGAAAAGAACACTCTGTTCAGGGGATATTACAGCTCTCTGAGTGGGATCATAGTTAGAATGGAAATAGTGGATGATTTCTGGGAAAGAAATGACTGCAGGGATGAGATATCTCGGGAGATTGGATTCCCACAACCCAATGAGATCTTGCCCCTTCGAGTACTCGTCTCTACAGTGACAATAACTCAGAAGGGGACTTTCATCAAAATGCAAGTCTTTAATCTGGAAATCTTTATCTACTAAAGGCAAATATTCTAACTCTCGGTGGGGGGCATTCAATGGAGTCACATTCAGGGCTGCCGGGGCTTCCATTTTGGTTCTTGTGGATTCAAAACGGAAGTTTCTGGGTTTTCTTCACAGGCCGGGTGCAATTTCAATTTAAATGAAGGAAATTAACACAATTACAGTTTCAGGGGAACTATTCACAATTTTAAAATCTCAGGGAATGATCTCAGTGATAAGATTTAATCCCTAATCCAGTGGAAAACAAGGAAAACAGACTTTCTTTTGAAGTTCGAAGAGCTATAGGATAAATACCTGTTCTTGAAGAAAAGCTGGCTTTTAACAGGTATCAGGCGGTAGTAGGAGGATGCTTGAACACAGGTCTGGCAGACTTCTGGAGCGAAATCGAATTGAACAGTGGATTTCAGTGGAAATTTGAAATTCGTAGCGGAAAGCGCAGTCGCGTTCAAATGATGAAAATGACATAAAAATACGCGAATTTGTTTTATTTCCAAAGTCAAAAAAGGGGTTTTTAGTTTTTCTAGGAGTGATGTCACTTTAGTACGGGCTGACGTGGGGCAGGGGGGCCGGGCTGTAAGCGGTTAGTCCCCGCACCGCTTATGGACAAAGGTGGTATTGAGCGCGGGGGGAGCGATTCCATTGGAGTATTGACACGTGGATGGAAGACTAATCAAATACCACCAACCCCCCGCGCATTAATGCTCTGACATTGGATGGCTAGCGGAATGAGTATTAGCCTTAGATTTGTGGAGGGGTGATCCAACGGTTGAAAGGACAGAGAGATAGTGGGGTGGTTATCACGCGGGCCTGGCATAATTAGCGTTTAATTAATCATCCCGGGTGGCACATGATTGGCGGGGGAAAGGTTATTAATCAGTTCTGATAACTAATTAATCCCGTAATTATAATGGAAAAAGGGGTCGCGGCGGGGTTTCATTAGGTGAGATGCCAAGTGGATGAGCCACAGTGGCATGAGGATCTTTTCAAAGTTTTGGTTTAAGAAGTAAAACTTCGGGCTTTATCCTTTATTTGTGTTAAACATATAGAATTATATGTTTAAATGTTGTTTTAGTATTTATTATTATATGGTAATAAATAAACATTATTTAACTACCATAAGGGGCGGGACTATAATATAAAGATATATTTAACCAAAGGGCGTATAGTGGGTTTTTATTTGAATGCACGGGGAAATAAATATTTTGGTTAAACTTTATAATATAGGGGTTTTTGGATATTTATATAAAAGGAGTTATATACTTAGGACAAGGCACTTTCACTAGGGATTTAGTAAATAAAGTTAAATGTAAATATGACAAAGGGACAAGGGAACTCAAAAAACTTTGCACATCTAAGAAAGTGAAAATTTCTAAAGTAAATTGCAAGATCTTATCTTCCACACTTAAACTTAGAATAGTAAGTTATTTTGAGGGATTTTTATGGAATTTTGCATATTTTTCCTAAGCAAAATGAGATTTTACTTAGGAAAAGGTTAAAGATGAATGATTATAATGATGAATTATCTCAAGTACTTAGGTCTTTTTGATCATTAGGCCGAGGGTCCGGTCCCTCCAAAAGTCAAGGAAATGCCTTGAGCCCCTTTGATCTCCAAATACCTTAGTACTTGGGGGAAATTAGTAAAACTTTAAGGGGAAAGTGATGACGGAAGTTAATGATTTTGACTTTGCTTGCTGTGATTTTCCAGTGTATTTCCTGCTTCAGTATTTGTGATGAAGGTAAAGGATCAAACAAATTTAGCAGCATTATTCATCAGATAAAACTTTGCAACACCATCTACCTATCCTATCTACTACTACCATTTTCTCTTCTTTATTAGGGTGCATTTAGACTTGCAAACCCTTTTCAATATTTTCTTTTTACATGATAAATCTATCTATTTCTCCCCTTATTACATCCAAGGGCTCAGATTAAACTATTGAGCACCTTTTATTAACTCTAGCTATCTACTTATCTGCCAAGATTAAACTGTTTGGTCAGATATTTATTCTCTAATCTATAACATGAAATTGAAAAATGAATAAGTCAAGTTTAAACAGTTTGACTCTTCATAAATTGTGGCAAAAGTTTGACAAGATGCACACAATTACTTTATTACAGAAATGAAATTGTAGTGGCATTTGGATTCGAACACTTTCCTTGGTCTATTTTCTTCTTGGGGTTCATTTCTTTCACTTTTTTGACCATTTTATTTTTCTTACCCTTTGATTTTTCTTTTAGGGTATACCCTCTTTACATTTTTTTTTTTTAATTTTTGATTTTTTGGTTTTTTTCAAGAATATGGAACACCTTTGCTCAAGAAAAAGGTTTGAACATATTCCATAGTTCAATCAAGAAAATCATGAAAAATGACACCTATTGGTATAGGAGACTAACACAGTTTTCAAAACTGCCATGGAGATAGCAGAGCGATTTCATCACCACCATAACCGACTCCCATTTCACAATTCTCCCCACTGCAGATTCAGTACCCTTGACCCTATTCAAGGAATACATCCATCCTATCCTTGCTCTTATCACGGGTCTCCTAGGTGTGGAAGGTTTTGGGCAAGCCTCAAAACATTGCATAGCGTTTTTGTGGTTAATGTCTCAGCCCAAGGTCATTTTAGATATTCCTGGTTTTTTGGCCTCCACCATTCAAACTCAGTTCCAGGAGCTGTTAGACATGGGCCATTTTCATTTTTTTTCTATGGTATTTTATCTTTTCCTCTTCTTGCATACTGATAAATTTGAGGGTTTGGGTTTAGATAAGGTCTACAGAATAAACTCTCAGCCAAGACCAGTTTTTGACTAGAGACCTACAACTCATCAGCTGGAAAATGGGGTAGGCTACTCAAGTTTCCTAAATGATTTCATGCCTATAGCTTACAATATCATCCATGATTCTCCTCCACCTAAGTTTTTTAATGAAATGAGGAAATGGTTACAGTACAGTGAAGCTCAAAGCACTAGGGACTAGTACCTTTTTGATAATTACACCGAAATCAGGGTTTATGGAGCTGAAATCTCTCCCTATCAATTGCCAATTTTTCCTGCCCTGCATATTTACACTTTGGAATACCTCAGGCAGACCTTAAAAGTTGACCAACTTCATTTCCTCCCTGTGAAAAAGGGTTTTATCCTCAAACTTCCCACAACAATTATCCCTTTCATTGTTAATTCAAGGCACGCCCTTCCCGTGGTGGAAGATATGATTAAAGTCATGGATTTGAAGCAAGGGAAAGCTTGGCCCTACGATCCGAAGGGAATCATTTTTAACAGGAGGAAGAAGAATAAATCAACCCCTTATATTCATGAAACAAGGCCTTTCATTGAGTGGCGAGCTAATCTTGAAAACTAGCCTTTGCTTTCGCAAATGGAGACTCGTCCATCTGCGATAGGAGAAAAAGCAGATACCACTTCAACCAGGGAAGTAGGTAAGAAACAGGTAGAGGAGACAAGCACATCAGGAGAGGGTTCTCCCCCTTTCAAGAAGAAAAGGACAGGGACCAGTGAAGCAAAGGTTATGGGAGACGAACTGTTGCTCCAGGATGAAATATCTTATGGCGAATCAAACAGGAGTAAAGCAGGAATCAAGGTGCTATGGGATAGTATGGCCTCTTTTGACTTCTCAGAAGTTTCACAAGCCATCGTAACCAGCTGTTCTCGTGGAGCAAGCGAGGGTAGGACAAGGAACATAAAAATCAGAGATAAACATTGGTCCGAGCTTGAAGGGTAGGTTGACAAATACCAAACCAGGTTCTCATCTGCGATAGATATGGATAAGGAGCAGCTAGTAATGGCTATCACTGAAGCCATTTTGAACCCAGAGGCTGGTACCACTAGCTACAGGGAATTGGAGATAGCCATAGATATGTCACAGGTTCCAACAATTGACAAATGCAATCTATTCTAGTGCTTTTGCGACATGCTCAAAGATGAAGTGGTACGGCTCTCCGTTACTCTGAGAAATATTTGCAAACCTCAGAAGAGAGAAGACTAATTCCCGCGCACTCACAAATGACTTACAAAGTCTCCAAGAGGTGATAAAGTGGAAATAAAAAGGTATAGCAGACCCCCAGAGTCATCTTATTGAGGAGTTGCAAAAGCAAGTCGCACCCTTGAAACACAAAGTGAATATATTGGGCTCTCATCATGTACAGACAGCTAATTTCGTCCAAGCAGAAAAAGATAAGGCAAGCTTGGCCGATTATCTTGTAAAAGAGAGGGAGGAAAAATAAAATATTTCGAAATATATGGTCATTCTACAACGAAAGATGAACGAATTGCAAATAACCTGGGACACTCATGTATGCGCTCCACCTGCCCCAGAAAGGACTAGCTCGCTTTCTGAGTAGTTAACTTCTACACTGGCCACAATTGAGACAACAGAAAAATAGTTCACAACAGCATGTCAAAGGATTAGCGAGCTCGAAGCACTCTTTGCCGAGAACTCCAAGAAGCTTAACGCTATGCAGAAGGAAATCGAGGAGGGGAAACAGAAAAATGCGCAGCACGAAAAAACCATTCGTGAGCTCACAAGTCGTATGAAAGGAAACATTACCCTCATGGATGCCAGGCGATTGATCTGGGCTAAGATCATCACAAAGGTGAAAAATCTATGGGCATTTCTAAATGTTTTCGAGGAAAAGAAGTCAGCTGTGCGCCTTATCAGAAGGAAGCTTCATGAAGGAAATACTGATGCATCCAACAAAGTTCAAAGCGCAAGAAGGTATATCTCTTTCTTGAAAGAATTAAAACCAAAGGACGTGGTAAAGCAGGGTATCAAGAGAAGGTTCATGGAAGCCACGGAGTGTCAAAAGGTAATAGAAAAAGAGTCTGCTCGTAGTATGGCCTTGAATGTCTTAGAAAAAATGGTGGCCAATTTAGAACGGTTTGAGGTGGATTGGGCTGAAATAATAGTTGCGGGACTCCCGTCATGCTGGGAGCCCACCAATGCAGTCCTATAGCCGTTACCAGTGTACGAGGCCCGTCTAAAAGAGGAAATGAATCAAACCAACATACCCTCTGAGAAATCTACTCGCCTCAAACCTGAGACCATAGTTGTTGTCCTCGGCAAATATTTTGCACACCTGTACCAGGTGAAACATAAAATTCCTGTCGATGCAAACTATTTTAAACTTACGAAAGCTTACATCAGAGCAGAAGGCTTCACAGCGATGCCCGAACCTGCAGTAGACACTTGGCTGAGGTGCACAAATTATTCCAGCCTGTTAGCCAGTTCTTCCGTAAACGTCCTGCCACCTACTTCAACCACTGCTTCGACCCCTTCTCACCAGTGAATATTGTTAACTCATGATTTGGCCCTCGAGGCCTTTAGCTTTGTTTTTACTTTCTACTTTCAAGTTCTGAATGAAATTCTTATTTCACTCTTGCATTTACTTTCTATTAGAACAGTTTTAATATTTTATTTTGAAACGGCCATGAGCCCGATTGTAAATGATGAGAAGAATTCTACCTCATCATGAATTTTGTTATTTTTATTAGGATTAGTAACTGCTCACTAGCACGCGGGGAAGATATTTTCCCAAAATATCTTCTCGTGTACGTTCTTAGAGAATTCTATAAAAGCTGGAAACTGAGACAGAAAAAAGGTTCCAGATTTTCAAGAGAATTGACTAAAGAGAAATCTGTATGTATTTTTGTTGATATTTTGATATTAATGTTGAAGAGCACATTGAGTTTTGGTGATAAGGATTTTCGTTTCTACTGGGGATTCTGATCTGAATGCTTCATAGTCTCTAACCCTCTCTTATGTTTTTTAGTGTAAATTCTCATCTCGTTCATTTCCATATTTCTCATATCTGTGTTTTGGAATGCGAGTGCTCACATGTTCAGGTGTGAATTTATCATTGATTGATACTCATATTTCTTCATGTCTAGCACTTTAAATATGGCTCAGGCAAGATATGTTGTTTCATCTTTCACTTCTATCGTAGTTCTGCTGATATTTGCAGCAATGGAACTTTATCTTTAAAAGCTATTATGATGTATGGATTCTTATCACTATATAAGTCCAGTACATGTATGTTTATACTCATTTCTAGATATCGTTTCTGTTACTGATAGTATCCTCCTCTTTTCTTACACAATTACCACCATATGATTATTTACCTCTGTGAACCACTTTAGAATCCAGCCCCCTTTTGCAGCAAGCTATCTTAAAATCTTTGGATACATTTTATATCAAAGTTCACAGTCTGTTGTTATAGAATTATCTTTTCCATTTCTAAGTATTGAAAGTCTTGGTCCCACTTACACCAAACTTGTCTACTTATATTTGATAGCATGAGAGCCCCTTTTCTTGACAACCTTTACAAGTTGAACTATATGCTCCTTGATAATTAAGATGTCCTAGGCACTGGTCTTTTGCAACTCAAGGCTATCTCTAGGAGTGACAACATCTTTCTGGTGCCGTTGCCAGGGATACGAAGTTGAGAAAATATAAATCCCTGGGCCTTGACGAAATATTTATTCACTTTTAAGAATAGGTGAGCAAGAAGAGTTGAGAGTTGTAGATCCCTCACCTTGGCGACTTCACTGTTAATTATAAGAAAAATCTATTTGTATTCCTAGCTTCATGAAAGCCACATCTGAGGTCAGATACATCTCAGTAGAAGACACCTTCGGTGTCTGGCCCAGAAAATATTTTACACAAGAGAGGTTGGAGAGAAAGGCAGTCAGTCCATATAGATATCCCTAGATTTTCTTTGGAACACTCACCATCCTCCTCCTCCCAAATAGCCCAAAATCAAGGTCCTGACTCCTTTGTAAAAAACCCTGATTACTTTTCAAATAATCTTTCCCTGGCAAATGTTCAAGTGAAAGACGAAGTTGAATCTGTAGATACCACCAAATTATTTCTTCATCCCACTCCCAAAGCTGAAGAAGTCAAAGAAGTCACCAAAGTGTCTACTATTAACAATCCATCTTTTCCATCAGCACCTCAAGCCTCTATCCAATACATACCAATTGTCATGCACACTTCGCTTCCACCACCTCCTCTCACATCAGATTCTCCCACCACCTCCAAGACCCCCGATGGCTATTTAGGGTTTCTTGTTGAAAAAATATGCTCCCCTGGCATTGCCCCAAGTCTTAAATTATATGCATCAAGATTATCTAAAAATCTTGCCTCGTTTCAATGGGAAAAATTAGATCGAAGCTCAGAAACATCTTGAAGTTTTATGTGCTTTTGCAGAGAACTTTAATGTTGAAAATCCAGATGCAGTCTTGAGACTTTTTGTCCAATCCCTTAATGGAGAATCCAGAAAATGGTTTAAAACATTGGGAGACTGCTTCATCACTACTTGGGAGGAGATGGAAAACTCCTTTATCAGAAAATGGGGGGAAAAGAAAGATCATGGTTATTGCCTCACGGTGTTCAATGCGCTTAGGAAGAGACATAATGAGGGAGTATAAGAGTTCATTAAGAGGTTCAACAAATTATACTCAAGCCTTACAACTGAGATGAAACCTCACTATACCGCTAGCAAAGTGGTGTTTGTAGCAGCTTTTGATCCATAATTTGGGTTCTCTCTAAGAGAAAGGAATTCGGCCACACTAGATGATGCCCAGACTGATGCACTAGAACTGGAGGCTAATTTTTCTTCCACAGGAAAATAAAAGGGGAGATCAGATCAAGATGATAGAAGAAGGGGAAAGGAATAGGTATCTACATATGGCCAAGACTGAGAGTTAGCTGAGAACAAGATTGAAGAGATGAACAAAATGATTAAAAATCTTTCAAGCAAGCTAGTGAAGCTTGAACTTAAAGCCAAGAATTCATCCTCTAAATTCCAGAATGCTCTAAACAGGGGTTACAATCTGCAGTATATAAATCCACCCCTGCAAATACTGCAAACAGAATGGAAAGAGCAGCAAGATTAGGTACCACACCCATTGTACTTGGAAGGTCAAGTAGATGGCCCCACTGAAGACACTGCATATGAGCAAGAAGACCCATATATTTCTTATTCGAATGGTGACGAAATCGAGAGTCCTTTGCAAGAAGGTGATGGAATGGGGATTCTATTACAAGAAGAAGAAGAAAGGGTCAGAGTCACTAAAGACCCAGATATTGACAACAAATAGTTCGTTGATTTCATGTAGGCGTAGTTCCATAGGAAATATGACCTTAGGTCTTCCAGGAAAAGGACCCATACACAAGATCAAGAGGAAGAAGTACCTTAAAAATAAGCAACTGTATAGAAGGAGAAAATGGTGCAAAAAGCCATAGATAAAGGTAAGAGGCCTCTAAACGAGATTTTACATTCAAATGACCAAATTCATTCCTCTTCAAAGTTGGCCACTACCCCAAACCCCAAGTCTGTATTGAAAGAAGTGAAACATGTAGTTGAAAATAAAGAGTCAAAAGAAAATATAACAGAAAATTCCTCTCCTGTCTTTAGTCTACAAAAAGATCTTGAAAAAATCAAAATCCTACTCCCTCTAATTGAACTATTGAAGAAGCCAGCCTATCAGTCCCAGGTCTCCTCTTTAATGCTTCCTCCAGAAATAGCTCCCATCCCAGATAGTCTGAACCTTCAGGAAGAAAGGCCCATGGTCATGTTTGGCCCCCATGTTGAATAATTATATGCCTCGACCCCCCCTTTCTATGTGTCATTGGTAATCCATGATTTACTATTGCATAACTGTATGTTGGATTTTGGAGTCTCCCACAACCTCTTGCCCTTGTCAGTTATGGAGCAGTTGGGTCTGCAAATAACCCCTCCATACAAAGACCTTTATTCTTTTGATTCCAAAAGGTTCAAGTGTTTGGGGATGATCAAATACTTGGTAGTCAATTTGGCCCAAATTCTAGCCAAGAGTGTGATGATGGATATAGTGGTGGCTGATATCCCAGCTCGTTTTGGAATGTTGTTGTCAGGATCATGGGGAACCAAAATTGGAGGGTCAATAAAATTGGATTTGACTTATGATACTATCCCTATCTTTGGAGGGAAAGACAGGAGGTTGTATAGGGAGACAAGGTTTGTAAAGACGGTTACCAAGGCTGATAACTCTGTTAATTCACCAGTGTACAGTAAATAAGGGGAATTATCATGTCTAATGTTGGAGGAAGACCAAGAATATGTGCAAGAGCCATCATTCTGTCAGATTGAAACAAAACAATCCTTAGAAAATCAAGAAGCCGAAGTTTGGACATTATACTTTGATGGAGCCAATTCTAGAGAAGGGAATGGAGCTAGGGTGCTCCCGATTTCCCCTGCTGGCCAATGGGTTCCATTATCTTTTAAACTGGAATATGAAGCTACCAATAATGTAGCTTAATACAAAGCAATATTCTTAGGGTTGCAAACAGCCAGAAGCATGAACATTCAGAGCCTAAAATTTCTGGGAGATTCAGAACTAGTAGTGAGGCAAGTGAAAAATCAATGCCAAACCAAACACCCGAGGCTAATGGAATATAGGAACGAGGTATGGGACCTATTGGAAAACTTTTTCCTGGCGTTTAACATTCATTTTATGCCCAGAGAACATAATAGAATGGAAAATTCTCTTGCTGTGGTTGCTAGTAGTTTTCGGCCTCCGCAGAATCCTCTCCTAAGATACGAAATTGAAGTTCATTATCGACCTTCAATTCCTGACAATATCAAACACTGGAAAGTGTTTGAGGATGAAGATCAAGTAAAGAGATTCATGGAAATAGTTGGGGAATTTTCAAACATGGAGATAGATGCTGGTGAAGAAGAAGAAACTAAAGACATTTCAGAAAACAAATGGGAGGAAAAGGTGGCTAGTCATGAAGTGTTGCAACTGAAGGGAAATGTTATACCTAGAGGGTTGGTGCCTCTAGAAATTTTTTTCGACAAAAACGATGTCCCACTACAGTCAAACAAAGTGGTAGAATAAAATCTGATAGAAGGCCTAAATCTTGGTACCGATGTTGATCCAAAAATTTTGAAGCTGTCCAAGAAAGTTCCAGAAGAATATAAAGAGCACTACCAAAAATTATTCCAGTCATACAAGGATGTGTTTGCATGGTCTTATCAAGACCTGTAGACCTTCGACATCAGCATCATGCCACATAAGATTCCTCTAAAAGGAGATACGAAGCCGCATAAACCAAAGCTCAAACAGATTAACCCTCAGCTACTTCCTTCCATAGAGAAGGAGATCAAGAAGTTATTATAGGCCAAAATCATTGTGCCATTGAGATACTCTGAGTGGGTGGCCAATCTGGTCCCAGTCTAGAAAAATAATGGAGAAATAAGGTTGTGTGCTAATTTCCAAAATCTAAATCGAGCATCCTTAAAGGATAACTACCCACTGCCCAAGATGGACCATATTTTGCAGAAAGTAGTATGAGCTTCATGGATGTCAATGATGGATGGTTTGTCTGGATACAATCAAGTGGCTATGCTCCTAGAAGATAAAAATAAAACTGCCTTCATCACACCCTTGGGCACCTTCATGTATGCACGGATGCCTTTCGGTTTGATCAATGTAGGGGCCACCTTCCAAAGGGCCACAAATATTGCCTTTGTTGGGGAGCAGGATAAGTTTGTAGTGGTATACCTCTATGATATCACTGTCTTCTCGAAGGATGACACAGAGCATAACGAACATTTGCATAGGACTTTTGATAAATTCTAAAGGTATGGACTCTCTTTAAACCCTCAGAAATCATTGTTTTCATTAGAGGAGTGTAAACTGTTGGGACACATTGTGATGAAATATGGGGTAAAAATTGACCCTATGGGAGTAGAGGTTATAAACAGAATTTCTTTCCCGAGAAATAAAAAAGAGGTGCAAGTGTTCCTCAAGCGAATTAATTTTTTGAGGAGTTTCATTCCAAATTACGCAGAGATAGTTCAGCCTATAACTGACATGCTCAAAAAGAATAATGAAGTGAAGTGGTTTCCTGAGTCACGAGATGCCTTTAGCAGGATAAAAAATGCTTTTGGTAATGTTCCAAATTTTATGGAACATTAATTTTTGTTAAAGAGATTAATAAAATGGGTGGGGGAAACATTCTTTGCATCATTAGAGAATAAAAATCCTCTAAGTATGAAAGAGGATCTTATTTGGAGTTGGATTTCACACCTCCATGTGTGAAAGGAGGTTTTCGCATACATGCTTGGCCAAGGTTGACCAAGTCAAACTGTGTTGCCATGAGTTGGAAAGCACAAGTGGACAACGTAGCGAGGAAATTTCTAGATGAGAGGAAACCCTAATTCAAAGTAGGGTCCATGGAGAGAGGCTCACTTTTTTAAAAGAGGAGCAAGGCAGCCATTGAGTTCATCTTTGATCATTTTACATTTGAGTCTTAGAGACTTGTTGCTGCCTCTTGTTGTTCAGCGGAGCTACAGTGCCTTCGGGCACAAGGGAGTCTTGTTGAGGATTTCCTCTCCTTCTTGAGTAGCTCATGAAGGATTGCACTCCATTCCCCATATTTAGACATTCAGGCCATAGCTTCAGCCATCTACATCAGTGTAGTTTTTGCAGCAGATATTGTGCAGTGTTGCTGGGTGTTGCCAGGGAGGTTTCCACACACCATCTGGAGCTATTTTTTCAGTGGAGAGATGTTCTATTCATTGGGATATCAGAAAATGTGGTTCTTGAGCATATCCCACCATATTTGGCATCAGGCCAACCACTTTCCATCAGAGGCAATGCATTTCCTCTCTTAGACAACGTTCTCCTTGGTGAATATTTGTTGTGAGGGATTAGAAGATATTGGAGGGGAAGTCTTGGGTGAAAGGATCAGCCTTTCACTTCAGATTTTGATTGGAGAAGGGATCTTCATCTACAACATCTATTTCAGCCTTCTCCATCCATTTCCATCTCTTGAGTTGCTGCTTCCTAGAAACTCCGACATTTCTACAAAATGCCATATTTGTATAGATTTCAACCAATCCTTTTAGAGGATTGATTTATTGTATTTTTCAGGGGTTGAGATCATGCTCCCCCTTCTTTATTTGAGCTTACACTATCATATCTATGTATTTTCATTATTTATGCAGCAGTCCCATATATGAACTACGCAGTCATGGCCTAGGGCTTTCTTGATGCAGCTGTGTATTTCACATTATCGTGTACAGGTTTCTTGAGGCTTCTTGTGCCTTTCTTGAGTGATCATTTCCTCAAGGAGATGTATATTTAATTGTTGTTATGTTCCAATATGATGGCCATTGAGCTCTTTGGAATTTCATGTGTATATGATTCACTCCTATTTACCATTTGATGTATTTGTTATTGCTGTAGATGCAATGTTTGGGTTATCTTAAGAGATTACCAATCTTGTTGTATTTCCCTATTGGGGATATTTTCCTTTGACAATCACTCTATATACAGAGTTTGATAGTGGGACAAGAAGCCTCTATATCTCATCCTTCTTTATGAAGGTGACAAATCCAGTAAATGCGCCTTCATCCCATCTCTAGAATAGATTTTCTTTGTCGATTGACAATGTTTCTGAAAAAGGAACACTACAGGGGTATCAAAGCATTGAAATGGCACAACCTGTGAGTTTGATTTTAGAGGAGAATGATGAAGAATATGAGACTGGTCTCATATAATTTTGGATTAAAGAAGAGCCTCCTTGAGGAGGAGGAGAATAAAAGGGGAGAAGAGGAAGGTCCATGCACTTCCTATTCTCTTGAAGACCAACATGGCAGATGATTGGATTTCCAAATCTTAAGCAAGTATTTGGGTGACTATAAACCCCATTCTGTAGCATTCAGGGGAGCTACAACATTCCCACATTCTATTCAGCAGATGGAGGAGAGAAGGCCCTGTGGAAAAGAATAAATCAGAGGGAATGGGTTTCTATTGTCTACATTTGATTGGGTTACTTCAGCTAGATCTTGGGAGAAGAAGCTGGAGGCATTTTATTTGTTGCATCCAGTGGCAGAAAAAGAAGTAGTGGAGATGGCAGCACTGCACATATAGGAGGAAACATATATTTGGTGGTTCAAAACCTTGGTCCATTCAAGGGTGAGTTCTTTTGGAGACTTTTCTCAAAGGTTGATCCAAACCTTTGATGGAGGGAGGACAAAGGAAGAGGAAGCCATTCCACCATGGGAGGAGAATTGCACCAACACTGTTATAGATTTGGAGGAGAAACCTTCTACATCTATGGATGAGGAAGCCATTGGAGGAAAATCCATTGCATCCACATAAGAAGGTCCCAATATCCACCAAGGTATGAGTAAAGTTCCACTTTCTATTTCAATAAATAATCTTATGGATGGTGGAATTTCATATGAGGAGGTCCCAGGATCAAATCACATGACCACTTTAGGGCCTCATGTTTGCACTGCGCTGTGCAAAGCGTTCAAGGAGGAGAAGAACCCTCATCCTCATACATATTTAATGATTTTCATTCAGCCTTCAAGGTGGGAGTGTAAAATTTTGGTGGATGAAGTAAACCATGACACCTCCATGGAGAATCATGAAGCAAACTATAAAGCCAGAGGAAGAGACAGCTGCTACATCATTGGAGGAATCAGAAGCACTGTTGAACATGGGTGGAGAGGAGACATCACCTCCATCACCTTTGGATCCTCATAGATCCAACATAGTCATGGGAGAGAGGCCTTTCCTAAGAGGTCTCCAGGAAGCTGCATTTCAAACTCTCATGAAATGCAAGGAGAAAGAATTGGTTTGGGAGGATGGTAGCCCTCATGGGAGGAGTACCAAAATGATGGATAAGAGATGGCAGGATGTTTACATCATTGGTCAGCAAGGATAAGGGATACATATTTCTGATGTGACACATATATCAGTCATTATACCTTCATCACATGAGTCATATGATGTGAGCATGAGGAGGCATCAAGCACTTGAGTTGCTTGGAATTGATGGGAGAGAGAACAAGCAGATTTTCTATCATATGATTGATGGTGTTTCAGAAGTAGAGGAGGGAAATATCATAGTGCAAGGGGATCACTCCTTAGCTGGGATTTATTGGGAGGCATTTCCCTCTTGGGGGAGGCTTCATATTTTCAGCAGCATCACCAGAGTTGTTCTTGACAAGGAGCATGTCTAGGAACAAAAATTGGCATGGGAAAAAGCCCTTTTGCATGAGTTCACAGAATTGTCATTCGGGAGGAGGATCACATGCATAATCTCACTTAAAACCTATGGTAAGAGTATTTTGTGTACCTTTTCTAATTTACATACTCTTATAATTATAATACAGTGCAGAGTTTTCAAAGGGGTAGATTTTTCATGTTGCTCCATGAGCAAAATTGGGCCAAACTATGTGATGGAGACAACCATATTTTATATGGCCTTGGGCAAGTGTTACCTTCCATGTATGTTTATAATTAATATTCAGCCACTCACCATGCATTATCAGATGTAAGAACATACATTGTCATTCATGAGTTGAAAACAACTTTCCATATCATTTCTCAAAGCAGCAGTTTGGGAAATTGTGCTATGACTACTTGGGAGACTGTTGGTACATCCTTGCATAACATGAAACCTTCAGTACTTGCCTCATTTTATTTCTGAGTATGGTCTCCTTGGATGATATTTCTGTCATATTAATGGAGGACATGATCATAGGAGAGACACATGGATGAATGTGTCCTTGATGAGGAAGGACTCCCATATTTTCTGCATTGAATGTTCTAAAGGGAACATGAGAGGAGGCATGGCTACAACGACATATTTGCTTAATTGTGGGGTAATCCATGGGCTTGGTAATGTTATCCATCCATTTTATGTATATGGGTAGGTTTTTTACCTTATGTTGCTGATTCACTCATCTATTTACTATTTAGTAGTAGATGTGATATTTGTTGTTGTGCAATGCTTGCCATGTTATTTTCTGCAGCTGCAGTGGATGATGTTGCATTATAACCCTATGAGGCATTGTTTGCACTTGCTGCACATGGTATAACCTATAGAAAACATGTAATGGTGGAATTATATGGTGATATTTCCCTATTCATCATAGATGACATGTCTTGGGCCAGCTGATTTTTCATTGATGGAGGAGAAATTCTTGGGGAATTACTCTTCATTTTGCCATTTGAGGGCAATACATTTGCAGCCCAGGATCAGCATACACTCCACACTTGTCACAATTGTGGGATAGGACAGCATGTGGCAAGTTATAGTTCCTTCCATGATCATATTTTAGCCCACCTTCATTTCCGGAGCTCAAGGTGGAGAGAGATTTTCCATCAGTTGTCTTGTTGGGAGGCAACTTATTTTTATGATTGATGGCTTGGAGATGAGAGATTCATATGGGGGATGAAAATTCCCATTGTATATCAGATCTCATGCCTCAAGGAGGCCCTTGGAAAGCTCTTAGTTCCTTCATGGATATTTGTTCCTACATAATAGCTATTTGGGAATGTTCACCCCAAGGCTAGATTGCATTTGTTGGAGGGACAATTTGGAGACTTGATTGCTGATATGGCATCCTTTTCCTTGAGGAGATCATCACATAAGGATGCTATAGGAGGAAGTACAGAAAGAAACTCAGTTCATCCTTGCAATTTCTTGAGGGCAAGCAATATTTTGAGAGGGGAGGATTGTAATGTTCCAAATTTTATGGAACATTAATTTTTGTTAAAGAGATTAATAAAATGGGTAGGGGACCCATTCTTTGCATCATTAGAGAATAAAAATCCTCTAAGTATAAAATAGGATCTTATTTGGAGCTGGATTTGACACCTCCATGTGTGAAAGGAGGTTTTTGCATACATGCTTGGCCAAGGTTGACCAAGTCAAACTACATTGGCATGAGTTGGAAAGCACAAGTGGACAACGTAAGGAGGAAGTTTATAGATGAGAGGAAACCCTAATTCGAAGTAAGGTCCATGGAGAGAGGCTAAAGTTTTTTAAAAAGGAGCAAGGAAACCATTGATTTCATCTTTGATCATTTTACATTTGAGTCTTAGAGACTTGTTGTTGCCTCTGGTTGTTCAGCAGAGCTGCAGTTCCCTCGGGCACGAGGGAGTCCTGTTGAGGATTTCCTCTCCTTCTTGAGTAGCTTATGAAGGATTGAACTCCATTCCCCATATTCAGGCATTCAGGCCATAGCTTCAGCCATCTACATTAGCGCAGTTTCTGCAACAGATATTGTGCAGTGTTGCTGGGTGTTGCCGGGGAGGTTTCCACACACCATCCGGAGTTAGTATTTCAATGGAGAGATGTTATATTCATTGGGAGATTAGAAAAGGTGGTTCTTGAGAATATCCCACCATATTTGGCATCAGGACAACCACTTTCCATCAGAGGTAGCGCAGTCCCTCTCTTAGATAGCGTTCTCCTTGGTGAATATTTTTTGTGAGGGATTAGCAAATATTGGAGGGGAAGTCCTGGGTGAAAGGATCATCCTTTCACTTCAGATTTTCATTGGAGAAGGGATCTTCATATATATCAGATATTTCAGCCTTCCCCATCCATTTCCAGCTCTTGAGTTGGTGCTTCCCAACAACTCCGAAATTTCTGCAAAATGCCATTTTTGTATAGATTTCAACCAATCCTTTTAGAGGATTGATTTATTGTATTTTCAGGGGTTGAGATCATGCTCCCCATTATTTATTTGAGCTTACATTCTCATATCTATGTATTTTCATTATTTATGCAGCAGTCCCTTATATGAACTACACAGTCATGGCCTAGGGCTTTCTTGATGTAGCTGTGTATTTCACATTCTCATGTACAAGTTTCTTGAGGCTTGTTGTGCCTTTCTTGAGTGATCATTTCCTCAAGGAGATGTATATCTAATTGCTGCTATGTTCCAATATTATGGCCATTGATTTCTCCAGCATTTCATGTGTATATGATTCACTGCTATTTACCATTTGATGTATTTGTTATTGCTATAGCTGCAATGTTGGGGTTATCTTAAGAGATTCCCAATATTGTTGTATTTCCCTATTAGGGATATTGTACTTTGACAATCAATCTATAGACAGAGTCTGATAGTGGGCCAAGAAGCCTCTGGAGCTCATCCTTCTTTATGAAGGTGACAAATCTAGTAAATTCCCCCTCAGCCCATCTCTGGAATAGATTTGCTTTGTCGATTGACAATGTTTCTGAAAAAGGAACATTACACTTTTGCAAAAGCTCCAGTGTTGGCTGGACTAGATTACGCTAAGCATTTCATGATTTTTTTGTTTGCATCACCTCATACAGTGGAAAGAGTTTTATTGAAAAATAATGAGGAAGGATATGAGAAACCTATTGCTTTTTTCAGCGAGGTGCTCCATGATGCGGAGTTGAAATAAAACATCCTAAAAAAGCAAGCTTATGCCTTAGTAAAGTCCCTCAAGGCATTTTGGATGTATGTACTCCAATCCTCCATCATGGCATTTGTGCCCACAATAGCCGTAAAAGATATCCTAATCCAAGGGGATAGTGAGGGAAAAAGGGGCAAGTGGATTACGAAGATAAAGGAATATGAGCTGGAAATACGCCCCACCAAGTTAATTAAAGGACAGGGATTAGCTAAAATCCTGTTAGAATTGAATTACCAGTTTCTGGGTATAAATCTTTCTATGACAACAAAAGAAGAATATGAAAACATAGATGAACAGTGTGGAATAGAAATGGCTACTCAGAAGACTCACATGAAGTATCTCCTCAGTCCCTGGTATAAGGAAATTGTTAAATATATTTTGACTCTCAGATTCCCCCCTAGCTGTGATAAAGCTAAATACAAAACATTGAGGCCGAGGTCACAGAAATTCATGGTTGCCAATGGTCATCTATATTGGAGAGACCACTCTAGCATCCTGCTCCTGTGTCTTACAGAGAACGAAGTGGAGGAAATAATGACAGAGTTTCACGAAGGCATTTGTGGAAGTCACTACAGCTGGAGAGTTACTACCCATAAAATTCTGAAAGTTGGTTTATTCTAGCCCAAACTCTTTGGAGATGTGTTTTCTCGGGTCAGAGCCTATGAGAGGTGCCAAAAATTGCAGAGAGACAAAATTTTTCACCTTTACCCATGATCCCTATAAATATAGATGAACCATTCCAGCAATGGGGGATTCCCTTTATTGGTGAAATTCACCCTGCATCTAGTGGGCAGCATAAGTGGATATTAACTGCCACAGATTATTTCACTAAATGTGTGGATGCAGTACTAGCAAGGATGCAACAAAATCGGTAGTAATAAATTTTCTAGAAGAGAACATCATCTTGAGGTTTGGTTGCCCTGCAAAGATTGTCACTGAGAATTCCTAGGCGTTTAAGTCGACTAATTTTGTTAGCTTCTGCTAGCAATATAACATTATATTGGGACATTACACCACCTACTACCCATAGGGAAATGGTCTAGTAGATTCTTCCAATAAAACTCTGGTGATAGCACTGAAGAAAGCTATCAATGAAAACCAGAAAAATTGGGACTCTCCGCTAAAGTTCGCTTTGTGGGCAAATAGGATCACCAGCAAGAGATTAATGGGGAAATCTCCATATGACTTGGTATATGGGAGGGCAGAAGTTTTTCCTATACAATTGGCATTACCAGTAGCTAGATTCATGCATGAGTGTTGTTATCGACAGATATTGTCACTCCTAGAGACAGCCTAGAGTTTCCATAGACCAGTGCCTAGGACATCTTATCATAGCAAGGAGCACATAAAATAACTTGGGTGTCAATCCAAAAGGCTCTCTTGCTATCTCTTTTCAAACAAGGAAATTGATTTAAATGGGACCAGGACTTACAGAAACTGCCACAGGGTAAGTCATGTTTCAGAGACGAGATGAAAAACTCCAACAGAAAAGCGTCAGACAGTTAAGAGACAATTTACTGTAAAGAAGGCCGATTCAAATAATATGCCACAGAAATCAAGTATCAGAAGATGTATGTAGTGAAAGAAATATAAGAATATATTAGTTAACTTTGGACTGATACCCAGATACACAACAGAACCATATATGGGCTCATCAATCTAAGAATCCATACATGACAATGGCGTTTTAAAAGCACCCTCCCAAAACAACTAATATAGCAGAAAGATGGATAAGATGAACATGAAACAGTATATCATGCCTGAGCCATATTTAAAGCGCTTGACTAATCCAAGTATGGGTATCAACTGGGATAAATCCTTACCTAAAACCAGTGAGCCACTCGCATTCCAGTACATGATACAAGACGATGGATAAAGTGAAATGCTGTATTAAACACACGAAAGAAAATTACATACTGTGGGATGCCAAAGACCAGAATCCTCTAATACAGATAGAACTCCTCCTCATTGAGACCCTACGGGCTCTGAGTCTTCATACAAGAGCTTTTACAAAATGTATACAAGATGCCTTTCACAACATAGCTTTCTGATAAAAATCTGGAACCCTTACAATGTATTTCTTCCTCCTTTTTATAGAGGAAAGAGAAGAGGAACTAATAAAAGAAGTAGGTGGAAACAATTAATTGTTTATTTTGAACAAAATGGCAGAAACATTCGCGCCCATGTTGCTTAATTAATATGCTGTCCTATAGGTACTCTGAGGCCGACTTAATGAAGTAAATGCTGTAGGTGCCAATTTCTCCAGGGATAAGACATGAAGAATAAAATATGTAACATTCTGTACCTTCCCGAGAGAAAAATCTATTGAAGTTAAACCTAGAGGATATGATTGTTGTGCACTTGTACTCTTTTCCTTCTGAATGTTGAATTGTTATTTAAAATCTTTGACACTCGATGTTGAATTTCCTGCTCTCTGACTAATACTCCTTTGTCGTGGCATCAAGATCTTTATCTGCAAGGAACCTATGTTTTAATTGCCCTGGAGGGTTCTGTGAGTCTTTACCCGGGCTTCTTTAATGAAAACTATATCATGGAAACTACCCAGAGCTTTTCTTCATAAATTCTGCCTATGCAAGTTGATCCTCTGTGCGTCTTCGATTTTTGTAATGGAGGTGGCGATTAATGGTGGTTCTTTCATCACTATAAACCTAAAAAACCAACAAACACGTTAGAGGAGACTAGAAACGGGGGCGGTGAAGGTGTTGGGGTTAATGGAGAGGACTGTGTAGTAACATGACATGGTGAGGGGACGAGAGCACATAAGGTGATGGAAACTATAGTGAAGCGGTTGGGGGTGAACTAGCGATATTTTTCGACGTGGAACATTAAAATGATAAAATAATGGGACATATGGATGATGGGGGAGAGACAGGACGCACACGTGGAACTTGTGACGTGGAGGTGGAATTTGGTCACCCATTTGCCGCTTGAATGATCCGAGCCGCACGATCTCAAAACAAGATCAACGCTTGGAAATACATGGGAAAGAAATGAGTTGGCGGGCCCGGGACGATTTATATAGGGACTAAACTCTGCGCAGCTGCAAAGGATGATAGCCGTCGGATGAAGACTCAGAAATCTAATGGCTCATGTCAATTTCGCTGCGCGTCTACGACCGAAGGATAACGTGCGAAATGGAGCGGTTTTTGGATCATACATGGAGACACGCGGTGCACGTTGAATGGAATCGCTATGATTTGAGAAAAACTGCCAGCCCTCAAAAGGCGGTGCGAAATAAACAGGTCGGTTTCAAGTGGTGGTTTTTGGGGCGCGGGGACCACAAAGATATTCCGCTATGGTACGTTGATCTGCGTTCAATCGGACGGCTCCAGGCGCACCTGATGGATATGTACAATAAGCGCCTTTGGGGATTAACACCCGGTTCCAAAACATGGTCATGCGGACAATAAGATACGGGGGGGGGGGGGGCACGGCTAAAGGGGTTGAGCCTCATATTACTTTGGATACGCGTCTGTGATGTTTTCCAATGTATTTCATGGGCAGGAATGGTAACGATAGGTAGGATATGAGGGTCTTAGGCCACCAAAGGGGTTTTTAACAGATTTAAATGGGACAACAGGCCAAAAATTTGAATGGAGGGGCTAATATAGTCAACATCGGCTCCATCTGGGGACGACACATTCATACCTAGACGTGTCGAGAACCTGTAGACCGTCGGATCATCTTTTATGCAGACTCTGCCCTTCAAAACCCTTTCTTCTCATGATTCGTTATAAAACCCGCATCATTCAGTCAGTAATAAAACAAGAATTAATATACAATATGATACAATCAGGCCACCTCGACCTGAATCATAATTGGAAGTAGGGCTTTAGAAATTGGTCGTTTACAGGGGCATCCAACAAGTCACCCTGTAAATTTTCCAATATAAAATTGTTATTACCTCCCTGTTCCACAATTTTTAAAGGACCAAACCAGAGGGGATCAAATTTTCCATGATTTCCTTTTTCAGCCCTCTGGACATCCCATCTGAGCACCAGATCGCCAACCTGCAATTTCCTCTCTTTTGCATGCTGATCGAATATGTGTTTCATTTTTTCCTCATATTCAACTAATCTCTAGTTCACTTGGTTCCGTGTTTCCTCTAATTCAACCAACTAATTGATTCTTCTGACCATATCATCAGATTCTTCCTGACTTTCTTGCATGAAACATGCCACTGACAAAGCCAGCTGCACAAGAAACACTGATGCTCGTCCATATACCAATTTGTACGGAGATTTCCCAGTTTCTCTCTTGCTGGTTATTCTATTAGCCCATAGAGAAAATTTCAATTGGGAATCCCAATTCTTCTGATTTTCATTTATAGTTTTCTTCAAGGCCCTCACTAGAGTTTTGTTGGAAGATTCTGCCAAGCCATTTCCCTGAGGATAGTAAGCTATGGAGTGATTCAATGTAATATTATACTGCTGGCAGAAATTTACAAATTTTTCATATTTGAAGGCCTGTGCATTGTCAGTCACTATTCTAGCAGGGCAGTCAAACCTGGATATGATGTTTTCTTCCATGAACTTTATGATGACAGTGTCAGTAGCGTTCCTTGCAAGTATGGCTTCTACCAATTTTTTAAAGTAATCTGTGGCTATTAATATCCATTTATGTTGTCCACTCGATGAGGGATGTATTTCTCCAATAAAATCTATTCCCCATTATTGAAATGGCTCATTCACATGAACTGGAATCAAGGGCAGAGCTGCTAATTTTTGTCTCTCAGCAAATTTTTTACACTTATCACATGCTCTAACCCAAACAAAAACATCTCCAAATAATTTTGGCCAGTAGAAACCAGCCTTCAGCATTTTATGTGCTGTGGCCCTCCAGCTGTAGTGGCCTCCATAGATTCCTTCATGAAATTCTATCATTATACTTTCTACTTCATCCTCTGTGAGGCACAATAATAGGATGCCCGAAGGATCTCTCCAATATAATTGGCCATTAGCAACCATGTATTTCTATGATCTCAATCTTAAAGCCCTGTATTTTTCTTTATCAAAACTAGGGGGACAGCTGAGTGTTAAAAGATATTCAACTATTTCCTTGTACCAGGGACTGGTGAGGTATTTTATGTGTACTTTCTGAGTGGCCATTTCCAGATCTTGCTGCTCTTTCTCTTTCTCAGACTCCTCATTTGCTACCATAGACAAATTTATGCCCAGAGCTTGGTATTTTGATTCAGATAGAATTTTTGCAAGCCCCTTTCCTTTGACCAACTTGGTAGGGCTGATATCTAGATCATACTCCTATATTTTTGCAATCCATCTTCCCCTTTTTCCTTCACTATCTCCCTGCACAAGGATATCCTTTAAAGCTGCCGTAGGCACAAAAGCAGTGATGTGAGACTGCAAAACATACGTTCTAAAGGATTTGAGGGACTTAACTAGGGCATATGCCTGCTTTTCTAATATATTGTATTTCAATTCTGCATCATGGAGCACCTGGATGAAAAAGGCAATAGGCTGCTCATATCCATCTTCGTTTTTCTGCAATAAAACTCCAGCTATTGTATGGGGTGAAGCAAATGAAAAGATCATAAATGGTTTTGTAAAATCAGGTCCAGCCAGCATAGGAGCTTCAAAAAATGCCTGTTTTATGCTGGTGAATGCCTATCTGGATTACTGAGACCATTTTAATTCATTTTTCTTTTTAAGCATATCTGTTATATGCCTAACTATCTCAGCGTAGTTAGGAATAAATCTTCTCAGGAAATTTATCCGACCTAAAAATACATGTAATTATTTTTTATTCCTAGGAAGAGGAATGAAATTTATGACTTCTACTCTTTTGGGATCTATCCTTACTCCATCTTTAGTTACAATATGCCCTAAGAGTTTCCCTTCCTCTAATGCAAATAAAAAAAAATTTGGATTAAGGGAAAGGCCATACCTTCTGCATTTTTCAAAAGTTCTTCGTAAATGCTCAATGTGTTCATCATCATCTTTTGAAAGCACTGTAATATCATCAAGATATACTACCAAAAATTTATCCTGCTCACCAACAAAGGCTATGTCCATGGCCATCTGAAAAGTTGCCCCTGCATTAATCAATCCAAAAGGCATCCTGGCATACATAAATGTACCCCATGGTGTGATCAAAGCAGTCTTATTCTAATCTTCTAGGAGCACGGCTACCTGATTATAACCAGAAAAACCATCCATCATTGTCATTCTAGAGGCTCCAACCACTTTCTGCAGGATGTGGTCTATCTTGGGCAGTGGATAATTATCCTTTAAGGATGCTCTGTTTAAATTTCTGAAATCCACACACAGCCTTATTTCTCCATTCTTCTTTCAGACAGGGACCAAATTAGTAACCCATTCTTAATACCTTAATGGCACAATTATTTTGGCCTTTAGCAGCTTCTTGATTTCTTTTTCAATGGAGGGAAGCAACAGAGGATTTATCTGTCTGAGCTTCTGCTTATAAGGTTTTGCATCTTCCCTCAGAGGAATTTTGTGCTTCATTATATTAATATCAAAATTTTTTAGGTCCTGATAGGACCATGCAAATACATATTTTTATGACTGAAATAACCTCAAGTATTTTTCCTTATACTCCTCTGGGACCTTCTTGGATAGTTTTGACAATTTTGGGCTCAACATTGGTACCTAGATTCAGATCTTCCACTCGATCTTCCTCTATCACTTTACTAGGCTGCAATGGGACATCATTGTTGTCAAATAATCTCTCTAGAGGCACCAGCCCTCTAGGGATGACATTTCCTTTCAGCTGCAACACTTTACTTCCTGCCATTTTTTCTTCCCATTTATTTTCTGAAACATTCTCAGCCTCATCTTCTTCACAATCATAAATTTCCATATTGGATAATTCCCCCACTGTTTCTAGAAATCTCTTCATTTTTTCCTCATCTTCAAATACTTGCCAATGCTTGACATTATCTGGGATTGATGGGCTATAGCGTACCTCGATTTCGTACCTCAAGAGAGGGTTCTGAGGGGGACGAAATGTACTGGCAGCCACAGCAAGAGAATCTGCCATTCTGTTCTATTCTCAGGGCATGAACTGGATATTAAATGATGAGAAGAAATTTTCCACCATGTCCCAGAATTCATTCCTATATGCCCTCAACCAAGGATGTTTGGCTTGACATTGATTCTTGATTTGTCTGACAACCAGCTCAGAGTCTCCCAGAACTTTTAAACATTGTATGCCCATGCTCCTAGTTGTTTTTAATCCCAATAAAAATTCTTCATATTCAGCTACATTATTAGTAGCTTTGTATTCCAATTTAAAAGATAGTGGCACCCTTTTTCTTGTAGGAGAGATTAATAATACTCCAGCTCCGTTCCCTTCTCTCGAATTTGCTCCATCAAAATGTAAAGTCCATATTCCTGCTTCATGGTCTTCTAAAGGCTGCTCAGTCTTGATTCGATAGAAGGAAGGTTCATGAGCATAATTTTGATCTTCTTCCAACATCAAACATGAGAAGTCTCCTTCCTTGCTGTAGACTGGTGAATTCTCTGAGCTGTCAACCTTAGTCACCGTCTTGACAAATCTGGTTTCTCTGTATAACGTCCTCTCCTGGCCGCCAAAAACAGGGATAGTAGCATAGGTTAAATCTAATTTGAGTGACCCACCGATTTTTGTTCCCTAGGACCTTGACAGAAGCATGCCAAAGCGAGCTGGGATATCAGCCACGACGATGTCCATCACTACACTTTTTGCTTGAATTTGGGCCAAGTTGACCACCAAATATTTAATCATCCCCAGACATTTAACTCTTTTGGAATCAAATGAATATAAGTCTTTATATGGACGCGTGATTTGTAATCCTAGTTGTTCCATGACTGATAGAGGCATAAGATTATGGGAAGCTCTAGAATCTAGCATACAATTATGTAACAGTAGGTCATGAATCACCAGAGACACATAAAAAGGAGGAGTAGAGGGGTCTATCTCCTCGACATGTGGGCCAAAAATTACCATGGGTCTTTCTTCTTGAAGATTAAGACTGTTTGGAATTATTGGTGCTTTAGGAGGGAGAAATAAAGAAGTGACTTGAGATTGATATGTAGGTTGTTTTAACATTTCAGTCAGAGGAACTGGGATTTTGACTTTTTCAAGTTCTTTTTGCAGATTAAAAGCAGGAGGGGACTTTTCTATAACAACTTCTTTTGACTCTTTATTTTCAACCGGGGGTTTAACTTCTTTTGATATTGACTCGACATTAGGAGGAGTGACTACTTTTGAAGAAGAGGGAATTTGATCATTAGACTGCAAAGGTTTGTTCAGAGAACTCTTACCTTTGTCTGTGACTTTCTGCATCGTTGACTCCTTTTTAGCTGATACTTCCTTTTGAAGTGGCTCCTCTTCTTGATCTTGAGTCCGAGTTCTCTTCCTTGAAGATCTTAGATCATATTTTCTGTTAAAATGTGCTTGCATAAAATCATTAAATTGTTTGCAATAGTGATCAATTTCTGCATCTTCTGTGTCCCTGATTTCTTCTTCTTCTTTGTGTAATGGACATTATACTTCATCATTGTTTGAGAAAGAAAGGTTTGCATCTTGCAGTTCATAAGAAGCATCTTCAGTAGAGTCATCTACTAGGCCTTCCAAGTATAATGGGTGAGGTACCTGATCTTGTTGCTCTTTTGCTTCCCTTGGCAATATTTGCAGGGGTGGCTTTCTATACTGAGGATTGTAACCCCTGTTTGGAGCATTCTGAAAGCTCTTGGAAGCCGAGTTATTGGTCTCCAATTCAAGCTTGAAAATTTTATTAGAAATATTCTTAATCATTTTGTTCATTTCTTCAATTTTTTCTGAATCCTTGTCCTGATTAGAAGTAGATACTTCCTCTTTACCCCTTCTTCTGGTGTCTTGTTCAGCTTTCCCTCTTAATTTTCCAGTGGAAGAAAAATTTTCCTCCAACTCAAGAGCATCTAACTGAGCATCATCTAGGGTGGCAGGCTTTCTTTCCCTGAGAGAGAAACCAAAATCTGAGTCGAAGGCTGCTATGAAAACAACTTTGGCAGCATTCTGATGAGGCTTCATATCTGCAGGGAGATTTAAATATGACTCGTTAAATATTTTGATGAATTCTGACACCCCTTCATTATGTTTCTTCTTAAGTGTATTGAACTCAGTAAGACACTGTCCATGATCTTTCTTTTCTCCCCATTTCCTGAGAAAGGTATTTTCCATATCGTCCCAAGTGGTTACGGAACGGTTTCCTAATGTTTTGAACCATTTTCTGGCTTCACCGTCCAGAGACTGCGCAAATAGTCTTAAGGCTACATCCAAATGTTCTACATTAAAGTTCTCTACAAAAGAGCAGAAAGTCTCAAGATGTTTCTGAACATCTATTTCATTTTCCCCAGTGAATCTGGGCAAGATATTCAAATAATCCTGTGGCATATCATTTAACACTTGAGGCAATGCTAGGGGAGCATATTTGTTCAACAAAAAAGCTGGGACATTAGCCATTGGAGGAGGTGGGGGTTGTGCAAAAATTTGATGTAAAAATGGGGGAAGAGGCAGAGGTGGAAGCGGAGTACGAATAACAACAGGGGTATGCTGTACAACTGCTTGCGGCGTAGATGGGAACAGTTCACGGTTAACAGCAGCTACTTCGGTGACTTCTTTAACTTCTTCGACCTCAGGAGTAGGGTCAAGACTAGCTTTAATTCTAGCACTTCCCCTGGGTGGGCTATATAAATAATATTATGTGTCTCCCACAGTGGAGTCGAGATTTTCTTCTAGAATTTCTTGAGAGGATGAAGATGGATAATATTCTACAGAAAACTCAGGAATTTCAGCATGGACTGATTTCTTTTCTTTCCAACTTCTTTTATGTATAATCTTCTCAGGGTCAGAAACTGAAGGTGTCTTTGACTGTGATGTATTTGACCTCAAGTGTGGCTTACGGGGAAGCCAGGACTACAAATATATTTATCAAATAAACAAATGTGGAGTCACCAAGGTGAGGGATTTACAACTCTTCAACCCTCTGTGCTCACCTGATTAGAGAGTGAATATGATTTTTTGAGGCCCAGGGAAACTGATTTTCTTAAATTCGTCCCCGGCAACGGCGCTAGAAATATGTTGTCGACATATATTGTCACTCCTAGAGACAGCCTACAGTTGCCATAGACTAGTGCCTAGGACATATTATCATAGCAAGGAGCACATAATATAACTTGGGTGTCAATCCAAAAGGCTCTCCTGCTATCTCTTGTAAAATAAGGAAATTGATTTAAATGGGACCAGGAATTACAGAAACTACCACATGGTAAGTCATGTTGCAGAGACAAGATGGAAAACTCCAACACAAAAGCGTCAGACAGTTAAGAGACAATTTACTATAAAGAGGGCTGATTCAAATAATATGCCACAGAAATCAAGTATCAGAAGGTGTATGTAGTGAACGAAATATAAGAAAATATTAGTTAACTTTGGACTGATACCCAGATACACAACAGAACCATATATGGGCTTATCAATCTAAGAATCCATACATGACAATGGCGTTTTAAAAGCACCCTCCCAAAACAACTAATATAGCAGAAAGATGGATAAGATGAACATGAAACAGTATATCATGCATGAGCCATATTTAAAGCGCTTAACTGATCCAAGTATGGGTATCAACTGGGATAAATCCTTACCTAAAATCAATGATCCACTCGCATTCCAGTACATGATACAAGAAGATGGATAAAGTGAAATGTTGTATTAAACACATGAAAGAAAATTACATACTGTGGGATACCAAAGACCAGAATCCTCTAATACAGATAGAACTCCTCCTCACTGAGACCCTACGGGCTTTGAGCCTTCATACAAGAGCTTTTACAAAATGTATAGAAGATGCCTTTCACAACACAACTTTCTGATAAAAATCTGGAACCCTTACAATGTCTTTCTTCCTCCTTTTTATAGAGGAAAGAGAAGAGGAACTAATAAAAGAAGTAGGTGGAAACAATTAATTGTTTAATTTGAACAAAATGGCGGAAACATTCGCACCCATGTTGCTTAATTAATATGCTGTGCTATAGGTACTCTAAGGCCGACTTCATGAAGTAAATTTTGTAGGTGCCAATTTCTCCAGGGATAAGACATGAAGAATAAAATATGTAACATTTTGTACCTTCCTGAGAGATCGATCTATTGAAGTTAAACCTAGAGGATATGATTTTTGTGCACTTGTACTTTTTTCCTTCTGAATGTTGAATTTTTATTTAAAATCTTCGGCACCAAATGTTGAATTTCCTGCTCTCTGACTAATACTCCTTTTCCACGGCATCAGGATCTTTATCTGCAAGGAACCTGTGTTTTAATTGCCCTGGAGGGTTCTGTGAGTCTTTACCCGGGATTCTTTAATGAAAACTATGTCATGGCAACTACCCAGAGCTTTTCTTCATAAATCCTGCCTATGCAAGTTGATCCTCTGTGCGTCTTCGATTTTTGTAATGGAGGCGATGATTAATGGTGGTTATTTCATCACTATAAACCTGCAAAACCCAAAAACATGTTAGAGGAGACTAGACACAGGGGCAGTGAAGGTGTTGGGGTTAATGGAGAGGACTGTGTAGTAACACGACATGGTGAGGGGATGAGAGCACGTAAGGTGATGGAAACTATAGTGAAGCGGTTGGGGGTGAACTAGAGATATTTTTCGACGCAACACATTAAAATGATAAACTAATGGGACATATGGACGATGGGGGAGAGACAGGGCGCACACGTGGACCTTGTGACATGGAGGTGGACTTTGGTCACCCATTTGCTGCTTGAATGATCCGAGCCGCACGATCTCAAAACAAGATCAACGGTTGGAAATACATGGGAAAGCAATGAGTTGGCAGGCCTGGGATGATTTATATAGGGACTAAACTCTTTACCCGGGATTCTTTAATGAAAACTATGTCATGGAAACTACCCAGAGCTTTTCTTCATAAATCCTGCCTATGAAAGTTGATCCTCTGTGCGTCTTTGATTTTTGTAATGGAGGCGGCGATTAATGGTGGTTATTTCATCACTATAAACTTGCAAAACCCACAAACACGTTAAAGGAGACTAGACACAGGGGCGGTGAAGGTGTTGGGGTTAATGGAGAGGACTGTGTAGTAACACGACATGGTGAGGGGATGAGAGCACGTAAGGTGATGGAAACTATAGTGAAGTGGTTGGGGGTGAACTAGAGATATTTTTCGATGCAACACATTAAAATGATAAACTAATGGGACATATGGACGATGGGGCAGAGACAGGGCGCACACGTGGCACTTGTGACGTGGAGGTGGACTTTGGTCACCCATTTGCTGCTTGAATGATCCGAGTTGCACGATCTCAAAACAAGATCAACGGTTGGAAATACATGGGAAAGCAATGAGTTGGCAGGCCTGGGATGCTTTATATAGGGACTAAACTCTGTGCAGCTCCAAAGGATGATAGCCATCGGATGAAGACTCAGAAATCTAACGGCTCACGTCAATTTCGCTGCGTGTCTACGACCGAAGGATAACGCGCGAAATGGAGCGGTTTTGGGATCGTACATGGAGACACGTGGTGCATGCTGAATGGAATCGCTACGATTTGAGAAAAACCACCATCCCTCGAAAGGCGGTGCGAAATAAATAGGCCAGTTTCAAGCGGTGGTTTTTGGGGCGCGGGGACCACAAAGATAGTGCGCTATGGTACGTTGATCTGCGTTCAATCGGACGGCTCCAGGCGCACCCGATGGATATGTACGATAAGCGCCTTTAGGGCTTAACACCCAGTTCCAAAACATGGTCATGAAGACAATAAGATACGGGGGGGGGGCACAGCTAAAGGGGCTGAGCCTCATATTACTTCGGATATGTGCCCGTGATGTTTTCCAATGTATTTCGTGGGCGGGAATGGTAACGATAGGTAGGATATGAGGGTCTTAGGCCACCACATAGGTTTTAAACAGATTTAAATGAGACAGTAGGCCAAAAATTTGAATGGAGGGGCTAATATAGTCAACAAGTGCCAAGAGGAGCCTAATGATATTACCATCAGAATGAACCAGCTAATAGAACTGGAGGAGACTAGAAATTAGGTGAATCAGAGGTTGACCGAATATCAAGAAAAAAATGAAGGACTTGTTCGACCAGCACGTAAAAGAAAAAATATGCAGGTCGGGGATTTAGTACTTAGATTGGATATACGAAGATTCGAGAAGGGGAAGCATGGTCAATTCAATCCATTATGGTTTGTCCCTTTCAAATTTGTGGAACAAGGGGGAAACAACACATTCAAGTTAGAAAATTTGCAGGGTGACTTGCTTGATGCCCCTATAAATGGTCAGTTCCTAAAACCCTACTTCCAGTTCTAATCCAGGCTGAGAGGGCCCAATGTATTATACTGTACATTATTTAGTCACTTTTATCTTTATTTTTAATAATGTTTGTTGTGAAAAGTCATGAAGAAAAAGACAGGTGCTAAGAAGCCGTGTTTAAGAAAAAAGGGTTAACAGATGGTCTGCAAAGTTCTCAACACGTTCGAGGATGAACGTGCCATCCCCAGGTGGAGCCAATGTTGATTATGTCATTCACCCTTAATTTTATGAGAAATATCATAAGGGCAGATTACCCAAATGCATTCAAATGGCTAAGGTTTGAAAATTTGTGAAGGGGAAATACGATTAATTGAGCCATATATCAAAAAGGGACAAGCACACTTTGAAATAAAGCGGAAATATAGCTAAGGTTCTGACTGAAATAGCAAAGGTTTTAAAAGTGAAAAGAAAAAAATATAAGGTGGGGCCCTCTTATACTCTATACGCATATGAATGAAGGTTGCAAGCACAATTCTGGGGGGGTTGCATACGAGAGGGGTTAGGCGGATCCATCCCCCCCTGGAATCCCGATGACGTGTGAAAGAGTAGGACACAAGGTGAGTGCTTTACGGAGAAAAGGGCATGGGCTTTAGAGCTATTACAGAAATTACCTTGTGTTCTTGGTGGGCCAGGTCCCAATGTACAGCTGTTACCATGATCCAACGGTAAGGTAAGTCCTAGGATAGCCAGTACAGAGACTAGTACTGGCATTTAACCCGACATGAAGTATTCACCTAACAAGACTCTAAAACCCAATACCTTTATGCTACATGTCTCACAGTCAGTTTCCTTATGACGTCAGCCCTACTTGTTTTACCCCACCCTCTTTTCCCGAGCTGCCTTGGGCCTATATAACTATTTTCTGTAAATTACTATGGTAAAATCCTCTTGGCTTATGATAACTGTATAAGAGAAAGAAAGTGCATAGTACCAAGTCTTCCCAATCATTGTCTGTACCCCTGCATCGCTTTCCCAAGCATTTTTCTACTTCGCAGGTATTCCATCCCTTTCATTCCATCTGGTTTCCTTTTGTTTTTTAAATTCTATGATGGTCATGGATAAATTCACAGCCAAGAAGGCAGAGCCTGAGACTCCCCAAGCCCGTGAGTCCAAGGTTGTCCCTGGGCCTGATCCGTTCATAGACTTGCAAGTCGACATCTGTGACCCACAATACCCATTTCCCATTAGTAGTGTCAAGCCTAAGTTGTTTAGAAAGCATGTGGAAAATAAAGATAGGTTCCGTGTCGTTTTTTCTGGTCTGTATCATCAAATAACCCCCCCAGTATACCCAGTGGTTGAATTCATCTGTTGGCTCTGGGACACCTACAATGAATGTCGGGTCATGTTCTTCTCAGCTCAGGGGAACAAAATCTTCATTGTTTCTCCTGAAAGCATCAATAAATCCCTTTGTTTTCCTACAAGTTCGAACTATGTCAGTTTTAATGAAATAACACTATCTCATCATTTTTCAAAACTTCCATGGAGACAGCAGAGTGATTTCATCACCGCCATAACTGACTCCAATTTCACAACTCTCCCCACTGTAGATTCAATGCCCTATCCTTTCTCTTATCGCAGGTCTCCTAGGTGTGGAAGGTTTTGGGCGAGCCTCAAAACATTGCATAGCTTTTCTATGGTTAATGTCTTAGCCCAGGGTCATTTTAGATATTCCTGGTTTTCTGGCCTCCACCATTCAAACTCAGTTCTAGGAGCCCTCAGACACGGGTTGTTTTCATTTTTGTTCTATGGTATTTTTTCTTTTCCTCTTCTAGCATGATGATAAATTTTAGGGTTTGGGTTTGGATAAGGTCTACAGAATAAACTCTCAGCCAAGACCAATTTTTGACTAGAGGCCCGCAACTCATCAACTAGCAAATGGGGTAGGCTACTCAAGTTTCCTAAATGATTTCATGCCTATAGCTTCCACCATCATCCATGATTCTCCTTCGCCTAGGGTTTTTCCTAAACTGAGGAAATGATTACAGTACAATGAAGCTCAAAGCACTGGGGATTGGTACCTTTTTGATAATTACACCGAAATTAGGGTTTATGGAGCCGAAGTCTCTCCCTATGAATTGCCAATTTTTCCTGCCCTGCGGATTTATGCTTTGGAATACCTTAGGCAGAACTTAAAAGCTGACCAAATTCATTTCCTCCCTACGAAAAAGGGTTTTATCCTCAAACTCCCCACAACCATTGGCTCTTTCGTTGTTAATTCAAGGCCACCCTTCCCGTGGTGGAAGATCTGCTTAAAGGCATGGATTTGAGGCAAGGGAAAGCTTGGCCCTATGATCTGAAGGGAATAATTTCTAATAGGAGAAAGAAGAATAAATCAACCCATTATATTCATGAAACAAGGCCTTTTATTGAGTGGCGAGATAATCTTGAAAACTGGCCTTTGCTTTCACAGATGGAGACTAATTCATCTGTGACAGGAGAAAAAGTAGATACTGCTTCAACCAGGGAAGCAGGTAAGAAACAGGTAGAGGAGGCAGGATCATCAGGAGAGGGTTCTCCCCCTTTCAAGAAACAAAGAATAGGGAACAGTGAATCAGAGGTTATGGGAGACGAAATATTTCTCCAGGATGAAATACCTTATTGGGAATCAAACAAGAGTAAAGCAGGAATCAAGGTTATACAGGATAGTACATCCTCTTCTAACTTCTCAGAATTTTCACAAGTCATCGTAGCTAGCAGTTCTCAGGGAGAAAGTGAGGGTAGGACAAGGAACATAGCAATTAGAGATAAACACTGGTCCGAGCTTGAAGGGTATGTTGAAAAATACCAAACCAGGTTCTCATCTGCGAGAGATTTGGATAAGGAGCAACTATCAATGGCTATGAATGAAGCCATTTTGAACCCAGAGATTGGTACCACTAGCTACAAGGCATTGGAGATAGCCATAGATATGTCACGGGTTCCAACAATTGACAAATGAAATATATTCTAGTGCTTTGGTGACATGCTCAAAGATGAAGTGATACGGCTCTCTGTTACTCTAAGAAAATTGCAGAGTAAACATAACCAAGTATTGGAAATCCTCGTAAGGGAGAAGACTAATTCCCGTGCATTGAAAAACGACTTACACAGTCTCTAGGAGGTGATAAAGGGGAAAGAAAAAGGTATATCAGACCCCCAGAGTCATCTTATCAAGGAGTTGCAAAAGTAGGTTGCAGCCTTGAAACACAAAGTAAATATACCAGACTCTCATCATGTATAGATAGCTGAGTTAGTCCAAGTAGAAAAAGACAAGGCAATCTTGGTCGATTCTCTTGCAAAAGAGAGGGAGGAAAAAGAAAAGATTTCGAAAGAGATGGCCATTCTAGAAGGAAAGATGAAAGAATTGCAAATAAGCTGGGACACTTATGTATGTGCTCCACCCACCCCAGAAGGGACTAGCTCGCTTTCTGAGAAGTTAACTTCTGCACTAGCCACAATTGAAACAACAGAAAAATAGGTTTCAACAATGCGTCAAAGGATCAGTGACCTTGAAGCACTCTTTGCCGAGAACTCGAAGAAGCTTAATGCTATGCAGAAGGAAATCGAGGAAGGGAAATAGGAAAAGGCGCAGCATGAAAAAACCTTCTGTGAGCTCACAAGTTGCATGAAAGGAAACATTACCCTCTTGGATGCGAGGCGATTGATATGGGCTAAGATCATCACAGAGTTGAAAAGGTGCTAGGCATTTCTAAATGTTGTCAAGGAAATGAAGTCAGTTGTGCACCTTCTCAGAAGGAAGTGTTTGTGCTCAACCTAGTGTTCCTAAATTGAGTTCATTAATTGTCAACCAGGCTTGGTAAACTGCTGAAGTGTGGTGCACTATATGTGCCTAGGTATTTGTTTCTCACTACGTTGTGTTTAGTGTTTTATGATGTTTTTGGTTTTATGGTTTTATGTTGAAAAAGAAAAGAACTAAGTGCTGGTGAAAAGAAGCTATTGGTTGTGTTGAAACAGAACAAAGCATAAACTATGGATGGCAAACAACAAATGCAAATTTTGATAATGACTTCAGTGCAAGAAAATAAATCACAACATGAATGTAAACTTATCCAATTCATTCATTAAAGATGTTTTGGAAGAGCTTGAGAAATGGACAAGTTAAGTATAAATGAATTTCTCCTAATTAAAAAATCAAACAATCAACTTACAATGTTACAACATCTCATCCATGATTAAAGGTTTATTGGAATATGTGTGGAAAAGAACATTTGTAGCACAATAAGATTTCTACTCTAAACTATCTTCTAATTCTATTCTGCAACTCAATTTAACACCACTAGTCCTCACTCAAAAGTTATAGATTTCCTTTTTAGAATAGTCTTTGAGAAAAGGCTTGTTTGTGAAATGGTAAAAAGGTTGCAAAATACTCCAGGCCTTAGACTGATACTAGCTTCTGTCCAGATGATTATGTATTAATATGAGTTTGGAACAAAAGAAGTTTTGTAAATAATGAAGACCGTGGTATTTAAATTTAACAACTAATACAATTTAAAATGCAATGGATATCAACTAAAATGGAATGTTAATACAGTGAGCTAAGACTAAACTAGAGTGCTACTAGTCTACTTGGAGTACAGTGAACAATGTTAAACTAAAATGCCATTATCAATCTGAAATGTAGTGACAGAGCTGAACTAAATGTATTCTACCTCCGGAGTGCTGTAACTAAATTAACATGCAACTAACCTAAGGAATTCTAATGCCCATCTCGTTCAATATGAATGATATTTTGGAAGAGTTTTTGAAAACAAGTATGGTTGTATTATTCAATGCAATTGAACATAAACATAAAAATGAAAGCAAATACAACTAGAATCTAAGACACCACAGCTATTTCTTATTCGTTGTGAATGATGTTTTGGAAGAGTTTGTAAGAGTAAGACCGACTGTGACACTTAGTGTAAACAAGAAACTAAAACCTACAATACCACAGCTATGCCTTATTCATCGTGATGATATTTTGGAAGAGTTTATAATAGTAAGTATAGTTGTAATGATTAATGAAACAAGTATGAAACATAAACTTCAGAAATCTACTTAAGCTAGAAATGAAAACGAGACTAAAATACTTATCTAAAACATATAAACAAGGATGCTCAGGTAGCAGGGGCCCTCTACCACCACAGTAGCACAAAATATACTTCAATATTTATTCAACGCTTTCAAGGAAATGATGATTCTTTCATTAAAGAGAAATTACTTCAAAACAGAGTGTTTTTGGACTTCTGAAATCTAGCAATCAACCATCAAAATCTAACCTTGTCCCTCGGTTTCCCAAGCATATTTATAACAAAATTACATAACCGTATCTGAGATAACATAGGAATAATTGTCTTTCCTAATTAGAATCGAACTAGAAATCTGAAGGTGGTCTCGTAATATGATTAAGGACATCTGGACTGTCCTTATCCTGTTAGGAGTCTACCTCTTAATTTGAGTTCCCAAGTACATAACCACCTACAAGATTCTGTTCAAACTTCGTGGAGAGAAAAAAATGATAAGGAGATGATGTGGAATGCGACCATATGTTCTTTTCTCTGAGATGACACCTCGAACCTGTGTAGACATGAAGACGGCTGCAGAATTGACAACTAGCTCTAGATTTAGTTCAAAAAGTACTACAATGACAAAATCATAAAAACATAGCAAGTTAGTCATGATATTCATTTTCAAAGAAATTTTAACTAATTTTATTGATAATTTGAGCCTGATATTAACAATGGACAAAAAAAATGGAGTGGAATGTGGTGGAAGAAAGAACATTCTTGGAGCTCAACATACTCCCACTGCTAGATTCTTGCATGTCCTCATGCAACTATTCCATGAACTCTGAGACCTCTGCAAGAACATCCAACCCTCTTCTTCTACTTTGCCTGGTATTTAAAGGCCTTCTGGGCTTCCTGATGACTAACTTGAACCTTCAATTGGTAAGTGCCCTGATTAAATTTTTGTTTCTATTTTTCAATTTTTCATTGGCCTTTTCCACTTTTTCCATTTGTAGAGACAGGGTTGAATTCATATTGGTTTTTAGTTTAACTTGCTACCTCAAAATATCATTTTCAATCATGATATGCCTATTAAGTACTTCTAGCTCATACTTATCTCTTCTTAGCACATCTATTTCAGACTCTGGTGGACTAGGGGTTCTGTCTCTACTTTCTAAAGCTCTTCTCTCCAATGACTCAACATAGTTGTAAATTTCTTGTTCTGCAGGGTCTATTTCAGGAGTTTCTTCATCAAAACCCTGCTCAGTAGGTGTTTCTGTGTCTTCTATGTTTATCACTCTAGTTTGTTTAAATTTTGTTTTCTTTAGTATCCCCCTCAGTCTGTGGCTCCTCCTCGGTTGAGATGGCCCTTCTCCTTTCTCTCTGGAAAATTTTATTATGATCCTCTCTTTCTTAAGCTGCTTCTTAATCTGAACCAATTTTTCAGAAATCATTTCTTCACTTCTTTCTTGTATTATTTTACCAGTTTCAGTTTTGGAGGATTTCCATTTTCTACTTCTTTTTGTAGGTTTATCTTCAGGTGGAGATTCCTTTGGTTCCTCAAAGTGATTTCTCACCAAGAATTCATCCCAAGTATCTCCCATTTTTGCTAAATGATGTTCGATTAAAATCTTGACTAAACCATGGTGGTATAAGGTTGTCTCCAGAAATTGAATTCTCTTTTGAACACTTCAAGCCATTTTCTTTAAACTATGAAGCAAGAAAAAGGGCAAGTTGAGTTCTTCTTCTAGAAAATGCATTATCAATCGAATATGGTAAACATAGAAAGTACCATATCTACCTTCACAAGTGATGAATTTTTGTAGGATAAGCAACATGTTCCTCCATTTGTTCTTTAATGCAGAGCTAGGGATACCATTTTTAAAAACGGTGACATCCATACCTAGTGACTTGAGTATCTGCTTCCATGCTTTGTTATGAAATTCTCTGTTCTTAAACCACCTTTCTCCTTGTCTAGGAAATCCTGTTGCTTCTGAAATAAAAGCCTCTGTGACAGTGAATTTAATATCACCAACTTCAACCTCAGCTCCATTAAAGGATCTTGCAAAAGTTTTATTAACGTCTTTGTGGAAGCCACTGAATTTTTCAAGGAATTGCAACCATTCTGCTTGCTGTAAGATTTCTCTGATTTGGGGATAGCCTTCCAAGTACTTAGTGCCAATTGGTTCAGTTCTCATGATGAGGCCCATAACTTCTTCTTCAATCTTCAATTCACTAGTCTTCTACTCACGGTGAGAATGGTCGTTAACAAGTTGTTTTTGCCCCACAAATGTTTCCTTTGTTCATGGTGACAATGGTTGTTACAGATATGCCTCTGTCTCACAGACGGAAATGGTTAAAAGTTGGTTACGGGAAAGAGTGATATGGAGTGGTTACGGAATGAATATAATGAGGTGAGGATGATGTATATGAGTTGAAAGATATCACAGAAGGAAAAATCGCGGAGATATTTTGTAACGAATTCAAAAATCATCATTAAATGCTCAGTGACATGACTAATCCAATCACTTCAGCACTTTAACTGTTTAGATTTTTAAATGATGATCGGATATGGGTTTTGAAATGGCGGAATAGAAGGAGTTTTATCCAAAGTTTTTGCGGGAGGTTTGTTAGGCATGATCAACAAAATTAATTAAAACAACTTTTTGAATAATATATAACTGAACTATGCTAAAATTTTCATGATATGTCACCATAATAATTTCATACCTTTGCCTTTGCTTTGATTTTCTTGTGATCTTCATATGCTTTGTTCTCCCCTGAAAATCATTACTTTTTGAGTCTTCATAACTCCCTTGAATTTTCTTGTTCTTGGATATGCAGGATCATTTTGTTGCAGATCAAATGATTACTAGATAGTGCTTTCAGGTTCTCTGGCTGTAGAATGTCTGTCTGGCTGCAGAATGTCTGACTGGCTACAAAATATCGATTGATTGCAGAATGTACCTGTAGAGAACTTTGAATATGGTTTAAAGCTGGAATGATGAAAGGTTGTATGAAATGAATAATGAAATATGGTAGAATGGAGTATGAATGAAATGAATAATGGAGTGGAATGGATCACAACTTATGAAATAGAGTGAAATATGAGAAGTGGGCTGAAATTCATGATATGTATTATTTAATTGCAGAAAAACATCAAACTTTAAAAATATGGAATTGAAATGAGGTGGATGAAGTATGGAATGAAACGAATGAAATATGGAATGAAGTGAAGTATGAATGAATGAAGTGAAATGGAGTATGGATGAATGAATGAAATGAGATGGACCATAAGTGAAATGGATCTGCACTTATGATTTTGTAACAGTTGCTTGCAGAAAAAAAACAAAATGGAAAAGCTAGAGTGTCAGAAAAATTCTGATTTTCATTCTATCTTTTCTGTATAAACATGCCAATCAGTGATTGGTTTTCATGTTTATACTTTTATTTATTTTTATTTATTATTTTTATTATTTTTTTTTATTTTTCAATATATCTCACATCAGAAAATTCAATTAAGTTGATGAAGAAGAAAGATTCTTCTTCATTAACTTCACATCATTGTTTTCCTGGAACTTCTTGACAAATTCTTCTCTTGAGAGTGGTTTGTGATACAGCTTCAATCTATGACCATTCACAAGAAAAGTAACCTCTTCTTCATCTATTGTCCTGAATTTTATTGCTCCATTGTCAAAAATTCTCACAATTTCATATGGCCCAAGCCAATGTGTTTGAAATTTACCTTGAAAATCCTTGAACTTTGAATCAAACAAGAGAGCCCAGTCACCTTCTTTTAACTTCTTCTCCTTGATGTACTTGTCATGCCATCTAGTCCTTTGTTGTTTGACTATACTTGTTTTCTGAACTGCATCTTGTTTGATCTCATCCAATTCATTAATCTGCTCCAATCTGTGCTTTTGTGCCTCTGATAGATCAAGTCCTAGCTGAACTGCCATTTTGAAAGTTTGAATCTGGAACTCTATGGGAAACAAAACTTGCTTTCCATAAACAAGTTCATAAGGAGTATGGCCTGTTGTGCTTCTCAATGTAGTTCTATAGGCCCACAAGGCTTCAGGAAGCCTATCTACCCAATCTCTTCTATGTAAATGGACAGTCCTTGTTAGGATCCCTTCAATAACCTTATTAGTAGATTCCACTTAACCATTTGCTTATGGATGATAGGGAGTAGATTTTCTGTGTCTGATTTTGTACCTCTCCATCATTTGTTCCACTAGCCTTGATGTGAATTGAGCTCCTTGATCTGTAACAATTTCCCTTGGGACACCAAAACGAGTAAAAATATCCTGAAAAAGAAAAGTAACTACAGATGCTTCATTAGCAAAAAGTAATGGCTTAGCCTCTACCCATTTGGTAACATAATCAGTGCAAACTAATATATATCTCTTTTGTCTTGATGGAGGACTAATAGGTCCTACAAAATCCAAATCCCATTTTTCAAAAGATTCAATATGTACCTGAGGCTGCAATGGCATCTCACATGAAGGAGAAGGTTTCCCTACCCTTTGGCAACTGTCACACCTTTTGACATACTCTTCAGCATCTTTGAAAAGGGATGGCCAATAATATCCTGAATGAAGGATCTTATAGGCTGTCCTCTTATCAGCAAAGTGTCCACCACAAGGTTCATCATGACATGCTTTGAGAATCTCAGGCATCTCATCTTCCCGAACACATCTCCTAATGATAAAATCTGGACCTATCCTGTACAACTCATTAGCAACCCATGAATATTTTGCACTTTCATAAATGATTTTTCTTTTATCTCTTGCATTCATTATTGAAGGAAATTTCCCTGAAACTAAATAATTAACAATGTCAGCAAACCAAGGAGTCTGAGTATAAATTGCAAAAAGATATTCATCAGGAAATTGATCTTCAACTAGGGTATTGGCTTGGATGTTTTGGAGTCTAGATAGGAAACCAGCTACTGTGATTTGTTTTCCAGGCCTATCTAGAATGGTAATGTTGAATTTTTGTAAAAGAAATAACCATGTTATGACTTTGCCATTAGTAATTGATTTGTTCATTAAGTATCTAATTGAAAAATGATCTGTGTGAACAAAAGTTTCATAGCCTATTATATAGTGTCTGAATTTGTTTATGGCATGAACAATAGCTAAAAACTCTTTTTCAGTTACAGTATAGTTTAACTTTGCAAGAGTAAAATTTTTACTGGTATAGTAGATGGCATAAGGAATCATGTATTTTTGTCCCAATACTGCTCCTAGAGCTGTATCTGAGGCATCCGTTGAAATATGAAAAGGTAACTTCCAGTTAGGTCCCCTTAAAATAGGTGCTTCAGAAATTTTTGTTTTCAGGGTCTGAAAGGCTAACTGGCAATCAGAATTCCAATTGAATTCACAGTCTTTGGTAAGTAATTTGAAGAGTGGAGATGCCATCTTAGTGAATTTTTCTATAAATCTTCGATAATACCCTGTAAATCCAAGAAAACTCCTAACATATTTTTTAAAACTTGGAATAGATAAGTTGGAGATGAATTCAACTTTTGACTCATCAACTCTAATCCCATCCCCTGAAATGTGATGTCCTAAAACAATTCCTTCAGTAAACATCATAAAACACTTTTCATGACTAAGTGAAAGACTTGCTTCTTTACATCTCTCTAAAAAAATTTCCAAGTTTGCTAAGGCTTCTTCAAATGTGTTTCCATAAACTGTGAAATCATCCATATATACCTCTACACAATCATGTATTAGATCTGAAAAAATTCCTAGTACTGCCCTTTGAAATGTTGCAGGTGCATTGCATAATCCAAATGGCAACACTCGGTAAGCATAGGTACCCCAAGGATAGGTAAATGTAGTTTTGTCTTGATCTTCAAGTGCTACTTGAATTTGATTGTAACCACTAAACCCATCTAGAAATGAGAAGTACTTTTTGCCAGCTAATGTATCTAATACTTGATCTATGAAAGGTAAGAGAAAATGATCTTTAAGAGTAGTTTTGTTTAATTCTCAGTAGTCAATACATACCCTCCATTTACCATTTTTCTTTGGCACAATTACCAAAGGAGAAACCCACTGACCATCTGAAATAGGATAGATAAAGTTGACATTCAACAATTTCTGCAATTCTTCTTTAACAATCTTCCTAAGATTTGGATTCATTCGTCTTTCAGGTTGTCTGATTGGTTTACAATTTTCCTTTATGTAGATGTGATGAGTGCAAGTCTTGGGGCTTATCCCTTTCATATCAGTGTACTCCCATGCATATGCAGAAGAATGTCTCTGTAAGATCTTGACTAGCTCTTCTTGTTGAGATTTTTCTAAGTTCTTGTTTATGTTTAAAGTTTTGCCTGGAAATATCTCACTTGTAGAGCTGCCAAATTTATCCATAGAATGAAGAGACATCTGTCTTGATGATAAAAACTCAATGTTGGATTCTTCTTGAAATTTTTCATGTTTGCATTCCGAAGAGGATTCAAAGTTTTCTAAAGTATTCAAAATTTGACTATCTTCACTAATATCTGAAATTGTGAAGAGAGGTTGTAAGTCTTCTTCATCCTCTATCCATTGAGTATCATCTAAATCTGTAATTGTCCTTGCTGGAGAATACAAAGTGAATTTATTAGTTGAACTGCCATCAGAGATGTACATATCACTGGATCTACAACTAATGAAAGCATCAGATGTAGCTAACCAAGGTCTCCCTAATATAATAGGATGTCCTCCTAGATTATTCTTAGGAGTTAGGATCATAAAATCCACAGGGTACTCCCAAGAATCTAGGGACACTAGAATGTCTTCTATTACCCCATCAGGTTTGATCACAGATCTGCGGAATTGGAGAACAGCTGCAGAATTGGACTTTAGCTACAGAATGTCGACGGTTTCTGTAGCTAAAAATCTTGAATAAAAAATTAGCCATTCATCTTTCATCATCAGTCCAAAATTAATCAATACCTTCAGAAAAGTGAGCAAATAACTTATTCATTTCATTCATTCAAATTATTTTTTTTTAATTAATTTTAATTTTAATTTTTTTTTTTTTTTAATTTTTTTTTTCAAAACAAAATTGAAAAAGAGAAATGCAATTTTTTTTTTTTTTAATCAAACAGATGGAAATTATTTTGAAGCAGCTTAACATGAATACATTTGTACAACGCTAAACATTGCAACTAGAATGTTGAACATAAAACAGTTAACATAATCAATTGCACCGGTTAAACGCTTTGCCAGAAAATTTGACCCTAAAAAGGGACGCAAATACTCTATGAATGCTCTTCAATTAATGGCATCAAAATCAACAAGAACAAGTTTTGCATCTCTAGCTAGATAGCTCATTGATAATATCTAAAATCTGGCTTCTCATCTTTCCAACTGTAGATGCTGTCACTCGGCTCTTCAAGGCAGCTTCCCTATCATCACCAGAAATGTTTCCTTCACATGCACACATCTCTTTCACTATGGCTAAGAAAAATAAACCATAGTCATAGCTATTTCTTTGCTGAGGTGTGAAATGCAAGGTCAATGTGGCAGATGATGCAGTAGGACCTATAAAACTTTTAATGTTTTCAAATAATTTCCTTGCATACACTGCGTTGCACTGTGCAGAACTGTCATAGTGCTCAAAGATATTCCTTCTCCTATTGTATACAAGAAAACTCCAATGTGAACCACCAACTATCGTACTGACGTCTTCATTGCCATTGATGGGGAATATAACCAGCTCCTTTTCTGGAAGCTTCAGGGGATCAACAAATTGCTGGAGGCTACTAGCATCAGGGGCATTCATAATCCAGAATGATATTGAAGGTGCAACAAGAAGGATCTTAGAAGAGGTGGAGGAAGCCAAGTACACAATCAACTATATTTTCTTTTCGTCCCCCTACCTCCTGCAAAAATAATGCTCCACTTCCAATGCTGCCATGCAGCCCGTGCCAGCAACGGTGATCTCTTGGCATCGAAATGCATGTCCTTTGGATTCGTGAATTACACTCTTAGATCAAGAGCCATGTGGAAATAAAATGAAATTTCATTTCTAATTTTCTTCTTGGAGGATGCCGTAATTCTCTCAACTGATTCTCAGCAATTAAATTCACAAACCATTTTTTTTTTCACGTAGACAGTGACACAGGGCTCTAAAGAACTGAAAAATTATCTCAATCGATTAATAAATTCAGAAAACCGTTTCTGGGTTATTTAATTGTCCATGTTCTGAGAAAAACCCACGTCTCAAGTTTTCAAAATTCATTTCGGTTTGATCAGAAAACATGTTTCAAAATCACGTGTCAATAGTAGTTGTGTTTTTTTGGCAATGGAATACGACTTCTAGTTTGCTGATTGCCACATGCATCAATCATTTGAGTTCAATTCAAAACCAAACTTAGCTTCCTGAAGAACGGTCTCTCTAAATCATGGATTTTTTAAATGATTATGACTTCAGTTTTGCTGTAGTTCCTGAGCAAATTTTCCGTTTCCCTTGGCTTTCCTCTCTGCTAATAAATTTTAAATTTAGCATTGCATTCACTGCCACTAATTCGATTGAGAGAAACAATTGCACGAAGTGAACTTTGAATCATATCTTCATTGCAATCTACTTCTTGCTTCACAACATCCTGCTTTGGTTTGTGAGTGATTATCTTTTCTAAGGGCTCTACCAATGAATCAAGAACTACCAGAACTGTAGAAGCACACTTATCTACAAGCTTTGAAAGTATGAGGTGGCATGGAATTTTCACATCATAATGATCATTTAAACCTGATTGAAGATAGGGAATAATGAAAGATGAAGGATTAATATGATCGAGGCAATTATCAAGCAATGTATCCACGCACTCAAAAGCTGCTTTTCTCAGTTCCATCCCATCATCAACAGTGTGCTTGAAAGGGCCAAGATCAACTATCCTTATTAGTTATTGCTTGACAACAATCTGTTCATATAGAAGAGGTAGTAATTCTAGGAGACGACCCTTTATTAGGTTTGGCTTATTGTGAGCTGTTGTACTCAACGTTGAAACAACTGCGTGCCTCACATGTCTATCTTCATCTTTAATGAGCATCAAGAATGATGATATGACAGGCTGGATAACATGATCAGTAGGTCCGTCTTAGATGTTTTGTTTTTGATTTATTTTGAACAAAAATATATCTTTTTTTTAATTTTTTAAATTTTTTTATGTTTTGTTTTTGTTTTTTTATTTGTTTTTGTTAATAAAATTACATATGTTATATTTTCAAAAATTAAAAATATACATATGTATTTTACTAAACAAAATAATTTATTCAATTTTTTTTTTTTATATAATTTATTTGTTAATGAAAGTAAGTATGTTATATTTTCAAAAATTTAAAAATACACGTATATATTTCATTAAACAAAACAATTTATTGAAATCAATGTTTTTCATAAAAACAATTATTTTTTTTTAATTTTTTTTTGAATCAATTGAAATGATGAAGTTTATTTTGTCTCCCTTTTTTTTTTTTTTTCTCATAACAATTCTTTTTCTGATCCTCCAGATCACACAAAGTGCAGGAGGACAGCATACTCAAGAATTATTAAAATTTTTTTTATAGCAATCTTTTTTCTGATCCTCCAGATCACACAAAGTGCAGGAGGAGAGCATACTCAAGAATTATTAATTTTTTTTAGTTGTATGAAATAAGGTCTCCTAATTACACTTCCCCGGCAACGGCGCCAAAATGTCTAGTCAATTTAGCGTCCTAAATTGCTAACATAAATTATCAACCAGGGCTAGTAAACTGATGAAGTGTGGTGCACTATATGTGCTTAAGTGACCTCTTCCTTACTTCGCTGTATGTGTTTTTCTTATTGTTAGCAATTAGTATGCTACTCTATGTTCAACAGATAAAATCAAATCTATGTCAAAAAGAAAAGAAAAGGAAACCTTAGACTCAAAACAGAGTGTAAATTCTATCCCTAATTAGGAAAATGATGAAAAGCAAAGCATTCTAATCCATGGATATCCTAGCGTGTGTTAGGTCTCTGTAACAAGCAAGATTGGCAAAGTCCGATCATAGAGTTAACATCATTTCAACCAACTTTGGGATTCTAGGATCTAGCCCTCCTGAATCCGGAGAGGGATCTCTCCAATATGTACAAAGATGGATATTGTCTTTGAAGTTTGGGGTGATGGTATTAGGCTAGTTATGAAGGCCAAGGGTTTTGTTTGGTTTTATTGGATGGTTAAACATAGTTTCTGTCTGACGCGGAAAGATCTATATGCAAATAGGTTCAAAGGTGAGAAGTTGGAAGCAGACAGAATAAGCTTTGATTCTAAAGAAAGATGATGGCAAGTTTTCAATCCATTGGGCTATGGAGTCATAATAGAATTTAATTGAAACATTCAGGTTCAAGAGTAATCTATGGGGAAATTCATCTAGGCCTAAGGATCTCTTTAAAGTTTGATTTATGGAATGGGATGATACAACAAGAAAGGGAATTAACAGATGCAGAACAAAGAGCAGCCTAGGATCTGGTAAGTACTTTGAAACTAGCCAGCCTTTGACCAGGCACTTAAGAAAAACATAGAAGCAAACTAGGATCTGGTAAGTACTTTGAAACTATCCAGCCTTTGATACACTTCTAATAGATCACAGATTAAAAACAAAGGGAAACTTGAAGGCAACCTTTGGAGCAGAAACTAGCAGGCAGGGCTCACCTTTCTCCTCATCTTAGTTCTTCTTTACTTAGTTACTTCCAAGACAATCACCGAGATAACACAGAATGGCCCAAGATCTGACAAGTACTTTGAAACTAGTCAGCTTTTGACACATCCTAAGGGAAACAGACAAATAGTTGAGCAAACAAGAAAGGGACTCAGGGCTAACCTTTGATTTCCTCAATTCATTCCTTACACAACATATATGAAAGTAACATTTAAAAATAACATTCAGCAGTGACGAAAAGATGAGGGAACGCCAACATCTCTGTGCTTAGACTGAATTAAATCATTTCTAAATAACACAATTAGAAGAAAACATTGGGATAAAGATTTTTCAGCCAGAGAAGGTCACTGATATACAGCAAACTCTAACACTGTTTAAACTGTTCTTTACAGCGGAAAATGAAACAAGTTGAAAACTGAAATAAAATGACAAGTTACAGTGAGAATAACATCACCATCAGCATAGACCAGGATCCCATAAATCAGCTTGTATTGATTGCTTCAAACTGGTTACAATCTTCAAATCCAATGTTTTAATCCATCTCTTTTCACAATCTAACCTATCTGTTACAAGCAGAGCTCCAAGAGCCTATGAAACCACTATTTACAGTCAAGAGTTTTCCACTCAAAAACAGCTACAACACTTCAGCAATTACATTGACAACCAACTAATCCAACCCCTCACTCATCTTCTTCTGGAGTATTTATAGAAGGATGAGGAGGTGAGACCTAATAAAAAGATCTCAAATACAATAAATGCAGAATTAATATCTTTCTGGCCGGGGAGGCTCGATGGAGAATTTGTACAGGTGTTACATTGCATTAATGTGTTTCCACTTAAGAAGTAAGCTCGAAGGGAGCTTTGGTTGACCTTTGAGGCTCTGAGTACTGTTAGGGTTACTTCTGCAAACATTCTCACACAACTGTGCAGAATAACTTCTCTTTGGTTGTTCCCGAGGCATAATATCCGATCTTGCTCAATAAATTCCTCCTCCATCGAGCATCCCGAGGCAATAGGTGGCACCGCAGTTGTTGAGGAATCAATTTTCCTCAAAGATGGTGGTGGAGGCAACGTCCTCGATGAACACCTTAGGTCTTGCTTTAATCGTGCTCGGTCGGGGATTAGGCTTTGATAACCGGTTTTAGCTCGTAATCCCCGCCTTAATCATTCATAACCGCCGCTCTAGTTCATTCGTCTTCAAAATCCATTCTTCCCACACATGTTAATCGTACTTTCTGGTTTGAGACACACAGAGGCAGAACCAAGGCTCATGACACCTTATTGATATCTTTATTCTTCATCCCGCGATCGATTCTCTGTATTAATCAGAAGGACGGGTGTCGTCACCCTCATTCTTCAGTTTTTTATTAAAACACGACGAAAGAACCTTAAAACCTGCAAAATACAAGAAAAATGAGAAAATCCTGCGTTATATGGATAGACTGCATCGGAGGGCGTGCGGGAAAGTGGAGCAATCGGAATCGTTGATTGTATGGCAATCAACGGTCGGGAGCGTTTCTGAAAAGTCAGCGGCGAAAAAGTGAACTTGTACCATGGAATCGGGAGAATGAATGAAATCTGTCGATCTGCGGAGATCAATGGAGGGGATCGGCTTTCAAACGCGTCGGGGGAGATTTAATAGACGGGCGGGTTCGTTAAAGACCGGGAAGATCGGGCGATCGGTAACCGTTAGATTGGAGGGCCTAAATCCAACGGTGGAGGTGGACCCCGCTGCGGGGCCATGGTACGATGATTAACGTGCGGGTAATGGGATTTGCATGGCGGTTTTGGCACTGGGCGGAGAACACGTGTCGGCCAGCGTGTGGAATCGCTGGCCGACGGGAAAAATTGCCATCCGACGTTAAGTGGTGCGGGATGAAACCGTGGTTTTGGAGACGGGTGCGGGGAAAGGGGGTCCACCAGGCTAGGGGTGCTCCGCACCGTCGGATCTGGGGAGCAGATCGATGGCCCAAAAGGCTCGGGGTTATAAAAACACGTGGTGTCATATTTTATACTCCAACCTTATAAAGATGGGTTTTTAAGGTTTCCAAGGGAAAAGAAAAAAGGGACGGAATGGGGACCACGCTTCGGTTTAGCACCTTTGGACTTGAGCGGCCGGTCGTGGCGCTCGGTTAGGTGGAGGAAGAAATGAAAAGGGGCTTAGCCTGAGGGGCTAAAACCTAACGCATAGAAACGTATGTTTTTATATGGTTTTTAACTGATTTTTGCAAAAGGAGAAAGGTTCCGATAGGTCAAAATGTGGGTTTTAACCTTAGGAAATGAGATGAGGGAGGGGATAGGGAATAACATATGGTTTAGTGGGATTTTTATGGATGAAAGGAGACTTGAAGAAATGAAGGAAATATGGAAGAAGGGGAGAGGAAAAAGGAGGAGGATGCAGCAATATTTGACTAGGATCTTCACGGAATATCAGAGGCAGAGAGGAGGAAGAGTATGTAGAACCAACCAGTAGTTTAGAATCTTACCAACAGACTTCAAGTACCAACAATTTTAGGCCTGAATTTGTTTCTTGAAGGCTGCCAAGAATATTTAGCCACCAGCTGATATAATAGAAAAATATAGGTGGCTAACAGTGGCTCCACTTGGGGATGGTGCCTTCTTGAAGGCATCAAGAATTCAGACTTGATTTCTCTGGGATGTTGACTGGTGCTTGTCCCATTGCTTGCTCTTGCTTTTCCTTTGACAAAATAATATCAGTTTATGAAAGAAAGATGAATTTCATCAATACAACTTCTACCTACCCCAATCCTACTGATCTAACATTTTTTCTTCATCAGAGTGCACTTGGATTGGCAAACTCTATTCTCAACATTTTATTCTTTTGAAAGCAGGAAATCTAATCTATTTCTGCTCCTTATTTCTCCCTAAACTCAGATTAAACAGTTGAGCTCAGATGTTTCTCTACCTATTCTACTGTCTGTTGGGATTAAACAGTCCAACAAACTTTCATTCACTAAATTCTACAACAGAAATTTAAAAATAGTCAAGTCAAGATTGAGTTGTTCGACCTGTTATGATCTATGGCATAAAGACAAGCTGCACATAGATTATTATTTGCAGAAAATTTTAAATCAAAACAGAAGGTTTAAGATCTGAAAATTTCTCATTATGGCCTTCTCTTATCTTCACAGCTCTGTTTTTCCTTTTTGGTGAGTTATCTTTGCTTCTCTTCTGGTTCAAGTTTTGAGCGAATTAGAACCAGGTCTTTTCTCTTTGACTCAGAAATTGGAGTAGTTTTGAGTCATCTCTTTGGAAACTTTGGTTCAGATTTTGAGCTGGTTTGAACCTTAATTTCTACCCTACTCTGTCTACTGATAAGCCAAGATTAAACATTTTGGAAAATCAAATTTGCTACCTTATCAGCAGAAAATTGAAAGCTAATTAGTCAAGATTAAATAGTTTAACCAATTAGAATTGTGTTTCAAGGAGTGGCATTTAAGCTTGCACACTTTCAGATTCATTTCTCTTTTTTGGCATGGGGCTGTGCCTTTCTTGTTTTTCATTTCTACCCTCTTTTCTTTCTTTCTTTGTTTTTGTATTTTTGATTTTTCATGACATCTAAATGCAATGGGTGATGAAACATTTACAATGGGAAAAAGGTAAAAGGCTTCAAAACATAGAATAGCTTAAGAAAGGTAATGTTTAAGCATCCTACCATTGACAGGGCCCCCAAATAATTCTGGTCCATTCAGCTCTTGTAAGAAGAATGCATTGTTTCCAGCAACTGAATGAATGGAGTAAGGGCCAAGCCACAAATTGTCGAATTTACCATGCTTTCCCTTGTCTTCCCTCTTTGAGTCCCACTTTAAAACTTTGTCCCCAATTCTGAAATTGCTGGCCTTTGTTCTTCTGTCAAATATCTTCTTGATATTATCTTGCTTCTGCAATGCTTTTTTGTACACTTCCTCTCTGGTTTGCTGAAGATGAATGGTCTGATTTATTCTTCTGATTATGTCATTCTCTTCAGTCTGCAACTCTTGAACTAACTTCATAACTGGTACACCAAGGCTGTTAGGAAAAATTGCATCTGTACCATATACAAGCTGGAAGGGTGACATACCAATGGATTTCTTCAAAGTCAATATGTCAGCCCAAAGCGCATGGATCAGCTTCGTGTGCCAAGACTTCTTGTTGTCCTCCAACAGTTTCTTTATGATGTTCACTAAGCTTTTGTTGGAAGACTCTGCAAGTCCATTACCTTGAGGGTAGTAGGCTGTGGAGTGTCCCAATGTAATCTGGTATTTATGACAAAATTCTACCATTTTCTTTGATCCAAATGCTGCTGCATTATCTGTGATGATCTTGGTAGGACAGCCAAATCTGGAAAGGATATTGGTTTCTATAAATTTTATGATAACTGAATCATTGGCCTGTCTACAAGGAATGGCTTCTATCCACTTAGTGAAGTAGTCTGTGGCAGTAAGGATCCACCTATGTTGGGCAGAGGATGATGGGTGGATTTCTCCTATGAAGTCAAGTCCCCACTGTTGAAAAGGGGCTTCAACAGTAATTGGATGCAGAGGAAGGGGTAGTAATTTTCTCTTGCCCTCGAACAATTGGCATTTATGGCAAGTGGTTGTCAGTTTGTATACATCAGGAAAAAGAGTAGGCCAATAGAAACCAGCCCTCAAAATTTTGTTGGCTGTTGACTTCCAGTATAAATGGCCTCCACACTCTCCTTCATGGAATTCCTGCTTAATCTTTTCTGCATCAAACTCAGGCAAACATTTAAGCAATATACCACCAGCATTTTTCCAATAAAGACATTTATCAATAATGCAATAGTTTACAGCTTTTAACTTTAGGAATCTTGCCTTTGTTTTGGATAAACCAGGCGGTGTGTTTAAATTAAGCAAAACATAAACAATATCAATATACCAAGGAGAATTCGCAAAATAATCTTCAACAATGGGAGTTGAGAATTCTTCTTGGTCATCCAAAGCATTAATCATATTAATATCAAGAACTTCACAATTTGATTCAGCCATTAACCTAGCTAGACCCTGACCTTTGATGAGCTTAGTGGGTTTAATCTCTAAATCATATTCAAGAATAACAACAATCCACTTACCTCTCTTACCATCCGGATCCTGGGTTAGAATGTCTTTTACAACCGAATTTGGGACAAAGGCAATGATGTGTGAGTGAAGGATGTATACCCTGAAGTCTTTTAAAGCTTTTACCAAAGCAAAAGCCTGTTTTTCCATAATGTTATACCTCAAAGGGGCATCCCTCAATGCTTTGCTAAAGAATGCAATGGGCTGCTCTTGTCCTTGTGGATTTTTCTGTAAAAGGACAGCAGCTATAGTATGTTCTGATGCAAATGAGAAGATATAAAAATCTTTTGAAAAATCAGGACTTATGAGAACCGGTGTTTTGGTTAACACTTGTTTCACCAGTTCAAAGGATGTCTTTGCTTCTGAGGTCCATTTTACCCCTTGCTCCTTCTTCAACATGTTTGTGATATTTCTAAGGAGCTCAGCCAAGTTGGGGATGAACCTTCTCAAAAAGTTAATCTTCCCTATGAAAGACTGCAACTCTTTGATATTTCAAGGATGAGATATTTGCAATATGGCCTCAATCCTCATGGGATCTATCTTTATGCCCTGCTCGGAAATAATATGTCCAAGGAGCTTACCTTCTTGGAGGCCAAATAAAGTCTTCTTGGGGTTCAAAGATATCCCAAACCTTCTGCACTTCTCGAAAACTTTCCTCAAATGTTCTAAGTGTTCTTCATCTGTTTTTGAAAACACAGTTACATCATCAAGATAGATAATGATGAACAAGCCCAATTCTTCCGAGAATGCTATGTACATGGCTCTCTGAAAGGTTGCTCCAACATTCATTAGACCAAAAGGCATTTTTACATACATGAAAGTGCCCCATGGTGTAGTAAAAGCTGTCTTTAATTGATCATCAGGGTGGACTAGGACTTGATTATACCCTGAATAGCCATCCAGCAAAGAAATTCTTTTAGACCCCACCACCCTTTGCAAAATATGATCCATCTTGGGCAAAGGGTAGTTGTCTTTTAATGAAGCTTTGTTTAAATTTCGGAAGTCTATACAAAGCCTAATTTCTCCAGTCTTTTTCCTAACTGACACCAGATTAGATACCCACTGAGAATATCTAATAGGGACAATAATGCCAGCATCGTGCATCTTCATAATTTCCTTCTTAACCAATGGCAACTGGACAGGGTTGATTCTGCACAGTTTTTGTTTGAATGGTTTTTGGTTTTCTTTAAGAGGGATTTTGTGCTGTATTATTTCAGTGTCATAGGATTTAAGATCTTCGTAACTCCATGCAAAAACATCAGAAAACTCTTTAAATAGCTCTAAGTATTTGAGTTTAATGTGAGCTGGTAAAGTTTTAGACAGTTTGATCAATCTCGGTTTTTCCTTACTGCCTATATTACATTCCTCCACTTCAGTTTCTACAGGTTCCAGTTTCGGTTTGTTGGCCACATCATCAAAATCAAACAGTTCTTCTAGAGGGGCCAAACCCTTGGGCAGACTATCATTATTAGAATGCAGAGTTTCCATTTCTTCTGTTTCAGAATTTGCACTCAATTTTGTTTGGTTTCCAGATATGATAGTCTGAAGGTTTATATCTACCAACTGTGGAGATGGTTCTTCTTCACCAAGAAAATTTTCTTCACTGCAGTCTGTATCATAGTCTGAATCTGAACTATGGGGTTCAAACTCATTTCTGAATTGCATGAAGTCTTCTATTTGTTTATCTCCATCAAATACCTTCCAATATTTCTTGTTATCTGGGATAGCTGGTCTGAATTTTATTTGAGAGGTGTCATCATACAGCATTGGGCAGGTTCTAGCAGCAAAGGCTAAATTGTGGGCTGCAATGTTTCTTTTCCTTGGGACAAAAGATAAGGTGTACTCCTCAAATGTTTTTAAAAGATCAATGACATCATTCCTGTAGGCCCTAAGTCTGGGGTGATTTGCATTGTACTCCCCATTGACTTGCCTAATGATTAATTCAGAATCCCCATATACATCGATTCTCTTGGCACCTAATTTTTTCAAAAGATGCAAGCCCAAGAGAAGGGATTCATATTCTGCTATGTTGTTGGAACACTGAAAGTTTAATTTGCAGGAGATACATTTTGTATGATTATTTTCAGTGTTAGTGATCCAGACACCTGCACCAGCATTTGTTTTGGTGCATGACCCATCAAAATACATAGTCCAGAGAGGTAGATTTTCAGTTTGGTGTATGGACTTTGTATCATTTGATTCCTCAAGTTTCTCATCGGGTTGAGGACTGTCTTCCTGACTACCAAATTTTAAGTTCAAAGGATTGATGACTTGCAGTTCGAGATCTGAGTTTAGTTTGCTAGGATCTTCAGACACAATAGACTGTTTCGGCACTTCAGCGTTGTTTTCCTCCTCTTTCATCTCGGCCATGGATTCTGTTGAACTAATTTGTTCTGTGAGTGCTTCATTATTAAACATGATAAAAGAATCAAGGCTCGTGTTTATAGCATAGAGAGGGGAGTTTTGCAGCCGATCCTGACTTGTTACTGTGTACTACATGTGGGATTCCCTATAAAGCTTCCTAGTCTGATTGAAGATAGGGATAGTTGCATAGGTCATGTCCATTTGCATGGTCCCCTGTAATTTAGCCCCCCAGGATCGTGATAAAAGCATTCCATACTTTGGGGGCACATCAGCCACAACAACATCCATGACTAAACATTTGGCTGGAATTTGGGCTAAATTAACACAAAGATCTTTAATCAATCCTAGACACTTAACTCTGATTGAGTCAAAGGAGTACAGATCCTTGTAAGGTCTGGTAATTTAAAGACCCAGGCTTTCCATTACAACTTTTGGAATTAAATTATGGGAAGTGCCTGAGTCATGCATAGCATTATGCAGAATTTTGTCATGAATGTTTAAGCTTACATAAAAGGGAGGGACATGACCTTCTTGGAACTTTCCTTCAATCTTTGGGCCAAAAATAAGCTCTGGTTGGTCATCACTAAGATTGAGAGTATCTTCGTTATCTTCTAAGTTTAAAGCCTTCAAAATTTTGGACCTATATACATGTTGGGCAGCTAACTCAGTCAAAGGAACAAAGATTTTGATCTTTGAGATTTCCTGTTCTAGGCTGAAAAGGTTTTGATTCTTCAAAGCATTGACTTCAGCCTTGTTTACTGCCACTTTATCAGCAATAACAGCTTGCTGATTTGGTTTATCTACAGTTGAAACAGTTGTCTTTCCAGGAGTACTAACCGAGGTGCTAGTACTACTAATGTTTGCACTCTGTTTTTCGATATTTTGAGTGTCTTTATCTTTACCATTACCAGAATTAACAGCCACTGTTTTGTCCTTTTGTTTGATTGTTTTAGACTTGGCTGCAGTGCTCATTTTCTTCATCATTTCTTCCATCATTCTTTCCATCTTTGAGCTTGAAGTAGAAGGGGTGGATTCCTCTCTAAAAGATACTCTCTTTTCAGCTTTCATCTTCGCTCTCTTCTCCATGAGGTTAACTTCCACAGAAAGAGCACCTCTTTGCATATCTTCAAGGGTTGCAAAGACTCTTTCTCTGAGTGAATATGTCATGTCTGGATCAAACCCTTCCGGAAATTTGTTTAAGGCTGATCCCTGAGGAGGTTTCAGTTCAGGGGAAAGTGCATTATACACACTGTTGAATCTGGTACAATAAGCTTGTACACTTTCCCCAGGGTTCCTATGGAGATTGTTATAGTCGGCAAGGACTTGGAGAGGGTTTTTCCTTACTTCCCATTTGTTTAATAATGTTTGATGGAAGGCTTGAAGGTCGTTAATACTATGGGGGGTTAAACCTTTAAACCATTTTCTCACTTCTCCCCCCAAACTTTGAGCAAACAATTTGATTTTGACAGATTCATTATCGATTTCATTTCTGTCAAAATAGTCATTCATCTTGTCCACATGTTGAGATACTGTTATGGTATTATTAGCATCATATAATGGAATTTTGGACTGATAATCTTGCGGAAGATTGACTAATGGTACAGGAAGGACTAAGGGAGCATACCATGCTGCCATGATATGTGGTGGGGGTGGGTTTACAAGTGGAGGTGTGGGTTGAAGTGGAGTGGCTTGAACAGTGGATGAGAGATGAACAGAAGTAGATGGAACAACAGTAGATCCCTGAGCTGATCTCGGATGAGAGACACCTAGATTATGTAAGAAATGTAAATCAGGAGGTGTTGATTCTCTATTCCCAAGAGTCTCACTTGTTTTGGGAGATGAAAGTGTAGGCTTAGAATCTAACTGATCCAAATCACCAAATCACCTACTTCTGAATGGGTTTAATAAGTCAATTTGTGATTCATGAAGAGCTGAAAGGTTTTGAGGGACTGAATTAGCTCTTATAGGTGGTCTGAAAATAGTTGAAGATTGTATCCTAGGAGACTTCCTAAGAATTCTTTCTGGGTTATCAACTATTTCAGGAGGATCTGGGTCAGGACGGGCTCTAGTGTGAATCTTTTTAGGAGCCACAGTTTTTATATGTTTAGACCCAACTAGAAAGGAAGAGTTCAACCAGATATGACAATCTTTAAGAGGTTAACCAATCTGTTTTACGATTTTCAGATCCTACAGCCCTCTAACTGAGTTTGAATGATTTTTTAGTGATAAGGGTTCTTCCTAGTGGAGTCTTAAGGTCTGTTCAGGATGGTGGAGTCGCCAGGTGGAAGGTTCAGAGTGTTTTCAAAGGAGTACACTGTCCACCACAGTGTTTGTGAAATATTCCTTTTCAAGGATATCTCAAAACACAACAAACTCTAACCAGAGATTGACTGGGAGGGCATTCACCGGATATGTCACCCCTGAAAGAGGATGAGATCCAGAGGCTACCTGGCCCTTTCCAGACTCTGTCTAAGAGTATAGAGTAAAACACATCAAAGACGCATACAAGATATCAAAACTAGTGTTTTACTACCAATCTGAAATGTTTTTGGTATTTTCTGAATTGTTTATATTTGTGGTTTAAAAGAATGTCCTAACTTTGCCTCAAAACTTAGCTACGGTTATGAAACAAAGACAGTCTATCCTCATGGCTAAGCTAGCTGATTTTCCAAGGTTAGATAAAAACTTAAAAGAATCCTAGGAGTGACCTAGTTTGTCACTGATTCAATTGATCTTCATCTTAATTACCATTTTCTTGGTAGTGCTTGAAAAGGCTGCTTATGACTCTCAAGATTTTAGGAAGTTGATGGGTTTGAGTTCCCCAGTTGAGTCGCCAGAAATGTTAGGTTCTGGTGGCTTGAGCTGGTTAATAAATCAAAATGCTCTATGAACCCCAACGCAAGCTTCTTTATGAATAGATTTGAATGTAGAGGACTCTGAGTTTCTCCCCAGCGGAGTCGCCAGAAATGTTAGGTCTCTGTAACAAGCAAGATTGGAAAAGTCCGATCATAGAGTTAACATCATTTCAACCAAATTTGGGATTCTAGGATCTAACCCTCCTGAATCCGGAGAGGGATCTCTCCAATATGTACAAAGATGGATATTGTCTTTGAAGTTTGGGGTGATGGTATTAGGCTAGTTATGAAGGCCAAGGGTTTTGTTTGGTTTTCTTGGATGGTTGAACATAGTTGTTGTCTGAGGCGGAAAGATCTATATGCAAATAGGTTCAAAGGTGAGAAGTTGCAAGCAGACAGAATAAGCTTTGATTCTAAAGAAAGATGATGGCAAGTTTTCAATCCATTGGGCTATGGAGTCATAATAGAATTTAATTGAAACATTCAGGTTCAAGAGTAATCTATGGGGCAAGTCATCTAGGCCTAAGGATCTCTTTAAAGTTTGATTTATGGAATGGGATGATACAACAAGAAAGGGAATTAACAGATGCAGAACAAAGAGCAGCCCAGGATCTGGTAAGTACTTTGAAACTAGCCAGCCTTTGACCAGGCACTTAAGAAAAACATAGAAGCAAACTAGGATCTGGTAAGTACTTTGAAACTATCCTGCATTTGATACACTTCTAATAGATCACAGATTAAAAACAAAGGGAAACTTGAAGGCAACCTTTGGAGCAGAAACTAGCGGGCAGGGCTCACCTTTCTCCTCATCTTAGTTCTTCTTTACTTAGTTACTTCCAAGACAATCACCGAGATAACACAGAATGGCCCAAGATCTGATAAGTACTTTGAAAATAGTCAGCTTTTGACACATCCTAAGGGAAACAGACAAATAGTTGAGCAAACAAGAAAGGGACTCAGGGCTAACCTTTGATTTCCTCAATTCATTCCTTACACAACATATATGAAAGTAACATTTAAAAACAACATTCGGCAGTGATGAAAAGATGAGGGAACGCCAGCATCTCTGTACTTAGACCGAATTAAATCATTCCTAAATAACACAATCAGAAGAAAACATTGGGATAAAGATTTTTCAGCCAGAGAAGGTTACCGATATACAACAGGTCCCACACCTACAACCTGTTTGCATAGCAAAATGAAACAAATTGAAACTGAAATATGTTGACAAGTTATTAGGTGAGAAGAACATCACCATCAGCATAGACCAGGATCCCATAAATCAGCTCGTATTGATTGCTTCAAACTGGTTACAATCTTCAAATCCAATGTTCTAATCCATCTCTCTTCACAACCTAACCTATCTGTTACAAGCAGAGCTCCAAGAGCCTATGAAACCTCTATTTACAGTCAAGAGTTTTCCACTCAAAAACAACTACAACACTCCCTCAGAATTGCTATTAACAACTAATCCAACCCCTCACTCATCTTCTTCTGGAGTATTTATAGAAGGATGAGGAGGTGAGACCTAATAAAAAGATCTCAAATACAATAAATGCATAATTAATATCTTCCTGGCCAGGGAGGCTCGATGGAGAATTTGTACAGGTGTTCCACTGCATTTATGTGTTTACACTGATGAAGTAAGCCCGAAGGGAGCTTTTGTTTGACCTTTGCACTACAGATCACAGGCCATTTCGCAAAACATTCCGTCATTAAACTGTGCGTAATAACTTTGGTTGTTTCCGAGGCATAATATTCAGACTTGTTCAATAACCTCCTCCGATTGAGCATCTTTATATTAGGTGGCACCGAAGGGTGTCGAGAATCAATTACCCCTGCAAGTATGGCTGTAAAAGGGGCTGTCCGACAGCACTTAGGTCTTACTTAATCTATGCTCGGGCCGGGATTAGGCTTTTGATAACCGTCTTAGCCGTAATCCCCGCCAATCTATCTATAAAACTGCTGCTCTAGTTCATTCTGTCTTCAAAATCTGATACTCTTCCCTGCGTCGATGTTAACTGCATTTTTTGGGCTTTACATGGGCACGTAGCAACCAAGGCTCATGACACCTTGTTGATATCTTTATTATTCATCCTGCGATCGATTCTCTGGATTAATCAGAAGGACGGGAGTCGTCACCCTCATTCTTCAGTTTTTTATTAAAACACGACGAAAGAACCTTAAAACCTGCAAAATACAAGAAAAATGAGAAAATCCTGCGTTATATGGATAGACTGCATCGGAGGGCATGCGGGAAAGTGGAGCAATCGGAACCGTTGATTGTATGGCAATCAACGGTCGGGAGCGTTTCTGAAAAGTCAGCGGCGAAAAAGTGAACTTGTACCATGGAATCGGGAGAATGAATGAGATCCGTCGATCTGCGGAGATCGACGGAGGGGATCGGCTTTCAAAAGCGTCGGGGGAGATTTAACAGACGTGCGGGTTCGTTAAAGACCGGGAAGATCGGGCGATCGGCAACCGTCAGATTGGAGGGCCTAAATCCAACGGTGGAGGTGGACCCCGCTACGGGGCCATGGTACAATGATTAACATGTGGGAAATGGGATTTGCATGGCGGTTTGTGCACTGGGCGGAGAACACGTGTCGGCAAGCGTGTGGAATCGCTGGCCGACGGGAAAAACTGCCATCCGACATTAAGTGGTGCGGGATGACACCGTGTTTTTGGAGATGGGTGCGGGGAAAGGGGGTCCACCAGGCTAGGGGTGCTCTGCACCGTCGGATCTGGGGAGTAGATTGACGGCCCAAAAGGCTCGGGGTTATAAAAACATGTGGTGTCATATTTTATACTCCAACCTTATAAAGATGGGTTTTTAAGGTTTCCAAGGGAAAAGAAAAAAGGGACAGAATGGGGACCACGCTTCGGTTTAGCGCCTTTGGACTTGAGCGGCCGGTCGTGGTGCTCGGGCAGGTGGAGGAAGAAACAGAAAGGGGCTTAGCCTGAGGGACTAAAACCTAACGCATAGAAACGTATGTTTTTCTATGGTTTTTAACTGATTTTTGCAAAAGGAGAAAGGTTCTGATAGGTCAAAAAGTGGGTTTTAACCTTAGGAAATGAGATGAGGGAGGGGATAGGGAATAACATATGGTTTAGTGGGGTTTTTATGGATGAAAGGAGACTTGAAGAAATGAAGGAAAGATGGAAGAATGGGAGAGGAAAAAGGAGGAGGATGCAACAATATTTGACTAGGATCTTCACGGAATATCAGAGGCAGAGAGGAGGAAGAGTATGTAGAACCAACCAGTAGTTTAGAATCTTACCAACAGACTTCAAGTACCAACAATTTTAGGCCTGAATTTGTTTCTTGAAGGCTGCAAAGAAAATTTAGCCACCAGCTGATATAATTGAAAAATATAGGTGGCTAACAGTGTGCAAATGAACGTTCATGAAATGAAAAGTAACTCAAAACACTACAACTTAATCTGATTCATTTAGTTAAAGATTTGTTGGAAGATCTTGTGAAAAAGATTAATTTTAATGTAATGAGGATCTCCTAAAACATAAAAGGAAATGCCAAAACAAACAATAACTTAAAAAATTATAGTGAAATCTTATTCATTTGATAAAAAAAATTTGAAAGAGCTTGAGAAAAAAATTACTATAATGTAGTAAGGATCTCCTATGAAATGTTGAAACAACTTATAACATTACAACTAAATCTCATTCATGAGTTAAAGGTTTATTGGAAGAGATTTTTGAAAGAGATTAATCATAATGTGATAAGGATCGTCTATGAAGGAAAACAATCAATAAATCACAATACTACAACTTAGTCCCATTCGTGAATTAAAGGTTTATTGGAAGAGCTTGTGAAAGAGACTAACTACAGTATAATGAGGAATCTGATCTAAAATTGTGTGAACAAAATATTTCTTATATAGAGATTGACAGTAAGGGCTTTTACTTGTTATTTCACCTTTACTAAAAAGGATGAAACCAGAAGCTTCTGGCCCTCTTACTAACTCTGCCTAAAGAAATATAATGTAGACACTAAAAACTAAATAACAGAAAATGAAATGCTAATAACTCAAAATATCACAATTGAATCCCATTCATTTAATAAAGATGTATTGGAAGAGCTTGAGAAAGAGACTAACTGCAATATCATGAGGATCCTTTATATAAGCAAATGACATGAAAAATAATGCTAAAATTTATGATTTCCGAAAGAAATCTAAGTAAGGAAATATGAAAAAACAGAATTCAAAACAACTTATCTAGAAAACATGTAAAACCTCCTTGAATACCAGGGGCCCTCTGCTACCAATTTGGTGTAATCCTTCTTCAGCTCCTTAAAATTGTAATCAAAAAACCATCAAGAAACTTATTTATTGAAAAACTCACAAATCTACATCCCATTCCATCTTAAGCTTTGTTACAAAAGACTCTCTCTTCCTTTCTCTCCTTCTCCTATTTTTCACTATTTTTTCACTACTTTTTTCACTACTCATGATAGGAGAAAGCTTCTCCTATTTATAAAAAATATGAGTTATCTCATTAATGGGAGTCCATAAATCTCTCCCTCCATCTCTAGAGTTACAATCAAAATAGGAAATGATAAGACACATGTCTTTCTAGAGTTTCAACACAACTAAGAAATGAGACACATATCCTCTTAGAGTTTCAATACAATAAGGAAATGAGACACATATCCTCTTGATCCCATAATCTTCTCCAACCAAAATCAAATTGGCCTTAGAGTGCCACATAACGGTCTTCTAGAAGTCTCCTTTTGACCTACACATGTCACAAAACTCATAACACATATATAGATATATGAAACTATGTTAATTTTCTAGTTTCTAATCATAAATTCACTTTAAATACATAAAATAAATAACTTTGGAAGACAAGGATCCTAACCCATATATTTATGAAAATGGTTACTTGATGTAGGGTTTTTGGTCAGCTGGCTATGAAATAAGAGCTAAATGGTTATGACATAATGAAAATATGTATGAATATGGAAAACACTTTTGAGACTCAACATCACGTTCCATCAGTGCATCATGAGCATTGTTTTCATAAGAACCCTTTGTGGCACCTGCACATCAACAATACATAGAGGATTGAAATAAATGAAGAGTATAAGTGATGAAGACTAAAACAAGCCATAAATGAAGAATTAAAGGAAGAATCACAGTTCCGGTGGATTACGGATAAGATCAAAAATCAAAAGCCTAATCCACTAAATTAAACACTTTTTAAAGGAAAATCAAAAATATTTATCAGATAGAGGATGCCTCCACTACCACATCAGAGGATAATTAATTCCTCCCACCTACCAGATTTCCACCTGTAACCTCAAAGCATTCAACAGAGGCCGAGTTATGATAAGAAAAGAAGATATTTGCCTCTGTTGTGCCTCAATCTAGTCTCCTAAACTGAGTTCATTTAATTGTCAACCAGGATTTGTAAACTGCTGAAGTGAAATGTACCATATGTACCTAGGTTCTTGTTTCCTAGTGCATTGTGTGTAGTGTTTTGTGATGTTTTGGTCTTTTTATGTTAATTTATGATGTTTTTGGTCTTTTGAAGTTTTGTGTTTACAATGGAAATGTCTAGAAAACTAATGAAAAGAAATTGGTGGTCAAGAACACAATTGAGCCTAATGTATGGAATGGCAAATGTAATCAAAAATACTGAAGCAACATCTAAACTATGACTGAATAGAAACAAGAGCTTGATGATGACTTTTTAAACAAATGACACAAACTAGACTTTGAGAAATGATCACTTAAATATGCAAGTTTTCTAACTAGATAATTAGACACTAATCATGATGCAACATTCTATTCTAAATTTATCTATTCCATGACTAACTCCTAGTTCTATTCTGCAATTTTCAATTGAAGGTCAGAGTCTATTCTCCAAGAGTTATTGGTTTCTTTTCAGGGTAGTTCTGTTGAGGAAGAGCTCTGTTTATGGTGAGGAATTTGCAGAGATATTTCAGACCTTGTAATGATATTATCTTCTGTTTCTAAAGTTATGGATCACTGATGGTTTTCAGAACAAAAAGATATTTGTAAATAATGAAGGCTGTCTTAGGAATCCTATCAACTAAAGTGATCTACTGTGAAAAGGGTGACAGTGTGACTATGAGATATGAGTGCAATGAATTGATTTAAACATGAGCTTAAGATGCTTCTAAACTAGAACAATGTTAAACCATAAGCCATCATCAAACTTTGAAATGAAGTAGCTGGACATGAATTAAATGAAAAATGAAACTCCAGAGTATTCTAATTAACATGCACTATTCTATGAAGTTACACAATCGGTTTGTTCATCATGAGGGATATTTTGGAAGAGTTCCTTCTTGTGGAAGAGGTAGAACAATTTTTGACTGTGGACTTGTATGCAATTGAAAGCAAATGAACTGAAAGCAAATGAAACTAAGTTGTCACATCACAATCATATCTTGAACTTCTTAAGGATGTCTTGGAAGAATTTCTTCTTGTGGAAGAGTGATTAGGACAAGTGCAACTGTGATAGTGAAGACTAAAAACTACAACTAATTCCTATGTTACTATAGCTATTCATCATTCATTGTTATGATCTATTGGAAGAATGTCTTCTTGTGAAAGAACTGGAATGAATATAACTACAGTATTTAGTTAAAAACAAATACAACTCCTATCCTACAGTACCATAGTCATTAAACATTCATCATTTTAATTTATTGGCAAAGTGTCTTCTTGTGGAAGAACTGGAACGAATATGACTACAGTAGCTAGTTAAGAACAAATGCAAATTTAACTCCTATCCTACAATACCATAGTCATTTAAACATTCATCATTTTAATTTATTGGCAAAGTGTCTTCTTGTGGAAGAACTGGAACGAGTAAGACTACAGTATATAAAACAAAACAACTACTAATTCAATATGCAGAACGTAAAGACAGCTAGGAAAAACTTATCTAGTTTACGCTAAGGAAATCCGTTCAAGGGGCAGGGGCCCTCTACCACTTGACGGCATTCAACTTCACAATTAAATCATGCCTTCAAGATAATTTTGTCTGCTCCATTAACGATGCAATAGTTTGAACATAATGCTCTGTGTCTTAAAAGACGTAACACAGAGTTTACACCAAAATCTAGCAGCAAATCTTCACAAAATTTTCTAACTAAGCTCTCGGCCTACTCAAGAGTTTATAAAGTAAATGCAAGTAACAATAATTACAATAATTTAGGAATGATGTCTTCCTAATCCAAATCATCTTAGGAGTCTTTGAGGTGGCTGCGTAAAGGAGAAAAGACACCTGGACTGTGACAGTCCTAGTAGGAGTCTTCCTTCACAAATGTGTTCACACATGCATAACCGCACCCAGAATCCATTTCCTCTTCCATGACGAGCAACACACCATGTAGGCACGACGTGGATCATGCCCATATGCGTTTTTCCTCAAGTGGCCACCTGGAACATGCTCAAACATAAAGGTAGCTGCAGAATCGCCGGTTAGCTACAGAATGCATGCATTCTGCAGCTAGTTCCGGTCAAAATGCTTAACAATGGCAACAATCACAAAATTCAACAAGTCAGTCATGTAAACCATTCTAGAAGTAATTTTAACTATTTTTATTGATCAATTGGGTTTAAAATAGAAATGGACAAGGGAAAATGAGGTAAAATGAGGTGAAGGAAAAGCACAAATTTGAGGCTCAACATACCCCCACTGCTGTCTCTTTGCATGTCCTCATGCAAATTATCCTATGAATTCTGAGGCTTCTGCAAGGACATCTAATCCCCTTCTTCTCCTTTGTCTGAAAGCTAGAGGCCTTCTAGGTTTCCTGATCACAAGTTTGAACCTGAGGTTTGTGAGTGCCCTGATCAACTTTTTGTTCCTTGTCTTCATCTTCTCATTGGTTCTCTCCACTTTGTCTATATGCAGGGATAAGGTTGAGTTCATGTCAGTCTTGAGCTTGATTTGATCTTTGAGAATTTCATTCTCATTTTTGATGTGTCTATTCAACACCTCCAACTCATACCTATCCCTCCTCAATATATCAATTTCAGTTAGTGGAGGACTGGGGGTTCTCTCTTCTCTTTCTGAAGCTGTTCTCTCTAAAGTTTCCACATAATCATAGATTTCTTGTTGAGCAGGATCAATCTCAGGGGTGCCTTCATAAAAATCTTCATCATCATACTCTTCCATGGATGTTTCTTCATCTTCAATATTGATTACCCCTGTTTGTTTGATTGATGTTTTCTTCAGTTTTCCTTTTAATCTGTGGCTTCTCCTAAGTTGAGAGGAACCCTCCCCTTTTTCTATAACAGATTCCTTGATTACCTTCTCTGCCTTGAGTTGAATCTTGATTCTAGTCAACTTCTCCAAAATGACTTCTTCACTGCTTTCTTGAACCGGTTTGTCAATTTTACCTGTTGGAGTCCTCCATCTCCTACTTCTCTTTGTGGCATGTGGTTCAGGTGATAGTTCTTTTGCTTCCTCAAAATGATTTCTTATTAAGAAATCATCCCATGTATCATTTGATTTAGATAGATGATGCTCAATTAAAATTTTGACTAACCCATGATGATACAGGGTTGTTTCCAAAAACTGAACTCTTCTCTGAACACAGGAAGCCATTTTCTTCAGACTTTGATACAAGAAATATGGTAAATTCAAATCTTCTCCTAGAAAATGCAACATTAGTCTCATATGGTAGACATAAAATGTCCCATATCTACCCTCACATGTAACAAATTTCTGTAAAAGAAGTAGTATATTCCTCCATTTGCTCTTCAATGTTGTACTGGGAATTCCCTTCTTGAACACACTAACATCCATGTTTGGTGATTTTAAGATTTGTTTCCATGAGTCATTATGGAATTCCCTATTTTTAAACCATCTTTCCCCAGCTCTGGATAATCCTGTAGCCTCTGCTATAAAAACTTCATTAACAGTAAACTTAACATCTCCTATTTCAACCTCAGTGCCTTGGAATGATCTAGCAAACGTTTTGGTGACTTCCTTATGACAACCATTAAAATTTTCCAAGAATTGGAGCCATCCTATTTGTTGTAGCATCTCCTTGAATTGTGGATAACCTTCTAAATATTTTGATCCTATAGGCTCAATCCTTACGATGAAACCCATGATTTTTCACTTATCAATTAACACTCTTCTTATCCACAAAACAATGGCTTTTACTTTTGGATTAAAATGGCTTCAAGCTCTAAATAAAAATGGCTTCAATTTTGGAAGAAGATACCTTTGAAATAGCTATAGTCTTAAAAATCTCTGGTTTGTATGCCTCTGTTTGAAAAATGCCTTCGAATCCTCGGACTGATGTACTTCTGTTGAACTTTGGAATGATATGGAAGCAATTTCAATTTTCGAGCTAATGTGTCTCTGATAGACAGTGGTAGATGATTTCAAATTTCTTTTTGTGCAATACCTCCGTCTTTGGTAACAGAAGACTTCAAACTCAATCACTGAAAAACACTTCTGTTTCTAGTAACAACAGACTTCAAACTCAATCTCTGTCTCTGATAGCAAATGGTATGCTTCAAATTTAACACTACAGCCTCTTTGTCTCGGGTAACAACAACTTCAAAACCAGTCACTACCACACCTCTGTCTTTGGTAATAACAGACTTCAAACTTCAATTACTACCACACCTCTGTCTTTGGTAGCAAAGTCTTCAATTTTAGCACCTCTGTCTTCTAGTAGCAACAGGCTTAAAACTCTACACGGACACAATTCTGTGTTGACAGTGCAATGCTCCAAACTTTGTTCTCAGTGATATGCTCTCTGTTCAGTGAGTTCTCACACCGTTATGCTTCCAATGTACCTCTTCTGTTCTGCTCCTGATGATAATAATGCTTCTGCCTTCGGAATGGAATACTGGCTATGGAATGACGTTATGGCAAATGGTCACGGCATAGAGTGGTGGAGTGAGGTGGAGGATTGCATTAATGATTTGAGGAGACGGCGGAGGATTTACGACGGCAGGAAAAATCTTCATCATTAAAGAACTTGGTTAAGAGTCGTGGGAATTTCAAATGATTTGGTCGTTCCACCGCTCAAATGCTATTGGATAGAAAATTTGAATTGGAAGATTTAATACAAAGTCTATAGAGGGTTTTGTTTGGTGTTTGATCAATAAAATAATTAAAACAACTCTTTGAATAATTTCACAACTAAACTATGCTAAATTTTCATGAATTGCCATCGTAATTGAAATTTGTTACCTCTGCCCTTGATGTTTTCGTAGCCTTTGTCTTCTTTGCTCATTTTTTTGAGGAATCTTTCACTATTTTCTTGATGTCTTTGATTCATGAATTCACTGGATCAGTTTGTTGTAACTCTGATGTTTGCTGGTTGATGCCTTCAGGGTTTGTAGCTGCCAAAAAGACTGTCGGGCTGCAGAAAATGTGATCAGCTGCAGAATGTCCACTGAGCTACAGAATGTTCCTGTAGAATACTTTAATCATGAAAAATGAAATGTTTTTGGAAGATGGGTGAAATGTTTATGAAAATGGATGAAATGGATGATGGATTATGAAGTGGATAATGGAATAAGAATGGATTCAGTTCATGGAATGAAGGAACATAAGGGCTGTACTGAAATTCATGGCATATTTTTATTCACTTGCAGCAAGATATCAAATTCTATGTTTTGACATGAGAATGAAGTGAATGGAAGATGGAGTGAAATGAATGGAATGGAATGGAGTGAGATGTGAATGATGGATGAGATGAAGTATGGATGGATAGTGAATGGAATGAGATGAAATGAATCATAAGTACTATGGCACTGAACTTATGATTTTTATAACAACTGCTTAGAAACAAAAATGGGAAAAGTTAGAGTGTCAGAGAGACTCTGATTTTCACCCTATCTTTTCTGTATAAACATGCCAATCAGTGATTGGTTTTCATGTTTATACCTTTATTTTTTTTATTTTTTATTTTTTTTTTCAAAAGAGAAATGCTTCAGAAAATTTAATCAAGTTGATGAAGAAGAGAGACTCTTCTTCATTAACTTCACATCATTGTCTTCTTGGAACTTCTTGACAAACTCTTCTCTTGAGAGTGGCTTGTGGTATAGCTTCAGTCTATGGCCATTCACAAGAAAATTGACCTCTTCTTCATCTATAGTTCTGATTTTTACTGCCCCATTATCAAAAATTCGAACAATTTCATATGGCCCAAGCCAATGTGTCTGAAATTTCCCTTGAAAATCCTAGAATTTTGAATCAAACAAGAGAGCCCAATCACCCTCTTTAAATTTCTTCTCTTTGATGTACTTGTCATGCCATCTAGCCCTTTGCTGTTGGACTAGACTTGTTTTCTGAACTGCATCTTGTCTGATCTCATCCAATTCATTAATTTGCTCCAGTCTATGCTTTTGTGCCTCCATTAGATCAAGTCCTAGCTGAACTGCCATCTTGAATGTTTGGATTTGGAACTCTATAGGAAACAAAACTTGCTTTCCATAAACAAGCTCATAAGGAGTATGGCCTGTTGTGTTTCTCCATGTAGTTCTGTAGGCCCACAAGGCTTCAGGAAGCCTATCTACCCAATCTCTTCTATGTAGATGAACAGTATTTGTTAGGATTCCTTCAATGACTTTGTTAGTGGATTCCACTTGACCATTTGCTTGTGGATGATAAGGAGTAGATGTTCTATGTCTGATTTTGTACTTATCCATCATTTGATCCACTAGCCTTGATGTAAATTGAGCTCCTTGATCTGTAACAATTTCCCTTGGGACACCAAAACGAGTAAAAATATCCTCAAAAAGAAAAGTAACTACAGATGATTCATTAGCAACAAGTAATGGTTTAGCTTCTACCCACTTAGTAACATAATCAGTGCAAACTAATATCTATTTCTTTTGTCTTGATGGAGGACTAATAGGTCCTACAAAATCCAAAGCCCATTTTTCAAAAGGTTCAATGTGTACCTGAGGTTGTAATGGCATCTCACATGAAGGAGAAGGTTTCCCTACCCTTTGGCAACTGTCACACCTTTTGACATACTCCCTTGCATCTTTAAACAAAGATGGCCAATAATATCCTAAATTAAGGATCTTATAGGCTGTCCTCTTATCTGCAAAGTGTCCGCCACAAGGTTCATCATGACATGCCTTGAGAATTTCGGGCATCTCATCTTCACGAACACACCTTCTAATGATCAAATCTGAACCTGTCTTGTACAACTCATTAGCGACCCATGAATATCTTGCACTATCATTAATGATTTTTCTTTTATCCCTTGCATTCATAATTGAAGGAAATTTTCCTGAAACTAAATAATTAACAATATCAGCAAACCATGGAGTTTGAGTAGAAACTGCAAAAAGATATTCATCAGGAAATTGATCTTCAACCGGAGTGTCATCTTTGATATTTTGAATTCTAGACAGGAAGTCAGCCACAGTGTTTTGTTTTCCGGGCCTATCTAGAATAGTAATGTTGAATTCTTGCAATAATAACAACCATCTTATAACTCTACCATTAGTGATTGATTTATTCATTAAATATCTAATGGCAGAATGATCAGTGTGAATAAAAGTTTCATAGGCTGTTATATAGTGTCTAAATTTGTTTATGGCATGAACAACAGCTAAAAACTCTTTTTCAGTTACAGTATAATTTAACTCTGCAGGAGTCAAATTTTTACCGATATAATAGATGGCATAGGGAATTAAATCTTTCTGTCCCAATACTGCTCCCAGAGCTGTATCGGAAGCATCTGTCGAGATATGAAAAGGTAACTTCCAGTTAGGTCCCATTAATATAGGTGCTTCAGAAATTTTGGTTTTCAGGGTTTCAAAAGCTAACTGGCAATCAGAAGTCCACTTAAATTCACAATCTTTGGTGAGTAATTTGAAGAGAGGAGATGCTATTTTGGTAAAGTTTTCTATAAATCTCCGATAGTACCCTGTAAATCCTAGAAAACTTCTTACATATTTTTGACAACTTGGAATGGATAGGTTAGAAATAACTTCAACTTTCGCTTCATCAACTCTAATCCCATCCCCTGAAATGTGGTGCCCTAAAACAATACCTTCAGTGAACATCATAAAACATTTTTCATGACTAAGAGAAAGGTTTGCTTCTTGACATCTTTTAAGACTTTTTCCAAGTTTTCTAAAGCCTCTTCAAATGTGTCCCCATAAACTGTGAAATCATCCATGTACACCTCTACACAGTCATGTATTAGATCCGAAAAAATTCCTAATACTGCCCTTTGGAATGTTGCAGGTGCATTGCATAATCCAAATGGTAATACTCGGTAAGCATAGGTACCCAAGGGACAGGTTAATGTGGTTTTGTCTTGATCTTCAAGTGCTACTTGGATTTGATTGTAACCGCTAAACCCATCTAAGAATGAAAAGTACTTTTTGCCAGCTAATGTATCTAATACTTGATCTATGAAAGGTAAAGGAAAATGGTCTTTAAGAGTAGCTTTATTCAGTTCTCGGTAGTCAGCACACACCCTCCATTTTCCATTTTTCTTTGGCACAATTACCAAAGGAGAAACCCACTGACTATCTGAAATAGGATAGATGAAATTAACATTTAACAATTTTTGCAATTCTTCCTTGACAATTTCCCTAAGATTTGGATTCATCAGTCTTTGAGGCTGTCTGATTGGTTTGCAATTTGCCTCTATATAGATGTGATGAGTACAAGTCTTAGGACTTATCCCTTTCATGTCAGTGTATTCCCATGCATATGCAGAAGAATGTCTCTGTAATACTTTGACTAGTTCTTCTTGTTGAGATTTTTCCAGATTTTTGTTTATGTTCAAGGTTTTGCCTGGAAAAATTTCACTTGTAGAACTGCCAAATTTGTCCATAGAATGAAGAGACATCTGTCTAGGTGACAAGAACTCAATATTGGATTTCTCTTGAAATGATTCTTGTTTGTGCTCTGGAGAAGATTCAAAATTTTCTAGAGTATTCAGAATTTGATTATCTTCACTAATTTCTGAGATTGTGAAGAGTGGTTGTAAGTATTCTTCATCCTCTATCCATTGAGTGTCATCTAGTTCTATAATTGTCCTAGCTGGAGGATATAAGGTGAATTTCTTTGTTGAACTTCCATCATAAATATACATATCACCGGACCTACAACTAATAAAAGCATCAGCTGTGGCCAACCAAGGTCTTCCTAGTATGACAGGATGGCCTCCTAGATTATTCTTGGGTGTAAGGATCATGAAATCCACAGGGTACTCCCAAGAGTCTAGGGACACTGGAATGTCTTCTATTACCCCATCTGGTCTGATCACAAATCTATCTGCTAGTTGTAATAGTGTGGGTGTAAAGAGAAGATTAGGAAGTTTCAGTTTGTCCATGATTTGTCTACTCATGATATTTATTACTGCTCCTAAGTCAATGAGTGTGTTTTGAATTTCAATTCCATTGATGTGAATTTTGACAACTGGATTTCCTGGGTCAAGGTACTTTGGAATAGTAGTCTTACCCATCATAATGTCTGCTATTTGTCCTACCAGTTGAATTTTCTTGGTCTCTCTTATTCTTTTCTTTGTTGTCTTCATACTCAACTCCTTTATTGTTTTGGCTAAAATTGGGATTTCCTTGATGGCTTGCAATAATGGAATTTTAATGCAAACATTTCTCAATTCATCCAAGAAATCATAATTAGGCACCATTATTTGTTTTTCTACACCTTTGTCGATTTGTAATCTTTCCGGAAAGGGAGGTATAGAAGTAGATGTGGATGGTTGCTCTAATACTGGAGTTGGGCTTATTGGATCTTTTTGTTTCAGTTTTTCAATGTTTTGGCTTTGAAAGGATGTTTCTTCCTCAAGACTTTTATTAACCCGTAGGGAGTCTTCCTCAGAATTATCTTGTTCTTGTATGATCACAGAAGGTTTCCTCTTCTCAAGTATCCTTCGAGACCTAAGTTGAACATCACTAAGGTCTAGAGGAGTAATTAAATAAGTTGGAAATTGTTGTCCTTCTATCATGTATGTATTCTGGGGGTTCTTATTATTGGGGTTTGGTATGGGCTGAGCTGGTAATTGATTGGATTTTTGAGGGAATGGTAATGGAAGTGGTTGATTTTGATGAGGTTGGTTCAGATGATGTTGTTGAGAATTTTGTTGAAATTTTTGTTGAAGATTTTGAGGAAAATTTTGTTGAGGATTTTGAGGATAAAAATGTGGATATGGTGGATAGGATGGTGGATACTGATAATATGGAGAGTATCTTCCATAGGGACCTTGTGATCCTTGTGCCCAAGCTGGAGATTGATTTTGAAATTGGGGCCAAGGTTGCTGCCAAGAATTCCAAGGTGGAGGTTGATTATACATTTGATCATGGAATCCTTGTGTCTGAGATCCCTGCCAAGGTCTTCTAGATACAAAGTTAAGAGATTCTGTGGAGTCTGTAGGAGTTTCTTCTTGAAAAACAGCCTTGAGACGAGGAAGAGAAGGACAATTCTTGGTCTCATGTTTCTCAGAACAAATAACACAGGTTTCTACAACTTTTACATCCAAAGGGCACTCTCTCAAGGCATGTTTCTTCCTACATTTGGGACAAAAGATCGCCAAGGCATCAGATTCAGCCTTTTGCTTGTTTTGTATCTTGAGGGTGTCTATTTGTTCACTAAGACTCCCTAAGATGTCAGATTTAAAATCATCAAGCATATGTCCTATTTCTGATCTACTTACTGTCCCAGAAGCAGATTTACTTGCCCTTGCAAGAGCAGGATCTCTTGGACCTTTGGCAGTTTTGGATTTCCCTCTGGAAAGGTTGATACATAACTCAGATATTTCAGGTAATGTGAGTTGTGATATATCCCCTTTTCCCATCATGTTAAGGATATCCAGCCATTCATCCCTAATGGTTTTCAACAAAAGAGCTTTTAAAGTGTCTTGATCTAGGTTTTCCATTTGTGCCCTTTTTATGTTGTATTTAAATCTTTCCAACAAATCTTCTAAGTTTTCATCTTCTTTTTGTAACATCTTGAACACTTCTTCCTTATGATTAGCCGGCATACAATAATCCAAGTATCTCTCTAGAAATGCTTGTTTCATGTCTTCCCATGTCCTAATGGAACTACTGCTTAAGCTCATAAACCACTTCAATGCTACTCCTTTCAGAGTTGAAGGAAATAATTTCAATTTTTGGGCATCTTGAAGGTAGTCATAAGTCTTACACAGTACTTCAAATTCGAATAAGAAAGTTTCAGTATCCTCAGTTTTAAGTCCATAGAAGTTCGGAAGGACAGAAGGTGAAATGTTTTTCATGGTTGTATTGGTTTCTCCATCAAGTATAGGGAACCCAAAAGAGCTTCCTGTTCTACCCCTTCCTCCATCTGCACCTCTACCTCCTCTTCCTCCTTATCCTCTACCTCTACCTCTACCAAATAATGTGTTTTCTCCATTAACAACTCCTCCTCCTCCTTCTTCTGCCATGGTTGACTCTCCTGTGGAAGTAGAAAGGTTTGTATCCTCAACAAAAGTTTTTGGATCCTCTTCTATGGCAGGTTCAATGGATGAAGTGGAAGGTTTCTCTAATGGAATAGGTGACCTTAGATCTTCTAGAAGTCCAGGATCGGTAAAGGATGGAAGATGGGTTTGAGTTGAAGGTGTACTAGTTCTGGATCTAGATGAAACAAGTGGTGTTCTAGATGTCAAACTTCTGCCTCTGCTGCTTATAAATCTTCCTCTTGAATCTCTCTCCCTATGCATAAAATTGTTTTTGGATGCTAAGAAACAAAGTTTACCTAGTTTTCACTTCCCCGGCAACGGCGCCAAAATGTTGTGCCTCAATCTAGTCTCCTAAACTGAGTTCATTTAATTGTCAACCAGGATTTGTAAACTGTTGAAGTGAAATGTACCATATGTACCTAGGTGCTTGTTTCCTAGTGCGTTGTGTGTAGTGTTTTGTGATGTTTTGGTCTTTTATGTTGATTTATGATGTTTTTGGTCTTTTGAAGTTTTGTGTCTACAATGGAAATGTCTAGAAAAACTAATGAAAAGAAATTGGTGGTCAAGAACACAGTTGAGCCTAATGTATGGAATGGCAAATGTAATCAAAAACACTGAAGCAACATCTAAACTATGACTGAATAGAAACAAGAGGTTAATGATGACTTCTTAAACAAATGACACAAACTAGACTTTGAGAAATGATCACTTAAATATGCAAGTTTTCTAACTAGATAATTAGACACTAATCATGATGCAACATTCTATTCTAAGCTCATCTATTCCATGACTAATTCCTAGTTCTATTATGCAATTTTCAATTGAAGGTCAGAGTCTATTCTCCAAGAGTTATTGGTTTCTTTTCAGGGTAGTTCTGTTGAGGAAGAGCTCTGTTTATAGTGAGGAATTTGCAGAGATATTTCAGACCTTGTAATGATGTTATCTTCTGTTCTTAAAGTTATGGATCACTGATGGTTTTCAGAACAAAAAGATATTTGTAAATAAAGAAGGTTGTCTTAGGAATCCTATCAACTAAAGTGATCTACTGTGCAAAGGGTGACAGTGTGACTATGAGATATGAGTGCAATGAATTGATTTAAACATGAGCTTAAGATGCTTCTAAACTAGAACAATGTTAAACCATAAGCCATCATCAAACTTTGAAATGAAGTAGCTGAACATGAATTAAATGCAAAATGAAACTTCGGAGCATTCTAATTAACATGCACTATTCTATGAAGTTACACAATCAGTTTGTTCATCATGAGGGATATTTTGGAAGAGTTCCTTCTTGTGGAAGAGGTAGAACAATTTTGACTGTGGACTTGTATGCAATTGAAAGCAAATGAACTGAAAGCAAATGAAACTAAGTTGTCACATCACGGTCATATCTTGAACTTCTTAAGGATGTCTTGGAAGAATTTCTTCTTGTGGAAGAGTGATTAGGACAAGTGCAACTATGATAGTGAAGACTAAAAACTACAACTAATTCCTATGTTACTATAGCTATTCATCATTCATTGTTATGATCTATTGGAAGAATGTCTTCTTGTGAAAGAACTGGAATGAATATAACTACAGTATCTAGTTAAAAAAAAACAAATACAACTCCTATCCTACAATACCATAGTCATTAAACATTCATCATTTTAATTTATTGGCAAAGTGTCTTCTTGTGGAAGAACTGGAACGAATATGACTACAGTAGCTAGTTAAGAACAAATGAAAATTTAACTCCTATCCTACAATACCATAGTCATTTAAACATTCATCATTTTAATTTATTGGCAAAGTGTCTTCTTGTGGAAGAACTGGAACGAGTACGACTACGGTATATAAAACAAAACAACTACTAATTCAATATGCAGTACGTAAAGACAGCTAGGAAAAACTTATCTAGTTTACGCTAAGGAAATCCATTCAAGGGGCAGGGGCCCTCTACCACTTGACGTCATTCAACTTCACAATTAAATCACGCCTTCAAGATAATTTTGTCTGCTCCATTAACGATGCAATAGTTTGAACATAATGCTATGTGTCTTAAAAGACGTAACACAGAGTTTACACCAAAATCTAGCAGCAAATCTACACAAAATTTTCTAACTAAGCTCTCGGCCTACTCAAGAGTTTATAAAGTAAATGCAAGTAACAATAATTACAATAATTTAGGAATGATGTCTTCCTAATCCAAATCATCTTAGGAGTCTTTGAGGTGGCTGCGTAAAAGAGAAAAGACACCTGGACTGTGACAGTCCTAGTTGGAGTCTTCCTTCACAAATGTGTTCACACGTGCATAACCGTACCCAGAATCCATTTCCTCTTCCATGACGAGCAACACACCATGTAGGCACGACGTGGATCATGCCCATATGCATTTTTCCTCAAGTGGCCACCTGGAACATGCTCAAACATAAAGGTAGCTGCAGAATCGCCGGTTAGCTACGGAATGCATGCATTCTGCAGCTAGTTCCGGTCAAAATGCTTAACAATGGCAACAATCACAAAATTCAACAAGTTAGTCATGTAAACCATTCTAGAAGTAATTTTAACTATTTTTATTGATCAATTGGGTTTAAAATGGAAATGGACAAGGGAAAAATGAGGTAAAATGAGGTGAAGGAAAGCACAAATTTGAGGCTCAACAGCCTCAACGCAGCCGAATAGTTAATTCAACCAAAGGAACTTAATGAAAAAAATATCAGCATAGTTATTACAACATGACACAGACCCTTAAAATCAACAAAAGCTCCCACCAAGCTTAATTCTTAATGTAAAACAATTAATATAGAGGACATATCTGTAAACTTCTCCATCGAGCCCCTCAAAGGCTAAGAAGTATTAAATCTGTATTAATTGAACCTTGAAGATCTTTTATTAGATCCCACCTCCTCATTTCTTCTATAAATACTTCTTTAGAATATGAGACAATGTTGGTTGCAGAACTTTGAAATATACTTGTGCTCGAATTTTCTACATGTAAATAGTATTCAAAGGCTCTTGAAGCTCTGTTTGTGATAGAATAGTTACGCTAAGAAGTGAAGATGATTACTGAACTGAAACATTGGACCTAAAGACTGTAACTAGTTTGAAATCAATAACAAGCTGTTTCTTGGGATCCTGGTCTATATCACTGGTGAAGTGCTCCATTCTGTGTAATTGTTTTCCTATTTTTTATGCCATTTTGTCCATTAATTCTCTAATAAAGAACAACAAGCATAGAGTTAGGATTTACTGTTTATAGTACCCTTCTTTGACTGATAAGCTTTATCTCAATGCTTTCCTCCAATTTGTTTATTTAAGAATGATTCAATATAGTTTAAACAGTTAGGAATGTCAACATTCCCTCGTCTTACTGTTTTCTTTAAACATTATTCTTGAATGTTATTTTCATGGTTTTCTTATTAAAGTTAGACTAGAAAAGTGATGGTGTGCCCTGTTTTCTAGCTTCTTTCTCCAAAGGTAGATTGTGAAATTTTCCCTAAGTGTATGCTGAAAGCAGACTAGGTTTAAAAGTACCTTCTCTGATCCTAAGTTGCATTTTGTTCCTCTTATGTGTTTTCATACTTTCTGAAGGTAATTATGTGGATTACTTGATTATTGTCTATTGAGTTGCTTTAATACGAAATTTCCCAAGAAATTTATGGTGAGCCCTGTTCTTGGTTGGTTTTAAACAGTTACTTAACAAGCTTTTCTTATTTCGACTGACTATAAAGCTTTGTTGAAATTATTATCAGTTTTAACCCTCCAACGTTTTTATTATTTCCATTCCATCATTTAATCTCAAAAGATCTTGTGATGTATATGACTTGCCCCTTGGATCATTCTTGAAGTTGTTGCTCAATTAAAACCCTGTTATGACTCCATAGCCCAATGGACTAAAAACCAGCGTTATATCTATCTTTTAGCCAAAAGCTTGTTCTGACTGCTTGCAACTTCACACCTTTGAAACTCTTTCCAATTAGGAATTTCCACTCAAATAATAATCATTCTCAACCATCCAAAACAAACAAAAACCCTCGGACTTCATAACTAGCCTAATATCATTACCCAAAGCTTTAAAGATAAATCCATCTTTACACTTATTGGAGAGATCCCTCTCCGGATTCAGAAGGGCTAGATCCTAGAATCCCAAAGTGGTTGAAGTAGTGTTCTCTCTGCAGTTTGACTTTGCCAATATTGTAAATTACAAGGAACTAACAACCTTCACGTTAACCTTAACCTTTACCTTGACCAAAATCTTAACCTCAACCTTAGCCTGACTAAACCAGTAACCTAAGGGTAAAGTTAAGGTTAAGGTTAGGGTTAACGTTAAGGTTAGGTTAAGGTTAACCTTGAACATTACCTTAACCTTGACCTTAAACTTTACCTAACCTTAGCGTTAACCTAACCTTGAACTTAACTATAACCTAACGTTAACTTTAACCATAACCTTAACTTTACCCTTAACCTAACTGTAACCTTAACCTTAACCTTGACCTTAACCTTAACCTTGACCTTGACCTTAATATTACCCTTAACCCTCACCCTTAACCTAACCATAACCTTGACCAAAGCCTTAACCTTAACCTTAACCTAACTAAACCATTAACCTTGACCTAACCGTAACCTTAACCTTAACTTAACCTAACTTAACCTTAACCTTAACCATAACCTTAACCTTAACCTTACCTTAACCATATCCTTAACCTTAACCTTACCCTAACCTTACCCTAACCATAACCTTAACTTTAACCTTAACTTAACCTTAACTTTGAACTTAAGGTTAGGGTTAAGTTAAGGGTAAAGTTAAGGTTAAGGTAAGGTTAAGGCTAAGGTTAAGGCTAAGGTTAGGTTAAGGTTCAAGTCAAGGTTAGGTTAAGGGTAAGGTTAACCTTAACCCTTAACCTTAACCTTAACCTTAACCTAACCTTACTCTTAACCTTAACCTAACTATAACCTTACCTTAACCTAACTTAACATTAACCTTGACCTTGACCTTAGCTTTAAATTTAACTTTACCCTAAGCTTAAGGGTTTAGTTAGGTTAAGGTTAGTCAAGTTAAGGTTAAGTAAGGGTTTGGTCAAGGTTAGTGTTAGGTTATAGTTAATGTCAAGGTTAAGGTTAAGGTTAAGGTTAAGGTTAATGTTAAATGTTTGGTCAAGGCCAGGGTTAGGTTATAGTTAAATTTAAGGTTAAGGTCAAGGTTAAGGGTAAGGTTAAGGTTAAGGCTAAGGGCTTGGTCAAGGTTAGGGTTAGGTTATAGTGAAGGATAAGGTTAAGTTAAGGGTAAGGTCAAGGTTAAGGTTAAGGTTAAAGTTAGGTTAAGGGTAAAGTTAAGGTTAAGGTTAAGGTTTGGCCAAGGTTAGGGTTAGGGTATAGTTAAGGTTAAGATAAGGTTAAGGTTAGGTTAAGGTCAAGGTTAGGTTAAAGGTGAAGTTAAGGTTAAGGTTAGGGTAAGGTTAACATTAAGGTTACGTTAAGGTTAAGGTTAAGGTTAAGGTTAGTGTTAAGGTTAACAGTAAGTTTAAGGTTAAAGTTAAGGTCAAGGTTAAGGTTAAGTAAAGTTTAAGGTTAAGGTTAAGGGTAAGGTTATAGTTAGGTTAAGGTTAAGGTTAGGTTAAGGGTAAATTCAGGGTTAAGGTTAAGGTTAGGGTTAGGTTAACCTTAACCTTAACCATAACCTTAACCTTAGGTTAACCCTAACCTTAACCTTAACCTTAACCATAACTTGAGCCTTTACCCTAACCTTAACCTTAACCTTGACCTGAACCTTAACCTTATCTTAACCTAACCCTAATCTTGACCAAACTCTTAACATTAACCTTAACCTTAACTTTACCCTAACCTTAAGCTTATCTTACCCTTAACCTAACCTTAACATTGACCTTAAATTTATGTTGAACTTAACCTTAAACTTAACCTTAACCTTGACCTAACCTTAACCTTAACCTAACTTAACCTTAACCTTAACTTTAACTATAACCTAACCTAACCTTGAACAAACCCAAAGGCTAGGTTAAGGGTAAGATAAGGTTAAGGTTAAGGTTAGGTTAAGGGTAAAGTCAAGATTAAGGTGAGGTTAAGGTTAAGGTTGGGGAAGGTTAAGGTTATGTTACGTTAAGGGGGTAAGGTTAATGTTAAGGTTAACGTTAAGGGTTTGGTCAAGGTTAGCAATAGGTTATAGTTAATGTTAAGGTTAAGGTTATGTTATAGTGAATTTTAAGGTTAAGATGAGGTTAAGGTTAGGTTATATTAAGTTAAGGTTAAGGGTAAGGTTAAGGTTAAGGATTTGGTTAAGGTTAGGGTTAGGTTATAGTTAAGGTCAAGGTCAAGGATAAGTTATGGGTAAAGTTAAGGTTAAGGGTTTGGTCAAGGTTAAGGTTAGGTTAAGGCTAAGGTTAATGTTAGGTTAAGATTATGGTTATGGGAAGGTTAAGGTTAAGGTCAAGGTTAAGGTTAAGCTTCGGTTAAGTTCAAGGTTAAGGTTAGGTTAAGGTTAGGGTTAGGTTAAGGTTAAGGGTGAAGGTTAAGGGTAAGGGTAAGGTTAAGGTTAGGTTAAGGGTAAGTGTTTGGTCAAGGTTAGGGTTAGGTTATAGTTAAGGTCAGTTTAAGGTTAAGGTTAAGGGTTTAGTCAAGGTTACAGTTAGGTTATAGTTAATGTTAAGGTTAAGGGTAAAGAAAAGGTTATTGTTAAGCTTAACGTTATGGTTAGCTTATAGTTAAGGTTAATATTAGGTTAAGGGTAATGTTAAGGTTAAGGTTAGGGTTAAAGTTAAGGGTTTGGCCAAGGTTAGGGTTAGGTTATAGTTAAGGTTAGGTTAATGTTAGGTTAATAGTAAATTCAAGTTTAAGGGTAAGGTTAAGGTTAAGGTTACTAGTTTAGTTAGGTTAAAGTTAAGGTTAGGGTTAAGTTAGGTTAAGGTGAGGTTATAGTTAGATTAAGGTTAAGTTTAAGGTTAAGATAAGGTTAATTTTAAGGTTAGGTTAAGGTTAAAGTTTAAGGTTATGGTTCTTAACCTTAACCTTAACCTTGACCTTAACTTTAACTATAACCTAACATGACCTTGACCAAACCCTAAGGTTAGGTTAAGGGTAAAATAAGGTTAAGGTTAAGGCTGAGGTTAAGGTTAGTTTAAGGGTAAAGTCGAGGTTAAGGTAAATTTAAGGTTAAGGTTAAGGTTCGGTGAAGGTTAAGGTTAGGTTAAGGTTAAGGTTAAGGGTAAGAGTTTTGTCAAGGTTGAGGTTAGGTTATAGTTAGGTCAAGGTTAATGTTAGGTTATATTGAATTTTAAGGTTAAGATAAGGTTAAGGTTAAGTTAGGTTAAGTTAAGGTTGAGGGTAAGGTTAAGGTTAAGGGTTTGGTCAAGGTTAGGGTTAGGTTATAGTTAAGGTAAAGGTTAAGGTTAGGTTAAGGATAAAGTTAAGGTTAAGGTTAGGTTAAGGGTAAAGGTTAAACTTAAGGTTGGGTGAAGGTTAAGGTTAGGTAAAGGTAAGGTTAAGGGTAAAGTTAAGGTTAAGGTTATGGTTATGGAAAGGATAAGGTTAAGGTTTTGTCAAGGTTAGGGTTAGCTTATAGTTAAGGTCAAGATTAAGGTTAGTTTAAGGGTAAAGTAAAGGTTAAGGTTAGGTTAAGGGTAAATCGAAGGTTAAGGTTAAGGGTTTGGTCTAGGTTAGGGTTAGGTGTTACGGGTTTAGTCAAGTTAAGGTTAAGGTTAAGGGTCTGGTCAAGGTTAGGGATAGGTTATTGCTAATGTCAAGGTTAAGGTTAGGTTATCGTGAAGGTTAAGGTTAAGATAAGGTTAACCTTAACCGTAACCTTACCCCTTTAACCTTAACATTAAACTTAACCTTAACCTTACTAAGTTTAAGGTTAGGTTACCCTTAACCTTAAACTAACATTAACCCTAACCTTAACCTTGACCTTAACTATAACCTAACCCTAACGTTAACCTAACCTTAACCTTAACTTTAACCTTAACTATAACCTAACCCTAACCTTAACCTAACCTTAATCTTAAATTTAACCTTAACCTTACCCTAACCTTAACCATAAACTTAACCTTAAGCTTGACCTTAGCCTGTTAACCATAACCTTAACCTTAACCTTAACTTTAACCTGATTAAACCTGTAACCTAAACCTGTAACCTTAACTCGCAACCTTAACCTTAATCTTAACCTAAGTATAACCTTACCCTTAACCTTAACCTTGACCTTAACTATAAACTAACCCTAACCTTGACCAAACCATTAACATTAACCTTAACCGTAACCTTAACCTTACCTTAACCTAACCTTACCGTAACCTAATTTTAATCATAACCTTACCTTAACCTAACCTCAACAGTAACCTTAAAATTAACCTTGACCTTAACTATAAGCTAACCCTAACCTTGACCAAACCCTTAACCTTAACCTTACCCTAATCTTAACCTTAACCTAACCTTAACCTTCCCATAACCATAACCTTAACCTTAACCTTAACCTGACTAAACCTATAACCTTAACCTTAAGGTTGAGGTTAAAGTTATGGTTAGGGTTAGGAAAAGGTTAAGGTTAACGTTAAGGTTAAGTTAAGATAAGGTTAAGGTTAAGTTAGTTTAAGTTAAGGTTAAGGGTAAGGTTAAGGTTATGTTAAGGGTAAAGTTAAGGTTAAGGTTAGGTTAAGGTTAAGGTTCGTTAAGGGTAAGGTTAAGGTTAAGGGTAAAGTTAATGTTAAGGTTATGGTTATGGGAAGGTTAAGGTTAAGGTTAAGGTTTTTTCAAGGTTAGGGTTAGGTTATAGTTAACATTAAGGTTAAGGTTAGGTTAAGGGTAAATTCAAGGTTAAGGTTAAGGTTAAGGTAAAGGTAAGGTTAGGTTATAGTGAAGGTTAAGGATAAATTTAAGGTTAAGGTTAAGGTTTGGTTAAGGTTAAGTTTAAGGTGAAGGTTAAGAGTTTAGTCAAGTTAAGGTTAAGGGTTAAGGTTAAGGTTAACGTTAGGGAAGGTTAAGGTTAAGGTTAAGGTTAAGGGTTTGGTAAATGTTAGGGTTAGGTTATAGTTAAGGTTAAGGTTATGAGTTTAGTTAGGTTAAGGTTAAGGGTTTGGTCAAGGTTAAGGTTAAGGTCAAGGTTAAGGTTAAGATAAGGGTAAGGGTAAAGTTAATGTTAAGGTTAAGGTTATGTTAAGGGTTTGTTTAGGGTAAGGTTAGGCTTAGGTTATAGTTAAGGTTACAGGTTTAGTGAGGTTAAGTTTAAGGTTAAGGGTAAAGTAAAGGTTAAGGTTAGGTTAAGTTTAAGGTTAAGGTTAGGGGAAGGTTAAGGTTAAGTTACGTCAAGGTAAGGTTAAGGTTATGGTTGGGTTAAGGTTAAGGTTAGGTTAAGTTAAGGTTTGTTAGTGTCCTGTAATTTGGAATATTGGTAAACCAAATGACAGGGTAACATTAGACCAAGCTTTAGAGTCCTAGGACCTGGTCTTCCTAGACTCAGAGAGGTATCTCTCTATTATGCAAAGGGTGTGAACTTGTTCTCTTTGTATGTTTGATTTTAGGCTAGCTGTTAATTACATTTTGGTTTTTTTTGGGGTTTTTGAGGTAAACTGATCAAAAAGGACAAATAGAAAGAGATTTCATCAAATCAACAGGGCTATGGGGACAAATAAAGTCAGGATTGTCTAAATGGTGGACAAGGTATTACTGCAGGGTCGATTTAGTCAATGTAAATGGATTCTTTGGGTGAAAATGAAGTGAAATGAACATTTAGTTTGTGAAAGACAAAGAGATGTTAAAAATATATAGTTTTAAAGTAGGTATTCATGAGGTAGTTCAAATCATAAATCTCTATGAATAAAATTCAAACTGATACATATGAAAGATAAACAATCCGGTGATACATAGAAGCATAAGAACCTCTAACTCTACAAAATCACCTTCAGTTGTTGGGAAAACAAATAAGATAAAAAAAAAACTCAATCTATGAAGAGTGAAATCCTAAACAACATATCTTGAGCAATAGGGAACTCTGAAATAAGTTTGCAAGCATGGACAAAGGGCAAGATCGAATGAAACCTCTTTGACTTAACTAAAACAACCAAAATTTCATAGAAAGATTTCATAAATGGAGTTTTGAGAAGCTATAAGTAAGCAGGGCATACCTTAAATCATACAAGATAGAAAAACATACTGACCATAAGTGAAACAAATAACAATTTATTGATGGACCTAAAGGTCAGTTAAGAATTGTTTAGAAATGATCAAGAAAAGGAAAACATCAAAGTTGTAACAAGCAGGATGTTTGAGGTGCTTCCATGAGAATGTCTCAACATATACTTTTCTGATCTAAAAAAAATGAGAAGTATGGAACATTAATGAAAAAATAAAACATAAAAAAATTAGAGAAACATCACCATTCGCCAAGCCATGGAATCTTGCACACAATGCTCCTCCACCATCAAGCCAAGCAAGACATCATCCACTTCATAAAACAAGTATTTATTCCAAGCTCATAATTATATGTATTTCTCTCAATATATCAAGTTCTACCTCTTTGTTACAATGATTCCTCTTGGTTATATAAGCCAAAGAGGAGGAAACCCACCTAGAGCAACTAGAAGGCCATTAGCCAAAAACAAATATCTAAAACTGTCCTTGAGGCTTAACAAAGTCCAAGGCACAAAATATCATTCCAAAATATCTTTTTGAACCAAAATAGCAAAAAAAATCACTTTCAAGGCCTGACACATAATATAAACTTACTTAACGCACATTTGGCCCAGTCATCACTCAGAAAACTACTTTTTAGCAAAATCTACAGGCACGTAGCACCAGAAAAAGTCTGTTTTGCAGTGTAGTTTTGGTGGACTTCTCGATGTCAAAATGAGTCTTGTGATGTCTCTTTGGAAAGCTACGGATCTCTACTTTCCAAAAATACTTGATTTTTTTCCAATCTGATACATAGAAGTCAGTAAAAAAAACAAAAAACATTGAAAAAACTCAGGAGTGTAGCACCTGCTGATATTAGGGGCAGAAAGGTAAAAAATGGTTGTTTATGGCCTTTTTGAGAGACCAAAACAGCTTCATTTGATCTGAAAATTTTTGAGCATGTTCCTTTGATGTAAAGGAATCCAAAAAATATATTTTTATTCAGCTGAGGATGCTCCAATAAAAAGTTAAGGCACCCATGATTTTATGCTTTTAGGCCTAAAATTCACAAAAAACAAGAATGTGTCCAAAAATGCCCAATTTTCGTGAGTAAACCCCTTAAGGGTTTTTATATACATGTAATGAAGCTTGAGCAAGAATTCCAAGCCGGGATAGGCCTTTTCCACATTTTTCCACCGGGTGCCTCCTTGTTGCAGCTTTGAGTTTCCTTCGGGAAAACTTATTGGACTTCTTGTAGTGCTCGGTCATTCTCCTTTGTAGGCCCAAATCCTTGTTAGCTTTTTCCAATTTGGTTTCCAAATGCTGATTTTCCCTCTCAAGCCAAGAATCTTTATCATTCTCAATTTCTTTGGCAAGGAGCTCCGTAAGAGGGTATTGCTGTGCACGAGTTGATTCTTCTTCTTTCTTCTTTTGCAATGCTCTTCTAAGACCCATGGTCTTAGGTCTCTTTCTTGCTGGCCCTTCTTCTTCATCATCTTTAGCATACTCACCCATGTATTCTTCTAGCCTTACTTGTGAATTTTGAGCTTCCCTTCTGTATTTGAGTGCTCGGTCCTCAAATATTTCCATATGTCCACTCATTTGATTATTTTGCAAGTGAAAATAGTGGATGATGTCTTTTGACCTTTCTAGCCATTTTCCAAGTCTTCAATCTGAGCCTCCCGGTTTTGCAAAAGAGATCTAATAATAATAGTCTCATCATCTTCAGCATCACTATCTATTTTTATTATGTCAAATTCCCTTTCATGCTCATGGCTGTTCTCTTTCTCTTCAATATTCTCTTTTCCCTTGCCTTTAATGATTTTCTTTCCTCTGTTTTTATTGGGAAATTCTACATTTCTCTTCTTTGCCAATTTTCCTCTACTCCTTAGTGCCCTAGTGACATTGCTAGTCACTGCTTGAGTGGTTTTCTTCCTTGTTGTTTTGGTGTTTTTATCCTTTGCTACTTTTGATGAAGGAAGATGGCCCCTTGCCTTGGAGAGGTAGTAAAAACATGCTCTTGACTTTGTTGATGATGAGTGAGAGGAGGAGTTAATACATGGGCTTGTTTAGTTTGGTCTCCTACAACCTCAGGACTGTCCTTTTCTCCTAAAACATTCTCTGTCTGCACTTCTTGGTTAATTTGCTATGGGGAATCTCCTTGTTCATTAAATTTGATATTTGTAATGAGCTCATCATCAGGAGTAATCTCAGAAATATCATGCTCTTTTTATTTTTGGTGAGAGATGTCTAGGTCTGCTATTTTTTCCTTTCCAAAACCATCTCTACCTTTATCCATCTTCTTGCTATCATGACAATTTTTATTAATTCCCTCTTTGCTATGACTGCTTCCATTATTTTCATCTTGACCTTGGTCTTCAAAGGTGTCACTGTTTTTGATGTTTAGGCCTTGACTGTTTGGATTGCCTCTTTCCTCATCAAAATTGTTGTCCTTACTAAGCTTTGAACTGTTTTCTTCATCATTGTCACTATTTTCAATGTGTTTCCTTGATGTGGACTGCCACTTTCATGATCACTGCTTTCATTTTCTCCTTATGGGTTGCCTTCATCATGATCACTGTCTTCATTTTAACCTTGTGGGTTGCCTTCATCATGATCACTTTCTTCATTTTCTCCTTGTGGGCTACCACTTTCATGATGCATGCTTTCATTTTCTCCTTGTGGGCTACCACTTTCATGATCATTGCTTTCATTTTCTCCTTGTGGGCTGCCACTTTCATGACCACTGCTTTCAATTTCTCCTTATGGACTGCCTGCCTCATCATGATTTCCTTTCCCTCTACTGTTGCTCTTATCACTTTCTTGTTCTTTGTCACCATCACTTCCTTGTTTGATTTTACTGCATTATTCCTTCTCACTATCATATGTGGAGGATGTTTTTTTTTGGGGAGTGGACTCATGAGAAGAAGAGGAAACATATGGTGTGGAGGGAAAGGAATGAGCATGAGGAGGGTCTTGAGATGAAAATGGCGTAATTTGTAGTGGCATATAAGATGCAGAAGTGAAATCAGGGTGAGAGATGAAAGTTTCCCAAGGGATGCCCTTTTGTTTCAGCTGGATAAGGATAATGATCTTAATGAGAGAGTGATGGAATAAACTTGCTTTCTGCTGAGTTGGAGGCTTATTTTTAATGATGGAAGACATATTTTCTATAATTTTTCATAGGAAAAAGGGTAGGTTTAGCAACTTAGCTTTTGTGAAATGCATAAGGAGTCTAATGTGATAGGAATATACTCGAGAGAATCTACCTTCACAAGTGAAAAACTTCATGATTATCTTCATGAGGACTGCATAGTCATCCAGAAAGTGTGAAAAGGGGAAGATGGAGCTTCATGCATCTTGATGACTTGGTTTTAGAAAAGGCTGATAGTGGCTGAGGTCAAGGTATGATTTTTTGAACCACTCCTCTCCTATGTAAGGGATTTCGGTTACTTTAGAAACAACTCTAGGAGTGAGTTCAAAATCTAGACCTGCTATGTAAACTTGCTTTCCATCCAATCTCAGGGAAAAAAAATCAGTTAAATAAGGGTGGCTAGTGACCTCTGGTATTCTACTACAAAAATCAAAGCAGCCTACCTCTTGAAAGCAAAACAAGACTGAGGGAGAGGCAATGATTTCTTGAATAGTGGTGCGCTCAAATATTTTATGCTAACCACCCTTTTTAACCCCTTTCTTTGGAGGCATTTTGACCTTACTGTCTCTCCCCAAATTTCAAATAATCAACCTTTCAAATGGAATAGAAACTTTTTCTTCAAATTTCCTTGAACTCCAATTTATCTTTAAAAAACAGAACACTTTTTAAGACTAGGAATGCTAAGGGGTAAAAAACATGTAAAATACCTCAAAAAACTTCTTTGCTGTGATGAAAAAACCAAACTGGGTACAAATAATTCAATTCAGGCCCCTTTTTGTAGTAGTGGATTGGTGCTATGCCCTTGCACATAGGCACATAGCGTCTGCACGCTGGACTGTGGTGGGTGCCAGGTAGAACTCTACACGAGGGCCAGGCATTGAAACACGTTGCGCTAGTATACAAGCGCATCGCGCCCTTTGTTTTTTTCTTCAATAAGCTTCTACAGGCGCGTTGTGCTTAGGCACAGGTGCATCGCGTCATAGAAAATGTGCACGGAGTGTTTGCAAGGAACCAGAAAAGCCACTCCATTTTCCAATCAACAAAATGAGAATAAGATATGCCCTTTGAGGGCTTTTGTGCCTTTTGAAATGCTTTTATGGGACATAGTATTCTCCTTTTGGCATTTTTTTTTTAAAATGGTTTCATTAAACTTTTGCCTCTTTTTCTCATTTACCTTATTTGATGAAAATATGGAAACATATGTCATAGTGTTCTATTTTAAAAAAAAAAAAAAATTGCAAACAGCAAAACAAGTTTTCAATTTTTTGTGTAAAGGCAAACCTCCCCTGTTTCAACTTATAAAATGAGCCCTCTACCTTTCTCTGAAGGGGTACCTTCTAAAAAAAAAATTGTGCGCTCTACTTTATAATTGAAGGAGGCACTTCAAACCAAGTGTTCGTCCTCTGCTTTTTTATGAAAGAGGCCCTTTTACAAAGTTTAGGCATGTTCTCTGTTTACCAAATGAAGCTTTTAGCCTTCTAAACAAACTGTTTGTGTTATTCCTTCTGCTTATCATCTTTGAAGGAGGCTTGTTTAAAATTGTGCCTTTTCCCTCTGCTTATCATTATTGAAGGAGGCGCCTCATAAAAACAAGTGATTTCCATCTACTTATCATTGTAGGATGCAATTCATAAAAGCAAGTGATTGCCATCTGCTTATCATTGAAGGAGGAAATTCATAAAAACAAGTGATTTCCATCTGCTTATCATTGAAGGAGGAAATTCATATGGTTTATCCTTTATCAATCTATATGAGACAAGCTTCTTGTAGAAATTTAATATGGAGATAGTGAACAGGTAAGATATTTCAAACTCCAACATATCTGCTTTATGTCTCTTAGGTTAACTCTCTTTTGTAGTAGCTTTAGCTTCCTTTGTGATGACAATGTCTTTGATGGTGTTACACAACAATTTGTCACCGTCCCTACAATCCCCATCTCACCCATTGGAGGGTCATTTCTGTGATGAATAAGTAGTGTCATGCCTTGCAAATAACATCATTGCATCCCTTTCCTTGAGGACAACATTCCTTCTGTTGATCATTTCCTGAGCAAACCCCTAAAAACACTTGTTTTTTCCTTGGCGCTAGTAGCCCGTTATGTCCTTGCGTCAATGAGGAAAATTAAAATTGAGCCTGTGCCAATTGGCGCTCTGTCCTAGTTGAGCACCCGCGCCAATCTGATTATGGAAAGTTTTTTAAAAAAAGAGGCGAAGTTTCGATTACAACAACTTCGTGGATGAGTCATGAGGAGTGGTTTCGACTGAATAACCATGGCCTTCCTCCTTTGGCCTCTTGTTTCCACCTTATGGGGAACCTCCCAAGGGATAAGGCCTCCCTTCCCTATTTTATTGATCCCAACCTCCTCCTCTCCTCTATAAATATAGCCATCTTCTATGGTTGAATGGGCTGAATGGCTAAATGGCTGAATAGCTGAAGGGCTGAATGGCTAAATGGCTGAATAGCAGAAGAGCTGAATGGCTGAATGGTTGAATCGCTGAAGGGATGAATGGTTGAGTCTCCAAGAGCCTTCATAGCCTAAAGAATTTTGCAAGAGCCTTGATAGTCCTCATAGAGCCAAATCAGTAGCAAGGAGATTGACGACCGAAGAGAGAGGCTTGTCCCATTCCCGACAAGCTTTATCGAGACGTATTCTGCTGTTGACCCGCCGAAGGAAGACTCAGCGTCAGAGCCAGGTTGTATTTTACTTTGTATTAATTAATGATAAGCGACTTTGGTTATGGTTCCACTCGTATTGTTCATTTTGATCATGAGTTGTGTCTTCTCTGACTGATACATAATTTCATATATTGGGTTTTATGGTTGTGTTCATCGTGTTTCTTATGTGTGCAGGTGTTCGATCGTGGCAAGTGTGAGGATTGTGATCTACTGGAGCAAGGAAATGGGAGCGATATCTTCTCTATGAACAACAGCGTTGGATTCAAGGTAAGCCTTCTTCACCATTTGGTTTATTGCAATTAGGAACTTGCACCTTAGCATGATACGATTGTTGCTAGACTCAATCTGGGCTAGTAAGGATCGCCTTTGTATGCAGAGGGGATTTACCTCTACAACAAATTGGCGACTCCACTGGGGATCGTTGGTTTGGATTATTGCCTTTTCTTTTCGGTCGATTCTTAACTTTGCTTGTTTGATCAGCTCTTTTGGTTGGCTGTCTCTGTGTATTTGGCTTTTGTTTAGCTTTACCATCACTAGTCTGTTCCTTGGATTGCTCTTTTTCATTTTTCCTTAGTAAACTTGACTGGCACGCTTGTTAGCCTAACAATCACGCCCATTGGTGCATGTTGCCAGTTTATTACCTGCGCCAATCCTGTTCTGGTGCTAGATTCTACCTGACAGTTGCGCCAATCCTGTAAGGTGCTAGGGTTTACTCTGTTTTGAGCTTTTTGAGCTTGATCTGTGTGTTTGGTTTCATTTTTATGACTGCTTGAGTGTTTTGGAGCCTTTTTTGACTGAATGTGACCATCATCCTTTGGTTTTTTGCCCCTTTCTATCGATTTTACATTCTAGCCCTAGGGCATCTAGGCGTTATAGTGTGTCGAGCCTCCCGTGGGAGTTTTTGGTTTCTATCTATTCAGTCAACCTTGTGCATTAGGGGAATTTTGAGGTCTAAAATGGGCCTCATAAGAAAAATGTACAAAAAAAAATAAACTTTATAACAACCAATAGGATTCAAGATGATGATGCCAACCATGGGGGATGATTCACCATTTTTTAAATAAAAGGGTAAAAATATTAAAAAATAATAAAATAATAAAACTACTTTTTCAACTCGTATTTTCAACTTATCTCCCAAAATTTTTACTCAAATTTCGAGCGGAAGTACTCGTTGGATGCAAAATTTAATTCCTCATCCAAGGAGTACCCATGTTGCATACTTTTGATGAACTCTACTACACGAAAAATGAGAAATACATAAAAAACATGATTGTAATCACGTTTTTTTATGTATTTCTCATTTTTCATGTAGTAGGACCCATCAAAAGTATGCAACATGAGTACTCCTTGGATGGGGAATTAAATTTCACATCCAACGAGTACTCCCGCTCGAAATGTGAATAAACAATTTGGGAGATAAGTTGAAAATATGAGTTGAAAAAGTAGTTTTTCCATTTTTCCCTCTGAAATTTGATGATGTCATCAAATATTATTAAATTTTTTCCACTATTATTTTATAATTTCCTTAGGAGGCCCATTTTAGACCTCAAAATTCCCCTAATGATTGCTTCTCTAAATTCGTTTAGCGATTATCTATCGTTTCGTTGCGCTATTTGAGTGATTGGTTTCTTCTTCGTTCGAATTCCACTTTGTCTCGCTTTGAGCCTAGATTACATGGTTCATTTGAGTCTTTGTGATTCTCTTGGTTTTGAGGGATTGTTTTGACAATTTTAGGTCTGATTGTGTGTTTGCGTTGAGTGAAATTTGCTTGTTTTTACTCCTTTGCTATTGCTTCTCAAATTTCTATTTTCATTAGTTTTCATTTTGTTTAGTGCACTTTGCTCTTAAACATTGAAAATACAAAAAAATTCTCTTTTTATTTTGATTAGTTAGTGTGAATTAAATATTCTTTGTGTTATTAGTGAATTAGTAACTTTGAAAGAAAATCTTTTAGTTTCCATTAGTTGCATTAGAGACATTACTGGTTGTTGTCTGATCATTTTGTTATTGTGTGAAAAGCTCTTAACTCTCTCGTAATTAGCTTTCATCGAATGAAATGATATACTGTGGCATGTAGAGTGCATTTAGGAGATTTTGAGACACAACACTCTCTAGGGCCTAAAAACTGAAACATAATTGAAGATTAACATTAAAATTTATTCAATTTACACTAAGGCAGCATTGAAACATTAACGAAATATTTAGAGGTCTAGGCTAGAGACATGTTCCGACGTCTTTAAACCTAGTAGCTATCATTTTCCTCTTGGCTCTAGACAACACTAGCACGAACTTGTGCTCCCTGTATCATCGTTTATATAAAGGGAGACCCCACTAGGTTTCTATCCTTTATCCATAGGAAGTCGAGTCTATCACCCGATACCCGTGATACACCGGACACAGCATTCGGGGAGATTTACTGCACGTACGTTAAGTCCTTGGTTGATTTCTCTTTCATTTTGAAACCAAGGTGTATATTGTAGTTCACGGCTATTTGGTACACCCTTTTCCTAGAATTCCTGAGTAGTCATTTTGATCTTTTCTGACTCATTAAATTTGAAAGGATCATCAAGCGCTTGTCCTTTCACGCTTGTTTCCAATATGAAAGTGATAGAGTCACCTTTTGCGTGTTTCTTGACTCTTAAAATATGAAACAACAGAGTTTTGTTTCAATGTTTTAAAATTAACATCCCATGAAATATTAGTGGTTACAGTTAGTTTCCTTAGGGTGTTGTTCTGAGTCGTCTCCGATGGCAACTTTTCCGGAGTTCACCAACCAAGGAATCCCCTCCGATGAGAATCCAGGTCATTTTCCTCCTTTTGAGAATGTTGGTGTTCCTTACATGGCAACGTTGTCCCTTCCTGGGTTAACTGTTGGGTTGCTTGTTTGTTTGTTTTCAACCTTTATGGTCCCGAATGTCCCGGCTACTATTCAATCAGTTCCTCAGCCTGAACAACATCATGTTGATTCCAGGGTGGACCGCTCCCCTTCTTCACCTGTTTCTGCATCATCCTCTTCTACTTCGCCTGGTGAAAGTCTAGATTTGAGTAACCAGATAGCTAAGAATAAGAAGAAGAAGACAAAGAAGAATAATTCCGATAAGAGAGAGGCTAAGGCTGCAACTACTGCTTCCAAAACATCTCCTCTTCATAAACCTTCCAACCCTCCATGGAAAGTCAAGTTCCCTTGCATGTTGCACATAGGAGACCATCTTCTTCGAGACTGCCCTGGCATTCCCAAGGTGCTCGAGGTATGGTCCAAAATTCATCTATCGTTGCCTTTGGCTTCTGGGATTCAGGTTGGGGGCACATCTTCAACTGGTGCTGGTAAGGCTCCTAATGATCACCAATCCCTGTAAGTTGTGTGAAGGGCACCATGCCATTCACCTTTGTCAGTATATGGATGAAGCCAAGCAATTTTTGGAAAACTCAGCTGTTTCTACACCATGCTTCCCGGTTGGTTATAAACAGCTTTCTTTGAGTCCTCCACTAGTTTATCCTACGATTGGTCAAGAGTCATCCTTGGTCGATCCCGCTCCCTCGGAAATTCAAATTCAGGAATCCATACCCAACCAAACATTGGTCATGGGATCGGTTGAGCTGGTCCCTTCTATGATGCACCAGGTATTTTTCATCGAGATTGGATCTCATCCCCCTTAGGTTCTTCTTGTTTCTTCAGATTCCTTGGACTTGGGGAAATATTATCCCGTCCTTATATCTCAAGAAGCTGCTCCTCCGCCTCCCGTGATGGAGGTACCGGAGGATACTCCTCCTGCCTTCAAGATGGAGGTTGTGGAGCATGCTCCTTCCTCTTCCATAACACCAAGGGAAGACCATCTCAGTTCGATGGTAGCCCCTCCAAGTAGTTTGGTCGCTTCCTTTGATTGGAGTCAATTTGTAGGATACTGCCTTCCATCTTATGTGCCTTTCAAGATCACGGTACAAGGCTTTGTTTTGGTTGTACCCAACACCATTATAGATGAAGGTGCATCTGTTAGTGTTCTATCCTCAACTACTTGGCAAGCTTTCGGTTCACCACCGCTTGTGCCTATTACGCAGAATCTGTCGGCGTTTAACAAAAGAACTAGTCAACCATTAGGGATCCTTCCAAGGTTACCTGTTACTTTGGGAGGTAGAACCATCCATATGGACATGATGGTTGTTCCAGGCCCCTTAGATTTCAATCTGCTCTTGGGGCACGATTACACCTATGCCATGGGAGCGCTTATCTCGTCCCTTTTTCGTGTGGTCTATTTTCTGCATGAAGGACGGATCATGACCATTGATCAACTTTCGTTATTTGGTACTGATATGGAAACTAGCCCGCCATTAGCCCTTCCTGGTTTTTATCCACTCGTTGTATCTACCCCACCGCAAGTCAACTATGTGGCTACTTACCACGTGCTTGTACCCAGTGATAGTGCCATTGTGCATTAGGTGCTGGGGGCATTGGGTCTTGACTTCCAGGATGTTTTCCTTTCGTCGGGAGTGGAACTCTTAGAAGCGATGACTTCTTTTTCATTATGATGAGGTCGTCAGAGTAGAGTTCCTTTTCTTGTGTCAAGCTCCTTAAAAAATGAAACAAGGTCGTCGGAGCACAGTTTTTTTTCTTGTGTCAAGCTCCTTAAAAAATGAAACAATATGGTCAGAGTAGAGTTCCTTGTCTTGTGTCAAGCTTCTTAAAAAATGAAACAAGGTTGTTGGAGCACAGTTCGTTTTCTTATGTCAAGCTCCTTAAAAAATGAAACAAGCTGGGGAGAAAAGCTCCTTGTCTTGTGCCAAGCTCCTTAAACCATGAAACAAGGTGTCCTAAGGATAGTTATTTTAATGTGTCAACCTCGTTAAAACAATGAAACACTTTCTTGTTCAATTCGAGTCTTTGATAAGATCTCATAAAATCCCAGTCGAGTTGGTCTCTTGATCTCGTAACTTGAACCTTCACTTCATCTGCCTTTCATATGGACTGAATATTGGGGGGCATGTACCTCGAATTGAGTCACCATGCTGGGGGCATGCTTACTTTTTTCAAGCATTGTTTGTTTCCATTTCAAGTTTGTGTAAAAATGAAACCGGTTTCAAGCATAGTTTATCTTTGTTTCAAGCTTGTGTAAAAATGAAACCAACTTCAAGCAGAGTTTTCTGATTTCAAGCTTGTGTAAAAATGAAACCTTTCCCATTTTACCTCTTGTGATTGCAATTTTTATCAGCCTGTTTTTGCCAGATGAGCCTTGGTTTTCTCATTCCATCGTCACTATCTGCTTGGCCGATAATATGCCTTCACTTGGTTGTTTTACCCATTCCTGAGGAACCGTTGCAATGAGTGGTCTTGTTAGCCAGCCTCTTAACCTTTACTTGTTCTGAAAATTTCCACCATTACCAAAACCAATTGCTACCCTTTATACCACTCGTTCCTCCAGGAGGAGACAACTTTCAACTCTTTTTTGACTCCCTAAAAATGAAAATACTGCCGAGTTTCTTGTCATTTTGATCTCGTTAAAGTGGTTACGAAATGACATCTACCCAGTATACGTTTACCCCTTTTTCGGGCTGGGATAGATTATTTACGAAAAAGGAATACCCTAGCCTATCACGACTAGGGGGTTTTCTCAAACATAGTTTTCTACCTTTTCAGATCTGAGTGACTATTTAAGAAAAGGGACCGTTGGAGTTTACTTTTTTGCTGTCTTTTCAAACTCTCTAAACATGAAAAGACGTCTATTTATTCCTTTTTCAGACTCGTTAAACCCTGATGACAACGGATTCAATCGTAATGACAATATTCGAGTTTATCCTTCCTAGGTCTTGTTAAATGTACTAGGATGGATTCGTCCGAAGGATGGAATCATATGACAAGCATATGGTATCCTCTTCAAGCTTGTGTAAAAATAAATAGGTACTCTCCAGAAATGGTGGAGAAAAATGGAACCAACATTGTTGTCGTGTTGACAATATGTCTTTCTTGAACATGGCACTTGTCTGCATTCGTGTCAGATTGGGGACCTCTCATCTCATTTTTCACTTGCCTCTGTGGGTTATGGTGATCCCTTTTGACCTCTCATCTTATTTTTTCTCGTCATCATGACCTCTGATCTTTTGATGTCAAATATTTCCAAATCCACTGTCGTGCCATCGATATGTTTAAGTGAAGTTGACCTCTACAAAGTTTCAACCTTCCCTAGATTCTCATCTGATCCTGATTCACGAAGACATTATGTTCCTCTGTCTCGCGTTGATGATGTGGGAAACACTATGGCCCACCTTCGATCAAGGTCATTTCCTGTCGACTTCAGCTCATTATCCGGGAAGTTGATCTAGAGACTCCCTTCTGGTAACTTGGAGCCTGCATGCCTCAATGGTAGGTTCTTCGCATTCGACGTGAGGTTTTCATCATTGGCCTCTGATCAAGTGATTCTATGGGTGTTCGATGCTAGCTCACTGATTCACATGCCGTAGATTGTACCTATAGTACCTTGAGGGAAGTTGTCATTATTGGTGGTACCTCTCGCGTCTGTTAACAACTTTCATCATTGGCTAGTAATCAGGCGATGTTCTTGCATGTTCGACTTCAGCTCACTTATTCGCATGCTTCAACTTGTACTTTGTTCAGCTCAAGATGGAGCGCAAGACCCTGGATTTTGTTTGTTAGAATCTAGGCTGTGATTTTGTGAATTATTATGATTGGTTTCATGACTCATTCATTGGATGGCTGCAACCATACTTGAGTCTATTTATTGATCCTTACTGGATGGTTGTGTCCATGCCTTGGATCTAGATTATTGTATACTCTGTTATGGATGGATGTGCCCATACCACGTATATCATGTATTTGAGATATCAGTTGTGCTTCTCTATGCAGGTTTTTCGACAGTAGTGTTTTCAGTTGGACACGTTCTCGTAAAGCATTTCACCCCTCTCTCTCTCAAGCCTCATGCTTTAAGGGGCATCTGTTACACAGCAAGTTGTCACCATCCCTGCAATCCCCATATCGCCCATTGGAGGGTCATTTCTGTGACGAATAATTAGTGTCATGCCTTGAAAATACCATCATTGCATCCCTTTCCATGAGGACAACATTCCTTCTATTGATCATTTCCTGAGCAGACCCCTAAAAACACTTGTTTTTGCCTTGGCGCTGGTATCCCATTATGTCCTTGCACCAATGAGGAAAATTAACACTGAGCCCGTGCCAATTGGCACTCTGTCCTAGTTGAGCACCCGCACCAATCTTCTTATGGAAAGTTTTTTAAAAAAAGAGGTGAAGTTTTGATTACAACAACTTCGTGGATGAGTCATGAGAAGTGGTTTCGACTGAATAACCACAACCTTCCTCCTTTGGCCTCTTATTTATACCTTATGGGGAACCTCCCAAGGGATAAGGCCTCCCTTCCACTATTGTAGGGATCCCAACCTCCTCCTCTCCTCTATAAATATAACCATCTTCCATGGTTGAACGGGCTGAATGGCTGAATGGCTGAATAGCTGAAGGGCTGAATGGCTGAATGGCTGAAGGGATGAATGGATGAGTCTCCAAGAGCCTTCATAGCCTAAAGAATGCTGCAAGAGCCTTGATAGTCCTCATAGAGCCAAATCAGTAGCAAGGAGATTGATGACCGAAGAGAGAGGCTTGTCCCATTCCCGACGAGCTTTACCGAGACATATTCCACTATCGACCCGCCGAAGGAAGATTCAGCGTCAGAGCCAGGTTTCATTTTCCTTAGTATTAATTAATGATAAGCAACTTTGGTTATGGTTTATTTCTCATTATGATCATGAGTTGTGTCTTCTCTGACTTATACATAATTGCATATATTGGGTTTTATGCTTGCGTTCATTGTGTTTCTTGTGTGTACAGGTGTTCGATCGCGGCAAGCGTGAGTATTGTGATCTATTGGAGCAAGGAAACGGGAGTGCTATCTTCTCTATGAAAAACAGTGTTGGATTCAAGGTAAGCCTTCTTCGCCATCTGGTTTATTGCAATTAGGAACTTGCACCTTAGCGTGATACAATTGTTTCTAGACCTGATCTAGGCTAGTAGGGATCGCCTCTGTCCGCAGAGGGGATTTACCTCTACAATAAATGGTTTAGAGTCTAGGCTATAGGGATATAAAAAAGGAAGATGTTCTCTTTTTATTCCTTTCACTTTTATGCCTAAACTGCTAGAATTCTTTTGCCAGAAAACTAACACACCTTTGTACTCCTTTTGCCAGGATGAATAATTCTTTGACCTTCTTGGTGTTTTTTATTTTTCAGGGATGAATATTGTTGGATTTCTTCTTCTTAAACATGTATTTTCTTTAGCCTTCAAATAGTCAACTGTTCTTGCTTTGAAGCTTTTCATTGAAGTGTTTTCTTGCCCAAAACTGATTAATTCCATCCATCCTAGAACCCCTATAGAGATGCACTGATAAAATGACTTTAACCATTGGAGAAATTTTTTGTGGTATCATGATGCTAATGCTTGAAAATTTCACTTGATCACTTTCTTCAAACATAGGACCTTCTTACTCTGTTTCTTCCTGAATTTTAACCTTATAAGCTTTGCTGAAACAAAACACAGTGATCATTTTGATGGTGTATGACCTAGGGGTAAACAAGGGTTTTGTTTTTCCAGATAAGAAAAGAGGATGGCTTACTGATATTAAAAACAAGGTTTTTGACTAGAGATATTCTTCTCAAGATACTTATCTTAAACACCATCACCTAAACCTAGACAGTTTGTCATAATTTCTGAAGGACTCTTGGGCATAGTTAGGTCATCATATGGGAATTTAAACCATGAGCGGGGATGAGACAACTTTGTCCTATGCTTGACAATGAGCTGTGTGAAAACAATGGATTTTAAATATTCAAAGATACAAGGCTTATGATAGTTATGGACAGGGGATTTTTATCAAACCTGAAACTTGATGACCACTTCTAACACAGTCTTCCAGAGAGGAAAAAATATAAAAATTTCTCTGAGGGGTTTTCGAGAGGACAAATTGACGGTTTCAAACTGGTTTCCAGAAAACCTAGGCAAGGCATATAGTCATCAAATAGGAAAAAATTATTGATGAATAATAGTGGCTCCATTTGAGGAGGGCAGCTCCTTTTCGGGAGGTGTCCAGAATTGTAGATCTATGGCTTATGAAGACCAGTGCCTCATCCATTGGCGCAGATTTCTCCTTTTCTTGATTATTTTTCTGAAAATGATGCTTTCTGACAAACTAAAGGCAATTGTTTTCTAGAAAACCTAGGCAACGCATATAGTCATCACAACAGGAAAAAATTACTGATGACTAACAGTGGCTCCATTTGGGGAGGGAAGCTCCTTTTCGGGAGGTGTCCAGAATTGCAGATCTATGGCTTATGAAGACCAGTTCCTCATCCATTGGTGTAGATTTCTCCTTTTCTTGATGCTTTTCCTGAAAATGATGCTTTATAAAAAACTGACGACATGATTAGCATCAACCTCATCTCTACTTACCCAACTACTTTGCCTAACATTTTTTCTTCTTTGGGTGCTCTTGGACTGACAAACTGATGCAGGAGCATTCAGGCTAGTCAGCAATGTGATAGTATGGTCACATGTTGTGACTAGCAAGGGGCTGAAAGAAAATAATTTAATTAAATTATTTGTTTAAATTTGTGAGAATGTTTATTTATTGAGGAAAGGGTATAGGTGGCTGAGTGATCCTCCTTGTATGGACATCAGGCCAAATAGTTGGATTTATTTGGCTAGAATAGAGTATGAGGGATTTTAAAAGCTTTATTTAGTGTTAGTTTAGAAAAGAGTGGGATTGAAGATATTTTTTAGGAGAGGTTGAGAGATTTCTGGTTCAGAATCAGAATTGATTCATGAAACCATGTATTTGTATCAATTGTGTTTTCCTTATATAATTTGAAAGAGTGAGGATAGAGGTGGTAAGAGTGCATGAAGTCAGTTTTTAGAAGTTGAAGGGCCATCAAATGAAGATCTGGCCAAGGCGAGAGGAAGTTTGTAAGTGGATTGTGTTTTTGGTAACAGAGTTCATCTTTTTGTGTAAATTGGCCAAGGGCGAGACTCTATTTTCTTTTATGAATATTATGAAAAAGAATTATGATGTGTGCATAATTGAATTGTAGTGACCTGGGTATTTTTTTTTCCTTGTATTTGTTTGAAGTGATTGCAGCCTGTGTTTTTATTTTAATTGTAAGATTCTTCGTTGGAAAATGCCAGTTCTATGGGGAAAACAAGAATTTTGCAATTGATGTTGGAATGATTAAATAGTTTTATGGATTCAGGAATTCAATGCTAATCTGGATTGGAAAGACGTTGATCCTCTGTTGGTAAATCAACTCTGACAAGTCGACTACATGAAGGGCACAATTGATAAATTGAAAATTTGACTGAACTGATATTCGAAATCGTGGTTGAGTTTATTTATGGATTTAATCACAGGTGTTTAATCTAAAATAAAATTACAACATTCAGGAACTTTATATGGATTCTTATGTCGCAGTGCAAGGAGTGATGAGGTGCGGTCTTTGACAGAGACGCATGTATGTCTGGTTGTAAAATATGAATTCATTCTATACTTTGTCTAATTTAAATGGAACAATAGATCGATCAGTGGTAGAGGCACTTCTACGAAGTTTAAAAGTCGACTGTTGGGTAATTGAAATGATTGTATTGATGGTAAGAATGCTGGTTTGAATGGCAGTGAAATTCCGGTTTCCGATTAATAGGATCGGAGCTATGAACTGATTAACACGTTTGGCATTTTGAACGTCAGCGATTAGCGATTCCGATTAAGTCGGATCGGGAGTTGGTTAAAGCATGTATTGAACTGGGTGATTTCCGACTCCGATTGAATCGGATCGGAACTGTAGAGAGTGGCATCACATTGAAGACCTCGTGTCAGTGTTGTGGAATCGGCATTCTATTCTAGCAAACTGTAATCGCGATTGATTCACATCAGTATTGAATTGTGAATGAATCCAATGTCTTTTTATGCAACTGAAAGGAGATCGATTAGCGCTGAAGAAACTTGTGTGGATTTATCTATTCTAAATCAATGAAACAATATTTAGAGGGTAGTTCAAAGATCGGTTTGTGGAGGAATTAAGGTCTACATTGAATGTTAGAATAATTGAAGTCGGTTTGAACAATCGAGTAGTAGGTGGAACCCAAAATCCTGCATTGGAAAAGGTATGAGCCAACGTTATTCTGAATTAAAAGAACACGTTGAAAGATGTTCAAATCAGTATTGTTTGAATTGGTAATTGGTTTATTAAGAATCAATGTGTTGGAATTCGATGAAAGTCTGGCTTCTGAATTTCCTTAGCTGGATGTTTTATAGGGTACATGTACAAATCAAGGTTTGGTTGACTGAACATAAATGGAATTGCCATGTGGATACGATCGAGTGGAATGATCTATTGAAGAGTTGAATTCACATGTCTGAATTTTAATTAATCCGAAGAATGTGTTAAGACAGATTAAACCTTGGGGCTTGATTAAAGTTGAAGATTTTGTGAAAGTATGACAGTGGGATTTTTAATTAAAAGTTGAATGTTCAATAGTGGGAATGCCAGTAGTTTATACCATTGTTTATTTTGTAACAAAGAGCTTCCGTATGCAATATTAGGGTACGTAATAGTCCAGAGCTGAAGAAGAAAAGGGAAATTGATTTGAAACGCACAGTGTTATTAAATATTCTGGGTATGCAGAGGTAACTCTGCATCAATTTTTGGTATCAGAGCTGGTTAACGCTCTCAAAAGATTGTTTTGAGAAACTGAATTTTAAATTTAGCAGATGTATAATTTCCAGGAAGTGCGTTTGATGAAGATAAGGATCAGAATGGAGAAGCAGAGAATGCCTGGGAAGGTCTGGTAAGAATGTTTAAGTTGATTGCATGACTGATTTGATTGAAGATTGTTTAAATATTGTTGAAGGCAATGATATTGATGATCGAAAGAGCAGAGATTGGGTAGGAAAAACAACATTTTCTTACAAATAGGTTATCAGAAGGAATTGATAGTATTTGAAAGATACTTTGATGTGTCTTGAGATAAGATTGTGCAGGTCAGTGGATTTGCTGAAAGATGGAATGAGTTGTACCAGCATCATGGCATATGAGTTATGTGAGCAATTGAAGATGCAGAGCCTAAAGCAGGGAGTATTTCAAGAGGAGATGAGAACAACTTCCAACTGAGGTTGGGTAGAAGTTGATGAGGCAGCTCCACAATTGTGATTGTGGATAGGAGATAACAATTCCAGCAAGAAGAGTGCTGGGTAGAATTGTTAGTCAGTGAAAGGTTCGAGGAAAGAACCAAGAAGTGCCAAAAGGCTAAACTCAGGAAAGTTTGGTGAGGCATGAAGGAGATTTGTTATAGGCAAAATGGAAAAAGTTAGTTGCAACTCACTAGTGAACAAGGAAAGTTCACCAGAGGAAGGAAAGGAATTGACTATTGATGGTCATGACAGGGGTACAAAGGAAAGTCACAGACATAGGGAAAAGAATGCTGAAGCAGTTGGAATCAAAGGAATGAGTAAAGAAGAAAGGGACATAGAGTTGGCTGAGATGAAGGCAGAACTCAGTCATTTGGAGAAGCTGGTATTGAAAGGAATTAGAGAAAAATGGAAACAAGGATTTTATGTGGGAAGAAGAGTTAAATGGCCTGTCAGAGAATTGTTTGCTGATAAATTATTACTTCGAACAACTGAGAATGAAGAAATAGAATACATCTGTGAACCAGAGAAAGGACCTCTCTTGGGGGAAGAAGACAGTGATGACAGTAGAGAAGAACTGATCTATGCAGATCAGAATGAGAGGAATGTGTTGACATCATCCACACAGACAAGAGGATCTCATATTTTTGGGATTAATTATTTCTGTGAATATAAAATTGCAGGTATGCAGCCTAAAGAATTTGAACCTGTGTATGAAAAAGTGAAAGGAGCAAAGGCAAGACAAGCAAGAAAGGAGATGCATAAGGACTTTCAAGACTTCAATTGGTGGAGAAAATTAAAAGGTATGGCTGAATGGTTATGTCTTCTTTTAGTGGAAACTTATTGGATTATATTTGAAGGAATTTTAGCATGGAAAGAAGAGAAATGGGAAATGGAAACAGGAAAGGAAACAAATGCAATGCAGATTTATGAAGTGAAGAGAAGGAAAGCTGACACCGAGAATTTAGTTGAAGAAGGTAAGCCAAGGAAATATTTGAAAGATCAAAGTCTTATCAGAGAAGAGGAAGAGGCATTATTGTCTTCTTTGGACAAACTGAGTATTGGAGGAAGTTGTGTAGAACAGGAAGGTATTCTACAAACTTATGATGAAGTTGCCAAGTATAGTCAAGAAATTGTTGTCCCAGAAGTTTTCTTTGATGAGGAAGAAATCAGAGATGTTGAGGAAGAATTTCTCAATAATTTAGTGAACTATCATAATAGTTTAGAAGAGCATGAAGAGCTGATCATTGAGGCCTCAAATGAAGAGCCTTGCATTTTTGAAACTGACATGTTGTGTATGTTTTTAGGTCTGGCAGGTGAGGAACAACAATTGGACAATGTGCTTATGCATGTTGATGAAGAAGTGAGATTACTGGAAGAAATGGCTGAAACAGAAAGATATTTTGAGCATGTATTTAATAATTTTGAGAATGATGGTATTAACAGGGAAATTGTCATGATTAAAGGAGCTGAAGATAAACAAAGGAAGGAGGAGTCATATGCAAATGACATGTTTATTGAATATGAAGGAATTGACATTTTGCTGAAAATGTTATTAGACAAATCTGAAGACATAGAGGGAAGAATTATCTTTGATGATAATGAAAGAGAGGCTGTAGAGTACAAACAATAGATTGTAAATGGAAAAGGCAAGGAAGATTTGGACAAAATTTTTATAATTTATATGGAAAAGGAGAATGTACAGTAGACAGATGTCAGTGGAGTTCAGTTAAAGACAAATGGTAAGAAGGAAATTGAGAAATTGTGGAAGACGAAACTAGATGAGAACAAGGACAGCAAGAAGGATAAATTGACCATAGGAATTTGTATCAGCAAGAACAGAGGACAACAACAAATTAAGATTTGGAAATCTGAAGGAACAGAAGTGACAGTGGCAGAAGAATTGAATCAGCAGCATAATGAAAGTGATGACCAGTTACAAAGTAAAGTTTGGGATACTGGATGGACAGCAGAAGAAACACATGACCAGGAGGTCATGGAAACTTTCAACTTTGGGAGTCTGATGCAGGAGCATTCAGGCTAGTCAGCAATGTGATAGTATGGTCACATGTTGTGACTAGCAAGGGGCTGAAAGAAAATAATTTAATTAAATTATTTGTTTAAATATGTGAGAGTGTTTATTTATTGAGGAAAGGGTATAGGTGGCTGAGTGATCCTCCTTGTATGGAGATCAAGCCAAATAGTTGGATTTATTTGGCTAGAATAGAGTATGAGAGATTTTAAAAGCTTTATTTAGTGTTAGTTTAGAAAAGAGTGGGATTGAAGAGATTTTTTAGGAGAGGTTGAGAGATTTCTGGTTCAGAATCAGAATTGATTCATGAAACCATGTATTTGTATCAATTTTGTTTTCCTTATATAATTCGAGAGAGTGAGGATAGAGGTGGTAAGAGTGCATGAAGTCAGTTTTTAGAAGTTGAAGGGCCATCAAATGAAGATCTGGCCAAGGCGAGAGGAAGTTTGTAAGTGGATTGTGTTTTTGGTAACAGAGTTCATCTTTTTGTGTAAATTGGCCAAGGGCGAGACTCTATTTTCTTTTATGAATATTATGAAAAAGAATTATGATGTGTGCATAATTGAATTGTAGTGACCTGGGTATTGTTTTTTCCTTGTATTTGTTTGAAGTGATGGCAGCCTGTGTTTTTATTTTAATTGTAAGATTCTTCGTTGGAAAATGCCAGTTCTATGGGGAAAACAAGAATTTTGCAATCGATGTTGGAATGATTAAATAGTTTTATGAATTCAGGAATTCAATGCTAATCTGGATTGGAAAGACATTGATCCTCTGTTGGTAAATCAACTCTGACAAGTCGACTACATGAAGGGCACAATTGATAAATTGAAAATTTGACTGAACTGATATTCGAAATCGTGGTTGAGTTTATTTATGGATTTAATCACAGGTGTTTAATCTGAACTAAAATTACAGCGTTGAGGAACTTTATATGGATTTTTATGTCACAGTGCAAGGAGTGATGAGGTGCGGTCTTTGACAGAGACGCATGTATGTCTGGTTGTAAAATACGAATTCATTCTATACTTTGTCTAATTTAAATGGAACAATAGATCGATCAGTGGTAGAGGCACTTCTACGAAGTTTAAAAGTCGACTGTTGGGTAATTGAAATGATTGTATTAATGGTAAGAATGCTGGTTTGAATGGCAGTGAAATTCTGGTTTCCGATTAATAGGATCGGAGCTATGAACTGATTAACATGTTTGGCATTTTGAACGTCAGCGATTAGCGATTCCGATTAAGTCGGATCGGGAGTTGGTTGAAGCATGTATTGAACTGGGCGATTTCCGACTCCGATTGAATCGGATCGGAACTGTAGAGAGTGGCATCACATTGAAGACCTCATGTCGGTGTTGTAGAATCGGCATTCTATTCTAGCAAACTGTAATCGCGATTGATTCACATCAGTATTGAATTATGAATGAATCCAATGTCTTTTTATGCAACTGAAAGGAGATCGATTAGCACTGAAGAAACTTGTGTGGATTTATCTATTCTAAATCAATGAAACAATATTCAGAGGGCAGTTCAAAGATCGGTTTGTGGAGGAATTAAGGTCTACATTGAATGTTAGAATAATTGAAGTCGGTTTGAACAATCGAGTAGTAGGTGGAACCCAAAATCCTGCGTTGGAAAAGGTATGAGCCAGCGTTATTCTGAATTAAAAGAACACGTTGAAAGATGTTCAAATCAGTATTGTTTGAATTGGTAATTGGTTTATTAAGAATCGATGTGTTGGCATTCGATGAAAGTCTGGCTTCTGAATTTCCTTAGCTGGAAGTTTTACGGGGTACATGTACAAATCAAGGTTTGGTTGACTGAACATAAATGGAATTGCCATGTGGATACGATCGAGTGGAATGATCTATTGAAGAGTTGAATTCACATGTCTGAATTTTAATTAATCTGAAGAATGTGTTAAGACAGATTAAACCTTGGGGCTTGATTAAAGTTGAAGATTTTGTGAAAGTATGACAGTGGGATTTTTAATTAAAAGTCGAATGTTCAGTAGTGGGAATGCCAGTAGTTTATACCATTGTTTATTTTGTAACAAAGAGCTTCCGTATGCAATATTAGGGTATGTAATTGTCCAGAGCTGAAGAAGAAAAGGGCAATTGATTTGAAACACACATTGTTATTAAAGATTCTGGGTATGCAGAGGTAACTCTGCATCACAAACCATTGACATGATATTTTTGAAAGAGAAAACACTATCTACTTTTACACTTATATCCTTCAAGAGTTCAAATTAAACTGATGAACTCCTTTATTTCTCTACCTATACTAGATCAACTGTCAAGATTAAGTTGTTTGATAGGATTTCATTCGTTAGACTAAAACATGGAATTGAAAAATGATCAAATTAGGATTATACAGTCTAATTTGTCATGTTTTTATGGCATAAAGACAAGCTACACACAAATTTTTTTTCGTACAAAATAAGATTTAGAAAAATTAGGGCTAGGATACATAGTTTTCTTTTCATCCCTATTTTTCTCTTTGGTTCTATTCTGAGCGTGTGGAACCAACATCTTTGTTTCCTAATCTACTTTATTTGATAAGTCAAGCTTTCATATTTTTACTATCATTATTTTTCACTAACTTATCAACAATCAATTTAAAATATGCTCAGTTATGATTAGGCTATGTAACTGAACAAGACATCTTTTGAGCACTAGCAATGGCATTTAGACTTGCACACTTTCAACATGACTATATTTTGCGTATGGGGTTGTACCATTTCTTTAGAATCTTCCCTATTTTTCTAATTTTCTTGTTGTTTTTTTTTGTTTTATGTTTTTCTAAAAACAAAATGAAAGAAATATTCTCATGGGGCTGAGCTTATTTTGCATGCCTATATATTCTACTCTAACCTATATATGATAGACATTTATCCGGTGAACTCTTCTTTCCAATATAACTAGTCAAGTAGATGATTGCATCATTGATCTTGGTTCAGCTCTTTGATGATACTGAAGAAGTCAAAAATCCACTTCCACCTCACTTGTTTTTAGACAGTAGTGCTTAAGTTTTTTCTCACACTTTGCAACAAACTATTCATAGTAGAACACACTCCCTCATATTTCTCAAGGAAAACAACAAATGGATCTTGGAATAATACCTGATCTAGAGGTTTTGAGACATAAGCTCCATTCAGGACTACTCCTTCTTTCACTTGGCTATGTTTGGGACTCTCTTGGGAAAGAAACTCTTCCCCTTGCTCATGATCACTTGAACTGTCAAACTCATCATATATTGTAGTGTAGTCCTCTTTCCAAGCTAATCTATTCCGATTAAGTGGACTGAAAACTATGTGAAGGTCATCATGTTGTTGACTAGGGATACTCTTTGGCAAAAAATATTCTTCAGAAAGAAGAGCAGCAAATTTCTTGTGATCATCAATTTTCAAGCCTTCATTTACTTCCAAATTTTCTAAGCTTTCCTCATCACTGTCATAGCTACTATGCATTGGTTGTTTAGCTTTCTCAAGTTGATGAAACTGAGCTTCCTTCCAAAAATGAAGTGTTGAATACTCTGCAATATTAGCTTCTGTTTGGAAAACATCATCATTATCAACATATTTATCAAACTTTGGAGAATCATCAATATAATTAATGTCACCAACCATACATATTGGACTATCAGATTGTTTATCTTTGAATTGATCTATAAATGCATTTTCTGCTATGTGATAGTTAAGATCAGGAGGAAAATAAATAGAAGCTGATTGTATGTTTATGAGTTGATATATCTCCTCTTCAGTTAAAAAGGGAGGCATATTTATCTTTCATTGGATATAACTACAATAATCCTCTTTCTCTTGGGAAAGTTGATTTAGAGGATGAATGTCTTTTTGGTCCTTACCTAAGAGAGATGATGAATCATCACTTGTGCCTTTAGAGAGATCCTGTGGGTATTCTTTCATTTCTTGATTGGTTTCATCCTCAACCAACTCTTCTTGATGTTTGGGAAAATTAGCATGGGATTCATGAGTTGCCTTTGATATATTCTCAGGAGGCCAATTTTCTTGTATAATTTGAAAAGAATCCAAGCACAAAGATAGAGATCCTAAAGGTTTTGTTTTTTCTTCCATTTTAGATTTGATTTCATCCTCAACCAAATCTTCTTGATGTTCAGGACAATTAGCATGGCATTCATGAGTTGCCTCTGATAGATTCTCAGAAGGCCAATTTGCTTGTATAATCTGAAATGAATCAAAGAAGAAAGGTAGAGATCCTAAAGTTTTTGTTTTTTCTTCCATTTCAGATTTGATTTCATCTTCAACCAATTTTTCTTGATTAATGTGATAGTTAACTTGAGAAGGGGTTTCCTGAATAACTGCTAAGAGATCTCCAGGATGCAAATTTCCTTTCAATATCTGGAATGAATTAAAGCATTAGGGTATAGATGTTAAAGGTTTTGAATCTTTCCCTATTTCAGATTCTGTGATTTCAATATGGTTGATTAATTCTTTAGAGCACTCCTCTATGTTTTTATTTGCAACTTGCTTATTAGGCACATTTTGTTTGTTACTCTTGTCTTGTAATGGTTGAGTATGTTCTTCCCGAGGAAAAAGTGTAGGTTGGTTTGAATAAGAAACACTAACCTTAAATTTGTGTCTTTCTCTTTTCTTGTCAAGTAGATGCATTAGTTTTTTGAATGTATCTATTAATATTTCCAACTTTGCCTCTATGTTCACACTTGGATCCATCTTTTTTTACCAGAAAGAGTCATTGTGTCCTTTCAACCAGTTTAGAATTCTCTACCAGTGGAATATTTTGGTATGTTGAGGGTTGTGGTGTTGCCAGGTGGAAGATCTGAACTTTTTTGTCCACCATCAGCATGATTGGGATTACTCAATGCATTCCCAGGATATTTTACAAGGACTAGTGGAGTAATAGGCCTATTGGAGGCTAGTGGAATTGCGAGATGGATGTTTTTAGTTGTTTTGAGGGTATATGTGTATGGTCCACCACCAATAATGACAAAAAACCAATCTAAGGATGTTTTGGGGTTTTTCTGAGTTTCTTATATGTAGCCCTAGGGTTTGTGATGGTGTCCTATAGCTGAGTAATCATTTTTCTAGAATGGTGAAACAACCAAATTCTACTCTTTTGAAAATACTTTAGTATTCTAAGTTTGACTGAGACTGTGAGAGTTCCTAATGGATACCTAGGATGTTTTGACTCAAGGTCCCACCATGATCACCACTATGTTAGTGAGTGGTGGGATGGATCAATAGGATAGAATGCTTAGTTCGACAAGGGTTTTCTGTGAGCCTTGAAAGATATTCAGATTAATATGAACTCACAGAAGTCCCACTGTGATTTCCATTATGTTGGAGAGTGGTGGGATAAATCAGCCAGATAATATTCCTATGGGATTATTTGAGAATTTAATGGAGTAGTAGGCCTACTGGAGGCTAGTGGAGTCACCAGGTGGATGCGTTTTGTTGTTTTTAGAGATAAGTTTTTATGGTTCACCATCAATGATTGATAGAAACCAATCTAAGGATGTTTTTGTGAGGTTTTTTATAGATTTTTTATATGTAGATAGTTTGTAAGAGTGTCTTATACCTGTTTCATAACATAGCTAAGGTGGTGAAACAAAGATATTTTACTCTAAATGGCTATATAGGCTGCTTGTCTAATTTTAATTTTGAAGGACTAGTGAGTCTACAAGAGTTTTCTAGGTTGGTATGTACTCAGTGGGTCCCACCGTGATCTCCATTCTGTTAGTGTCTCGTAATTTGGCAGATTGGTAAACCAAATGACAGGGTAACATTAGACCAAGCATTGGAGTCCTAGGACCTAGCCTTCCTGGACTCAGAGAGGGATCTCTTTATTATGCGAAGGATGTGAACTTGTCGCTTTGTATGTTTGATTTTAGGCTAGTTTTTAAGTATATTTTGGTTTTATTTTTGGGTTTTGAGGTAAACTAATCAAAAAGGATAAATAGAAAGAGATTTCATCAAATCAACAGGGCTATGGAGCCAGATAAATTCAGGACTATATAAATGGTGGAAAAGATATTACTTCAGGGCCGATTTAGTCAAGGTAAATGGATTCTTTGGGTGAAAATGAAGTGAAATGAACATTAAGTTTGTGAAAGACAAAGAGATATTAAACATATATAGTTTCAAAGTAGGTACTCATGAGGTAGGGCAAACCATAAATCTCTATGAATAAAACTCAAATTGATACATATGAAAGATAAACAATCCTGTGATACATAGAAGCATACGAACCTCTAACTCCAGAAATTCACCTTCATCTATTGGGAAAACAAATAAGATAAAAAAACAACTCAATCTATGAAGAGGGAACTCCTAAACAACATATCTTGAGCTATCAAGAACTCTGAAATAAATTTGCAAGAATTGAAAAAGGCCAATATCGAACGAGACCTCTTTGACTCAACTAAAACAACCAATATTTCATAGAAATATTTCAGAAATGGAGTTTTGAGAAGCTATAAGTAAGCAGGGCATACCTTAAATCATACAAGATAGAAAAACATACTGACCATAAATGAAACTGTTGTAGTCTCATGTTTTGATAGATTGGCTTACCAAAATACAAGGCAACATCAGAACCAATCTTTAGATTTCCAGGATCTAGTCCTCGTGTTCTCAGAGAGGGATCTCTTACATTTTTTGCAAAGGTATGTATTTTTTTCTTTTAAGTATTTATTTTAGACTAGTTATTAAGTGCAGGTGTTTTTTTTGTCTGTTTGGTTGGATTGACACTGCAGAAAATGAAAGGTCTAGGAAAGATAGGTAGAGAGAGGAAGTATCTGATTCATTTGGCAATGCATATGAAATGAATTTGGTAACAAGCTCACAAAAGTATATGGGATATCAAAGGGAAATTGTAACTTGGCCACAAGATTCTTTAGTTTTGTGAATGAGGCGAACATTAATGATTTTAAAAAGAAAGGTTTAATTCTCAACAAAGGGAACTTGAAAACATAAATTGAACATGAAGTGGTATTTAATAGACAGGGAGAACCATGAATTCTAAGAAGACACTTTAAGAAAATAATGATTTCAAGACAAATTTCAAAATGAAATCTATTATTCGGGAAACTCCCTATTTCCTCAAAGATTTTATTTTAAAGGAATTAGAAAACATGAAATATTCACTGATCATTGCAAGCATAGAAGATGGAACTCTTAAACATCCATGATTAAAACTATAAATACCTTTGAAACAATTATTCTAGCAGGAACAAAGGGTATGATCAGAACAGACCTCTTTGGAAAAATACAAACAATGGTACTTCAAAGGGATACTTCAAAAATAGTTTTCAAGTGGCAGCAGACAGGAAGGGCAAACCATAATCACGTTGAAACCAACTACTTGAAATATTAGAGAAATAAACAAGAATGAGGACTAAAGATAAAGACTTAAGACTCTAAAATACCTCAGCAAAAGAAAAAATAGAACAGTGAAGGATAAAGAGGCCTAAGGTGCTTCCAGGAGTCATTTCTTAGCCTAAAATTTTCATCCTAATGTAGTAAGAAATTATGAAACATAATGAAGACAGGAAAAAAAATAGACAGTTCAGAGTACCTCACCAATAGCCAAGCTCAGGGATCAAATGATAGAGCCTTCTCAAGAACAAGCATGCCACAACATCATCAAGCTTCCAAGACTTCAATTTCTTCTTCAACTTCGAATACACTATGTATTATTTCAGACAGTTTCAGTATTAAAACTAGTAATCAACCAGCCCTTTACAATGTGCTCCTCGAAGAGATTTTATAAGAAAATGAGGAGGTGGGAGAGTTCCAAGGGTTGAAGTGTAATAAATTCTACACTAAATGCAATTCCTAGCCTTGAAAATCATGTAAGGCATAAGGCAGGAATGCATCGAATTATAACTCTATTTTATTTACTCTATTTCTGATTTTTAGGCTTGATGGGTAGAAAAGATTGAATTTGAGGCCCTTCTTATCTTTATAATAACTTCTACTGATAGCTAGGATATTTACTTTGCTTGTAATAATTGTTCAACTATATTTAGGCAAATATCTTCTGTTTTGGAAATAGCTAGGCCTTCTTTTGATTTATGAATGCTGCAGGTGGCTCTTTTGGTAGCCGGGGAGGATTCAATTAGCCTCTTGGTGTGGAAGTGGAGGCTTATCAGACTGATAGATCGTATTGTTTTAACCTAAAACACTATTAATTTTCTTTATTCCTGTGTTATAGGCTTCCTCTCTGTCTTTAGGTCTTCAGACTATCTTCAATTGTGTGGATTAGGATTTAGATGGTCAAAATTAGGCCTTAATCCTTCAAAACTGTGTTAAATCCTTTAATTCTTGATTTCTTCTACGATTGAATGTTGTAACCCTAATACTCTTTGTCTGTGATGTTTTCTCTATTTTTGTTGCTTTTTTAGGCGCACAAAGGGTTGTATAATGGCATCAGTGCTCATGAGGCATGGATAAAACATAAGTTGGAACCCTGCGAAATGATCTCCTTTATGAATAAAGGCATCGGGGATCGTCATCCCTGGCCCTTGATTTATTTTAAAAATAATGGAAAACCTTTTATCGGGTGCATTTCATTCCCCCTTCTAATTGACTAGCTCCGATGGATCCTCCGCCGTTGGATCTATCCGCCATATCTATGATCCAACAACCATTATTTGCTCCAATCATAAGTTTTTTTCTCCACCTTAAATCCCTCTGATTCATCCTCCACCGTCGATCTGATCTGCAGATTGATGGCCATCGCCCAATCGCATCAGCGCCATTCAAGTTCTCCCCCTGCCGATCGCATGCCTCCGATTGCATTTGGGCCATCCACGTGTCCAGATCGAACGGTCCAGATTGCATCTCCCGACTTTGGTTTAAATTCATATACCTCTTGTGTAATGTTTTATGACCAATCTCATCCATTGATCTCTGCAGATCAATGACCCATATTAACCTCTTTCTCTGCCTTTATGTTATTTCATTTGAACCACAGTTTCAATCCTGACTGTTGATCTTGTACATCCAACGGCTCATATTAACCCTGACAAGCTCGACCCCTATGCGTCCTGCCTCCCTCCGGATCTGATCTCAACCATCCAATCCTTGATCCGATGACCCTTAATAAAACTGCCCACCCTGCTTCCACCCGTGCATCTATTCAATATCACATTCACTCTTCGCCGTTAGATCTGAGACCCCAGATTCAACGGTTGACACGCATTTTCGCGTAGCTTCAAGTGCGAAATTTAATTTTTAGAGGGCTGTGTGATATAAGTTGTTTTTAAAGTCCATGTATAACCTCCTAGTGCATATCGTGTTCGAAAAGGAAAAACTGCCTCCCCGCCTTTTCATCGCGTGATACTGTCGATCTTCTCTCCCTAAACCGCCCTTCCCCACTTGCACTATGATCTATCGCATTATTCCTCCACCATTGATCTCTGTAGATCAACGTCTTTTTTTTAATCTCTTATTACATTATCACCCTCCACCATAATCCAAAGGGTGTTCAACGTGCAAACTCCGTCATTGATCTCATGGCCTGATCTCATCCGATGGCCCACGATCATCCCGAAACCCTAATTTCAATTCTTAACAGTTTTCCTCCGGCAAAGGAATTTTTCCCCTTTTCCTTTTTATTTCTTCGCATTTCTGCTTATTGTAATTATAATGTGACCCCTTCGCGTTATAACATTACAATGGCTCCTGACTTTTGATCTCTGCAAGATCAACAACCATGACTTAAAATCTTCACCGCTTATTCCAAGTCGCCTCCTTTTCACCTCTACAGCGAATCTCCACCGTTGGATGCCGTCATCCAAAGACCACGCTCCTAACCGTAGCCTTCTAAGCAATTTTACCACATAAACATAGGATTTATTAAATTTTATTGTTTTATGCAGGTTTTAATGATTTTGCCATTATATTGAAGAAAAGACAAAGGTCGGGGATGACGATCCCCACACCTTTATTCATAAAAGAGAAGTCATCCACAGGGTTCGACGCCACATTTCATCGGTGCATCATGAGCACTAGTGCCATATGGACCCTTTATATACCTGCACACCAAAAAAACACAGAGAATTAAATCAAAACAAAAGATTATCAGTGTTTAATACCTTCACCACAGAAGAAATGAAGAATTGAAGACTGTTTTCACAGTTTTGGAGGATCGTGACTAAGATCGAAAATAAAAAGCCTAATCCTCCGAATTAAAACACAATTAAAAACAAATCAAATATTTATCAGTCAGAAATAGCCTCCACCACCACATCAAAGGCTAATTGATTCCTCTCAGCTACCCATTTCCATCGGTAGCCTCAAAGCATTCAACAGAGGCCGAATTATGATCAGAAAAGAAGACATTTGCCTCAACACAGCCGAAAATTTAATTCAGCCAAACAAAATTAACGAAAAAAATATCAACAGAGTTATTACAACATGGAACAGAGCCTTACAGTCAACAAAAGCTCCCACCCAACTTAACTCTTAAATGTAAAATAATTAATACAAAAAAATATCTTTAAACTTCTCCATCGAGCCCCTCAAAGGCCGAGAAGTATTAAATCTGTATTAATTGAACCTGGGAGATCTTTTATCCCATCCCACCTCCTCATATCTTCTATAAATACTTCTGTAGGAGATGAGACAATGTTGGTTGCAGAACTTTGAAATATACTTGTGCTCGAATTTTCTACTTGTAAATAGTGTTCAAAGGCTCTTGAAGCTCTGTATGTGATAGAATAGTTAGGCTAAGAAGTGAATATGATCGCTAAACTAAAACATTGAACCTAAATACTGTAACTAGTTTGACATCAATAACAAGACGTTTCTTGGGATCCTCGTCTTTATCACTGGTGAAGTGCTTCTTTCTTTGTAATTGTTTTTCCTTTCATGTATGCCATTTTGTCCATTATTCTCTGATAAAGAAAAATAATCATAGAGTTAGGACCTACTGTTTACAGTACCCTTCTCTGACTGATAAGATTTATCTCAATGTTTTCCTCCAATTTGTTTATTTGAGAATGATTCAATACAATCTAAACAGTTAGGAGTGCTGGCGTTCCCTCGTCCTCCTATTTTCTTTAAACGTTATTCTTGAAAGTTATTTTAATTGTTTTCTTATTAATGTTAGACTAGAAAAGTGATGTTCAACCCTGTTTTCTAGCTTCTATTCGGCAAAGGTAGATTTTGAAAGTTTCCCTAAGTGTTTGCTGAAAGCAGACTAGGTTTCAAAGTACCTTATCAGATCTTAAGTTTCACTTTATTTCTCTTATGTGTTTTCATACTTTCTGAATGTAATTATGTGGATTACTGGATTTTTTGTTAATTGAGTTGCTTTAATACAAGATTTCCCAAGAATTCTATGGTTAACCCTATCCTTGGTTGGTTTTAAACAGTTACTTAAGAGGCTTTTCTTGTTTGGACTGACTATAAATCCTTGTTGAAATTATTATCAGTTTCCACCCCTCCAACACTTTATTGTTTCCATTCCATCATTTTATCTCAATGATCTTGTGATATAGATGACTTTCCCCTTGGATCATGCTCGATGTTGTTGCTGAATTAAAGCCCTGTTATGACTCCATAGCCCAATGGACTAAAAACCAACGTTATATCTATCTTTTTAACCAAAGCTTGTTCTGATTTCTTGCAACTTCACACCTTTGAAAATCTTTCCATTTAGGACATTCCACTCAAATAATAATGATGCTCAACCATCCAAAACAAACAAAAACCCTCGAACTTCATAACTAGCCTAATATCATTACCCAAAGCCTTAAAGATAAATCCATATTTTCACTTATTGGAGAGATCCCTCTCCAGATTCAGGAGGGCTAGATCCTAGAATCCCAAAGTGGTTGAAATAGTGTTCTCTCTGCAGTTTGACTTTGCCAATCTTGTAAATTACAGGGAGCTAAAATTTATAGCGACTCCGCTGGGGAGGTTCTGAGTTGTTTTCATTTTAAGATAATCATTGGATAAATAGAAACCCCTGTTTCAAGCACAATTGGTATATTAACCAGTTGAACCACCAACAACTAACATTTCTGGTGACTCCACTGGGGAATTTTGAGTGTTTTTTCGACCTAGGTACCTTTAAGACCTCAAGAAACCTTTGATTCTAGAACGCTGTGCAATGAGTAAAAAGCAGCCTCTTCAAGCACTACCAAACCGATGGTAATCATGATAAAACTTGTTTGAATAAGTGAAAAACTAGGTAAACCCTAGGATTCTCATAAGAGCTTATCTAACCTTGAAGGATCAGCTAGCTTAGCCATAAGAGTAGACTATCTTTGTCTCATAACCATAGCTAAGTTTTGAAGCAAATTTAGGACACTCTTAAGAACCAATAGGAATGAAAAATAATTCATAAAACCAAAAAATATTTCAGATTGGTATTTAATAAACATGGTGGTGCACCATAAAACCTTTTACCTCCAAAAGAGCTATAAAATTCCACTTGGTGACTCCACAATCCTAACCAGACCTCAAGACTTCCCTAGGAAGACCCATAACATTTATAACATCATTTAAACTCAGTTAGAGGATTGTAGGATTAAAATTTGTGTAAAAAAAATCAGTTAACCTCTTAAATATTGTCATATTTGGTTGAACTTTTCTTGTTTATTTGGGTCTGAAAAACACAGCATAATGGCTCCTAGAAATATTCATACTAGAGCCTATCCTGAACCAGACCCTCCTGAGATAGTTGATAACCCTGAAAGTATTCTTAGAAAGTCTCCTAGGATAAAATCTTCAACTATTTTCAGATCACCCTTGAGAGCTAATTCAGTTCCTGAAAATCTTGCAACTCTGCAACAATCACAAGTAGACTTAAGAAATCCATTTAGAACTACGTTGCTTGATGATTTAGATCAGCTAGATTCAGAGTCTTCACTTTCATATCCTTAAACAAGTTAATATCCTGGTAGTAGAGAAACAACACCACCTGATTTACATTTCCTTCACAATTTAGGTGTCTCTCATCCAAGATCAGCTCAGAAATATATTCATGTTCCATCCACATCTTCTCATCCTACATCCACTGTCCAAACCACTCCATTTCAGCCCACTTTCCCTTTTTTTAATCCACCTTTTGTAAATCCACCTCCACCTCATACCATGGCAACATGGTATGCTCCCTTAGTCCTTCATGTACCCTTAGTCAATCTTCCACAGGACTATCAGTCCAAAATACCATTATATGATGCTAGCAATGCTACTAATGCATCAAAACATGTGGATAAGATGAATGACTACTTTGACAGAAATGAAATTGATGATGAATCTGTCAAGCTTAGATTATTTGCTCAGAGTATGGGGGGAGAAGTAAGAAAATGGTTTAAAGGCTTAGCCCCCCATAGTATAAATGATCTCCAAGCCTTCCATCAGAAATTCTTAAACAAATGGGAAGTGAAGAAGAATCCTCTCCAAATATTTTCTAATTACAAGAATCTCCATAGAAACACTGGGGAAAGTGTACAAGCTTACTACAGTAGATTTAACAGTATGTATAATGCACTTCCCCCAGATCTAAAACCTCCACAGGGCTCAGCGCTAAAGAATTTTCCTAAAGTGTTTGACCCCGAGATGGCTTATTAGCTAAGAGAAAGAGATCCTTTAACCCTTGAATATATGCAAAAACGGGATCATGTTGTGGAAGTTGACTTGATGGAGAAAAGAGAAAGAATGAAGAATGAGAAGAGAGTGTCCTTTAGAGAGGAATCCACACCTTCTACTTCAACCTCAAAAATGGAAATAATGATGGAGGAGATGATTAAGAAAATGAGCATCCTTGACAGAGCACAAGCAAGTCAAAAACAAACCTCACCTCAAAACAGAAACCAGAACCAGAATCAAAATTTTAGAAGAAATCAACCTCCAAATAGACCTAGGCAAGATGATCAACAGATCACTCCTCCCTTCCATCAAAACTATGTAAGTGAGGTGGAAGAAATATATGAGCCAACAGAGGAAGATGATATCAACATGCTGGGAGTAGATAATGATGACTTTGAGGTTCATTATGATAGAAAACAAGGTCTTTCCACACCCTATGATGACAAAAGAGATGAGGATGAAAGTTATTATCAAGACATGGAAAATGTTATCATAGAGTCTCAAAAAGAATATGACCTTAGAAGTAAAACCAATCAAGAAACTCCCAAAATCAAAACCTCTGAAAATTCTTTACAAGACAACATTGTAAACAAACCCAAAATTGTAAAAACAAAAAGAAAAAATAGTGGCTGGAAATTCTCACAAAGGTAAAGACAAAGGCACTCAAAACAATACAAAACAGAGTGCAGACCTTAGTAGTGTTAGCACCTCAGCTAATATTCACGTTAAAACAATTTTGTCAAATGTAAATAGAGCAAATCAGCAAACAAATTTTCCTAACAGAGTGGTAGTTCATAAGGCTGAAACAAGCACTTCAAAAAATAAAATACCTTTCAGCTTAGAGTAGGAAATTTCAAAAATCAAAATCTCTATTCCTGTGACTGAGTTAGGTGCCTAGAATGTAAATAGGTCTGAAATTTTGAAGGATTTTAATATTGAAGAGAATAATGATACATTCAATCTTAACGATGACCAACTAGAGCTTATTTTTGGTCCAAAGATTGAAGGTAGATATCAAGAGGGGCTTGTTCCTCCCTTTTACGTAAGTTTAAATGTTCATGACAAGATTTCGCACAACATTATGCATGATTTCGGGGGCTCTCGTAATTTAATGCCCAAAGCTGTTGATCTGAAAATGGAATGTACTTGAAAAGGGTGCAAGGTATCCATTTTCATTTATGTAAATGAGTGCAAATACTCCAAATTTTAAATCTGAAAATGTGAGAACTTCTTATTTATAACACAGAGATAGACTGTAGGGGCATTTACCAGATATGTCTCCTTTCAAAGAAAGGATGAATCCAGAAGCTACCTGGCCCTCTTACAAACTCTGCCTAAAGAAATAATAGAAGTAAACACTCAAACTTAATTAAAATGACCTTACTCAAACTTGACATTATGTAGAATTTTTGCTTGGAAGAGGTGTATGTATTTTCTTCTGTTTATGTGTTTTAAGTTTATTTGTTTTTTCTGAAACTTAACATGTATATCAGCAACATAATTCAGCCATAGAATAAGAAAACAAAACAGAAATATAATATAGGAGTTCACCCCAACTCTTGGGCTACATCTACTTTGAGCTTTGTCAACATGACTAGACTCTTTGGGATTAAGGTACTTAAATTTTTTTACAAGCTACACACTTAACCACAATGAATATGAAAATGATTCAAAGGGATGAGAATACCATTTTAAATCCCTTTAATGGCTATCCAATTCTTGCAAACAACTTAAGGCTTCCATGGACACATACTTCTGTCGGTGCACTAAGCTTATCTGAGCTTCTAAATGGCACAAACTCCCTCAGATTTCTATTTCTTTCGCTGATACCACTACTTCCGCATCCAATAATGATCAGAAATCAAATATCAACTGATAATTTGCTTAAATTAAGCACAACATCCCAAAAAATGGCTCTCCTCCACGGTTTTCCCAGGGCTGCCCATGACTTCATATCAACTTCTCGAGCTGTAGAAGTACAAGAAATGATCTGAAACCACTTCCATTGGTTCCAAAATGACTGAAATAGTCAAGATAGATTTTTTTTTTCATCAGAAACGACCTCCAGCTGCTCCGGTTTTGCCTACACACTATGTTTGGAAAATGGCCTCTAGAACTTAAATGAAGCTTTTTGGCTTTCTAAAGTTCTTAAAAAGCTCTGAAAACCATCTAAAAAGATTCAAAAGGCATGAAATAGCTAATATTTCCTATTCATTTACCTTAAACAGAGAAACACAGTCCAATACACAGCCTTCTCCTTCCAGGCCCTCATGGCTCCTTCATTTTCTTTGATGCTTAAACCTCTGAAGATGACCTCTGTTAGATTTCAGACCTGCTCCATTGAATCCAGAAGGTCGAAGAGACCCAAAATACAAAAACAATTCACTCCAAAAGGATCTCCCCTGTGAAAGAGATGTCCAATTGAAGTTTTTGCCCAATGTTAGGCAAAAAATCCCACAAAAATTGGGCCACATTTAGTTAACTGCGGATAAACTTGAAGTTCTGCCTAAAATGGAGGAAACCAGTGCTAAATTTTGGGTGGCATAAACTATTAGCATTAAATGTTAAATGACATGTGGCCGCACATTCTGCATTAAGTGTTGGGGGCCAACCGTTGTAACAATTATAATAAATATAATTTTTATTCTTCACATATTAAAACCAAAGGCCATGGGCCAATGGTAAGGTGTAGCCCTTGTCAACCATAGGTCACGGATTCAAACCAAGAACATGAAAATTTTTAATACACGCTATTTCCATTCTGAACAGGGGCTTCCATGTGGCAGCCTCTGATTGGTCTGCCATCACATAGTCAACTCTCCAGCCAATTGTAGAGAGACACTTGTCACAAAACGACTGGTCCACAGGGAATATTCCAACGAATATTCCCAGAATATTCCTGGAATATTCTTTTTTTAATATTTTCCCATTTCTAAAGTCAAACTGGCCTTTTTTTTCACTGAAATTGAAGAACTTCAAAGTTGAATAACTTCTTCATACAGCGTCGGTTTTCAGTGCCGTTCACGGCATTGGGATCATATCATCGAGACCTATCCCATCACTCATGTCCCAAATCAATTTGAGCACTTTCATTTTTAAGTTTTTTCCCAAACTCAGATTTGAGCTCCTGATCACATCTCCCAAATGAGAGGCTTTTGGTCCCCAAAAGCTTACTGAAATGAAGAACTGAACTGTAGTGCATCAAATGAGAGAATAAAAAATCCTCTTCTCTTCAGCCCTTCAAAATTTTTTCCTTGAAAAGAAAATGAAATTGAACCACAAATGAAAATAAATCGATGTTTCCCTTCCTAAATGCGCTTGTCCACAACTATCTTTCTTGATCTCACACAGAAATTTCTGACGAGAAATTTACAGAATGAAACTGTACAATGCTACCTTGATCAATGATCTAAGGTGGCTCAAAACAAACACAATATTACAGCATACAATACATGCATACATCCGAAATTTGCATATGTACAAAAGGAGTACATCTTATTGTGTCAAGAAGTCCATCTACTTCTCACCAAGCCACTTCCATGGCGACTTTTGCTGCTGCAACTTTTCCTCATGTGAAACTTCCCTTTCCACATCAATAATGGAATCCATGATTCCACCTTTGCCAATATTTGTGTCCTTTTGCTGCATGTTCGTGGGACAACGAGTTGGATGCAAAGTCCAACAATGAGAGACAACATTTTGTTGGAAATATGATGCAGGATGTTGTCCTTGATGGCAACCCACTGAATGAAGATGAAGTTGTGCTTGAGAGAATATGTCCTTGATGAAGGAAATCTGATGTATCTACAGTGTGTACAAAAGGCAATGAAGAAAAGAACTCAGAATGTGCTCAAAATATGATGAAAAGAGTATGTCTCTTTGTATACGCGGATTGGCCTAGGGGAAGTCACGTATGCACGCGGAAAATAACGTTCCAAGTCGCGTATGGGCTAAAGCGCTCAAAAAGTGCAAAACCAAGGGTAGCCACCATGGTATTGACCCATTGTAGTGGGTAATGATCCACCTAATTGACCCCGTCCAGGTAGTTTTGGGCTTATGGTATTGTTTTGGTCCATGGTATTGAAAAAGGGGCTCATGGTATTGAAAAAGGGTAAACCTATATAAGGAGAAGAAATTCATTGTGCAAATCATGGCGATTATTATTGCAAGATGTCGGGCTTGGTGGTACTTCTCTGCGAAAGTATGTACGAATGGAAAGGGTTACACTTGAATGATAAATGCGAATGTGTAAACGATGATGAAGAAGGGATCTAATTGAATTGCTCTTATGTTGCTAGATGCGGTTATGGAAGTTCCAGATGTTATGATGAGGCGAGCATCTAGGCGAAAGATATACGTACGAAGCAAAGGTAGATACAGGCGGTACGTCGTGTGCAGCTGCGTAATAGTTGAGGTCTATATAGCTACTTTTTTGCCGCGAGCAAACGTATACACGCGGCTGTGAAGAGAAAGCGCGTGTCCGCAGTAGGTATCTTGGTATCATTTGCCGTTTGTGTGGACGGAAAGCGCGTATATACGCGACATCGATGGGCGGCCAACGTATGCAAGCACAAAGGGTTTTGCTCGAAGCTCATATTGTAGCCTTCAGTCAGGGGGTTGTAGCTCCCTTCCAAGAGAGGCTGGTAAACGAGATCAGGGGGTCGTAGCTCCCTTCCAGGTGAGGCTGGTAAACGAGTCGGGGGGTCGTAGCTCCCTTCCAGGAGAGGCTGGTAAACGAGCGCAGGTGGGTGCCTGCGTGCTGGTAGAGTCTGCACCAGCACATATGTTGTAAGATGTTTTCTCTGTAATAAAATATTGAAGGCTGAGCAACTGCAGCGGTGGTTTTCTCCCGACTTGGGTTTCCACCTAAAAATCCTGGTGTTCATGTGTGATGCTTTGTGTCCTGATTTATTCTGTTCTTACTGCACATGTTTACTGCTTATTGAATATCTGATGAATAAATGAAGGAATGATTTGAGTGATGAATTAATGACATATATAGATATATGTGTATACGCTAGTTTCGTAAAGGGTATCCGCGTATATACGCAAGTCTGGTTCAGGAAAGTAGCGTATGCATTTTAGAAGCAGAAAAAGTGAAAGTTTTGAATATGCAGTAAATACTGATTCACCCCCCCTCTCAGTATTTTTCCCAACAATTGGTATCAGAGCAGGTCCTTTTGCAGAAGCTTGATCGCTTGAAGGAGATCCGTCACAATGGGAAGTATACATACAAAAGCCTTGCTGAATTTTGGTGCAAAAGTATGGGCTCTCGCAAAAGAATGTGAAAAAGAAAAGGGTACCTTTGTGGATTCTCTAGAAGACAATAATCTTCTTGAAGAAAAAATTCAACTCAAAGTGAGCCTAGAAGAAAAGAACATAATCATTGAGACTTTTAAAAATCAGCTTGAAGCAAGAGAAAAACGCATGGAGGATCTAGAATGTGAAGTAGTAAGTCTAAGGAAGGATAATGAGAAATTGAATTCTCTCAATCTCAGATTTGCTAAAAGTTCAGAAACCTTGGATGAAATTATCAAGGTACAACGGTCTCCCTTTATAAAAACAGGTCTTGGATATACTGGGGAATCTTCTCAGACATCAGCACCAAATTCTCTAAAAGTAGCCACCGCCACCGCTGGTTCTCTACATTCAGCCACTCAGCAAGGGAACAATGGATCTTTACAGGTAAAGTCTAATAGAATATTTCATGATCACAAGAATTTCTACTTCAATGGACAATGTTTCACATGTCACAACTTTGGTCATAAAGTTGTTCAATGTGTTGCATATAAAACCATCATGACCAGAGAAGCAAGAAAGATAAGGATGGATGATGAACCAAATAAGAACACCTATAACAATTTTTCTCCTCTTCAAAATGAATTTGAATGTACTTATTGCAATAACCTTGGTCATGAAGATTCTGAATGCAGGAGCAAGGTCCAGCCAAAAGAGCATGTTCCCTCAAGCTCTAAAGTGTGGAAAAAGAAAGAAATACCGGTTGAAAATTGTGGGATAGCGTTATTTGCAGAGGGTGAAGAGAATCAATGGTACATTGATAGCGGGTGTTCAAGACACATGATAGGTGACAAAAGCAAACTGCATACTTATAATTCTCTAGAGAAGGAAAAGAAAGTTACTTTTGGAAATGATACTCCTGCTGTTATTAAAGGAAAAGGGTCAGTATTTCTAAAAGAAAAGGTGAAGGATAAAGATGTCATGTATGTGGATGGATTAAGGCATAACCTATTGAGTGTTAGTCAAATGTGTGATCAAGGAGCAGAAGTGGTCTTCAGTTCCAAAGAATGTGTGGTTCGTGATCTTGATACAGGTCAAATCATTATAAAAGGAAAAATAAATCCAAGCAACCTGTATGTTCTCAACGGCATAGAACAATGTTACTTGAGCAAATCATCAGAAAATTGGCTATGGCATCGAAGGCTGGGACATCTGAGTTTCTCTCAAATCAACAAAGCAAGCAGACTTCAAGCTGTTCGTGATCTTCCCAAGATCAATCTTCCAGAAAGTACCATATGCAAATCCTGTCAATTTGGTAAGCAGACCAGAGTCCGATTTAATGCCAAAGAAGGATCATCAAGTAAGCCTCTTGAACTCATTCATACTGACATCTGTGGTCCTATGAGGAAAAAGTCATTACGTGGGGAAGAATACTATATCCTATTTATTGATGACTACTCCAGAATGTGTGAGATCGCATTTATTAAACACAAAGATGAAGCTTTTGAAAAATTTCAGAAGTTCAAAGCACTGGTAGAAAATGAATTGGATTCAAAAATCAAGTGTCTTAGATCTGATCGAGGAGGAGAATATTCGTCAAATGAATTCTTTGAATTTTGTGAACAGCATGGCATTAAAAGACAGTTCTCTGTAGCAGGCACTCCACAACAAAATGGTGTTGCAGAAAGAATGAATAGAACAATTGTTCAAATGGCGAGAGCTATGCTTGCTGACTCTAATGTTCCTAATATGTTCTGGAGTGAAGCAGCTCGTGCAGCAGTTAACATTCTCAACAAGGCTCATGTTCGGGTAAACAGTGATAAAACTCCATATGAACTCTGGTATGGCAAATCTCCCACTGTAAAGCATTTTAGAGTTTTTGGAAGTAGATGCTTTATCAAAAATAATGATGAAAAACTTGGAAAGTTTGACCCTAGATCAGATGAAGGGATACTTCTTGGTTACTCATCTTCAAGCAAAGCATTCACATGTTACAATAAGAGGCTTCAAAAGGCTGTTGAATGTATTGATGTTGTTATTGATGAGTCTCCTGCAGCTCCTAAAGAAGAAACACAAACAACATAAGAAGATGACAATGACATATGGCCTTCTACATCAGATGGAAATGATATAGACAGTGAATCAAATGAAGAACCTGAAAATGATCTATCTGAAAAAGTTCCATCCAGATACGTTCAAAAGAATCATCCTGAATCTCAGATTTTGGGAGACAAGGAATCAGGTGTACGAACAAGGAGAACTTTTGTGGGATCTTCTAGTCATCAAGCACTTCTATCCACAATTGAACCACACAATGTCAATGAAGCTAGCAAATATGAATGTTGGAATAATGCCATGGATGAAGAAATTGAGCAAATTGAAAATAATGACACTTGGGATTTGGTACCAAGACCTCATGATAAAAATGTCATTGGAACTAAATGGATCTTCAAGAACAAGTTAAATGAGAATGGGGATGTTGTAAGAAACAAAGCTAGACTGGTTTGCAAAGGGTATACTCAACAAGAATGTATAGACTTTGAAGAAACTTTTGCTCCTGTAGCTAGACTTGAAGCCATAAGAATGTTTCTTGCTTTCTCAAGCTATCAACGAATCAAAGTTTATCAAATGGATGTTAAGTCTGCTTTTCTTAATGGTGACCTAGAAGAGGAAGTATATATAGAACAAACGGAAGGATTCATTTTGGGAAATGATGCAAATCTTGTTTGTAGACTTAAAAAGGCTCTGTATGGACTCAAACAAGCTCCAAGGGCTTGGTATTATCGTCTTGACAAATATCTTCATCAACAAGGATTTTCAAGGGGGTCTGCTGATAGCAACTTATACACAAAAGTTGAAAATGATAAACTATTGATTGTAGTTGTATATGTTGATGATATCATTTTTGGGAGTAACGAAGAATCTATGAGTCAAAAATTTGCTTCTGTCATGCAGCAAGAATTTGAAATGTCTTTACTTGGGGAACTAACATTCTTTCTTGGCTTGCAAGTGCATTAATCTGCAGATGGTATATTTCTATCACAAGAAAAATATCTTAAGCAAATTCTGAAGAAATATGGTATGGAAGAATGCAAACCTGTAAGTACACCAATGATAACCGGATGCAGTCTCAGTTCTAATGATGATTCTCCCACTGTGAATCAACCAGAATACAGATCGATGATTGGAAGTCTACTTTATCTCACTGAGACCAGACCAGACATTATGCACGTTGTTGGGATTGTTGGACGATTCCAAGCTAATCCAAAAGAGTCTCACCTTCAGGCTGTCAAAAGGATATTCAAATATCTACAAGGAACTCAAGACTTTGGTCTATGGTATCCAAAGGATGCCGATCTTACTCTTCATGCTTACACTGATGCAGATTGGGCTGGAAGTGTTGATGATCGGAAAAGTACTAGTGGTGGTGCATTTTACATGGGGCCCCGGTTAGTATCTTGGTTCAGCAAGAAGCAAAATTCTGTTGCCTTATCAACAGCTGAAGCAGAGTATGTAGCTGCCGCATCTTGTTGCACTCAACTCCTATGGATGATGCAAACCTTGCAAGATTTTCAAATCAAATGTGCAACTCCTATCTCCGTTATGTGTGATAATACAAGTGCCATCAGTATCTCAAAGAATCCTGTTATGCATTCGAAAACCAAGCACATTCCCATCAAATATCATTTCCTACGTGAACAAGTGCTTGAGCAAAAAGTGAAGTTGGAGTATGTTACCTCCAAAGAACAAGTTGTTGATATCTTTACCAAACCTCTGCCCAGGGAAGCGTTCAAGTATCTAAGACAGAAGCTGGGAGTGTTCTCTGCCAGTCAAAAGAACAAATCTGCATAAATTTTAGAAGATGGCTTGGGATACGCGGGTTTCCTGAAACACAGTCGCGTATGTACACGAGTTAATGCACAGAAAACCGCGTATGCATGATTGCTGACAATTTTTGCTTGGTTCAGCTCTCTTCAGCACAGCTGCAGTGCTGTTTGGTATCTCTGATACTGTTTGGTATCTCTGGTGGTGTTCCAGTTCTCATAATTCTGTTTCTAATGTTTTGATGAAGATACCTTGATGATTTGTTGGTGGAAGTTTTCAGGATGCACAAACTAAGGGGGAGCCTTAGTCATTTGGAAAGATTGCTTGGTTGCACAGATTCAGGGGGAGCATTAGCTTTGCTGAGTATAATGCATTGCTGGCATTATGATGGTTCTGTTATATGATCTCTCTTGAGGTCTTCTTGGTATTGGTTATGAAAAGTCATTTTTGATGAAAAGGTCATGTGGAGACCCATGGTGTAAAATTGTAATATTCAGTCATGTATGAACTTGTCAAATTTGTAAACCCACTTGGTTGGGTAGCTGAATTGAAATGTGTAAACCCACTTGGTTGGGTACTTGAGTCTCATATGTAAATCCACTTGGTTGGATATTTGTTGTAAGTATGAGTCATTGGTGATAGGAGAGTCTTTGAGTCATGTACTTTATTGAAAAATATGTTTGAAGATTCAGCATGAACTCAGGGGGAGCTTGGCCACTTCAGCACATATCAGATCTGCAGAATGTTTCTTCCACATGAGGAGAAAAGGGGGAGAATGTTGGTTTTTGATCCGCCCTTTTCCCTTGATGACAAAGGGGGAGAGTGACATGGTGTTTGAATGAAGAGAATATAATGATGTCAAATGTTTGGGGAGAGTGACATGGTACCTATCTGTTGTGGTAACCAAACACCATCGTGGTTGCCATCAAGTCCAAAGGGGGAGATTGTTGGAAATATTATGCAGGATGTTGTCCTTGATTGGCAACCTGTTCAATGAAGATGAAGACATTGGACTGCTGGGATATGTGTTGTCCTCGATGGCAATTCACCTGGTTGTTGTTATGTCGGACTAAGCGGACTTATTAAATGATATGATATAATGTTTGTTGAACAAGCACCTGAATGGCAACCACCTGATGAAGATGATGAACTTGCTGAAGTTGTGCTTAAGAGAATGTTCCTGGCGGAAGAAAATATGATGTTTTACAAGGTACAAGGCTATGAAGAAAGACTTAACGTACTCAAAGTATGACGAAAAAGAGTATGTCTTCGGCATACCGGATTACCGGAAGTTCGTATGCACGCGAAAAGAACGTGCTGGTCGCCAGATGGCTAAAGCGTCACAAAGTGTAAAACCAAGGGTAACTACCATGGCATTGACTCATTGCATTAGTAATGATCCGCCTAACCGACTCCCCGTCTGTTGTTTGGCTCGTGGCATGTTTTTGGTCCGTTGCACGAAAAGGGCTCATGGTATTGAAAGGATAATTCATACAGCAGAATTATCAAACAACATGAGTGTAGTGATGTCTAGCTTAATGAATACTTTCTCTCAAGCATATCTGAATGGAAAATACACTTGAATGACAAATCCGATCGTATGATGCACCAATGACAGCAAAGATTCATAGATTCAATCGTTCTTGTATTTGCGATCCTATTAGGGAAGGCGTCGAGATTCGTGATGAGACGAGCATTCAGCGAACATCCGTCCGGCTAAAAGGCAAATCGAAATCGAATATCTGATCCACAACATACGTTCGAACATCGAATATCTACACGCTACTTCGCTCGTCGAGGAAGCGCGCATACACGCGTCAGTCGAAGAGAAAGCGCGTATGCGCAATAAAATAGCGACAAGCACCCAAGCATACGCTGTTTGAGCTGACGGAAGCCAGAGACACACATCGGCGGAAGGGAAAGCGTTGCAGTAAACTAGGCTTGCTGAAGCAAGGGAAGTAAACATTCGATCTATTCCTATCGTGTTTCTGCCATCCTGATTCTGGTGTTATATGTATCTCGTTGGTGACGATGTTTAAAGCAAAAGAGAAAGTGTATTCAATGAAAATATTATGAAATGTGGCCCGTGTTGGTGTTTTATTGGGTTGGATCCAAAGGTGTAGAAAATTGGAGCGAAACGGTCCAAGGTGGTGTCGAGGGTTGTAGCCTTCAAACAAAATATAGCTCCTCTCCAGGAGAGGCCGGTGCCCAGGACGGGCTGTAGCCTGGTGAGGAGGCCTGCAAACGAGCCGGGGGTTGGAGCCCCTTCCAGAGGTCAAACGAGCCACAGGGAGTCACAGGCCGGCCGTCGAAGTTCCATGCCAGCACATATGTTGTGGGTGATGTTTTCTCTATAATAAAACATTGAAGGTCGTAGCACCCACGTGCAAGCCTTTCCGACGGGGTTTCCACTAAAAATCCCCAACGGCGGTGATGCTTTGTGTCATGATTTATTCTGTTTACCTGCAAGCTATCGCTATTGAATATCCGATGAATGAAGCAAATTATTTGAGTGAAGAATTAATGACATAAATAGACATTCATACGCGATTTTAAAAGGGGTATCCATATGCGGGTCCGTTCGTAACAGCGATGCGTTTATAGCTAAAAGGAAAGATTTGAATATGCAAGAACACCATCTACCCCCCCCCCTCTCAAATATTTTTCTCAACAAGGCCACGATAACCCATACCATCAAGTCAGACCGATAGGAAGCTCCAACTTCCTAAATTCTGAATAAACCGAATGTTTGTCGATTTACCCAGGTCACTCTGGCTCGTAGCTCCTCTTTCTCGCTTCTTTTCGCACTTACTTCACTCTTCCGTATTCTGCCTTCTTTCTTTACCTACCCTGCCTCAAAACTCTCTTCGCATATCAAGATGATATTATTTATAGATTTCTCATACGATCGTTTGTATTCCTCGCTGAACGAAATGGAAACTCATGTCTCTTTGCCTTTCCTCGCTCTTCACTCCTTACTTTCTACCTTACCTGTAAATTATAAATCGTAGGTGTCAATTTTAACATTACAAAGGGGGAGTTTGTTTTCTTCGAGACTTGCCACGATCAATAATAATAAAAACAATTAAACATTTACATTCGAATTACAAATGCAACTCAGCTCACTCATTTTGTCTCTTGGCTTGCCGTGCATTTGTTCCTTTCAACTGCCCTTGTCCTTTCTTCGTATGCCTTCTTCTCTGCTATGACGCCAGAATTTCGACTATGAACGATTTTTATTTTATTTATACGGGGTTTCTATTATATATAAATGAATCTCGCCCTCGACCGTAATTCAACTTTACACGCAAAGAAGTATTCCGAGCTGATGTGGCTAGCCTCCTACAGTTTTAACATATATTACACCAAGCCATACGACACCTCGCCTCCCGAAGTGCGAGCCGAGGCCCTAAGCCCGGCATTACGGCATGTTTTAATACAACCACAACAATGTAACATATATATACCAATCATATCACGCTCGTATTATAAATCGAACCATTCTTACCCGCGGGTAGCAAACTCACAGATAAGGGAAGAAGACCCCCGCACGTACGATACATATCTCCAACTTATATATTATCTTGGCGTTAACATATTTCCGATCCTTGCGATTTCATTGCTATTGATCGCAATCGTGTCCTTATCGCACGCCCTCTCGCGTTGTTTACTCCTCCGCGCACACAGTCCCACCACAAAAATTTGTTTTGTGCGTTCATATATACATACCTTGTTTTTAAATCAATTTCGCCGTAATACAGTGGGGTACAAGACATATTAAACATATAAGAACCTCCTTTTGGGGGCCCACCTGACACACTTCCCGATGCGATTCTCTCCGATCGTTATTTATCGTCTCTGTTTAATTCCATCAACCTGAAATTGCCAATCGATTGAACTTAATATCACCAATCTCATAAATTAACTGCCTCTTATCATGTATTCAACTCTGAAATCGCCAATCGATGAATTACATTACACCAACCAGTTGTAGCCCAATCGTTCATTTCATTCAATGCTGGAAATCACGACCCATTGAATTGTTATTGATTAATCATAGCTCCAACTGCTCCGATTTCTTTATCTAACCTGGAATCATAATCGATTGAATTGCAACAAGCGCTTCCACCTTTGGACTTTCATATTTTCGATCTGATTGTAGGGTCCCACCATACAAGTATTTCTGTTGGCTTGTTTAAATATTGTTGCCCATAATAGATATGCTCGGACCTTGTCTGCTTTAATTACATAATGGTGAAACCGTTATCGTAAGTTAAACCTTCAAACTCCTAATAATCCTCGACACCTACTTTACTTCAACACCAATCACCTGAATTCTTATAATTCCAATACGCAGTTTCCACACGCCATTTCTTATATGTATACTTTGTCGCTGACGTTTATCTCGCATTAATATTCGATAAGCATGTAACTACCATCTAAAATGATTCTTTAATTATATACTAACGATTCCATTAAGCCAATATTCTAGGAATTTTATATTTGTCCTCCGGGTTAAGGATTTCTTGAATTATAACAGTTTTCCGTCAGCCCACTCTGCCTGGCTTTGTCAGAGCTAATAGAGGCGTCAATTTTATAGACCCGCTTTCTTCGCTTTCATTTATTTTCGTCTCGTCATTGCTTCCTGGCTTCATTGCTGCTATAACGTTCGCTTCTTCGTTTAACACGCTTCTTTAAGCGACTACGACAATATCGGCTGTGGGAAGTGGAGGTCTACTGGAAGACAACCCATAAAAACCTTAGAGTTGGTTATTGGCCCACCCTCATTCAATATTTCCATAAAATGATTATTTCCCCTGCCATAAATGTCCAACAGCAAGAAACATTTCTGTCCTTAAATCTGCTGACCAAGAAGTCTTTTTCACTGCTGGGTTTGGATCATAGGAGAAATCCATCCACCCTCATTTGTCCAAAATAGATGGATTCTCACTACAACAAACTACTTTGCTAAATGGATAGAGGCCATCCTTCTAGCAAGTCAATGACTTGGCTACAGCCTATAAAATTTATTGAAACTCATATCCTATCTAGATTTGGTCACTAGGAAGATTATTACCTGGACAATGTCACATTTGGATCCAAAAATATGGTTGAATTATGTCACAAATACTGCATTACATTGGGCTATTCTACCATTACCTCAAGGTAATGGTTGTTAACTCAAACAAAATTTGGTGAATATAACTAGAAGTTGTTTGAGGATAACAGAAATTTTAGCACACAAAGCTAGTACATGTATTATAATACAGATTAACACTTAAAAAATCAATTGGAATGTCATTCTACCAAATTTTGCTTTATGGAGAAGATGCAATTTTTCCAACCACCCTAGAGTGCTACCATGGAACATCCAATATGAATCTGGAGTCAATGGCATGATAAGAAGAATTGACCAAGACTATATTCTACAAAGAAACTTAGGAGGAAGTATACAATAGAGCATTACAAAGCAAGAAAAGCATCAAGGTTGTTTGAGACACAAAGGCAAGTGATTTCAACATTAGTGACAAAGTTTTAAAGTGGGATTCAAAGAGAGAAGATAAAGGCAAGCATGGAAAATTTAATAATTTATGGCTGGCCTCTTATCTCATTTATTCTATCGTTGGCAATAATGCTGGTTTTTTACAAGTATAAATCTCAGTTTGTTTCAACTTTTTGGGATCCGTCAATGTCACAATGCTTCAAGCCATTATTTCTTCAATCATATCCTTAGAAGTCTTTTATTTTTTCTTATATGGTGAATATAATACTCATCATTGCATCAGCCTAGGAAAATGAAAAATACAAACAGAAAGAGAAAAGATAAGCGTATTGTAAAACAAAGTACACCATACCAAAAGAGAAACAAAATTTGAAAGTGTAACTAAATGCCACTCCCAAAAAACACACCTTAGTTACTTGCATAGCCTAATCATGACTAATTAGCTTTTAATTTAATGCTATAGGTTAGTGAAATATACCTTCCAAACAAATTAATCTTTTTGGCTTATCACTTAGGTAGATTAGGATAGAAGAAAACATAAAATAAGCTCAAAACTGAACCTACTAAGTTTCAAAAGATGGCATATTCTCTAATCGTTTTTAAATCTTGAGCCAAGGATAGAAGAAAATTGGTTCTTAAAATGCCCAAAACTTGAACCAGAGAATAAAAGAAAACAGAACAACTCAAAACAAGTTTAGAAAACATAGCCATAGTAGAGAAGTGACAGCCTAAACTTTCGTATCTTCACCACCATTTTCAGTTTTCAACTTTCAAATTTTAGTCTACAAATGTTTTTATGCTACAGACATGCATCAGCCAAACTGCTTAATCTTGGTTTAAACAATTTTAATTCCCCTTTCCGTTTTAGAATTTAGTGGAACAAAAATCGCTGGCTACCTAACTCGTACGTATAGCAGTTAGGTAGAGGAAGTTTATGAACTCAATCGCTAACTTAGTCACAGAATAAGTAGCTGTATCAGTTTTTTACTTGCTCAAAAGAATATACTTTAAAATATTTTCCAACCAGACAATTCCCCGAAAGAAGAAAAATGCAGATAATTAATTGTGCATGTAGAAAGCTTGTTTTGACAGAATCGGTATTGTTTTTAATGGTCATAACATTGTCGATTAAAAGAAGTTCGTTAAAGGTAAAATAAAGTCATAAACCAACATTAGGGCATTAATCAGCTTTCCAGAAGACAAAGCTGAGTGTTCTTGAGACCACATGTGCCATCTCCATGAATGTTCATTTTCACCTATAAAAATTTTATCATATCAAATGGTGGCTAGATATTTTTTACTGCTAAGAACAATTTCATGGCCAAATTTTCAGTTCTTAAAGTTTGTGAAGTTAACTAATCCTTTATTTTTAATCTTCATTGTTGTTTCTTTATCCCTAAAAATCTACTATTTATTAAGAGAAGACCTATTTAAACCCTTTTTCCTTCATTTTACCCCTCCACCATGAATAACTCCATTTATTCCTTTTTCTTCTGTACCCTCCAGGTTTCATTCGACCATTCAAAATCACCTCCATTTCCCCTTTAAAACCTCATACTCTCCCTTATCCTGTTTTAACTTCTTATTTCCTTTACCTTAACCCCTCGAAATTGCCTTAAAACTCCATGCAGTCAAAATGCCTCTTTCATTACAGCATTTTCAAGCCCTCAAGGGCTTAACTCTCGTACACCTTTTTGCCTCATATGCCCTATTCCGGCACCCAAAGAAACTCTCAAAACATTTCTCAACCCATTTTTCTTTCTAATTTCCTATCCCGACACATAAGAAATGAATCCTAACCTGATATTTGCAAATCAATGGTCTGTCCGGGCTCTCCTTTTTCTACTAACGCACAAACCCATGAAAACCTCTTCCTTTGTTTTTTCATATTTCGACAACATGTTTTAAATCAATCTTTGAAAGTGTCCATTTTTTGATCTATTGTCACTTGCTTTTATCCTGCCCTTACTCTTCCCTTGTTTACATAACCCACCTCCATAATATAATCTTGACCGTCCATTTATAAAACTAATGATTAGATTAAACCCAATCACTGAGAGCATTTCCTTCCTCATTTCATATCCTCATTTCCTGAATTGGAATTCAAATATCAATCGTTTAAATCCTATGGTTGAAATGAAACCGAGAAGCCCCACCCACGTAGACCTACCCTCCACCTTGTATATAAACCCTTCCCAATCAAATCGCGCCACCGTACTCCAACACTCCTCCAATGCGCAACTTTCCGTCACGCGTGAACCAGCATCGTCGTATTCGTTCTCCCATCCGATTTTACCATGCCACAGACGCTCATGTTTGTTGGTGGCGAGGCGCCTAATGCCGGCAATTATGTGATGAAGGCGGTATTGGAAATCCACCGTCAAGCAAATGTAGAATCGTTAAGATGATTTTTAGAAAACCATAAACCATTTCTCCCTGTCGCTCGAAACCATTTTTCTTGTTTTTCTCGTTAAACTACCCTCCCTCCTCATGGTATTTATTACTTCGGATCCTAGCTGATGGATTTCATCCAATGGCATCGACTTAACGCGGTATCTTGCCATCGCTCTCTCTCTCCGTTCTCTCGAAAGACCCTTCACAATATCTTAGCGAGTCTATCGATCCGGGATCGGCGTCTGCGATTGCCGAATTCTGTTTTCTTCTCCAACTATCCTCCAAATTTTATCATAGATCTCCACTGTCAGATATTCTAATCCGATGGCTCGATTAAACCTTCCCCCCTTTTTCCTTTACCTTTTTTTTTTCTCTCCTATTAACATTTCATCAAGATCCATCATCTATTTTTTACATCCAACGGTCCCGATTAAAACTTCAAACTTGCATCTTTGCCCCTCGTACTGTCGACCACTTCATCAGCAACCTTGCCCATCGATCAATTAGACTGGGATTGCTCGGGATCTCTATCCCTTCCATCCACTCACCCAGTAACCATCAAACCTATCGAGCAATATCGATCGTCGATTGATCTAGATTGACCATGGTTTTTTCTAACGCTCAAAGCACCTTCACCTATCTTCTTCATGCATTTTCTTAATTTTCGCTCATTTCAGCAGGTGTTTTTAAGGTTTTCCACCTTTATTTTAAAGGAAAAGGCCGGGGATGATGATCCCCGGTGCCCCTATCCGTCAAGAAAGCAATACGGTGGCTCAAAACCAAGGGATTCTTCCATGTCTCATGAGCACCGAAGATGTCATAAAACCTCTCGTGCAATCTTAAAAAAAAAAAAAACACAATGGAGTCAAGGAAATAAATAAAGAGTATTAGTGTCGAAGGATAAAACCAAACCGTAAGGAAGAATTAAATGTTGTTGGAAATTTAAAGGGTTTCAAGGCAGAAGCTCTTAAACCAAAGGCTCAATTTACATGAAGATAGTATGAAGACCTAAAGATAAGAATTAAGCTCAATTAGGCCTAGAAATACGTACTTGTTTGCAGAGTAAGGTGTTGATTAAACAAGAGGAGAATATTAGCAAATAAGACTTAACTACAACATCGTGGGCTAAATGAACTCGCCTATCGAAGAGCCACCGTGTTCGTTAAATCAAAGAAGTAAGAAGGATTCCTATTCCAAAGATATTCGGCCGTTAAAGACAATTGAATAGTTAATAAAATTTATAATTATTACAACTCGTTAGCAAGAAAGTTATTATAAAGACAAGAAACAACCATAAAGTCAATTTGTCATTCATTAAGTTCAAAATTACAATAAGAAGAAACAAGAGATATAGACAGAATGTATTCTCGCCTTTATGCTCTCAGCGTGTTTTCTATATTACTAATCATAGCTATGTAGAATTAATTAGTGTCGAACCTCGAAACTCTTCCACCTCCTCATTTTTCTATAAACTCTCTACCAGACACATTGTAAAGTGGTTAGTCGTCGAAAATTTGCGTGTTACCAAAGCTCGAAACTTTTCTGCTGTAACAGTTTTCGCAGGCTCGTTCTCGCTCAGGATCATGATGAAGGAGGAAGAGTAGTTGATTGCTATACTTAAACACTGGAATCGTAAGTATGTAACGTATTTGGACACTAACATACAAGTTGATTTTTTGGGATCCTTGTCTATATCATTGGTGGTAAGCATTTCATCGTGTTATTGTTTTCTCTTTCATGGCCACATTGTTCACTTTTATCTCTGTACTACCAAACATAGCCAGGATTAGCGTTGAAAGTGCCTAATCTCACTCGATAAGCTTTGCCCTTATGTTTTCTCTCCACCTTTGCTTAAGAACGACCCGTGTTTAAACATTATCATGAATGGTTTGTCCCCTTGCCTTGATGTGCCCAGAAGTTCTTGAATGATGTTTTCATTATATGTGGTTTAGTAGAGTTAGACCAGAAAAGTTTATGGTTTGCCCCCGTCTTTCTGCTTTCTTTCTCCAAAAGTTTTTTTGAAGGTTTCCCTAAGAGTATGTCAAGTAGGCTTAGATTTTGAAGTATATTACGATCTCAAGTCGACACTTTGTTTTCTTATCAGTTTTGTCCTTTCAAATTAGTCATGTAATCGCCGGATTTTTTGTCCTTTATGTTAGCTTTTAATACACAGTTTGCCGAAAGAAGTTTAAGGTTAGCCCCGTTCTTTGGTTGGTTTCGTGTGCGCTCATGTTATTTTTTTTGTTCGGAAAGTTGATAAACTTTATGAAATTATTAATTTTTCATTTTTTCAACACTTTTAATATTCTCATTCATTTAATCTAAAGACCTTGACATGGTATGAACTGCTCCCTAGATCACTTTTCTAAATTGTTGCAAAATTAAACCCTTTTATGACCTACAGCTCAATGGATTAAGTGTTGTTTTTGTATCTACCTATCACCTAAATCTTGCCCGATTGTTCACCTTCACCCCTTGAAACTCTTTCATTTTTAGACTTTTCACTCAATTAAAATTCAAAACAACCATCCAAACAATCAAAAACCTTGTTCTAATAATTGTTTTAATATCATACTAAAATCTCTTGTGAGAAACTGATTCGCACTTTATAAGAGTAGGATCCCTCTGGATTCAGAGGCTTTTGCATCCTGTAATCAAAAAGTGGTTAATAATGTTGTACGAGCTTTAGTCTTACCAATCTACTAAAATTACAGAGGCTTTAATATTTTTGGTTACCTGTTCAAACTCCCGAGTGAATTTCATCTGTGATACCTTAAGACCTCTAAGAAAAACCTCTGATTCAAGAACATTGTTCAAAGGTGATAAGTAGCCTTTCAATCACTACTAAACAAATGGTAATCATGATATAACTTATTTGAATCAGTGACAAACTAATTAACCTTTAGCTTTGCAGAGCTTATCAAACTTGAAGGAATGAAGTACCACATAAGAGCAAAATTTCTTTGTCTCATTATTCTCTAGCTAAGTGTTGAGTCACATTTAGAAACCCTTAGAATCCATAGAGCTGAAATAGCTCGTAAAACCCAAAAATATTTTAGATTGGTTTTAAATAAACATGGTGGTGACCACAAATCATTTAACCTCCAAAAGAGCTAAAAATTTCCACCTGGTGACTCCACAATCCTAAACAGACCTTAAGACTCCAATGGGAAACCCATTATCATCATAACATCATTTAAAATCAGTTAAGAAGACTTTAAGGATTAAATTTTTCTTGTTTAAAGATCAGTTAGCCTCCTAAAGATTGTCATATTTGGTTAAAATTTTCTTGTAAATAGGGTCTGAAAAACATAGCATAGTGGATTCTAGAAGAGTTAATACTAGAGCCTATCCTGACCCAAACCCTCCTGAGATAGTTGATGACCTTGAAAGAATACTTAGGACGTCTCCTAAGGCCAAATCTTCAACTATTTTCAGACCAATTGTTAGAGCTAATTCTGTCCCTGAAAACCTTACAACTCTACAAGATTCATAAGTTGACTTGAGAAAATCGTTTAGAACTAGGTCACTTGATGATATATATCAGATAGATTTAGAGTCTCCACCTTCATCCCAAGATAGAGGTGACCATCTTGGTAGTAGAGAAACTACTCCACCTGATTTACATTTCCTTCATAATTTTGGCTTCTCTCATCCAAGATCAGCTCAACAGTCTCTTGCTGGTCCATCCACTTATGTTCCTCATACATCCATTGTCCAAAACACTCCACTTCAACTCACTTTCCCTCTTGTTAATCCACCCCTTGTAAATCCACCTCTCCCTCCTATCATGGCAACATGGTATACTCCCTTGGTCCTTCCTTTACCTTTAGTCAATCTTCCAAAGGACTATCAGTCCAAGATACCTTTTTATGATGCCAGTGGTGCTACTACTTCTTCACAACATGTGTACAAGATGAATGAATACTTTGACAAAAACGATATTGATGATGAAACTGTCAAACTTAGATTATTTTTTCAAAGTTTAGGGGGAGAAGCAAGAAAATGGTTCAAAGGCTTGACCCCTAACAGTATCAATGACCTTCAAGCCCTCCATCAGTTATTCCTAAACAAGTGGGAAGTCAAGAAAACCCCTCTCCAAATACTTTCAAATTATAACGGCCTCAAAAGAAACACTAGGGAAAGTGTTCAAAATTATTGCACTAGATTCAATAGTGTGTATAATGCTTTACCCCCAGAATTGAAACCTCCCCAAGACTCAGCCTTAAACAAGTTTCCCGAAGGATTTGATCCTAAAATGGCTTATCAACTTAGAGAAAGAGACCCTCTGACTTTAGAAGATATGCAGAAAGGAGCCTTAGCTCTGGAAGTAAATATAATGGAGAAAAGAGCTAGAATGAGGAATGAGAAGAAAGTATCATTTAGGGAAGAGTCTACACCTTCCACATCTAGTTCAAAAATGGAGAGAGTGATGGAGGAGATGATGAAAAAGATGAGCATACTTGAGAGAACACAAGCTAGTCAAAACCAATTAGCTCTTCAAAACAAAAATCAAAATCAAAATCAGAATTTTAGGAGAAACCAACCTTAAAACAGACCAAGGGAGGATGATCAACAGATTACACCTCCTTTTCATCAAAACTATGTAAGAGAGGTTGAAGAAACAATTGAACAAACAGAGGAAGATGACATAAACATGTTGGGAGTAGATAATGATAATTCTGAGGTTCATTACAATAGAAAACAATGTCTTTACACACCCTATGATGATAAAAGAGTAGAGGATGAATATTACTATCAAGAGCTGGAAAATGTCATCATAGAAACTCCAAAAGAGTATGACTTTAGGAGTAAAAAGAATTTGGAAATTGCCAAAATTAAAACCTATGAAAATTCTGCAAAAAATAGCTCTGTAAACAAAACCAAAGTTGCAAAACAGAAAGATAAAACAATGGCTGTAAATTCTGATCAGAACAAACAAAAAGGCACTCAAATTAATGAAAAACAGAGTGCAGACCTTAGCAGCGTTAACACCTCAGCTAGTGCTCCTACTAAAACAATTTTGACCAATGTAAACAGAGAAAATCGGCAACCTGATCTTGCTGAGAAAATGGTGGTTAATAAGGCTGAAACAAGCATTGTAAAAAATCAGATCCCTTTTAGTTTAGAGTTGGAAATTTCCAAAATAAAAATCTCTGTTCCTCTTACTGAATTAGCCACCCAAGATGTATATAGATCACAAATTTTGAAGGCTTTTAACATAACAGAAAATAATGACACTGTCAATCTTAATGATGACTAACCAGAGCTTTCATTTGGTCCTAATATTGAGGGAAGATACCAAGAAGGGTCAGTTCCTCCTTTTTATGTTAGTTTGAAGATTCATGACAAAATTCTACACAACGCTATGCATGACTCAGGGGCCTCTCATAACTTAATGCCAAAATCAGTGATGGAGAGCCTAGGCCTTGAAATTACTAGACCATACAAAGATCTATACTCCTTTGACTCCAGTAGAGTGAAATGTTTAGGTTTAATCAAATACCTCTGTGTAAACTTAGCACAAATACCATCCAAGTGTTTAGTAATGGATATTGTAGTGGTTGATGTTCCCCCAAAGTATGGTATGCTGTTATCAAGATCTTGGGGAGCTAAGTTACAAGGAATAATCCAAATGGATATGACATATGCTACCATCCCTGTTTTTAATCAAACAATAAGACTTTATAGGGAATCTCATATGCAATACATGGTAAGTAGCTAAGAAAGACCAGTAAACTCTCCTATCTATTATGTACATACAGGCCTTGACTCATTTATTCTCTTCAATAATGAAATATTTAATGAGCAGGAAACCTTAACTGATTTACTGGCCACTCCTCACTGTAATGTAGTGGCAGACATAGAAAAGGAAGGAGACATAATAGAAGGGTCAAAACAGTGTGTCAAAATAGAAAATCACTGTAAACTAATCACGGGTCTTGAGCTACAAAACAGTCATCTGTTTCTTGTCAACTTTGAGAACCAAGAGAAGAATCCTCAACTTAATGAAGAACATGAGGAACTAGAAGACTTTCAACACAATAGTGACTATCAAGAACAAGTTGAAAACACACAAGATAAAGAGGATAGTAGCCAAACTAGTGATTTTGAAGCTAGTCCTCTTTGGAGTATGAATTTTGATGGGTCTTGCACTAAGAACAATGCAGGTGCAGTCATTTAGATACATAACACTGAAAATAATCACACTGAAGGGCATTCCTATAGATTAAATTTTCAATGTTCAAATAACATGGCTGAGTATGAATCCCTCCTTTTAGGCCTACACTTGTTGAAGAAATTAGGAGCCAAAAGGATAAAAGTTCATGGAGATTCAGAGTTGATTGTTATGCAAGTGAATGGGGAATATAGTGCCAAACACCCCAGACTTAGAGCCTATAGAAATGATGTCATGGACTTACTAAGAACATTTGAGGAATCCAAACTTATCTTTGTCCCAAGAGACCAAAATATCCTTGCCCATAGTTTAGCTTTTGCTGCTAGAACATGTTTAACACCTTATGAAACCAAACAATGCACTACCCAAATCAAATTTAGACCAGCTGTCTCTGATAATGAGAAATATTGGCAAGTGTTTGATGGAGACAAACAAATAGAAGACTTCCTACAGTCCAGAAATGAATTTGAACTACCAAGTTCAGATTCAGATTATGAAGATGACTGTTCTATTGAAGAAAACCCACTTGATGAAGAAGTAAACTCTCCAAAGATTGCTGATATAAATATGTTAGCTAATAAACTTGAAAATACCACATAAATTAGTGCAGATTTAGGAAAAGAAGACTTAGAAATGCTGCAATCTAACACTCAAAATTTGCCAAAAGGTCTGGTCCCATTAGAAGAGTTGTTTTATCTCAAAGATGTTGCCAAGAAACCAAAGCTAGAGCCTGTTGAAACTGAAGTAGAAGAGTGTAACATAGGTAGTGAACTAAAACAAAAAATTATCAAACTGTCTAAAACTTTGCCAGCTCACATCAAGATGAAATGCATTGAGCTGTTTAAGGATTTTTCTGATGTATTTGCATGGAGTTATGAGGATCTAAAGTCCTATGACACAGAAATAAATCAGCACAAGATACCCCTCAAAGAAAACCAAAAGCCCTTTAAACAAAAATTGCGCAGAATCAAACCTGTTCAATTACTTTTGCTTGAGAAAGAAATCAAGAAAATGTATGAAGCTGGAATTATTGTCTCTATTAGATATTCAGAGTGGGTGTCTAATCTAGTGTCTGTTAGGAAGAAAACAGGAGAAATAAGGTTTTGTATTGACTTTAGGAACTTAAACAAAGCTTCATTAAAGGACAACTACCCTTTACCTAAGATGGATCATATTTTACAAAGGGTAGTTGGTTCTAAAAGAATTTATTTGCTAGATGGCTTCTTAGGATACAATCAGATATTAGTACATCCTGATGATCAACTCAAAACAACTTTTACTACACCTTTGGGTACTTTCATGTATGTGAAAATGCCATTTGGTTTAATGAATGCTGGTGCTACATTTAAGATAGCCATGGATATTGCATTCTCAGAAGAATTATGCTACTTCATCATTATTTACCTCGATGATATCACTTTTTTTTCCAAAACAGATGAAGAACACCTAGAACACTTGAGAAAAGTCTTTGAGAAATGCAGAAAATATGGGTTATCTTTAAATCCAAAGAAAACAATGTTTGGTCTCCAAAAAGGTAAACTTCTTGGGCACATCATATCAGAAGAAGGAATAAAGATAGACCCAAAGAGGATTGAGGGTATATTGCAAATCAATCATCCTAGAAACATCAAGGAACTTCAATATTTCATTGGAAAGATTAATTTCTTGAGAAGGTTCATACCCAACTTAGCTGAACTCCTTAGAAACATAAAAAATATGTTAAAGAAAAAAGAAGGAGTTAAATAGACCTTAGAAGCAAAGAAATCATTTGAACTGGTAAAACAAGCATTAACCAAAACACCAGTTCTTATAAGTCCTGACTTTACAAAATATTTTTTCATCTTTTCATTTGCATTAGAACATACGGTGGCTGTTGTCATATTGCAGAAAAATCTAAAGGAACAAGAGCAGCCAATTGCATTCTTTAGTAAGGCATTGAGAGATGCACCTCTGAAGAACAATATTATGGAAAAACAAGCCTTTGCCTTAGTCAAAACCTTAAAAGACTTCAGAGTTTACATTTTACACTCCCACATAATTGCATTTGTGCCAAACTCAGTTGTAAAAGACATTCTAACACAGGACCCAGATGGCAAAAGAGGAAAGTGGATAGCTGTGATACTTGAATATGATTTAGAAATCAAGCCCAGTAAACTCATAAAAGACCAAGGACTAGCAAGATTAATGGTTGAGTCTAATTTTGAAGCTCTTGATATAAACATGATAAATGCATTAGATGAACATGAGGAGTTGTCCACTCCCATTATTGAAGATTATTTTTTGAATTCATCTTGGTATGCTGATATTTCATATGTTTTGCTCAATTTGAATACACCTCCTGGTTTGTCTAAGACAAAGGCAAGATTTTTAAAGTTGAAAGCTGTAAATTACTGCATTTTAGATAAATGTCTATATTGAAAAAATTCTAGTGGATTATTGCTTAAATGTTTGCCTGAGAATGATGCAGAGAAAATCAAGCATGAGTTCCACAAAGGAGAATGTGGATGCCACCTCTATTGGAAGACAACTTCCAATAAAATCCTTAGAGCTGGTTACTATTGGCCCACCCTCTTTCAAGATGTCCATAAAATGATTATTGCCTATCATAAATTCCAACTCTTTGAAGGCAAAAGAAAATTGCTTCCCTTACCTTTGCATCCAATCACTGTTGAAGCTCATTTTTAGCAGTGGGGTCTAGACTTCATAGGGGAAAGCCATCCACCCTCATCTTCCCAACATAGATGGATTCTCACTGCAACAGAATACTTTACCAAATGGATAGAAGCCATCCTTTCTAGGCAAGCCAATGATTTTGTCATCATAAAATTTATTGAAAATCATATCCTATCTAGATTTGGCTGCCTTAGGAAGATTATCATTGACAATGCTGCTGCATTTAGATCCAAAAAGATGGTTGAATTCTATCACAAATATCAGATTACATTAAGCCATTCTACTACTTATTACCCTCAAGGTAATGGGCTGACAGAATCCTCAAACAAAAGTTTGGTGAACATAATCAAGAAGTTGCTGGAGGACAATAAGAAATCTTGGCACACAAAGCTAGTATATGCATTATGGGCTGACAGATTAACACTTAAAAAATCAATTGAAATGTCACCCTACCAGCTTGTTTATGGAGTAGATGTAATTTTTCCAACCATCCTAGGAGTGCCAGTCATGAACCTGATCCAAGAAGTACAATTTGAAGACAATGACATGATCAGAAGAATTAATCAGACCATACATTTTTAGCAAACCAGAGAGGAAGTCTACAACAAAGAATTACAAAAGCAAGAAAGCATCAAGAAGCTTTTTGATAGAAGGGCAAAGGCCAATGATTTCAGCATTCGTGACAAAGTTTTAAAGTGGGATTCAAGGAGAGAAGATAAGAGAAAGCATGAGAAATTTGATAATTTATGGCTTGGCCCTTATCTCATTCATTCTACTGCTGGTAACAATGCTTATTTTTTACAAGAATTGAATGGAGTTGAACTTTTTGGGGGTTCTGTTAATAGCAGGATGCTCAAACATTATTTTTCTTTACCATATCAGTTTAGAAGCCTTTTTATTTTTTCTCATTGTGAATATCATACTCATCATTGCATTCAAAGTTAGAAAATGAAAAAATACAAAAACAATAAAAAGAGAAAAGAGGGAAGATTATAAAAAACAAGAAAGGTACAGCCCCATACCAAAAAAGAGAAACAAATATGAAAGTGTGCAAGTTCAAATGCCACTCCTAAAAAAAAACACACTCCTAGTTAGTCATACAGCCTAATCATGACTAATTAGTTTTAAATTTACTGCTGATAGGTTAGTGGAATAGATTTTCCAAACAGCTTAATCTTGGCTTATCAGTTAAGAAGATTAGGATAGAAGAAAAAGGGTTCAAACAAGCTCAAAATCTGAACCTATGAGTTTCAAAAAAAGAAGAAAGGCTCTAACTAGATCAAATCTTGAGCCAAGGATAGAAGCAAACTGGTTCTAAAAAACCCAAAACTTGAACCAGTGAACAAAGAGAAAAACAACTCAAACAAGCCTAAAAACAGAGCTAAAGAAAAGAGAAGGATGTTCTCAAACTTTCAGATCTTAAGCCTTCACCATTTTGCTTTAATTTTCTGCAAATTTTAGTCTATGTCTAGCTTGTTTTTATTCCATAGATATGCATCAATTCAAACTACTTAATCTTGGCTTGACTGCTTTTAAATTTTTTGTTTTAGAATTTAGTGAATACAAATATGTCAGACAGTCTAATTCTGACAAATAGTAGTTAGGTAGAGAAGCTTATGAACTCAACTGCTCAATCGGAGTTCATGGAGAAATAAGGGTAGAAATAGACTAGTTTAATGTTTTCTCAAAAGAATAAAACGTTTGTAAAAATATTTTTCCAATCCAAATGCACTCTAAAAGAAGAAAAAATGTTAGATCATTAGGATTGGGTAGGTAGAAAGCTTGTTTTGATAAAATTCCATTGTTTTTAATGGCTACTAACATTGTCAGAGCAAAAGAAGATCAACAAAGGAAGGAAAATTGCAGCCCAATGGATGAGGCATTGATCAGCTTCCAGAGAAGACTTGTCTAAGGTTCTTGACACCTCCAAGAAGCTGCCATCCCAAGTTGGAGCCGCTGTTAGCCACCTATAAAAATTTGTCATATCAAACGGTGGATAAAAGTTTTTTTTAGCCTTTAAGAAACAATTCATGCCAAATTGTTAGTTCTTAAAGTCTTATGAATTTAACTAATCCTTTAGTTAATCTTCACTGCTGTTTCCCTCAAAAACTTGAAAAATCTGCTGTTTGCCTAAAGAAGACTGCTAAAAAAACCCATTTTCCCCTTCATTTTACCCCTCCTTTCACTAATGAATAACCCCATTTTTCACCCCATTTTTCTTCATAAAATTCCTCCATAAGCTTCTGTCAACCTTTAAAAACACTCCAAAATCCATTTTAAACCTTATTTCTTTCTGTTATTTGGTTTAAAAATTCCTTCTTTCCCCTATCGAAACCACTAAATTGCCTTAAAAAACTTTGTTTTTAGGCCAAAATACCCTTTTTCCATATAATATTTTCTTAAGCCCCCGAGGGCTTAAGTCTGGTAGGCCCCTTCCTCATAGGACCTTAAGCCCTGCAAACGGGCGCTTAAAGGCCCTAAACTCCTCTATGAACCTCGTCAAAACCTTTTTCTCCTTTGTATTTCATAAAACCCGACTTTTCATTGTGTTTTGATAAAACCCGACAGTTCAAATTTGCAACAAATATCGACCGTCGATCTAAACCGATCAACGGTCGTCGGCTCATCGCATCACAAATCCTCATGACTCCTTCCTTTCTTTGTGTCTTTCAAAATTCCGATGCGATCCAACCTCAATCGTTGATCATCCCTCTGATCCGACAGTCAATACATAATCGCATAGCAATTTTTCCTTTGTTCTTTCTCTTTTCCTTCTCCGATGCCGATCTCCCCAATTGAATCTTAGCCGTCGAATTCACAAGAACCGACGGCTAAGATTTCGTCGCACTCCTCCCATAACTTTCCTCCTTTACCCCTTCGATTAGGTCTCAGCCGTTGATATGACTACCAGATCTGACAGACAGTGCTCCGTCGCATCGCGAATTCTCAAAGTTCCTTCCCCTTTCCTCTGCCGATTTATGATCCCCGATTAAATCTTGACCGTTCATTTAGAAGGATCTAAAAGCCAGCGCTTAAGTGCATCGCACTTGCCCATCGCGTAGCCTTCCACCATTCTGACCAGCGATTAAATCCTCGTCGTTGATTTCCTCAAATCCAACGGTCCACGTTGCCCTCGCTTTTAAACTCTGCCCTTCTCTTTCTCCCCCATCAATAGATTTCGACCATCTATTCCTATGATTCGACGGTCAGGATCTAAACCGCCATTGACCCCACTCATCTGTTCTACCCGTGCATCTTGTCCTCCATCGCGTGCGATCCGCACCGTCGAGTCTGCACCCCTCCATTCGACGGTCAGCAATGTGTTTCGCATTTGTTTTGCATCTGGGGTTTAACGCCAATAAAAAATGCGAAAAAAGTGGTTTTTTAAGGGACGCGTGTCAACCAGTGAAGCATATCACGTTTTTTTGGAGAGATTTCAAAACCACCTCAGAGCAGCGCAAACACCACCAGTATTTTTCCGCTTTACCACCCTTCTCCGCTGCTTTTGCTTTCCAGTTTTTAACCCTGGCCGTTGATTGTTTTGATCCGACGGCTCATATTAAACCTCAACCCTAGTCTTTGCCCTGCATCATTCTCCAAGAGATTTGATCAGTAGATCATAACCGTCCGTCAAACCAAATCAACGGCTCCAATCTAATCATTACCACCAATTCATTTTAGCCCCTTTGCACTTCCGCCAAAGACTTTTTCCTGTTTTTATTACATTTTCTTCCATTTCATTATAATGTTACCCCCTTCGCATTATAAATTCCCTGATTGATCTTAGTTGTTGATCAATCTAGATCAACAGCTCGGACTTAATCTTCCCTCCTTTTCATCCAACTGCATCCCCGTCAAACCTATCGAGCAATCTCGATCATCGATTGATCTGGATCGACGGCCATGATTCAACCTCGCCTCCAAAACAACCTCTGACCTATTTTCACCAGGTTTTATTAATTTTGTTCATTTTTTGTAGGTTTAAAAGCCTTTCCACATTTTTTTAAATGAAATCAAGGGTCGGGGATGACTATCCCTCAAGCCACTATTCATGAAGAAGATTAATCTGTAGGGTTCACATCATGATTTATCCGTGCCTCATGAGCACTTATAACATTATAAAGCCCTCTGCGCACCTGCAAGAACAACAAAAACATAGTGAACCTTAATTATATAGAGAGTATCAGTGTCAAAGGGTGGGATCGAAGCAGAGATGAAGAATTAAAGGTTTTAACATAGTTTTGAGGGATTAAGGCATAAATTCCACTATCAAAGGCCTAATCCACATAGTTAAAGATAATATGAAGACCTGAAGACAAAAATTAAGCCTAATCAGACCTAAAACACAGATAAAAAGAAAATTAAAAGTGTTTTAAGAATAAAACAAAGAAATCTATCAGTCCGAAAAGCCTCCACTGCCACATTCGAGGCAAATTGAATCCTCTCCAGCTACCAAAGTGCCACCTGCATCTTTCGATAAACTAGAAAAAGGCCTAGTTATTGCCAGAACAAAAGATATTAGCCTAAAGACAACTGAACAGTTATTTCAAATCAAAGGAACTTATTACTAACTGTCAGCAAAGTTATTATAAAGATAAGAAACAACCCTGAAGTCAATTTTCTTGTCCATTAAGCCTCATAAATTAGAACAGAGTTATGAAACAGAGATATAGATAGAATGCATTCCTGCCTTATACCTTGCATGGTTTTTAAGGATAGGGATTGCATTAATTGTGGAATTAATGATACTTTAACCCTAGAAACTCTTCCACCTCCTCATTTCTTCTATAAATACTTCTGTAGAAGATGAGATATAGGTTGGTTGCTGAACTTTGATGTAATACTTGTGTTCGAAACTTTCTACATGTAAATAGTTTTCAGAGGCTCTTGAAGATCTGTTTTGTGATCAAAGAAGTTAGGCCGAGAAGAGAAGATGATTGCTGTACTGAAACATTAGATTTGAAGTATGTAACTGGATTGACATCAATATACAAGATGATTTTTGGGATCCTGGTCTATATCATTGGTGAAGTACTTCTTACTGTTATTTGTTTTCCATTCATGTATGCCATTTTGTTCACCTTTTCTCTGATAAAGAACAACAAATATAGAGTTAGGATTTACTGTCAAAAGTACCCTACTCTCACTGATAAGCTTTGTCTTTATGTTTTCCTCCAATTGTGTTCTTAAGAATGACTTAAGTTAAGTGTAAACATTATCAAGGAATGTTGGTTTATCCATGTTTTGATGTGCAAAGCTTGAAAGGAAGTTCTTGAATGATGTTTTCATTATATGCTAAGTAGAGTTGGACTAGGAAAGTTTATGGTTTGCCCTGTCTTCTAGTTCTTTCTCCAAAGGTTGTTTGAAGGTTTCCCTAAGAGTATGCTGAAGCAGGCTTAGATTTTAATGTATCTTGCTTGATCTTAAGCTGCACTTTGTTTTCTTATTTGTTTTCATCCCTTCTGAAAGTAGTCATGTGGATTGCTGGATTGTTTGTCTGATAAGTTAGTTTTAATACAAGCTTGTCCAAAGAAGTTTAAGGTTAGCCATGTCTTTGGTTGGTTTCAAATAGTTGCTTAAAAGGCTTTTCTTGTTTGGAAAGTTGATAAATCCTTGTTGAAATTATTGACTTTTTCCACCTTATCAACACTTTTAATGTTCCATTCATCATTTAATATAAAGGATCTTTTGATATAGGTGACTTGCCCCTTGGATCACTCTTGAAATTGTTGCACAATTAAAACCTTTTATGACTCCATAGCCCAATGGATTAAGTGTTGTTTCATATCTATCCTATCAGCTAAATATTATTCTGATTGTTCACACCTTCACCCCTTTGAAACTCTTTCATTTTTGGGACTTTCCACTCAATTAAAAATCATGCTCAACCATCCAAACAAACAAAAAACCCTTGTTCTTAATAACTATCCTAATATCATACTAAAAGCCTTAAAGATAAATCAATCTTTGCACTTATAAGAGAGATCCCTCTCTGGATTCAGGAGGGCTAGATCCTAGAATCCCAAAGTGGTTCATAATGTTGTCTCTGTAGCTTTAGTCTTACCAATCTGCTAAAATTACAGAGGCCTAATAGATATGAACCTTATTAAGAAATTAATCTTTCCAATAAAATATTGCAGTTCTTTGATATTTCTAGTGTTGATCATAATCCGTTTCACATAAAATTTCACAGTCAATCTGGCTCAGAGCTCTCAAATTCCCCCTCTGCAGCCTTGGAAAACCATCTTCAAGCTTATCGTTTCCATTTCCCGCCTCCAAAACTCATTATAAATGGCTGAAATCCCATATTTGAAATACTTGAGGCATAGCTCCTTCGGCCCTAGCCCCTCTGTTCTCCTTCCCCATGTAACCTCGGTGCTAGACCAGGCGTTAGTCCGACAGACACTTATCTAATACATATTGGGCTCATCCTGAGCTGTCGATCTGCATAGATCGAATGACGTTTATTCATCTCTGCCCCGCCCGTAGCCCACCTATCCACCATCCGATCAAATTATAAATCTACGTTTCGCTATCCATCCGCCTCAGTGGTCCCCGCTCCCAAAACACTGTTCAAAACCAGGTGGTATGTATCGCACTGCCTTTCAGCGGTAGGCGGTATTTCTCCTTGGGCCAGCGATTCCATACAGCGCTCACCATGTGTCCCTGCCTACGGCCCGAATACGGCCCTCCATCGCGCATTATTGTTCGGACAAAGATGCGCAGCGATATTCATCACGACCGTCAGATCTGAGGGCCTTCATCCGACGGTTATCGCGCTCCGAAGCTGCACGATATTTAACCCAAGCCAATAGCGCCCCTGGCCCACTGTCTATCATCTCCATCGCCCGTTCAACCGTCAATCTCCTCCTGGGATCGGACGGCTAAGATTTCATCATCCCCGCTGTTGACCCGGTCTCCCTCCATGTCATCGTCCCACGTGTCATCGTATTTCTTCCTCCACCATTTATATATTACATTCATAGGTTATATTTTAATGTCCCGCATCATAAACTCCGGTCAGCCCTTATGCCATTATTTCCACCGCATCTTCTTCATCGCCACCCTGCATGTTTCCGCCGCTTCATCACGTCGCTCTGTTACACAGTCGCTTCCGTTGCATTGCCGTCCTCCCCATGCATTTTTTTCTTCACATATTTGTGTGTTTTGTAGGTTGACAACGAAGGAGAATTATCATGATTTGCAGCATCCATTACAGAAGCCGAGTACGTCCCAAAGGACCATTTATCAGAGGCAGAATTATGAAAAAAGGATTCGGGAAGCCGTTTCGACACGACTTTCATTAAAGGAACAGAGGTAAAATCTGTCAAACCCTCTAGAGTCATTCAAAGCACAGATTGTGGCGGGTGGAAACATTAATGTTGCGGAAAAGAGCATCATTCAAATGATAAATGAGTTCAGCGTTTAGCATTGAATATTTTAAATCTTAATTCAAGATTTAGAAGGGAGAGGGTACAATGCACAAGAAAAAAATACCCTCTAGGTCTTATTTCAACCGAATTTTCCTTCAGGAAATGACAAAATGTTTATGTGATCTTACCTCGTTCTAGTGTTCCTGAAGAGACTTTCACCCACAGCATTTATTTCAGTTAGTAGGTCACAGAGTACAAACAACACAGTATAGTCATTCAACAGTATGGGCGTGAATGTTTTCGCCATTTTTCTTTATTTATGCAAATTAAATGATCATCACCTACCTCCTTTACTAGGTTTTAGTTTCTCCTATAAAAACCATGAAAAACACATTGTAAGGGTTCCAGATTTCTATCAGAAAATTATGCAGTGAAAGGCTTTTTGCATACATTCTGTAAAAATTATTGTATGAAGGCTCAGAGCCCATAGGGTCTCAGTGAGGAGTTCTATCTGTCAAAGAGGATTCTGGTCTTTGGTATTTCACAGTCTGTAATCTTCTTTATTGTGTTATATTAATAGAACATTTCATTTCATCCATCTTTCCTGTATCATGTTTTGGAATGCGAGTGGCTCACTGATTTTTGGTATGGATTCATCCTAGTTGATGCCCATACTCGGATCAGTCAAGCGCTTTAAATATGGCTCATGCATGATATTCTGTTCCATTATACAACTATCCATACTTCTGCTATATTAGTTTCTTTGAGAGGGTGCTTTTAAAATGCTATTATCATGTATGGATTCTTAGATTAGTAAGCCCACACATGGTGGTATTGTATATCTGGGTATCAGCTCAATGTTAACTAATATCTTCTCAATATTTCTTTCACTACGTACACCTTCTGATAATTTATGTCTGTGAAGTATTTATGAATCGGCTCTCTTTGTAGTAAACTGTCTCTGAATTGTCTATCGCTTTTGTATTAGAAGTTCTGCATCTGGCCTATGCAGTGTCTCTTTTCCTGTGTCAGTTTCTGAGAGTTTGGTCCCATTCTATTTCATTTCCCTGTTTACAGGAGATAGCATGTGAGCTGAAGCTGACAACTTCACACATTACATTATACGCTCCTTGCTATGCTAAGATGTCCTAGGCACCGGTCTATCACAACTCTAGGCTGTCTCTAGGAGCTACAACATCTTTCTGGCGCCGTTGCCGTGGACGAATTTAAGAATATATTTATCCCTGGGCCTTGACAAAATCATATTCACTCTCTAAGTAAGTGAGCACAGAGAGTTGAGAGTTGTAAATCCCTCACCTTGGCGACTCCACATCTGTTATTTGACAAATCTATTTGCAGTCCTGGCTCCTCGTAAGCCACACTTGAGGTCAGATACATCTAAGACAAAGACACCTTCAGTGTCTGACCCTGACAGGATTATACATAGAAGAAGTTGGAGGGAAATAAAATCAGCCCGTTCCCAAATTCCTGAAGTGCCTATAGAAGATTTTCCTTCCTCCTCCGCTCAAGATTATCAGTTGCAAATTCCCGACTCCACTGTGGGAGATACTGATTATTATTACTCAGATAGTCCACCCTGAGAGGGTATTAGAAATAAAAACAGTCTTCATCCTACTCCTGAGGTTGAAGAGGTCAAGGAAGCAACCGAAGTATCAGCTGTTAATAGACCTTTGTTCCCCTCAACCCCTCAAGCTGCAGTTGAGTATATTCCTATTATTATTCATACTCCACTTCCTCCTCTTCCTCCTCTTACTCATCAAAATACTGCACTACCTCCACCTCCTCCAATGGCTAATGTTCCAGCCTTCTTGATGAATAAATATGCTCCCCTGGCATTACCTCAAGTGTTGAATGATATGCCACAGGATTATTTGAAGATCTTGCCCAGATTCAATGGGGAAAACGAAATTGATGCTCAAAAACATCTTGATAATTTCTTCCCCTTTGCAGAGAACTTTAATGTTGAACATTTAGATGTGGTCTTATGATTGTTTGTGCAGTCTCTGGATGGTGAAGCTCGAAAATGGTTTAAGACATTGGCTGGCCGTTCTATTACCACTTAGGATAATATGGAAGACACTTTCCTTAGGAAATGGGGAGAAAAGAAAGATCATGGAAATTTTCTTACTTAGTTCAATACACTAAAGAAAATACATAATGAAGGAGTATCAGAATTTATCAAGAGATTTAATAAATTGTATCTGAGTCTCCCTGCTGATATGAAACCCCATCAAACTGCTGCTAAAGTTGTTTTTGTAGCAGCCTTTGATTCAGAATTTGGTTTCTCTCTCAGAGAAAGAAAGCCTTCTACTCTGGATGATGCTCAGGCAGATGCACTAGAGTTGGAAGAAAACTTTGCTTCCACTGGTAAATCAAAAGGAAGGTCTGAACAAGATACCAGAAGAAGGGGCAAAGAGGAAGTATCTACTTCCAGTCAAGACAGAGACTCAGACAAAATGGAAGAAATGAGCAAATTGATTAAGAAAATGGTCAAGCTTGAATTGGAAGCCAAGAATCTAGCCTTCAAATATTTCTAGAATGCTCCAAATAGAGGTTACAACCCTCAGTATAAGAAACCACCCCTGCAAATATTGCCAAGGGAATCAAAAGAACAACAAGATCAAGTACCACACCCGTTGTACTTGGAAGGTCCAGTAGATGACTCCACTGAGGACACTGCCTATATACTGGAGGATGCAAATCTTGCCTTTTCAAATAGTGATGGAGAGGAATGCCCTTTGCGAGGAAATGATGAAGCTGGGTGCTCATTGCAAAAAGAAGAAAAGATTAGAGACACAGAAGAAGAAGAATTTGATCATTATTGTAAGTAGTTTGATGATTTCATGCAAGCACATTTCAATAGAAGATATGATCTCAGATCTTCTAGGAAGAGGACCCGTACCCAAGAACAAGAAGAAGAGCTACCCCAGAAGGAAGCTCCTGCTCAGGAGGAGTCAACAAAGCAAAAAGACACAGACAAAGGTAAGGGACCTCTAAACAAACCTTTGCAGTCTAATGATCAAATTCCTTCTTCTTCAAAAGTAGTCATTCCTCCTAATACCAAGTTCGTGTCAAAAGAAGTCAAGCCCCCAGTTGAAAACAAAGAGTCACAAGAGGTTGTGATAGAAAATTCCCCCCCTGCTTTCAGTTTGCAAAAGGAACTTGAAAAGGTCAAAATCATAGTCCCCTTGACTGAACTATTGAAACAGCAAGCATATCAATCTCAAGTCACATCTTTCATGCTCCCTCTAGAAACACCAATCATTCAAGATAGTCTCAACCTTCAAGAAGAGAGACCCATGGTAGTTTTTGGCCCTCATGTTGAGGAGATAGATCCTTCTACTCCTCCCTTCTATGTGTCTCTAGTGATCCATGACCTGCTATTACATAACTGCATGTTAGATTTTGGAGCTTCCCACAATCTTATGCCTCTGTCAGTCATGGAACAACTAGGTTTACAAATCACACATCCATATAAATACCTCTACTCATTTGATTCCAAAAGAGTTAAATGCTTGGGGATGATCAAAGATTTGGTGGTCAATTTGGCCCAAATCCCATCAAAGAGTGTGGTAATGGACATAGTGGTAGCTGACATTCTAGCTCGCTTTGGCATGTTGCTGTCAAGGTCCTGGGGAACAAAAATTGGTGGATCCATTAAAATGGATTTAACATATGCCACTATCCCAGTTTTTGGTGGCCAAGAGAGGAGGTTGTACAGGGAGACTAGATTTGTCAAGATGGTGACAAAGGCTGACAATTCTGTGAATTCACCGGTCTACAGTAAAGAAGGAGATTTTCCATGCTTGATGCTGGAATAAGATCAAGATTATGCTCATGAACCATCCTTTTTCCAGATCAAGAACGAGCAGCCTTCAGAGGGTCACGAAGTAGGAATATGGACACTACATTTTGATGGAGCAAATTCAAAAGAAGGTAATGGAGCTGGAGTTCTATTGATTTCTCCTACAAGAAGATGGATACCACTGTATTTCAAATTAGAATATGAAGCCACCTAACAATTTGGCTGAATATGAAGCGCTTCTGCTAGGGTTGAAAACAGCCAGGAGCACGGGCATACAAAGTTTAAAGGTTTTGGGAGACTCTGAGTTGGTAGTTAAACAAGTCAGGAATCCGTGTCAGACCAAACATCCTAGGCTAAGGGCTTATAGAAATGAAGTGTGGGACATGGTAGAAAACTTCTTTTTGGCATTCAATATCCAGTTCATGCCCCGAGAACAGAATAGGATGGATGATTCCCTTGCTGTGGCTGCTAGTACATTTCAACCACCTCAGAACCCTCTTCTAAGATATGAAGTTGAGGTGCGTTATCAGCCTTCAATCCCAGATAACATCAAACACTGGCAGGTATTTGAAGATGAAGAGTAGATGAAGAGATTCCTGGAAATAGTAGGGGAATTCTCCAATATGGAGATTGATGATGAAGAAGAGGTAGAACCTGAAGATATTCCAAAAAGAGATTGGGAGGAGAAAGTTGCAGGAAGCAAAGTGTTGCAGCTAAAGAGAAATATTATACCTAGAGGGCTGGTGCCTCTAGAAATATTATTTGACAAGAATGATGTCTCATTCCAGCCCAACAAAGTGGTAGAAGAAAATCAGGTTGAAGACCTGAATTTGGGTACTGAGGCTGACCCCAAAATTGTCAAATTGTCCAAGAAGATCCCTGGAGAATATAAAAAGCTATATCAGAAATTATTTCAATGTTACAGAGCTGTATTTGCATGGTCCTATCAGGACTTGAAAACTTTTGATATCAGTATTATGCAGCATAAAATCCCACTGAAGGCAGATGCAAAGCCCCATAAGTAGAAGCTCAGACAAATAAATCCCCTGCTGCTGCCTTCCATTGAGAAGGAAATTAAGAAGCTGTTAAAGGCCAAAATAATTGTACCATTGAGGTACTCTGAATGGGTGGAAAACCTGGTCCCTGTACACAAGAAGAATGGAGAAATAAGGCAGTGTGTGGATTTCAGAAATTTAAACAGAGCATCCTTAAAGGATAATTATCCATTACCTAAGATGGATTACATCCTGCAAAAAGTAGTTGGAGCTTCTAGGATGTCAATGATGGATGGATTCTATGGTTATAATCAGGTGGCTGTACTTCAAGAGGATTAAAATAAGACTTCTTTCACCATGCCATGGGGTACGTTTATGTATGCCAGGATGCCTTTTGGAATGATTAATGCAGGGGCCACTTTTTAGAGGGCAATGAATATTGCTTTTGTTGGGGAGCAAGACAAGTTCTTGGTAGTCTACCTCGATGATATCACTGTATTTTCCAAGAACGATGCTGAACACATTGAACATATGCGAAAAGTTTTTTAGAAATGCAGAAGGTATGGTATCTCTCTGAATCCTCAAAAGTCTTTATTTGCATTAGAAGAGGGAAAGCTTTTGGGCCATATTCTGACTAAAGATGGGGTGAAGATAGACCCTAAGAGGCTAGAGGTTATAAATAGTATTTATTTTCCCAGAAATAAGAAAGAGGTACAAGTATTCCTTGGACGCATTAATTTCCTAAAAAGGTTTATCCCTAACTATGCTGAGATAGTTAGACAGATAACAGACATGCTCAAAAAGGATAATGAGGTAAAGTGGTCACAAGAATCACGGGAGGCATTTACCAGGATAAAGAATGATTTTGCAGAAGCCCCTGTGTTGGCTGGACCAGATTATGATAAACCTTTCATGATTTTCTCTTTTGCATCACCTCATACAATAGCAGGAGTTTTATTGTAGAAAAATGAGGAAGGGTATGAGCAACCTATTGCCTTTTTCAGTCAGGTGCTCGGTGATGCAGAATTAAAGTATAACATATTGGAAAAGCAAGCATACGCTCTAGTGAAATCCCTCAAAGCATTCCGTGTATATATCTTACAATCCCACATCACTGCATTTGTGCCTGCAGCTGCTGTAAAAGATATCCTTATTCAGGGGGATAGTGAGGGAAAAAGGGGAAGGTGGATTGCCAAAATACAGGAGTATGATTTAGACATACGCCCTACTAAGCTGATTAAAGGAAAGGGGCTTGAAAAAATGTTATCTGAATCAAACTATCAAGCCCTGGGCATAAATTTGTTCATTATAATGGGTGAAGAATCCGAGGAAAAAGAAGAACGACATGGAATTGGAGTAGCCACTCTAGAAGCACATCTAAAGTACCTCACCAGTCCGTGGTACAAAGAGATAGTAGAATATCTCCTCACACTCAGTTGCCCTCCAAGCTGTGACAAAACTAAATACAGAGCACTGAGATTGAAATCACAGAAGTATATAGTTGCCAATGGCCGGCTATACTGGCGAGATCCCTCAGGCATCTTACTCCTGTGTCTCACAGAGAATGAAGTCGAGAGTACTTTAGTAGAATTCCATGAAGGGATCTGTGGAGGTCATTACAGCTGGAGGGCCACAACTCATAAAATTCTGAAAGCTAGCTTCTATTGGCTTAAGCTTTTTGGAGATGTTTTTTCCAGGGTAAGAACATGTGATAAATGTCAGAAATTTGCGGAGAGACAGAAATCAGCACCATTTCCCCTGATTCCAGTCCATGTGGATGAACCATTCAAACAGTGGGGTATCGATTTCATAGGTGAGATACATCCTCCGTCAAGTGGACAACATAAATGGATACTGACAGCCACAGATTATTTCACTAAATGGGTGGAAGCCATACCTGTAAGGAATGCTACAGATACTGTGATCATAAAGTTCATGGAGGAAAACGTCATATCCAGGTTTGGTTGTCCTGCTAGGATAGTGACTGATAATGCATAGGCCTTCAAGTCCGCAAAATTTGTAAATTTATGCCAGCAATACAATATCACACTGAGTCACTCTACAGCTTACTATCCACAAGGGAATGGCTTGGCAGAGTCTTCGAATAAAACTCTGGTGAGGGCCTTGAAGAAGACTATCAATGAAAATCAGAAGAATTGGGATTCCCAATTGAAGTTTTCTCTATGGGCTAATAGAATCACCAGCAAGAGAGCAACTGTGAAATCTCCCTATGAATTGGTATATGGATGAGCAGCAGTTTTTCCTGTACAGTTGGCTTTACCAGTGGCCCGCTTCATGCAAGAAAGCCAGGAGGAACCTGATGATATGATCAGGAGAATCAATCAATTGGTGTAATTAGAAGAAACACGAGTCCAGGTGAATCAGAGATTAATAGAATATCAAGAGAAAATGAAACACATTTTTGATCAGCATGCAAAAGACAGGAAACTGCAGATTGGTGATTTGGTGCTCAGATGGGATATCCGGAGGGCCGAGAAGGGAAAACATGGTAAATTTGACCCCCTCTGGTTTGGTCCTTTAAAAATTGTGGAGAAAGGGGGAAATAACACTTTCAGGTTGGAGAATTTATAGGGCAACTTGCTGGACACCCCTGTAAACGGTCAATTCCTTAAGCCCTACTTTCAGTTATGATTCAGGCAAAGATAGCCTGATGTATTATATTGTATAATAGTTTCCTTTTTGTTTTCTTTTGAATAATGTGGGTGTCATTATGAACTATAAAGTCAAAAATGGAAGTACTGGAGAAGCAGAGTCTGTATACGAGATGATCATAAGGTCTGTGAGTTCTCGACACATCCAGGGATGAGCGTGCCATCCCCAGGTGGAGCCGATGTTGATCATAATTCGTTTCCTATAAAATTTCATAGGCATTCTGGCTCAAAGCTTTCAAATTTCCCCTTGCAGCCTTGGAAAATCATTTTTGTGTCTATCGTGGCCATTTCCTGCCTCCAAAACTCATTATAAAAGGCTGAAAATCCATACTCAAAAATATGTCAGGCCCAACACCCTTTGGTTCTAGCCCCTCAAGATTTTACTCCATATAACCCGAGTGCTAAACTGAGTGCTATCTCTATAGGCGCTGATCAAACATATATCGGGCGCACTCCGAGCCGTAGATCCGTGCAGATCAGACGACATTCATTTATCCCCACAGTGCCCATGGCCCATCTGTCTACCATCCGATTAAACTATGAAATCAACAGTCCGCAGCCTATCCGTCCCGGTGGTCCCCGCGCCCACTCCCATTGCAAAAATCGGGTGGTATCTATCGCACCGCCTTTCGGCGGTAGGCGTTAATTCTCGTTCGGCCAGCGATTCCACTCAGCGCTCACCACGCGTCCCAGTGTACGGCCCAAATACTGCCCTCCATCGCGCGTTATTGTTCAGACAAAGATACGTAGTGATATTCATCATGACCATCAGATCTGAGGGCCTTCATTCGACGACTATCATGCTCCGAAGCTGCACGATATTTAACCCAAGCCAATAGCGCCCCTGGCCCACTGTCTATTGCCTCCGACGCTCTTCCAACCGTCGATCTCCTCCTGAGATTAGACGGCCAAGATTTCATCATCCCCGCCGTTGACCAGGTCTTCCTCCACGTCATCATCCCACGTGTTATTACATTTCTTCCTTCGCCATTTATATATTTCATTCATACGTTATATTTCAATGTTCCGCATTGAAAACTCTGGCCAGCCCTTCCGCCCTTATTTCCACCGCATCTTCTTCGTCACCACCCTGCATGTCTCCGCCACCTCATCACGTCGCTCTGTTACACAGTCACTTCCATTGCATTGACATCCCTCATGCATCTGTTTTCTTCACAGCTTTGTGTGTTTTGCAGGTTTACGACGACGGAAAATTGCCATTATTCACAGCCCCCATTCCAAAAGCCGAGGGCGCAAGGAAGGACCGTTGTTCAGAAACATAATTTATGAAGAAAGTCTTGGGTAATTGCTGCGACATGACATTCATTAAAGGACCAGGGGAAAAACCTATCTAACCCTCCGAAATCATTCAAGACACCGATTGCACAACTAAGAGACATTAACGTTGCGACAAAGAGTATCAGTGGAAGATTGAAGAATTTAATAGATGCAGTTAAAGATTTCGAGCTCAGATTCAATACTTAAACAACAAAGGTACCAGAACAAAGATATCCAGGATCACATAGAGGGTACAATACACAGGAAATAATACTCTCTAGGTTTTGTTTCGGCAGAATTTATCTTCAGAAAAGGACAGAAGGTTAATATGATTATCCCTATATCGTGTTCCTGAAGAATTTTTCACTCAAAACATCTATTCCTGAAGACAGGCTACAGAGTACGGGCATCACTACAAAGTCATCAAGCAGTATGGGCGTGCACGTCTCCACCATTTGGTCTTAATTATGCAAATTAAATGTTCATCACCTACTTCTTTTGTTAGGTTTTAGTTTCTCTTATAAAAAACGTGAAAAGACGTATTGTAAGGGTTCCAGATTTTATCAGAAAATTACACAGTGAAAGGCTTTTTGTATACATTTTGTAAAGATCTTGTATGAAAGCTCAGAGCCCATAGGGTCTCAGTGAGGAGGAGTTCTATCTGTCAAAGAGGATTCTGGTCTTTGGCATTTCACAGTTTGTAGTCTTCTTTATTGTGTTATATTAATAGAACATTTCATTTCATCCATCCTTCTTGTATCATGTTTTGGAATGCGAGTGGCTCACTGATTTTTGGTATGGATTCATCCTAGTTGATGCCCATGCTCGGATCAGTCAAGCACTTTAAATATGGCTCATGCATGATATTCTGTTCCACTATTCAACTATCCATACTTCTACTATATTAGTTGCTTTGAGAGGGTGCTTTTAAAATGCTATTATCATGTATGGATTCTTAGATTGGTACACCCATGCATGGTGGTATTGTATATCTGGGTATCAACTCAATGTTAACTAGTATCTTCTTAATATTTCTTTCACTACATACACCTTCTGATAATTTATGTCTGTGAAGTATTTATGAATCGGCCCGCTTTGCAGTAAAACTGTCTCTGAATTGTTTGTTATCTTTGTATTAGAGTTCTGCATCTTGCCTTTGCAGTACCTTTTTTCTGTGTCAGTTTCTGAGAGTTTGGTCCCATTCTATTTTATTTCCCTATTTACAGGAGATAGCATGTGAGCTGAAGCTGACAACTTCAAACATCATATTATACGCTCCTTGTTATGCTAATATGTCCTAGGCACTGGTCTATCACAACTCTAGGCTGTCTCTAGGAGCTACAACAGGATGAATCTGGAGCTGGTGACATCAAATCGATCATTGGTTGTAACCTTCCCCTTCTACTCTTTAATAAATATTGTTGTTCATTTTCCCATATATGTATTTGTTTATGTTTCTATTTCTCATGTAATGGACTCTTGAATGATATATATGTTTCATATTCAATCTATTTAACTGATTAAGATAAACAAGCATATGTATATTGCAATATCTTTGTTTTTCTCTTTTTATACTTGTAGGAATCAATATGGAAATCTAAGTTGGATTGGAGGCTACAAAAAAAGTGACAGAAGGAGAATAGGAAGCACTTGGATCACAATTAGGTTCTTCTATCTTTCTGTGTGTTTATTTACTCTTAGAGAAAGTTATAGCAAAGTATTTAATCTTTTGTTCTAATTGCCTAACACCACACTTAGTGATCTAAAATTGTGTGAACAAATTATTTCTTATACAGAGATTGACAGTAGGGGGCTTTTACTGGTTATTTCACCTTTACTAGAAAGGATGAAACCAGAAGCTTCTGGCCCACAAACTGGCTCTGCCTAAAGAAATATAATGTAAACACTGAAATAGATCTGATCAATGAAATTATTTGTTTATGTGCAAAGTATTCATTAATCAAAATTTTATGTGTGAATAAGAAAGTTCAAGTATTCTGCAAAGGAAGTAATGTGGTTTGAAGTGAAACTAATGAGTTTTGTTCACTGTATAAGTATGATTGGGAAAAGTGTACTTATGAAAAGTTACTGTTTAATGAAGCAAAATCTGAAATATAACAGCAAAAATTCACAACATAACAGTAAGCATTTGTTTAAGCAGTTCGCCCCTCTCTTGGGCTACCTCTGCTGGGTCCAAAAGCCTCTAATTAGGTTTTTCCCTTTTTCATTAATGCTCAAATTAAGAAATACACTATTTAGAAAGCCTCAAAAGGAAAAATTAGCTGCATATTCAGAAACAAAAGACTGAAATCAGTATAAATCGACTATTCATTCACCTCCAATGGATGAGTATAGTCCAACACAGTTGATCTTTCATTAGGCCCTGGTGGCTCCACAACCAAAATCGCTGGTAAAATCACTGATAGAGCACCCTGATGGCTCTATAACCTATCCCAACAGCTCCAGAATGCTTCAATACCCCAAAATAAAAAAAAAATTCATCCAAAATGGACTTTCCTAGCCAAAGTTATGGCTAACTGAAGTTTTTGTCCAGTTAGGGCTTGAAAAGCTCCACTAAATGTGGAGCACTGCCAGATAGCTCGACTAATCTGGAGTTAGGCGCTGAATTTGGGGGGTCCGCAGAATTGACCGCCGAAATGGAGGGGGCTAAGGGATAAGCCCACGTGACCGGACCGAACGGGGTTCGTTGAACAACTTTACAAATATGCCAGCGTTGATTAATGTTTGAAACCATATATTAAAACGTTTTCTGCACCTCCCGCCGGTCCTTGTGACCAAGACCCAAATTTATGCGTGCCAAAAAAATTTAACATTTAAATATAATTTTGAACGCAATGTTTTTAAAAACCATTGCCGTGGCCCAACGGTCGGGCCTCCCCGTTGCTTCCGACCCGACCTGCGTTCGAATCCTGCCGTGCATCACAAAAATTTTAAACGCCATTTCAATTGGATCTTGGGGCCGCGTGGCGGCCTCCGAGCTGGCCACGTGGCGCCCTTTGATTGGCCACTTGTAGAATATTCCGTAGAATATTCTGTGGAATATTGTTTTTTTAATAAAAATAATTTTATTATAAAGTCAAATTTGGCCATCCTTTTACTGAAATTGGAAAACTTCAAAGCTGAATATCTTTCTCATACGGTGTCAGTTTTCAATTCCATTCACGTCTACAAGATCATTTTTTCAAGCTCTTTCCAGTCGATCTGGTTCAGACCAATTCTGAGCAACTTCATTTTTGAGCATTTTTCTACAAGAGACTTGATCTCCTGATCACACCTCCCAAATGGGAAGATTTTGGACCCTCAAAAGCTTCCTGATTACTGAAAATGATGATGTGGAGACTGATTCTCCACTCTTCCACCCTTGAATAACTGAAATCTACCCAATTTCATCAAATGAAGCTTTTGAGAAAATGATAATATGTCTCTGGAATCAACTGATCGACCATTGCTAAGATTGACGAAGTCATGATGCAAATTATTAAAATTTGCAGAACAACAATTGTAATTTGCAGAAAACAAACTTTTTCTACACTGATCAAACTTCCCAGAAGACTTAAAATAACCTTCACCTTGCAAACTGTTCCCATGGAGAATTCTACCATTCTGAAACCAACGTTTTCCCATGCTAAATTGGGTTTCCTTCTTGCTTGCACTGCTTTGATTTGACACTTCATTCACTGCATTGGCTAACCCAAAAGGTAATTTTTGCAACATAACATCATTTTCTTTCAAAGAAAAACTGTTATCAAACTGAGACAAATCATTAGCAACATCATAAAAAGGTGAATGCTCAAAATCTGGTCATTTCAACATTAACAAAGTTAGACTTTGACTTGCATTAACCATCATTTTTAATTGACTTGCATGGAGTAAAGAAGATTCCAGCTTCTTCTTGTGAGCTCTCACAATGTACTCTTTACCATATTTGAACAAGTGATACTTGTTTTCATGGCGATAAAAGATAGCCTTCCTATCAAATAAATAAGGACTTCCCAAAACAATACCTGAGATATCAAGCGGCACCACATCAAGTTCAACTGTGTCAATAAAGTGTGTAGTTATTGCAAAGCGCAATATGCACTTCCTTGAAACTTTCAAATTGGCATCCTTGCATATCCATCCAAGTGGATAAGGCTTCGGATGTGGAATGGTCTCAAGTTTAAGCTGCTTGACCAAGTCTTCAGATATAAGATTCGCTTGTGACCCACTATCAAATAGTGTGTCAATTTTGGTATGTTTTGAAATTACCCTCACATGGAAAAGCTCTATCCTCCTCTTTTCTTCATGAGTATCTTTGTGACAATTCAAAGAGCTAGAACTGGGAGTTGTTTCTTGCACCACTTTTTTCCCCTTAATGTTCTTTAAAACCATGGCTATGCTTTTTGTCTCATCTCCTGAGTCTGACCCTAAGTCTTGCTCAACTGTTGCTACAATTTTCTCCTTTTATTTGGTCTTGTTTTTGTTCTTATATTTTTCTGGTTTCAGTTCAGGATGAAGCTTCCAACAATGATCTTCATCATGACTTGTCTTCGAACAATTCTTGCAAAAGAACTTTCCTTTTTCTTTTCTTGAATTTGCAACTCTCTTATTTACTTTGTTTTTAAAATTACTATCCTCATTATTCTTTCCTCTAGCTTCTAAATGTGTAGCCTGCACACAGACTTCATCTAAGCTGGTAGGATTGAACATTAGAATAGTATGTTGTAGATAATTATGCAAACCTCCTATGTATTTCAACAAGGTATCTTGACTTTGTAAGTCTACTCCAAGTAGAAGTGCTCTCCTTCTAAAGTCTTGGGTATAATCTTGCACATTTTGACCTTTAAGTTGCCTAAATTTTTTCCAATTCATGATTTCTTTCTGAATATGAGCAAGAGGATAAATTTTTTTCTTAATAGCAGTAATAAACTCATTCCAAGTTAAAGTTATCTTACCATGCTTTTTAATTTCCTCCCTGGTCTTGGCTTCCCACCAAACCAAAGCTGCTCCATCCATTCTCAAAGAGGCTAATTGGATTTTTGTGTCATCATCATGCAAATTCTGAATCCTTAGATAGACTTCCAGCTGTCTAATCCAGTTATCCAATTTTTCTACATTCACATCACCATTAAACATCGGCAACTCAAAATTTACATCAAGCCTTAACAAAGGATTTTTAATCTAGATGTTTTTGTTTTGTGTGACTGATTAACAGAAGTTGAAGAGGATGATGTGGAGGAAGAGGATGACGATGGAGATGGTGGATCACCATTTCCTCCATTCCCTTTCTTAGAATCATCTTTGTCTTTCTTTCCTCCTGAAGAATCTCCTTCTTCTTTTTGGTTTCTAGACCGTTCTCCAGCAATCCTATCATTTCTCTCCTGGTATAGGATCCTAACCATCTCAGTCATGTCCAAGAAAGATTTTCTAAAGAATCTTTCTTCTTCCTTGGGATCCATTTCCTCATGTACTTCTCCTTCTCTGGAAGACATGTTTGTGGCTGATTCTAAGGCTAATGAGGATGAAATGGAAGGTGGATATAATGGCACTCTAGCCCTCCTTGGTTGAGGATTAACTTGTTCTCTAACCAATTGACCTTCCCCTCTTTTCAATTTCAGCCTAGTAAGCATCAAATTTTGCAGAATAACACAATCTTCTTGCACAAATTTCACAAACTCTTACGCAAAACCTAGATCTCTGATACCAATCTGATCTGAAATTGTGTGAACAAATTATTTCTTATACAAATATTGACAGTAGGGGGCTTTTACTGGTTATTTCACCTTTACTAGAAAGGATGAAATCAGAAGCTTCTAGCCCACAAACTGGCTCTGCCTAAAGAAATATAATGTAAACACTGAAATAGATCTGATCAATGAAAGTATTTTTTTATGTGCAAAGTATTCATTAATCAAAATTTTATGTGTGAATAAGCAAGTTCAAGTATTCTGCAAAGGAAGTAATGTGGTTTGAAGTGAAACTAATGAGTTTTGTTCACTGTATAAGTCTGATTGGAAAAAGTGTACTTATGAAAAGTTACTGTTTAATGAAGCAAAATCTGAATTATAATAGCAAAAATGCATAGCATAACAGTAAGCATTTGTTTAAGCAGTTCACCCCTCTCTTGGGCTACCTCTGCTGGGTCCAAAAGCCTCTAATTAGGTTTTTCCCTTTTTCATTAATGCTCAAATTAAGAAATACAGTGTGTAGAAAGCCTCAAAAGGAAAAATTAACTGCATATTCAGAAACAGAAGACTGAAATCAATATAAATCGATTATTCATTCACCTCCAATGGATGAGTATAGTCCAACACAACTAATATTTCATTAGGCCCTAGTGGCTCCACAACCAAAATCGCTGGTAAAATCACTGATAGAGCACCCTGATGGCTCTGCAACCTATCCCAACAGCTCCAAAATGCTTCAATACCCCAAAATCAAAAAAAAAATCGTCCCAAATGGACTTTCCTAGCCAAAGTTATGGCTAACTGAAGTTTTTGTCCAGTTAGGGCTTGAAAAGCTCCACTAAATGTGGAGCACTGCCAGATAGCCCGACTAATCTGGAGTTAGGCGCTGAATTTGGGGGGTCCTCCGAATTGACCGCCGAAATGGAGGGGGCTAAGGGATAAGCCCACGTGACCGGACCGAACAGGGTTCGTTGAACAACTTTACAAATATGTCGGCGTTGATTAATGTTTGAAACCATATATTAAAACGTTTTCCGCACCTCCCACCGGTCCTTGTGACCAAGACCCAAAGTTATGCGTGCCAAAACAAATTTAACGTTTAAATATAATTTTGAACGCAACGTTTTTAAAAACCATTGCCGTGGCCCAACGGTCGGGCCTCCCCGTTGCTTCCGACCCGACCCGCGTTCGAATCCTGCCGCGCATCACAAAAATTTTAAACGCCATTTCAATTGGATCTTGGGGCCACGTGGCGCCCTTTTATTGGCCACCTGCGGAATATTTTGTAGAATATTCTGTGGAATATTTTTTTTTTAATAAAAATAATTTTATTATAAAGTCAAATTTGGCCATCCTTTTACTGAAATTGGCAAACTTCAAAGTTGAATATCTTTCTCATACGGTGTCGGTTTTCAGTGCCGTTCAAGTCTACAGGATCGTTTTTTCGAGCTCTTTCCAGTCGATCTAGTTCGGACCAATTCTGAGCAACTTCATTTTTGAGCATTTTTCTACAAGAGACTTGATCTCCTGATCATTTAGGGAATTTGATTTATCTGTAGATCATAATTTTGCATGACAGGAACCCAACTCTAGGATTTACCATATATCTTTCCATTCACCAGTCAAGGATTTCTAAGCCCACCGAGGCACACAATAACTACCTTTACCACAATCCACAATCTGGTTCATGGGTTACTAGGTCAAGGGATTTACCATAATCCATAATTGGGTTCATGGATCACTAGGAAATGTGCTCTTTAATTCATAGGTCCACCTCACTCAGTTTCAAATCCATCCAAAAATCCATTTCAACCAAAACATGAGAACCCCATAACACCATGGCTATTTTGAAATGGAAAGGCTAGGTTGAAAAACACTGTCACACCTAGAAAAACCCATGCCTATGACAACAAGAGAACCAAGAACACACATGCATAACCATGCATGCTAAATATAGCAAGGAAATCACACATGCAAATAAATACCTACAAATAATTCCACTATAGCTACTAGATCCTTCTCTTGCTTGCTTGATCCTTACTTTCTTTTGCCTTATTTTCCCTTATTTATCCAATGCTAAAGTGCTCCAAGAAAACTCTACGTGTTCTAGAGTGTGAGAGAGAGAATAGAGAGAGAACTCCAAAATTGAACTGAAAAAGGTACCAATTGATCCTCATAAGCCTTTTTGTTAATGAGGCCCCTAGTTTCTTCAATTTTCCATTATTTTCCTTCAGTTTCCTCCTCACATGCAACATGTGACCTTTCACCGTAATTTTCTCCTAATATCCATTATTTTAATAAATAAATTGCCAAAAATTCCATTTTTCCTTTCCAAAGCCATTTTCATTTCCTTTCCCAACTTCCTTATCCATAATAAACCAAATGAACACCCACATTAGGATAATTTCGCCCAACATTCATCTTGGAATAACTGTACCATAACCGTGGTTTTTATTTTTCCTTTATTAACTTTTATTTACATGGAATTTTCACCAGGGTTGTTACACATAGAAGCAAGTATTGTAGAGAACTTTAGAAGGTTAAGGGAAGAGCTTCAAAGATGAAATTATACAATTAAAATTTAAATAAGGATAAAGAATACCTAATCAATAAAATGTGTCCATGTGGAAAATTTTGATAGATATATAAAGAAAAATGCATTCTATATAGAATTTAAAAAATTATGGTAGGAGTAGGGATATCTCCAACAATAATTCCACAAAAGATCCTATAGAACTAAAATAAATACCTAATTTGAGGATACTTATGCATCAAAAAAACAATTTAATAATGAATCACTTACCGTTAAATATTCATTGAGTAATTAAAAATCCTTTTCTTCTAGGAAGGGAAGATGAATGTTTTTCAAAGACAACTTACAGGGAGAATTTTAGAAATCAAAACCACCTAACATTGATGGAGAGGTAAAGTATAGCCACTGATCTAAGGCTTGGCTTCTTGGGATAAGATATCATTCCAAATTCATGATTTTTCAAGAAACATGAAAACTAGAGTGGCCATATTAAATATGAATGGAAGAGCATTAATCTAGTTGGAACTTATTAGATACGTAAATAAAATTAGTGAGATGAATATTATTGGGAAGTAGTTCAAGAACTAATTTTAGCGCAATTATCTCTATGGTGGTAAATATATTGATAACATCAAACAATTCCATGACCTAAAGTTGGTTTATATGACCATAGTTAGGTATGCAAATAAATTCTTAGAGTTACTAATATATGTCAAGTACATTCTAGATGACAAGGTGAAGATATAGGGTCGCCTAATTGGATTACCTCAATCCTATATATACATAATTGAGTTTGTTGAACCACAAATTATAGATGAGGCCATTAGGAAGGATAATTATTACTACTAATAAAGAAAACATAATTTTAGAATCCACAACAAATGGAAGGACAAGAAGAAGAATAAATCTAACAAGAGAAAGAAAATTTTCAAGAACCAACAAGTGTATATTGGAGCTCAGATAGTTATGCCAATGGGAAAGGGGCTGGGGGATCGTATTCAATACTAGTGATGTGGGAAAATTAGTCTACTCATAATTTTCTCACATTAAAAGGGGATCATTTGGTATTATCATAACACTAATGAGGCTACAGTTATGGTTTGTATACTGAGGACTCTTCCTAAGATCTATGTTGCACTGGAAGACTACCAAAAATATCATCAATCTACAATGGTTGAGATTGAAGGTAATATTGTTGAGAAACCCCTTTCTATTTTGACTTATCCAAGATCTAGCCGTAGTTATGTTACTCCTAAAATTTTTGACTCATGTTCTCTTAAGAAGTGTAAGAATAGTAACCCATGCCTAGTTTAGTTTACGACTAGAACCAAGAGGAAATTTAATGAACTAGTGGTGATATGTCCACTAAAATTGAATGGGATATCCACATAGGAAATTATAAACATTTTTCCAATTGGTTCATATGATTTCCTTATTGGTGTATACTTGTTAGAAAAACATCAAGTTGATTACATTAATGAAGATGGTAACACAAGGATAGTAAGAGGTATTTTGAGGGCCATTTTTATAAGATATATTTTAGCCTTTTAGCTGAAATATGCTTTATAAATAGCTAAAAGTACTATTCAACCCATTTATTGGAACCCACAAAGTAGAAGGATCCAATCTTGAAGACTATATAATACTAAAAAAGTTCAAGGATTTATTCCCTAATTGGGTATTGAAACTATGACCAAGAAGTAATATTAACTTCTTAATTGGCCTTGTTGCTAGAGCTACACTAGTGTCTAAGGTTCATTATAGGATGAGTATCCCAAATTTGATGGAGCTAAAAATGAAATTGTGGCAATTGCTTGAGAAAGGGTACATTCAAAGAGTTTCTTCATGGGCAACACGAATTCTATTTGTGACAAAAGAAATATGGAACTCTTATGCTAAGTAATGATGACATGTAGTTGAATAAAGTAGCAATGAATATTAAGTATCTATTTCCAAAAATCGGTGATATTTTTGACCAAATCAAGAGGAATACATATTCTCAAAATTGGTTTGTGGTTAAGATATCATCAAGTCAAAATCAAGGAAGAATACATTGATAAAAAAACCTTCAGAACAAGTTATATTCATTACAAATTTTTGGTGGTGTCAGTCCAATCTTCTAATTGCACTAATTATGTTCTAATGCCTCATCAATAATGTCTTCGACAATTATTTGGACAAATAAAAATATTATATGGTAATTGTGCCTCCCGCGAGCTACAACCCAGTATAGTGTAGATGTGTAAGTGTAATGTAGGTATGTAAACAATTTTGACAAATAAAAATATTATATGGTAATTGCGCCTCTTGGCGATCTACAACCCAATATAGGGTAGATGTGTAGGTGTAATGTAGGTATGTAAGCAATTTTGAATGTTGGCTCAATTAAAAAAATAAAAAGTAAAAAGTAATAAATGAAAATGTTACATCAATATAAACCCTGAGTGTAAACATTTGAATGTTGGCTCAATAACTATTAAAAGGTTAAAAGTGATAAAAAAAAAAATCAATTTATTATATTTAAATTTTGTTATTAACTTGTGAATATTATTTGTTACAATACATGGGTCAATACCATGGCTTATCAATATCACATGCCAAAAAACCCTAACTTATTTCACAATCAAATTATTTTATAGACATATGACAATATTATTAACCATGGATATTCACCCTTACTTTATAGTGGATATTATTAACTTGTAAATAGGTTTTGTTGTGCAAAAACATGCTCTACAACCCAATATGGGGGTGAGATTGTAAATAGGTTTTGTTTCACGAAAAAACGCTCTATAGCCAAGTATTGGGGTAGATCTCAGGTAAAAATGTAAACGTAAACTTAAACACGTAAACATTTAACATTTAACATTTTTAATCTAATGTTGGAGGTATGGTAAATATTTTTTATTATTATTATATATATTTACTCCATAACCATCTTTATATTCACAAAAACTACAAGAGTTTTTATTTAGGTGAAGCCTACGGGCCAAATACCATGGGACAAATTATTATTCATACCATGGGTCAAATACCATATTTATAAAAGCGGTATGGTAAATAAATAAAAATAAAAGAGGTATATATCAAATAAGATTAGAAATCAACATATAATTATATAAAAAGCCTATGGGAAAAAAACCATGGTAAATAAAAGAGGTATGGTAAATAAATAAAACCTCCTTTTATATTTAGTCCATAAACCTCTTTATATTTACGAACACTCAAAAAGAGGTTTTATTTAGGTGAAGTCTATGGGCCAAATACCATGGACCAAATTATTATTAATACCATGCCAACAAATATAATTAACCCTATTATTGTCATCATCATTATTATTATTATTATTATTATTATTAAATCTAATATTCATATTCATATATTATAATATTAATATTATTAAATTTAATAACTTTGCACTAATAAAATATTAAATTTTTTATATTATAATATATTATAATATATCATGATATATATTCTAACTTTAGATAGATATGGGAGGGAGAACATAGACATAGAGTGATAGAGGTGGAGAGATAGGGAGAGATGGAGATAAACTAGGGAAAGGGGAGAGGAGGAATGAAGAGAGAGAGAAGGAGGAGTGAGAGAGGTAGAGAAGGGTAATAGAGGGAGAGGGATACATAAAGATGGAGGTGGGAGAGAGAGATAAGGAGAGAGGGAGGGAAATAGTGAGAGGATTGGACAGTAGGCAGAGAGAGAGAGAGATGGGGGAAGAGAGAGGGAGGTAGGAGAGAAGGGAGAGATATGAAGGACGAAAGAGAGGACTTGAGAGAGAGGAGGAGAGAGGGAGGGATAGAGAGATGGAGTTGGAGGGGGAGAGATGGAGGGAAGAAGAAATACATAGAGAGTGAGAAGCAGAGAGAGAGAGGGAGTGACAAGGGAGAGATGGAGAGAGAGTGTGTCTATCTAGTGGTGAGATAAAGGGACAAGAAAGAAGAGATGGAGACAAGGCGGGAGAGAAGTAGAGAGAAGGAGAAAGAGACTAATATAGTAACATAGTTGGAGAGAGAGAGAGTGTGTGTGTGTGTGTGAGAGAGAGAAAGAGAGTGATAGGGGAAGATATAGGGAGGCATGAGAGAGGAAGGACAAGATGGAGGACTTGAGAGAGAGGAAGAGATTGATGGGGTAAGAGAGAGGATTGGAGCACAGGGGGGGGAAGAGAGAGAGAGAGAGAGAGAGGGAGGTAGGAGAGAAATAGAGAGAGAGAGGAAGGATTAGAGAGAGAGGAGGAGAGAGGGAGGGATAGAGAGATGGAGTTGGAGGGGGAGAGAGGGAGGGAAGAATAAATACACATAGAGTGAGAAGTGGAGAGATAGAGGGAGTGACAAGGGAGAGATGGCGAGAGTGTGTGTATGTTTGGGGTGAGATAATGATACAAAATAGGATAGATGGAGAGAAGGGGGGAGAGAAGGAGAGAGAGAGGAATATAGTAACAGAGTTGGAGAGGGTGAGAGATGGGAGATAAAGGGAGATAAAGAGGATGTTAGAGAGTGGAGAGAGGTAGGGAAAGAGAGATGTATATGGAGGGGGGTAAGAAGAAATACATAGAGAGGGAAAGGTGGAGAGAGAGAGAGGGAGTGATAAGGCAGATGGAGAGAGAGGGAGAGATGGAGGGAGATATAGATATATATGAAGGGGGGAGAGAGGGAATAATATTTCTTTCACTAAATGTATTGATTTCAGTGTAGATGGAAATTTCTAATATTATTTGATTGCTTGCACTAGGTGCATTGATTTTAATGTAGATGTTGATTTCTAATTATATTTTATTACTTGCACTAGATGCATTGATTTCAATGTAGATGATTTCTAATTCCATTTGATTGCTTTCACTAAATGCATTGATTTCAATGTAGATGGTGATTTGTAATCCTATTTGATTGCTTGCACTAGATGCATTAATTTCAATGTAGATGTTTATTTCTAATTATATTTGATTGCTTTCACTAGATGCATTGACGTGAATGTAGATGATTTCTAATCCTATTTGATTGCTTGCACTAAATGCATTGATTTCAGTGTAGATGTTGGTTTTAAAATATTATTTCATTTCTTGCATTAGATGCATTTATTTCAGTGTATATCTTTATTTTTTGTTTGATTTAATTGGATGTGTGATGGATTATTTTTGTGTTATAGTAATTCAACCTATTAATATTGGGGAGCAAGATAGACAAGGTATGATGTTTACTACAAAAACTCGAGCTAAATATTTAAATGGTTTACGATTTCAACTATCATTTTCATATAATCGATATGCAAAGATAAAACTAACAACAGTGACAGTAAGAGTAGTACAAGACAATAGTTTGAGATTTATCATAATGAGTACTATCTGTAATTGATTACATTCTTATTATTCACATTTTCTATCTTTCAACACTATTACATTGTCACTTTGCAATCAAAATTTTTATTTCATCATTTTTCATCATTAAAGTTATTAACAACATTTATCATCTCAAAAAACTGAGGTAACTAAGAAAAATTAAAATTAAAATGGCCAGATAAATCTCAGACATATTTAGCATATTTAAAATGATTATATTAATAATAGTTGTATTTACATATTATTAATAAAATTGATTAAATTTTTCTTGGCTGCACACAACTGAAATTAGCCTAGATCCATCTTAACTCTGGATCTATCAAGCGCAGAGAGGGATGAAATATCTCGAGGTGCAAACATTTCCTCAAATTTTGCACTAAAAAAAGAGGGTTTCACCTCTAGAGATTTGATCCCTCTCGGTGCTTGATAGAACCAGAGTTAATATGGAGCTAGGTTGGTCTATTCAACATCTAAAAAATATCACGAGAAACATTTACAAATTATTTTCCAAGTGTCAAGAGAAAACAATTTATATGAAAAACTCAACAAATATGACTTTTGTCAAAAATATATTCACCATTTGGGTCACATATTCTTTGAAGGATGAGTATTTGTATATTTGAAAAACATCAAGGATGTGGTGAATTTTCCCATCTTAGGAATGTAACTAATATGAGTTCTTTTATGGTCTGTTAATTACTATCGAAAAATATTGATTAAAGTATTATCTAATATTGCATGCTCAAAAATTATTTGCAAAAGAAACAGAATAAATTCGAGTGGACCCAATAATGTGAGGGGAGCATTTAATTGTTGAAAAATCTCCTCAACAATGCACCAATCCTAAAGATTGTAGATCTAGATAAAGATTAGGTTTTATGCACATCTGATATAACCATGTGGCATGTTATGAGTCACATAAGCTAAAGCAACATGAGAGGAACTATGTTACTCATAATTCAATACTTGCTACTATAGCACATTCATTGAAAATGTAGTGAAATTACTTGATGGTCAAGAAGCTTGTGCTAATATAGAAGTATTTATTTGATAAATCAAACTTTAATGCTAGGTAAGCAAGATGGTTGGGATTTCTTTGTATGATATTGAGAATGGGGATATAAAAGTGAAAGAGAATAGGGTTACATATTTCCTTAGTAATAAAATGCACATGATGCATATGGTAGCTATAAACATTTCCAAACATGATTAGAATAATTGACTAACAAAATCCCTTGTTGCATATGAGTATTAATTCCAAGTGAAGAATGGATTGAAGCAAGACAAAGTCCAATATAAAATATCAAAATTATCAGATAAATGATGATGAACATCTTCTTTACAAGGAGAGGGTGCATACTCCCAATTTCATGGAATTAAGAACCATTTTCCTAGAAAAAATTCCTAAAAATACATATTCAAGTCATCTAAGCTACAAGAAAATAAAAACTATAGAAAGAAGGAAATATTTATATATTATTAATGAATAACAATGTTGTGGGATACATTCCAAGATGTTTGGAATGTCATCAATTCAAGGTTATGCATCACAACCAACAAGTCTATTACAACCCTTATCACTTTGGAATGGAAATGGAAGGTGATAACAATGGTATTTGTTAGAAAAACACTCAATATCATGAAGATGGCATCATGCTTATGGTAGATAAGTTGAGCAAGTCCACTCATTGTATTCCTATAAATTCCACTCATAAGTTGGTAAACATCATAAACATTTTCATGAGAGAAATTTTGGGTTACGTAGTTTTCCTACTACAATTTTATCATATAGAGATTCAAATTTTACTTTTAATATTTGGAAATTACAATTTGAAGGATTAGGAACCAAGCTTAATTTCAGTATTATTGATCACCCACAAATAGATGGATAAACTAAGAGGTTAAATCAAGTACTTGAAGACATGCTTTGCATGTATGTGATGGATAAATCATCCAAGCGGGAGGATTATTTATACCTTGTGGAGTTTACATATAACAATGGGCACTATGCAGATTCATTGAAAACAATTCCTCTTGAAGATATGTATGGAAAAATATGTAGAAGTATAGAAAGTTAGCATAACTTGGTAAAAATAATTCAGCTTTTTTAGGAATTTGTCAAAGAAATGGAGCAAGATATTGCTAGAATCAAGTAAAAATATGAAGGCATCATAGTAGAAGTAGAAGAATCGTGTACATAAGAAAAGGATGCATAGAGAATTTAAAGTTGGGGATCATTTTTACTTCTAAGAGAAACCAAGGAATAGTTTCATGAAGCTTAGTTATGCCAAGTTATCACCTCATTATCGTGGGCCATTTAAGATCCTAGATAGGATATCGAAAATCACATATAAACTTACATTTCCTACTACATGTTTTTTTCCATGTTTCTTTACTTAAGAAACATGTAAATCATCCTAACTAAGTTATTTATTGTGATGTCATATAGGTGAAACAAAAACGACAATTTCAAGAAAAGACCTTGCACATCCTTGACATGGAATCATTGATCTAGAACCAATCAATTAGAGAGGTAAAGTTGAAATGGAAGCATTTTGGTTCGGATGAGGCAACATGGGAGCTAGATAATTCCATGGAAGTGGCATATCTATGGGGGAATGTTATACCCTAGTTTTAATTGTTTAGATTTTTTGGCTTTAATTTTATATAAATGGATATAATCATGGAATGAAAGTTAGAAAAAAATCAAGTTGATCACAACAACAAGACTTTTGATTACATTAAAGAAGATGGTAACACAAGGATAGTAAGAGGTTTTTTGAGGGCCATTTTTATAAGATAGATTTTAGAATTTTAGTTGAAAATATGCTTTAGAAATGGCTGAAAGTCATATTCAAACCATTTATTGGAACCAACAAAGGATAAGGCTCCAATATTGAAGATATGATACTGCAAAAGGTCAAGGATGTATTCCCTAATTAGGTATTGAAACTATGGCCAAGAAGTAATATTAACTTCTTAATTAGCCTTGTTTCTAGATCTACACTAGTGTCTAAGGTTCCTTATAGGATGAGTATCCCAAAGTTGATGGAGCTAAAAATGAAATTGCGACAATTGTTTGAGAAAGGGTACATTCAACCAAGAGTTTCTTCATGGGGATCACCAATTCTATTTTTCAAAAAGAAATATGGAACTCTTATGCTAAGTAATGATTACATGTAGTTGAATAAAGTAGCCATGAATATTAAGTATCTATTTCTAAAAATTGGTGGTGTGTTTTACAAAATCAAGAGGAAAACATATTCTCAAAATTGTGTTGAGGTTAAGATATCATCAAGTCAAAATCAAAGAAGAATACATTCATAAAAAAACCTTCAAAACAAGTTATATTCATTACGAATTTGTGGCGGTGTCAGTTCAATATTCTAATTGCACCAATTATGTTCTTGTGCCTCATCAATAATGTCTTCGACAATTATTTGGACAAATAAAAATATTATATGCTAATATATTCAACATCTAAAGAATATCGTGAGAAACATTTACAAATTATTTTCCAAGTGTCTAGAGAACACAATTTATATGAAAAACTCAACAAATATTGCTTTTGTCAAAAATATATTCACCATTTGGGTCACATATTCCTTTAAGGATGAGTATTTGTATATTTGAAAAACATCAAGGAGGTGGTGAATTTTTGCATCCTAGGAATGTAACTAATATGAGTTATTTTATGGTCTTGTTAATTATTATCAATGGAGATTGATTCAAGGATTATCTAAGATTGCATGCTCAAAATTTATTTACAAAAGAAACAGAATAAATTCGAGTTGACCCAATACAGTGAGGGGAGCATTTAATAGTTGAAAAAACTCCTCAGCGATGAACCAATCCTAAATATATTAGATCTAGATAAATATTAGTTTTATGCACATGTGATTATTGATATAACCATGTGGCATGTTATGAGACACATAAGCTAAAGCAACATGAGAGGAACTATGTTACTCATAATTCAATACTTGCTACTATAGCACATGCATGGAAAATGTAGTGAAATTACTTGATTGTCAAGAAGCTTGTGCTAATATAGAAGTATTTATTTGATAAATCAAACTTTAATGCTAGGTAAGCAAGATGGTTGGGATTTATTTGTATGATTTTGAGAATGGGGATATAAAAGTGAAAGAATATAGGGTTATATATTTTCTTATAAAGCACAATGCACATCATGCATATGGTAGCTATCAACATTTTCAAATATGATAAGAATAATTGAGTGACAAAATCCCTTGTTGTAGATGAGCATTAATTCCAAGTGAAGAATGTCTTGAAGAAATAGAAAATGCAATAGAAAATTTCATGATGATCAAATAAGTGATAATGAATATATTATTTACAAGGATAGGGTTTACACTCCCAATTTCACGGAATTAAGAACCATTTTCTAGAAAAAAATTCTAAAAATCCATATTCAAGTCATCTAAGCTAATAGAAAATAACAAATATAGAAAGAAAGAAATATTTATTTACTATGAATGAAGAACAGTGTTGTGGGATACATTCCAAGATGTATGGAATTTCACCAATTCAAGGTTAAACATCACAATCAACAAGTCTATTACAACCCTTATCACTTTGGAATGGAAATGGGAGATCATAACAATGTTATTTGTTAGAGAACTACTCAAGATCTTGAAGATGGCATCCTGCTTATGGTAGATAAGTTTAGCAAGTCCACTCATTGTATTCCTATAAATTCCACTCATAAGTTGATAAACATCATAAACATTTTCATGAGAGAAATTTTGGGTTACATAGTTTTCCTACTACAATTGTATCATATAGAGATTAAAATTTTAATTTTAATATTTGGAAATTACATTTTGAAGCATTAGGAACCAAGATGAATTTCAATATTTTTTATCACCCACAAATATATGGATAAAATAAGAGGTGAAATAAAGTACTTGAAGACATGCTTTACATTTATGTGATGGATAAATCATCCAAGTGGGAGGATTATTTATACCTTGTGGATTTTACATATAACAATGGGTGGTAGGTGGATTCATTGAAAATGAGTCCTCTTGAAGATATGTATGGAAGAATATGTAGAAATCTAGAAAGTTAGCATAACTTGGTAAAAATATTTGAGCTTTTTTAGGAAAATCTCAAAGAAATGAAGCAAGATATTGCTAGAATCAAGTAAAAATATGAAGGTAGCATAGTAGAATTAGAAGAATCGTGTACATAAGAAAAGGATGCATAGAGAATTTAAATTTGGGGATCATTTCTACTTCTAAGTGAAACCAAGGAATAGTTTCATGAAGCTTAGTTGTGCCAAGTTATCACCTCATTATCATGGGCCATTTAAGATCCTAGATAAGATATCGAAAATCACATATAAACTTACATTTCCTACTACATTTTTTTCCCATTATTATTTAATTAAGAAACATGTACATCATCCTAACTAAGTTATTGATTGTGATGTCATCTAGGTGAAACCAACGCGACAATTTCAAGGAAAGCCCTTGTACATCCTTGACATGGAAGCATTGATCTAGAACCAAGCGATTAGAGAGGTAAAGTTGGAATGGAAGAAATTTGGTTCGGATGAGGTGAGTGGGAGCTAGATAATTCCATGGAAGTGGCATATCTACCTTTTTCTAATAGAAAGTGCACTGAGGATGGTGAAATTCCAAGGGGGAGGGAAATGTTATAGCCTAGTTTAAATTGTTTATATGTTTTGGCTTTAATTTTATATAAATGGATATAATCATGGAATGCAAGTTATTGGAGTGAAAACAAGTAAATCATGTAAATATATTGTATATATTCCTAGTGTGAAGCTCAAGGAAAAGGTCCAAGTAGTGAATTTCTAGGTATATATTTCAATAAACATATTTTTGATATACCATGAGCTAGGTTTCCCATCATATACTCAAGATATGTAAATATTATTTCAAAAATTAGTATAATATCCAGGGGTATTTGTCAATAGTACAATATAGGGGCTATGATTCCACAAGAAGGGAAGAGGAAAAGGGGACCAAGGGGATGAAAAATAATCTGAAGCTTCCTAACTTGCCTTAGCCTCCTATCTCTTTTCACATTATTCCTTATTAAAATCCCAACCCCAAATCATTGAATGTAGGTGGTGTTTGCTGGAGAATTCCACATTTTGTAGTTATGAGAACATGTGATCTATAAATTTTCATGTATATCCCGCTATAATAGTTCAGCACAACAAAGCTTGTATTATTTTAGAATATTACATATGAAAACTATCTCCTTAGACCTAGATTAATTATCACTAGCTTAGTGCTTCAATTTATCAATAAATGAAATTGAAATGAAAAAATAAGAAAATAAACACTCTATCCACACAAAAAACAAATTATGTATCATGAGAAACTCAATATGGGAGAGAACCAAACTAGAAAGTGAGGCCTATGCTCTGCTCTCTTTTCTTCAATTATGATATGCAAATACAAAGAAAGGGGCACTGACTATGGAATTTCCTATGACACTGGGGCTTAAATGTTTGCTATATATCTACTTCCTCCTGTATTATTGTCTCAAATATCACTCCTATATTCTTTTATATGACATGAAAAATGTATAATAGTAGAGAATAGGACCCTTTCTCCTCCTAGTAGCTCAATATTTAACATAACCCCATAGTCATTTGTGGTTAGTTTTTTTGCATGCATTAATCCTCAACTAGTGATAGGTTTGGACCTTCTAAAATAATATTGAAAATATAGATGTGCCTAGCCATTCTTGTGATTTTTATGGGATAATTTTTCATCCACTCAACTCCATGGTTTTCAACAAGGTAGGTTAACTTGCATGAGGCAACATGTTTGCATACAAGCTTTGATTGCGGTGATTTTTACTTTGTTGGAAAGGTGTTAGTGTGTAGAATGGAATTAAGGGGATGGAAGGCATGATCATAAAGCTTTGACCATATAGCAGGAAAAAAATATTCCATTTGATGCCTCAAAATGGCTTTAGAGGGTCTTAGACCCCAATTATCCAAACTTTAACTTGCCACTAAAATGGGACCTACATCCCAATTCCTCCAATTTTTCCAACAAAAAATTAAAAATATATATGAAAATTATATAAAGATTCATTATATAATATATATCCTCATATAGGGATGCTTTTGGTCCCAAAAATAATATACTAAATGAGGCGAGAAAATTCCTCCCCTTCCTTCTCCTTGGAGTACCATTTTTCATATACTATAAGTTATCCTTTCAAGCCAATTTTCCAAAGGTCATGTTTTAGGACCCCAAGGGTGGCATATATTAGATTAAATGTATATAGTATGAACCCAAGGGGGGTATATAAATTGTTAAATGTATATGCAATAGGGTTGACCTAGTGATCAAGGGGTCACAGGTGCAATGTGTGAATATGTATATATAGAGATCGTGTAGTCATTATTTAGGACGTGCACATGTGTCCCCTTCGTCACTAGGCCAGCCCTATTACATATACATTTACACATCACATGTATGTTTTACCCTATATATATCCTCTCTTGGAGTCATACCATATATATTTAATAATATATATGCCCATGTTGAGGATATAATGTCATGTTGCCTCTATCTAGTAGTTATGGAATTCTTTGACAAAACTTATATCTTCTTGAGATGTTACTTAAGATTTTGGTGCTACTTCATCTATGGTAGGTAGGATCGACTCCTTATTTTCTTAATGCATCATGGAAAGAACAATGAGTTTCAAATTCTCCACATTCATACTAGGTAGATGTTCATATATGGGGGTAGAATGAGTTTGTAGGAATTATCACACACCTTCTATGATACTTAAAAATTATCATACTATAGAGCCCTAATATTCTTATCAATACCCTATAGTCTTTCCCCGTTCAGCTGTAACCAAACTCTATCTCCCACTTTGAATTATTTCTCAACCCTATAGTATTCATCTTGAACCTTATACTTTTCCTTTGATTTATTCAATATTTGTCATACTTGCAAATGGATCAACCTAATATTTTCAACAAAAATCTGATTTTAAATGCTTCTCCTATGATGTAATATCTCACTCCTACTAGTTTTCATTCACTCTTGTATAAGGCAGAAGGAATAAGATACCCAAAGAATGTCTCAAAAGGGGACTTACCAATATAATTATGGTTACTCTTTTATAAGAGTGTTGAATATACATCACATTTTTATGATAGGTATTTTGATGTTTTTTATTTTAACACCTCAAAAGTTGAGTTAGCATCTTGTTGACTACTTTTGTTTACCCATAAATATATAGATGGAATGTTTTAGATTTCATCAACTTAGTGTTTGAATTTTCCCAAAGTTTAGCCCAAAATGCACTAAGAAATCAGGTTTCCATGTCTAATATGATTCTCCTTAGTATCCCAAAGTGGAATCCCACATGTTCAAAGAACATGTTCACAAATTTTCCTTTGAAGATATTTTTATAATGCATAAGAATGAAAATATTGTTTAACCTATCAACTACCACACATATATAGTCATGTCTCTTCTTATTTGTTGGAAAGCCACCAAAAAAATCATGGAAATGCTTCCCCAAGGTTAAGTGGGAGCATGTAATGGATGTTATAAACCTTGATTTATATTTATAGGCTTAATAGTACATCAAGATATACATCCTCTAATATATCAAGGTAAATATTCTTGCATTTTGGAGCAATATATTGTACCTTTGTAAGTTGGAAATTGTCTTCCCAACACCAAAATTTCATACAATATTGGAGGTGTGAGCATCCTAGACAAGCTACAAAATTTCATTGTTAAGAACATGGATCTTGTAGAGCAACCCATTCTAGAGATGATAGTCAGTGTTACTATTACCTTCTTCTACATGAATCTAACCTTGTAGCTAGTGAAAAGCCCCTTGAAAGTCCTCATATTCTATGTACTCCTCTTTTTATGCATCATCGGTAAAAGGATCCATGTGCATAAAATTTCCCAAAGCTATAATATTAGATGTGAGTAGCCTTAGAAGCATGTATACTAACTTATTAATGCTTCCTTCTTATATTTTTTACTAGATTAAATTGTTTCATAAACATTATCCACTTGTAATGTTTGGTTTTTTGAAGCTTACTTTGGGCTTCCAAATACTATAGTGGTTGGTGATTAGTGTAGAAAACTATTTCCTCTCATTAAACAATTCTTCCACTTCTTAATAACTTGAACAAGGGCACATAGTTCCTTATCATAGGTAGGGTATTTTAAGACACCCCGTGAAAAAATTTAGAATGATATCATACTAGCTTACCCCCTTGCATCAAAACTTCTCCCACAACATATCCATTGACATCCCTATCCAATTAAAAGATTTTTTTCAAGTTAGGAATGCAAGGATTGGTTCTTAACTAATCCTCTGTTTTAGCTCAGCGAAATATTTATGTTGATTCTTTCCTCACTAGAAACTCTTACCATTAGTTATTATGATGTGTAAAGATGTAGCTACCACTAAAAATGATGAACTTTCATTAATAATACACTACCCTAAAATAGCTACTAACTTCAATGAAATTTGTAGGAATTTCCACTTCATTAGTTACACATTACTTAATCCTCTCCACTAATATGTTGGGGTATGCTCTGATACTAAGAACTAAGAACATAGAACATAACAAAATCTAATCAGACACTAAACGAGGATATATGGGGTAAAACTTACTTTCTCATGGATATTGCATAAACTGAGAAACCAAACTAACAAGAAAACATATTTCAATATGACTATGAGTCAAATACATGAGGCTACCAACCATTTGTCAATAAAGGGTAGCATCGACTTTCAAATAGGGACACTCTTTAGTCAACTTAACACAAGATTGAAAGGGAGTAACACACAATTTACAGTTCTCAATGTTGAATCTTTTCAATAGGTCCAATACATATTTAAATGGAGAGATGAAGAGACCAATAGATAAAGGAAACACTTGAAGATCAAGAAATAAATTCCAAAGACCAAGGTAATTCATTTCAAAGGTGACACAAAGTCAATTTTTGAATCTAATAATTGCATCTATATTATAACTAGTGATACGTAAGTCATCTATAGAGATAGCATACCAAGCCCAAGGAGCTTTCTTCAAACCATATAGTGAGTTATGAAGTCAACATACAATATTAGAATCTATCACAAAACCAAGGGGTTGCTTCATGTAGATTTCTTTAGATAATTCTCCATGAATTTAGGCACGTTTAACTTCCATTTGATGAAGTTTGCATCCAAAGTGAGAAAAAAGTGAAAGAAAAAGTCAAATAGAGTTCATCTTCAACCAGGGAAAATGTTTTAGTTTATTTAATGTCTTCATTCTTTGAGAAGCATTTGGTGATCAAATGATCCTTATGACGCTTGACAACACCTTCAGAAGTGAATTTGGTCTTATATACCCATCAAAACTTGAAAAATTATTTCCTTGCAGTTGAGGAACTAAATTCTGTGGGTGATTCTTCAGAGGAGAATCAACCTAGACCTACATGGAATTTTCCCATTTAGATTGTATTTTTCCATATACAAAGGATTTTATATTACAAGTTTCATGAACACAAGACATTAAGGCAACACTAGTATGTTTCCTATGACTTCAATCCATATGGTCGATAGAAGCATCACTAACATATTATCCATGGAGGTAAACATGGTGGTGATGAACATGCATGAGCTTCAAAGATATGAGTAGAAGAAATTATTTATTTAGTTGAAGATGTTTGACTAGTAGTCGAATCAACAACAATTGACATAATGATAAACATATGAAATAAAGGTACAATCAAGACTAATTCATCAACAAAATGGATCATTTTTCATCATTCCTTAAGAATATTTCAACAACTCCATCCCAGAATTATTCTCATGAATTATTACATTTCTCTTGATAATTGTTATTTCTAGATAGGATCAAAAAGTTGATATACTTTTGACTCATCAGAATAACCCATCATGATGATATCATGGCTCTTTGCCTCCAATTTATTTTTGCAATTTTTAGGAATATGTACCCAAGTGATGTATCCAAAAAATCTAATGTGACCACCCATATGGTTTTCCAACATACCACCTTTCGACTGGAGTCATAGAACTAATGGATCTAGTCTAAAAAAAATTAAAATGTAGTTAACATAATAAACTACTTCAGTCCAAAAAATCATCTCTAACTCCTTTGCTTGCAAAAGACAACGAGCCATTTCAACTAGGGTGTGGTTCTTCTGTTCTACCATGAAAATTTTCTAGGGAGTATGAGGAACTAACCACTGCTAAGAGATTCTTGACTGAGTAAGGTAATATTCAAATGGTCGATTCACATATTATCCACCATTATCTAAGCTTAGGCATTTAATTGAGTGATTGAATTATTTTCAACCAAGAATCAAAATTCCTTGAATCTTTTGAATACGTGGCTCTTAGTTCTTAAGAATTATATCTAATTAAATCTTGAAAAATCATTAATAAATGTAAGAATATACCTATCACTAACCAATGAAGGCTTATTTATTCTACAAATATCACTGTGAACAAGCTCTAGTGGTTTTTGAGCATTCCATGCTTTCCCAGAGTCACAGGTTATATGATGATGCTTTCCCAGTACACATCCTTCATAGACTCCATCAAGTGAAAAGATATTTTGTAGGTGAGAAACCATAATATAAGTATCCATAGTTCATATGATCCTAAAGTTCAAATGTCAAAGACTTTGATGCTAGAGTTAACTTCACTTATCTATCTATACCACAATAGTAGCTAGTTGAGGTTTGGGTCGAGACAAATCACAAAACATATACAATCCATCAATAAATTCAAGGACATCTTTGTCGAAAACAAAACAATATTTCATTAAATATTTAACAATGAACTCATCTGGCCATAATTTAAAAAAAATACAAAATATTTTAATTGCAAAATCGACTACAGATTTTCACTCAAACTAGGCACATGATAGACATTCAAGATTTTTCCATGTTGACAAGGGACATCATTATTACCAAAAAATTCAAGAGAAAATTCATTTTCTAAGTAAATTTTTTTCTTAGCATCCTTACTTAGAGAGGAAAATGAAGAAGTGTCTTTTTCCATGGTGATCACAACCAAAATCAACAATCCATTCATTTTATGATGCATGAGCATGAAAATCTTGTGTTCCAACTCGGAAGGTAAATATGTCAATAGATCAATGGTTGATCATCCAATCTCAAATGATTTGACTTTATACTCCAAGTCATCTCACTTCTCGAAATATTTTTTATCCTTATGTCTATCCTTCCCATAGTAGTTATATGTCTTCTTATTATGATTCTTCTTGGTTTATTCAATCACATCATTCTTATAAGGTTTTTGATCGAGAAACTCTTGTTTGGTTTCACTTTCCTTATATGTCGCCTTGCCCTAACCTTTGAGAAGATGAACCTATTTCTTATTACCAAGCTTCCCTTCATCAATAAATCTATGTTGTTCCTTGATCATAAAATCACATGAGGTATCAAAGATATAATCATTACCATCTTCCTTGTGTGATCTATATTTAGTGTGGAACAAGGAATAGAACACATCATAAGGCATTTGTAGATTCATCAGGACTAGTTCTATAAGTTGTCCATCTTTCTTCAAATATTTATTCCCATAGTCACCCAATCTTAATTGTATCTCTTTGATGTGAGCTAGGTAGTCCTCAATTCCTTCAAAGAAATGAGGATAAAGAGAGACAAACTCCTTTTTGAATTACATGACCTGATTTTCATTGACTTTTCCAAATGATAACCTTAACTTATTCTAGACTTCATGAGAGAAATCAATATTTCTTGTATGAAAATGTATTTCTCAAGAAACATATTTCATGATGACCCCAACAATGTCATCCTAGCTTTTATCGATGATAAACTTCATATGATCATGCTTTGAATCTAGAAAAATGGTATTCATAATTTTCCAGAGCCCTTTTCTCTTCAGAAGGGTTTCCAAACATAGTGCCCAGACATCATAATTTTTCCCATTCAAAATAATAGCATCAATATTGAACTCCATATTTAAAATATTCGAATAGATCTAATATTTCTCAAAGGAAAGGTTCCAAATAGAAAATTGATCATCCCATGATCAATCACAAAAAAATCATACTCAGCATGATTTGCAAATAATAGGGCTAGGTCTTAAACCATCAACTTTGATACCATGGTTGGGAACCCTCCAATACCAGGAACCAAGAACGAAGAACAGATAATAGAATTTAATCAAATATTAAATATAAGATAAAATAATGCTCCAAGATGATGGTTGGTGTTGGGGAAATCGTTATATCATTTAAGCTCGGTGCTTTATGATAAGAATATCAAAATGCATAATGAACAATATTACATTATCACAATTCACATTTTTTTTACCTTCTACATATTTTGTAAAGAACCTCCTAAAACTTGCCCTAAAAAAAACTAACTAACTAAATTCTAGCACTCAAGTGGTACTCCACAAGTCCATGACTTAATGTTTATGATACTGACTTGATTATTGATCATTTTTTATTTTGTAATACTTAGATACAAACTGATTTTGAGTTTTGCATAAGTCTTACTCACTTTGTAACTCATATATTTTAGGTTGTCCTTAACTTTTCCCAAGGCACTCTTTAGCTTAGGTTTTGTACTGGTGGCATAATAAAATACAATTACTCTTGATTTCACTATGAGTTCTTTTAACCACCATATTTTTCAACTTGACTTTAATGTGGCACATATATAAATATCTAGACCCAAATGTTCATTTTACTGTTTATTGAAACTCAAATGATTTCTCACAATGATAGTTTTATAGATATAACATGTATTCATATCATATATTTTTACCTCTCTCTCTTATTTCTTTTATAACCAAGTGTTTCCTACATTATTTAGTAAACCCTGCCATAGCATATGATATTAGTTTATTGTAAATTGTTTCCTATATCTCACTAGGATTTCGGGTCTTTATATGATAATTATTTCAAGCATATTATGTGTGTGTGTGTGTGCTCAAACACTATGAAAACATTCAATTATATCTCCCGAATCTAGCCAACAGACTCGTCATTGATTATATTTGATATATGGTTATACCTTCTATGTTTGAAAGTATTTATATATATGTAAATTTTTCCCCGGGCTTGAATCAACTCTTACAAATGTTAAAGCATGGACTATACAAGAATACATGGATCAAAGTTTTATTGATACATGACGTGGCTTCCCACATGGCCTCACATGGATCTACATGGAAGGGCGTGAACTTTGAAATCATTGGATGAGATCAACCAATGATAGATCAAATGCATAAAGTTTTATGGTTTCATTTTGACCTTAATGACCTTTTCCTCATCAGTAATTTCGGTCATTTTCATTTGGTTTTCTAATATAGCTTTATTCTACTCTCTGACCTGGTTTTCAATTTACTATTCATGGCTAAATTTACTATCTGTAGTGTCCCACCTTGGCAAGGTTAATTTTGTGAGACTTGTAGAGGGTCATTTTGATGAAGCGATATAATATTATGCATGTCAAACTTATGTATATGCATATATTTTATATACCCGGTTTGGGTCACCTAGTTTTTGTGTGCTTATTATAATATCTATGATTGTGTGTATAAGAATTATTTTGCTAAATGCATATTATCAATGTTTTCTCTTTGGGTATCCTAGGTGTATGACATGGATGGTGATCCGGGATTGAGACACATAGATCCATGAATGATCATGGATATGTGGAACATATGGTTGATTATGATTTATGGATGATACATGATTTATATGATTATATATGCTTAATATTGCACTAAGCAGGATGTGGTAGGGGACCTAGTCATTTGACAAAAAGGATGCTCAAATTATAAATGACTCTGAAAGTCATTTCTCCAAAACAAAAATGACTGTGGAAGTCATGAAAAATCCTTGGTAAAATGTGAATAGGTTAATTAAGAAATTTATTTGATTCCTTTGATCTATGAGATTGTGATGTGTGCAGGTCGTGGAACAAGACCTTACCAACAAACCATCAGATGGGTATGAGCTCACAATTAGTACCTTAAGGTGAAGTGTGTAGTTTCAAAGAAGAGTAGATGAGAAGCCATGGAATTTAGGGTGCAGAGTCCTAAATCCATGAAAGATAAATACATGGAGTCTTGGATCTATAATAAAAGGATTAGGGATCGGAGTCATAAATCCATGAAATATAAAGACGTGGATTCTAGGATCTATAATAATAGGATTAGGGCATAGGGTCCTAAATCCATGAAATATAAAGACATGGGGTATTGGATCTATAATAAAAATATTAGGGCACGGTATCTGAAATCCATGAAAGATAAAGATGCGGAGTCTTAGATCTATAATAAAAGGATTAGGGCACGGAGTCCTAAATCCATGAAATATAAATACATGGAGCCTTGGATATACAATAAAAGGATTAGGATACAGATTCCTAAATATTTAAATGTTCAAAGTGTGGAATCTTGGATCCTTGGAGTAGAGCAAGGTGTGGAGTCCTCAATCTACTAAGGCACGGAGATGCATGCAATAGGGATGTGGAATCCCTATTCTCCGGAAGAAAAATACCACTCATGGCCAAGTCAGAGATGAATTTCCTTAATAAAATTGCATTTATAACAATATTGGTGTGACTTTCCAAAACTATAAAGTCATGTTTAGCATATTCCTTTCCAAAAAATAGTAAATCACATTCAATCAATGGGTAATCAAGTATAGTTGAAGTTAAATCACTTAACTTATCATTAATCAATCCTAATAGTTCAATATCGACATAATCCTCTATATTATTAATATTATTAATATTATTATTATCTTTTATGAGACTATAATATTATTATTAAAAGGTAATTACAAATCACCTTCATCTCCACAATAACTTCACACGTCTCTTATTGATGACTCTCATGGATCTATGTAACTCTCTCTCTTTTAATAATACATTACACTCTCTTTTATGAACTGATCAAAGAATGTCATATTCCTCTTACACTCATTATAGGAATGTAATAAAATATTCCTCTTACACTCTCTTTAATGCATATGTTACACTCTCCTTAACTGAGGCATGAATACCTCTCACTAATGGCATGAGTTACACTCCTATAAATGGAATATAATGCATCCATATTATTCCTCCTTTCTGACAAGAATTGGTTGCTCCTCCTATATATGTATCTCATGTATTCTCACTTTGGGGGAGGTGCATGGTTATACCAAGAGTTTGAGAGATTTGAAGAAGATTGTGAGAGGGAGAGACCTGTAGAGTAGCAAAATGCTAATCTAAATTACTAAGTAGCTCTACCCAATGGAGTTGAACATGAGTTGTATTGAGAGGAAGTAAAACTTATCTTCCTCAACTTGCATTGTATATCTCTCTAATGCTATATTTTGATATTGCTTGTGAGCTCTTACAGCTTGGAGGTTCCAAGGGGATAATATTCCCTGGATATGGTTGGGTGGAAAACCAGATGGTTCAAATGATTTGGTTAAGGGATCAAAGATGGATCATATTATCAGTGATTGGAGTTGAATATCTCTTCAGGAATAATTTTCATTGTCCTAAAATTATAGTATAGCTTTAGCAGAAAATAAAAAAGTAGAAATTTAAATTGTTGTAAGCATATAATTTTGGTTTAATATTATGTTATCTAGAATCTTATTGGCTAGTTTAAAATGAATACTAAGGGTAGTCTATATGTATCGATGTTTAGATCTCAATATGTTATGGAATTATTATTGGTGTAGTCTATTGTACTAACCTTGGTATGGTAACATTTGATGAAGGAAAGGAAAATATTTTTGAAGGTAGTTGCAATAAATAAATTCCAAAGGACTTGGGTAAGATTTTCATGAGTTATGGTGTGTTTCAGGTAATTAGGGGCATGTTTTAGAAGGGGTTTTAGGATATTTAATATGTGCTTGACAAAATCCTTGAATTGGAAATGTTATTTTTTTTAATAATTATGCATGAATAAGTGTTAAATTACGGCCTAACAGAGTAGGAAATGGATGCATAACTAAAATATAGCTAGAGGATTAACTAAATCAGTCGTTAAAATAAAAATCCAAAAAAATGATGGAAGCCAAGAGTTTCAAAGAGAATCATTGAGGTAACTTTCAATAATTATGTATTGCAATAGTTAAAGATTATTGCCATGTGTTTGTAGGAATGAATGAATGAAAATAATTCTTGATGAGTCTCAAATCCCTTCAATTCACTTACAGTGGATGAAATATCCTTGATGACTCTCATGGATCTATGTAACTCTCTCTCTCTCTTTTAATAATACATTACAATATTTTATGCACTCATAAAATAATGGCATATTCCTCTTACACTTATTAAAGGCATGTCATAAAATATTCATCTTACGCTCTCTTTAATGCGTATGTTACACTCTCCTTATGCTCTTCTGTCATTGTTTATTTTACAACTTCTTATTTCTTCATTCAAGCTTCTCAATGTGTCAGATAAATCAGAAGAGTGCCCAACACAACGTTGCTCATCTGATCCATAAGGAGAATCTCATGAATGGTAGTCTACCATGTTTCTATTCATCTTTGAATATGGTTCATGGATCACTAGGCCATGGATCCATAATCTGGTTCATGGATCACTAGGCCATGTGTTCTTTCATTCATAGGTCCACCTCACTTAGTTTTGAATCCATCCAACAATCTAGTTCAACCAAAACATGAGAACCCCATCACACCATGGCTATTCAGAAATGGAAAGGCTAGGTTGAAAAACATTTTCACACCTATAAAACCCATGCCTATGACAGCAAGAGAACCAAGAACACACATGCATAACCATGCATGCTAAATATAGTAAGGAAATCACACATGCAAATCAATACCTACAAATACTCCCATTGTAGCTACTAGATCTTGATCTTCCTTACTTGATCCTTTCTTTCCTTTTCCTTCTTTTCCCTTCTTTATCCAATACTAAAGTGCTCCAAGAAAACTATAATTGTTCCAGAGTGTGAGAAAGGGAGAATAGAGAGAGAGCTCCAAAACTGAACTGACAAAAGGTACCAATTGATCCTCATAAGACTTTTTATTAATGAGGCCCCTAATTTCTTCAATTTTCCATTATTTTCCTTCATTTTCCTCCTCACATGAAACCTATTACCTTTAACTTTATTTTCTCCTAATTTCCATTAATTTCATAAATAAATTTCCAAGAATTGCATTTTTCCTTTCCAAAGTATTTTTCATTTCCTTTGCCAATTTCCTTATCCATAATAAACCAAATGAACATCCACACTAGGATGAGTTCACACAACATTCAGCTTGGAATAAGTGTACCATAATCATGGTTATTATTTTTCCTTTAATACATTTTATTTACATGGACTTTTCACTAGAGTTGTTTTACAGAAATAAAACCTACGGATAGATAAGTTTCCCTAAGTGTGGTGGACGCACCTAGAACAATAGATGAAAGTCACTTAACCTTTTCCTTAAGATAAACAGATAATAGAAGAATCCCTACTTTTGATCCTTCACTATTCTTCGTCTCCCTTTTGTCGCTCCCATCGCTCCTAATCAAACTGAACTCGTTTGATTGGTACCTGCAATTACTAACAGAAGACAGAAAATGACATAAAGGCATATGATATATTCATCTTAATCAAACTGAATCGATTGCATTTGAAAACACATATATAAAATCATGAACACATGTATTGGTAAAAGAACAAATCTCTTTATTATAAAATAGAAGGATAAGTTACAACGAGTTGGATTGATTCGATGTCAACTCACTCTAGCTTCAGTCCATCCTAATCACATCAGTAGAATTACTCTAGTAGCATAAAATTACTTGCAAACGATACCTCAAAGAGCTATAATCTCACCCATATAACACTACAAATTTCAATCTCTTTTTGCACTATGATCAATGCTCAATTTTAGGAGATGAGGGTAGTTTGGAATTAATTGGTCATTGAATGGATTTTCCATAAATGAATGAGGTAGTTTCCTTGTTCAATGGGATAAGAGGATAAGTGATTTAATGACTCCATGGTGTTCATATTCAAAGTTATCAAATAGCATGATAGCTAGAACCACTTCTAAAAGCCACTAGAAAGTGGGAAGATTCCCAGAATCATATGAACAATTCGCTCAAAGTCGACCAACGCACTATTAAGTGAACCTAGGTGATCTACAATGCTGCTTTGCATGGGAGTAAGTGCTCTGAAAAGCACTGACTGTATTCTAGGGGTGCATTGGTGGCTCAATGGAGCATTTCAGCTGGACTTCAAGCAGTGAAACTTTCATGGATAAAAACTAGTAATGGGATGACTTGTTTAAGGCAAGTAGAAACTGATTTAGGGTATGATAGATCCTATTTGTACTGATATGAGTTTCAAGAGTGATGCCAAAATTTACCTGTAACAGCTACCCCCTAAAGCATGAAGTTAAAAATGATAATGTTGAGTGATATGCTTTACGATGTGATGAGTAGGATTTGAAGCGGACGGTGACTTGCATCAATTACAATACATCACATCATGATATCTTTTACATTTTTGACATGAATTGCTAAGGAAGCCATACCCATACTCAAAAAATAATATATCATAACATGTATATAAATCAGAAAGTCATCTACAGATATAGACCCATGATAGGATGACCATCTGTGTAAAGCCATCGTACGGATGATGTGGTACTACTCTTGAAATCGCAACCTAGATGGATGAAACTAGATCCAGGGTCTTCTATCTCGTTCACTCGATCACTCAAGTATGAGTCTAACCAAGCAAATATGTGATATGAATTCGAACATGGGAATACACCGTCTGATTACCAGCCAATGATGTAAGTCATTAACAGATGTGAGAGAAACCATCAATCATGATAATGGCTCTCAAGGTACTCTAGTACAGTATGCATGGTGTGAATATATGATTTGGTGTTGAACACCATACAAAGTGTTTCGGTCGAAGGCCAGTGATGTCAACCTGTCGCTGGAAGCGAGAAACTTGCCATTGCTATATGCAAACTTGAAGGTACTGGAAGGGTGTTTCTAAGTAAACTTCTTAGATGATGAGCTTATGTCAACATGAAGCAACTCATCGCAAGAGGGCCTTGATTTATCCCCCATCAATGAAATGAAATGGGAGTAATGATTTCAGAGATAGAATTTGATTGATGAAGCAATGTTCAAGGATGGCGGCATGAAATGAAAGTTTATGAGTATTGCAAAGGATGAGGAATTACTGAGTGACTTCTCTTGAACATATTGGCGAAAATGAATGAGTTGGCAGCATTGACCCAAAATAAAAGTGATGGATGGTATGATAGACCATAGGTATGATATACCATCAAGTAGATAACCCAACCCGATAGCCACGGAGATGAAGTGAATGAGTGTCATGTTTAAGAGCGACTTGATACCATAAAGTGATTTATCCCTTTCCCATTTTCCCCGATCATTGTTGATCGTACTCTTTATTTTTTAACAAGCTTGAGGAGGATAACATATGCTTGATGTATAATTCTACCCTTCGGGTGAATCCATTTCTATGTGATGTTTTAATGATTCTAGCAAAAGTGAAACTTGATCTTGCCATGATGGACAAGTCCATCGCTATTTGAAGCTTTAACGAGTCTGACAATAGTGAAAACTCGGTCCTTTTTCATGTTTATAGAGTTTTAAAAAGGGACAAAAAGAAAACTCCACAAGTTATTTTTCATAAATTTGTCCCTCAGGTCCGAAAAAGCATAAAATAATACCGAGAGAACCTCCTAGCCATGTTTGACTAGGGCGTTCCTTTTTTGTAAATAACCTATCCTAGTCCGAAAAAGGGTTAAACTTATACTTAGTAGATATCATTTCAAGTCCTTTTACGAGCTCGAAAGGACAAGTCCTCAGCAATATTTTCATGTTTTGGGACTCTGAAAAGAGCTAAAAGAGGACTCCAGGGGGGTTCCTTTTTTTATGTTTAACAGAGCTTGAAAAAAAGATAAAAGTGTGTTATGTGGTCAAAGTTCATTTTAAGATTATGCATGTCAAATTCACTGTACCAGCTATAAATCTTCTCAAAGAACCACCAAATGGATTAAACATATTTGTTTAATAGTAAAAATAGGTAAAAAAATATAGTTGATTCATTAAATATGCATGAAATAATCGAAAATACCATTTAAATGAAAATTTACCGTGTCATTTTACCATTTCACATTTACCATTCAGTTTTGATTTCTGTGAGCTGGATTTTCCCTTGAAATTTAGCAGTTTATTGTGAAAAATTCTGTGGACCATTTCTCATGCCATCAAGACTACGTAAGTGATTTGACCTTTCTATTTCTATTGGTATCATTCATTTGTAGTTTCAGACAGATTTTTTAGGGTTTTGTGGCTCCTAGGGAAAATCTACAACGCCCTAGGACCAATGCACCATTGAGTGTCAAAAGAAGCATTGAAAAGGAATTGGACAGAAGCCCAGGTGCTTTGCAACACTCTACCTAGGGAGCGGGGTGCTTTGGGCGTTGTTGATGAATTTTATTTTTGTTTTGTGCCCAAAATTTCTTAAGTTTTTTGTATGAAATTGATCCTAAATAAGCTTATGGTTTGATTTCAGGCTTTGATCAGATTAGAATATCAATTACATGGTGACAAAGAGAACATGAGGAAAAATATATGGTTTCCATAAACAATCCTGGTACTGTGAGAGCCCTCAGAGATTGCGGGTTGCTCAAGTACTTTAAAATATCAAGGATGAGGCAATATTTGGAACTATTACAGTTATTGATTCACTCATGGGATCCGGCAGAGAAGGAATTTCACATTGGGGACAAAGTGCTCCCAATATTGGTCGATGATATTTACTTTCTGACAGGTTTGTCGAGACACGGTGCCCCCATTTCCCTTGCAGGTTCCGTCCATGGAGGTGAGACAGTGAGGGATTACATTTGATAGTATTTTCGGCGAAGTACAGAGCCTAGCGAGGATGGAAAGATAAACATCAGGGATGTGCGCGATATGCCTTTGAAAATGATCATGTTCACCATCGCAAAGATAGCTAGTAGCATGACACTTCATGTTGTGAATAGATCATACATGTAGTATGCGGTTGAGTGCCTCGAGCCGACCATGCTAAAATGGGTTGAAGTAGTACTTTCTTAGACGAAATAATAGTTGAAAAAAGTGAAAAGTGGCAGGATGAATAATTTTAGCTATGGATCTATCCTGATCACTTTCATTCTGGAGCGAATTCCATTGATGCAGCTACAACATGTAACACTAGGTGTAGTTGGTCCTAGGGATCCGTGGATGCAGTGGTGGGTAGAGTTGATGGTTGGACATGCTGGCCAATCATCGATCTCATTCTCTACTGCATTCTTTACTTGGCTCTGACGACAGAATATCGGCATAGAGGAGCATCCATACGTAAGGGTGGATTTTTGTGGAGACCCAAATTTGATGTTACCAGTAGGCGCTCAATGGGTTTCTATAGGTAAAATGTTTTGACCATTTTTTTTACATTTTTTTCTGTTTTTTATGTTTCCAAGACTAAAATTGATATGTTTTATGTATACAGATGTGGGTAGTGTTCGACCAGTGTGTCTTCCACAACAGGCGGATGAACCAGTAGAGAGGACTGTCGGTAGTGCAGTACTTCGGGATTTGGATTTGACTGAGACTCTGGCTGAGTTACAACAACATGTAGAGGATTTGACTCTTGGGATATTGTATATCTGGATCGAGGAGTTACCGATGAGGCTATAGTACCATACTATTGGTGTGCCTAGCCGATGGATGAGGCTATTACGCATGATAGCTCAAGCAGCGACCTGCTATCTTGAGAACCACCAAATGTACTTAAGAAATGATATGTATGCATACATTTTGAGTTCATGTGACCAACGTGTCTTGGAGACAATTTTTTGTAAAAAACTTGATTATCTATCTAATTTACTTTCAGTGTTTTCCTATGGTTATGTGCAATCCTATTCAATTTTGTGATGTGAATTGAAAATATGTCTTTATATGTGTTGCAAATGTTTTTTTAACACGTAATTCACTAAAGAATCATTCAAGGTGTTAAATTTTCTGGAAATGTGCTAAAATTGGATGTAAACGAAATGTATTTCCAAAATATGAACTCTAAGGAACATGTGATGAATAGTTGGATTTTGGACAGTATAAACACTAGTAAGTTGTAATACAACAAGTTGTGATACATCAAAGAGGAGTTCAATCAATGCATTATACTCAGCGATATTGTTAGTGGATCGACCAATACAAATCCCTTAGAAACTCACTAACTCTCCACTTGGAGCAAAGATGGCCCATGCTGCAGAGGATAGATTTTTCATACTACAACTAGCACCATTGGCATAACCAACAAATGGTTCTGAAGATTCTGACATCTGCACCAAAATGCGAAGCGAATTACTAACCACATGAAAAATCTTAAAAGACACACTGTGACACACATGCAATCAAAGCATATATGTAGTATCATACAATGTTTACTAATGTTTGAGATACAACCCATTCCAAGGTTGCGACAATGGAATCCCATCATATTCTACCAACTCATAAGTGCCAATTGCTAGAACACGCTTGAAAATATAGGGGCCATGCCATAATGGTTCTAATTTGCATGTTCATATTGTATCATCTTCCTAATCATAAAGCAAGACCAGGTCTCCTTTCGATAAGGTGCGAGGCTTGACATTGCGGTCATATTTCACCTTGATTCGTCTCTTATCTACTTCGTTGGCCAATGCGACTTCACGACACGTTTCATTTAGATGGATGAGATCTAAAATACGTGCCTCTTCATCAGAGGTGTGAGGTAGCAGGTCAATCACGAGTTTCAATGATGGAATTTCACATTGAATAGGTAAGATAGCGTCCATACCGTAAACTAGCTGAAAGGGAGTAAATCTGGTTGCGTTTATCACCAAGGTTCGGTAAGCCCACAAAGTCGAGTATAGGATTAAATTCCACTTTCATTTATGAACCCCAATAATTTATTGAAGCATACGCTTAAGAATTTTCTTGATGTCTTCAACTTGTCCATTAGTCTGCGAATAATAAGGGCTATAACTATCATGCGACAGTACTAACTTGGAAATCAACTCAGTCATCATGTAGTTGCGAAAGTTCTTTCCATGATCTGTAACTATGAATTGTGGCACACCAAACTGAGTAACCACATGGTTAAATAAAAACAATGCATTTGTCTCGCCTATGTTGTTAAATGTAGGCATCGCCGTAGCCCACTTGGTAAAATAGTCGAAGATGACAATAATATAGCCATGACCCCCCGTCGAGTGAGGGTTACATGTCATGAAGTCAATGCCCCATTTGGAAAATGGTCCCATAGTGATGACGGGATGCAATGGTGTTGGCAGCACACAAGTTTTACGATCAAATATCTGGAAAACATGACAACTTCTGACCACGAGAATGCAGAAGTGAAATATGGTAGGCTAGAAGTAACCATCATGGAGAATATTCTGCGCGATAGAAAAAATAGATAAATGTCCACCACAAGTACTAGCGTGGAAATCATTTAAAACTCTCTCAGCCTCCTCATGAGTGAGGAACCTATATAAAATCGTATCAACACCACAACGATAAAATGTATCACCAACGATCATATAATCTTTGGCTTGGTATCGAATATGACATTGTTGCGAGCGAGAGGTATATGGTCGGAAAGTTTGGTTCTGGAGATAGATCCTAAAATCTCCATACCACATATCAAATGACACAATCAGAAACAAAGACTCATCCAGAATGAATGGTTCTAAAGTAGACCCAGTGCTACTCGAGGGAAGGTCACAGATAAGCTCAACAAAAATCAAAGACTTCTTTGACTTGGATTTGATGAATTCCAAATAAAATTCTTACAAAATGACTATCCATTTTGAGTATTTCCCCCCAAAAATTGACATCACAAAATGTATATCATAGGGTTGCAATCTGAAATGAAAATGGTCTTCCAGAGTAGGATATAGTGGTGAAATCTTTGTACAGCTTGAACAACTGCCAAAGTGAGCTTCTCAACATAAGTGTACTTAACTTCCATATCATTGATATTGCGACTCAAATAATAGATCGGATGTTCAATCCCATATTTTGTAGAATTTATACAATATGCATGTATATCTTTGATTCACCTGATCTAAGAAGATGCTAAAGTTAAATATTGAATTGATTCTACAAATCTTTGTGGAATTAAAAACACAATCGTCAAATACATAAGCATGAAGAAAGATCAATCACACGAAACACATATAATTTCCTGAGGAAAGATTACGGCTAAAAACCCCATTATCTTCTATTGTATATTATATCATGGATCATGAAACAATTACATACAAAACTCTTCTCACAAGAGCCCTCAATGCATCAGCTAATTTCCTCACACTGTCATGCAAAATTTGACAAATCCCTTAGCTAATTTACAGTCTCCAGACAGCCTGCCTTCACTGCATAATCCCTGAATTTATGCCTTCTTTCCTGCCTTGACTGCACAAGTATCATGGGCCCATCCAATGTGTGTGTGCTTGCATGTGTGCAAGCGAATAATGTCACAACTGATAGTTTACTTCCCTTTCACCTAGAACTAAACTGGCTCTCCACTGGATCTGAAATGCATGCAGATAATAATAGTAAATCTTCATTTGCATGTGAGACCACTGATTGTGAATTAATTAATAATTAATTCACTTGATCTCTCACTAGTGTATCTTCAGTTACAACTAGCACAACTGACTTTAACTCAATTAACTGAGTTAAACTACTTAAAACTTGCACAACTCATGCACCACTACACTTCCAACTTTGTTACAACTAGAATCACTCAGTTACAACTAAATTCAACCTACATGTCCCACCAACCAACCTCTTAACTCGAAATTCACTTAGCTAACTGATTTTCCACTTCAATTAACTATTTTCAAGTTCTCATTGAGAATATATTCTAGTCTAATGTCCATCTAAATTAATGGATAGTAAAAATAGACATGCAGCTAAAAATAGCCTGTGGGCCCCACCCTAGTGTAGGTGCTTAATTTTCACTAGGATCATGGGTGCCAAAAAAAATTCTTGTTGAATCTCAACACTCCCTCTCAACAAGAAATGGATTATCCTTCACCTCGATCTTGTCTCTATGGTATTCAAATTTTCTCCTGGTGAGCACCTTTGTCAGAATATCTGCATCCTGATCTTACATGGGAATGTACTGTGGCAATATAATTCTCCTCTGCACACAATCTCTGAGATGATGGTACCAGATATCTATATGATTGGATCTATCATGAAACATGGAATTAATTGAGAGTTTAATGCAACTCTGATTATCACAATGAATCAATGTCGGATCCATCTGAGAACCAAACAAACCAACCAAGATCTTTCTCGTTCAGATAGCCTCACATGCAGCTTGACTCGTTGCCATGTATTCCGCTTCCGTTGAAATCAGTGCCACGGATCTCTGCTTGAACTTGTACCAAGAAACAACTATAGATCCAATGCTAAATATCCCACCTGATTTTCTCTTTATGTCCATTGGACTTCCAGCGCAATCTGCATCTGTGAAGCCACGCAACTTCACTCCATTCGTCTGTCCGTACCATAGAAAATAATCTAATTTTCCCCTCAGGTATCTTAGGACATGCTTCCCCACCTTCCAAAATATCTTGGTAGGCTTAACCATAGCTTGACTTAGTTGGTTAATCGCATAGCAATGTCCGGTCTCGTGTTCACTAGATACATTAGCGAACCCACTAACTGTCGATAGACAGTAGAATCCACTACCTCTCCAGAAGTAGCATCCTCTTTGCTCCGGTTTCATAAAAGAGGAGTATCCATGGGTTTGTAGCTCTCCATGTTAAAATTACACAGTACATCCTTTGCATACTTTCCTTGAGACACAAAAATTTCACCATCCCGCAGCCATATTTCCAATCCAAGGATATAACGAAGGAGGCCCATATCCTTCATTTCGAACTCCCTTGCAAGATCATCCTTGCATGAGTGTATCAGTTTCTCATCACCAGTCAATATTAAATCATCAACATAAAGAAAAATGATTAAAATCTTACCCTCCACCACAATTTTGTACAGGTTTGCATCTGCTTCACTTTTGGTGAAGCCCAGTCCGGTGAAATAGTTCTTTATCCGAGTGTATCAAGCACGGGGTGCATGCTTCAGCCCATACAGTGTTATTTTGATTCGGCACACATGAGACTCGCTATTGAAGATATCAAAACCTTCAGGCTGCTCTATGTACACCTCTTCCTCAGTTATCCCATTGACAAACATAGTTTTCACTTCCATCTGATGAATGCGCCAGCCCATCTGCGCTGAGAGTGCAAGGATGGTCCTTATGGAAGAGTACCTTGCGATAGGTGCAAAGGTCTCATCATAATCTATCCCCTTGATCTGTGAGAAGCCCTAGGCCACAAATCTAGTCTTGCATTTCTCGACACTCCCATCAGCACCTTACTTTACCTTGTAGATCCATATCGAACTTACCACTGATTTATCAACCGGTCTTGGGACAATTTCCCATGCGCTGTTTTTAACAATGGAGTCATACTCCTCCACCATTGCATCAACCCAAGTAGGTTGTTGCACTGCTTCCTGAAAGGAATATGGTTCGCTCATAATACATTTTCTCATGAGAGACATGTATCCAGTATATAGGTCAAGAGAATTTCTCTGTTTCCACTATGAAGTAGGGTCTCCTACATTCTTTGCAACATCAAGTCTCAGCCTATCAGCTTCCGTGGGGCGCCTTCTGCCACTTCTAATGGATGGCTCTGCAAGAGTGGATTCCTCCACTCCATGAACCTCCTCCTGTGTTTGATCCACATCTAGAGACTCATATTTGGGAACCAGTAGTTCCTCCTCCGCATGAAAGTCAAGCTCCCTCTCAAGTGACAACTGTGTGGCTTTCCCCTCATCAAATTTTTTATCCCGTTGCAAAACAGTCATTATGGTGTTTGGAAAATACACACGATAATTATGGGGTTTTTCTGTGTACCCCACAAAATTCCCAACTTCAGCAGTCGGATCCAGCTTCTTCCTGACGTCCTTGGTCACATGCACATATAGATGAGCCAAAAATCTTAAAGTGTGAAACATATGGTTTCTTACCAGTGAAAGCTTCTTCAAGTGTACTCATGCCAAGTACTCTATGAGGACAACGATTCTGCATATAAACCGCAGTGTTGCATGCTTCCGCCCACAAATTCATTGGTGGGCCTTGATCATGCAACATCGCTCGTGTTGCACCCACGATCGTTCTATTCTTCCTCTCCATGAACCCATTTTGTTGTGGGTTATGAGGTGCTATGAATTCTCTTCGAATTCCTTCTTTGCTACAAAATTTCTTGAATTTGTTAGAGATGTATTCTCCACCATTATTACTCCTAAGAGCCTTCACTTCCTTCCTCGACTCTTTCTCCACCAATGTCTTAAACTCACAGAACTTATAGAATGTTTGATCTTTCTTCTGCATGAAGAAGATCCAGCATTTACGAGAAAAGTCATCAACAAAGATTGCATAGTACTCATGTTTTTTTGTTGAGGCAACCGAGAATGTTCCACACATGTATGTGTGAACTCTCTCAAGGATCCCCGAAGCACGGTTATCCTTCTCATGAAAGGTGGAATTTACATACTTCCCCATGGTGCAACCATTGCACTGATCTAACTGAGAAAGTGTTTCCATTGGAAGTCCAATAGATATTTGTTGCATGACTTTCAAGGCTCCATGATGATGATGGCCCAATCACCTGTTCCATAATTCACCCTCATCCCAGCTCACCACTTTTTCTGCCTTGCCCATCATGACAGTGCAGCCATCTACCTCCAACTTGTAGATATTCTTAACTCAAATCCCTATATTCTTGGCTTGACACGTTTTTTTATGTCGTAGGAAATATTTTCCATCACTAAAAACAACGTCCTCCAACATTGTGACTAAGACCAAAATTTTCTTCAGACCTGGTATATGCATAACATATTTTAATTGAAATGGTTTACCTGAATCCCTTTGAAATGTAATGGTACCAATCCTGGTAGGACTGTACCATCCTTCATCACCCATATTAATATGCATCTGGAGATCTTTCTTCTCCAACTCACTGAAAAGTTCCTTGTCTCCTGTCATGTGAAATGAAACGCCATTATCCAAGTACCACACAGATCTTAATGCACTTGACACCATGCATGAAATCAAGGAGAATTCAAGCTCAAATTGCGAGGCAAGGGCCTCACCAGCTGCAGATCCAGCAGCCTTCTTGTTCTTCATCTTTTATGGACAGTTAGTAGCAAAATTCCCATGTTCGTGATAGTGAAAACACTTCACTTTGGACATGTCCTGCATATTTCCTTTAGACTCATATTTCGAATGGAATTTCTTCCCCTTGCCCTTCTTCACCTTGGCAGCCAAAGCATGATCCTATTCCTCATCATGCTTTGATGAAGATCCATCTGTGGTGTTCCACCTGAACTTCTCCTGCACCAAATCTAACCACAGTCGTTCTGAATCTGGTAATTTTTCTTGTCCATTGATAGAGTCTTCATAACTATGCCAACTCTTAGGAAATCCTAGGAGAGCCAAGCTCACAAAATCATCATCAACGACTATTATTCCCAAACTCCCCAGTTCATCCTGACATTGGACAAACTTCGTGAGATACTGTGGAATGGTGTCACCCCTTTCCATCTTGATATTCATGAGTTTATCCTTGAGCGCCAATTTCCTATGGTTGCTGCTGCTTTGGAATAGATCCGTAAAATCCTTCCACATAGAATATGGTGTGGATTTCTCATGGAGGCTTGAGATAATGTGGTCTCATACTCCCTCCAACATGATCCTCCTCGCCTTTTCCACTTTCTTTTTCCATGCATCAAGATTCGCAGCATCTGTCACAGCGGGCTTAGGAACATCATTGTCAATGAATTCCTTCAAGTCATTGTCTTCAAGCACTGCCTCCATCCTGTCCTTCCAAGAAATTTAGTTCAAGTTTCCCTTTAGTGCATACTCTAACCTCAAGCCATTGAAAGCCATTTCGATCTTGAATCAGCTGTAGCACCAAGAAAGTATTTCTTCAAATTCGAATTCTATCCAGTCTCAAACTCAGCTCCTACTTCACTTCAGCAATTTCTTGTGCTTTGATACCCTATAGAAATTATAAAATATGCATGTATATCTTGGATTCACCTGATCTAAAAATATGCTAAATTTAAATACAGAATCGCTTCTACAAATATTTGCAGAATTAAAAACACAATCGCCAATTACATAAGCATGAATAATGATTAATCACATAAAACACAGATAATATCCTATGGAAAGCTTACAGATAAAAACCCCACTATATTCTATTGTATATTATATCATGGATCATGAAACAATTACATACAAAACTCTTCTCACAAGATCCCTCAGTACATCAACTAATTGTCTCACAATGTCATGCAAAAATTGGCAAATCCCTTAGCCAATTTACTATCTCCATATAGTCTGCGTTCACTGCACAATCCCTACTGAAAGAAATCCCTGAATTTATGCCTTCTTGCCTGCCTTGACTGCACAAGTATCATGGGCACATCCAATGTGTGTGTGCTTGCATGTGTGCAAGTGGATAATGTCACAACTGATAGTTTACTTCCCTTTCACTCAACTCGGTCACCATTGGATCTAACGTGCATGCAACTAATAATAGTAAATCCTCTAATAATAGTAAATCCTTAGTTGCATGTGAGACCACTGATTGTGAATTAATTAATAATTAATTCACTTGATCTCTCACTAGTGTATCTTTAGTTACAACTAGCACAACTGAGTTCAACTCACTTAACCGAGTTAAGCTACTTACAACTTGCACAACTCATGCACCACTGCACTTCCAACTCTATTACAACTAGAATCACTCAGTTACAGCTAAATTCAACCTTCCTGTCCCACCAACCAACATCTTAACTCGAAATTCACTTAGCTAACTGATTTTCCATTTCAGTTAACTATTTTCAAGTTCTCATTGATAATCGATTATAGTTTAATGTCCATCTAAATTAAGGGATAATAAAAATAGACATGCACCTAAAAATAGTATGTGGGCCCCACCCTAGTGTAGGTGCTTAATTTTCACTAGGATCATGGGTGCCAAAAAAAAATTCTTGTTGAATCTAAAAATATTCTTCCTGGACTAAAACCATGGTGATGGTTGTATCTGCAGTGGCGAGATACAGGAAATAATTGTTCTGATAATTTGGGAGATACATTAATGATGCTCGGATCAAGGTATCTTTAAGAGCACGAAAATAAGTGTGCATAAACTCATCCCAATGGAAGGGAGTCCCATTTTTCAAGAGTCGAGTAAATATTTTATCCATTTCATCATAGTTGAGAGTGAATATCCTTAGAAAGTTAGCCTTCCCTTGGAGTCTCTGTAACTGAAGTTGGTTGGAAGGCGTAGGAAAATCTAGAATGGCCTAGACCTTCATGGGATGAAGTCAAATTTCTTCTTTTGACATGATGAAACTAAGAAAACAACCAGAACAAACACAAGACACACATTTGTGTGGATTGAGGCATATTTTGTAGTAACGACATCATAAAAATATGGCTCTCAAATGTACCAAGTGGTCAACCCGTTTCTGTGAATGTGCAAGTAAGTCATCCAGATAAGGTTTAACAATGTGTTTGATGTCATGGAAGGCATAATTCATTGCCCTTTGAAATTTTTCCCCAACATTATTCAAACCAAAAGGGATTTTTTGATAAGTGAATGTGCCCTAGGGACAGATAAAAGTTGTTTTATATTGGTCTTATGGGCAAATATTGATCTAATTGTAACCGGAAAAACCATCCATGAAGGAAAATATTTCACATTCAACACATTCATAAATAATTTGGTCGATAAATGGAGTGGGATAGTTGTCCTTTGGAAAATCATGATTAACATCTCAATAATCAACACACACTTTGATTGTCCCTTGTTTTTCCATGACAGGAACAATGTTGGAAACCCAATCGGTAAGCGGAACAGGGTAAATGAAACCAGCACGCAAAAGTTTTTCAACCTCTACTTTAATGGCAGCAACCTTCTTAGGATGAATAGGATAGAGGAATTGTCTTATTGGTTTGACATCAGGGTACATTTTAATCTCGTGCTCAACAATACTGGAATCGATGCCTGGCATTTCCTCATACGACCAAGAGAATACATCATGGAATTCACGGAAAAGAGAGTGGTAAGTGTCAAGTTCAGAAGTAGAACAAGATGCGCAAACATGAATGTTTTCTACTACACTAGGTTTGGTTGAAATATAGATATAAATTGTTCCTTCGATATTTGATAGGTTTAACTCAGAATTGACAATGTGGATAGAAATGGAATTCATAAATAAATCAATGACTATAGAGTGATATAGTTCAGTTAGACTATCTTTAATGTAATCTGGAAGATGGGATCGGTAATGAGAATTTTCCCATGGTTTTTCTTCTGGCATCATGGATTCCATAATTCTCTCATTAGTTGAGAATATACATGAAAAAGGGTCAGAATAAGTACCATAATCCAAAGAACGATCGACCCAAATAGTCGGTGACAAAGGATCAGGATTGGTTGCACAAGATAAAAACATTGATTGTTATGCGAGCTCGATTGGACTTAGCAGCATAGTTTCACCCAGCCCATCTATTTCGAAATCATTGGAAATTTTCCATAAATCAGATGAAGTGGAAGATATTGCATTTCAGGTTTCTATTTTTGTGATTTCTGTCGATGTCACAGGCGACAGTAATGAAAAGGTGCCCATTAGGGAAGAATCCTTAAAGAGTCCTGCACCAATGTTCTGAAGAGATGGTGGGGGTCCTTGAATGAATGGAATGCTTCCAGTTGCATGGGAATTAGAGGCGAAGAAGTTGATTTGATCAATGACCGTGATGTCGCCCTTATGGGGGAAGGCAATCATGCAAAAGTAAAGACAACCGCAGCCATAGCGTAAACCCACGGTCTTCTCAGTACGATATTATATTCAAGGGTTCCATCAACGACCTCGACTTCAATAGTAACAATTTTTCCCCTAGTTCAACTTGCAAGTTACTGAGAATTCCAAAAGGCTTATATGTACGACTGTCAAAAGCTTTCAACATCGTATGTGATTGTGATAAACATGGCGAGCCAAGTGACTTCCAAAAATTCATAGACATGATACAAGTAGATGCACCTTCATCAATAATAGTCCAATGAATGAGGTGATTTAGGACATTTACTTGGATAAAAAATGATAATTGTGCTGGGAATTGTGGAACATAGCCTGCATGGTTAAAGACTACGAGATTAGAGTCCGTCGGATCAATTCCACCAATTGTCGAAAACAAAGCGTGCTTTTGGGAGGGACAATTCTAAAGAACCACAAGCGTCGACATATAAGAAGGTGTTTGAGCCAGATCTTCTACTATGTTATAGTTTTGAGTTACACGAGCTTGAGGGTTGAAAGTCGATTTATGAACGACTCCATTTGGTGGCTTTATTGTTAACTCATGAATAATAGGCGGCGGAATTAAATCAGACAAATTTGAAGTCAAAGTAGTAGGTTGATATGTAGCCTGACTATTCAACAACGGAAGAGGATTACCTTAATATTTACTTCGAGTGGACACCAAAACATCATTTTTGGGCTTAGTGGTAGATAACATAAGCACTTCTGAACTAGAAGCAGAATCTGTAGAAACCATATGTGTTTCCGAATTTGGAAAAGGGTCTATCAACAAAGCAGATGGGGGAGAATTATTAAGAAGTTTCAAGACTTTTGAGTGATGAGGATAGTCTGAATAAAATGCTCCTCATTACATATCAAACAGGGGTAACGAGGTTTTAGAGAAGTACTGGATGTATCAGATATTTTTCCTACTTGGGTGAATTTTTTTTTTTCTTGGATTTCCCTTTCTTCTTACTTCTGGGTTGCTTGTCACTTTTTCCCTTGAAAAATGATACGTCATGTATTTCGAAAGAAGATGCAGTATCAGATGCAACAGGGGTTTGATTAGACACAAAATTGTGGAAACATATAGTCAACTTGTTGGCTGAGTGCTAGTAGAACCAATCACACCATCGTCGGCATGCAATTCCTTACCAGATGGAGGAGGAGGAACAGTAAAATTCGTTCGCGGTGCATTCAGAATATTTTCATGGAGCATTCTAGACTGAGTATAAATCAAATCCATATACTGGGCATGAGAAATTACTTTCTCTTTAGTGAAAACACCACCTTTGGCCACATCCTTGGTGATAGATGGCAACAAGGGCTTTATAAACCACTCAGCTAAAAGTTGATATGGAACAAAGGTTTTAACCAGTCGATGACGACAGTGCCACTCATGTATGTGATCTGATATGTGAGTAGCAGTCATCTTTTAAAATTTGGTCGAAATTTCCATTCCAGTTTCATATCTGATGGGTAACTCAAAGTGGGTTAGAAAAGTAGTGGCCAAAGTTGTGAAGTTATCAAAAGAAGCTCGTGGTAATTCAATATACCACTTTGCAACCAAACCATTGAGCATTCACTAGAAAAGACAGATTCTAACAGAATCATCATTCAATGAGTTTGAGGAACACCGTGAATGATAGGTCATAACATGCGTAGATGGATCTTCTCCAGGATTTCCATTAAATTTTGGAATGTTAGATGGTAATTTATGAAGAATCACTGGCCACCAAGGTGAATAATGAATGGGATCATTAGTGAGTCGGTTTAAATCGGGTAACTCTAGTGTTGAAACAAATGGTAATTTTCGGTTTAGATCGGGGTGATCATAACCAGGGTAAGATGGAATTGCCTAGGAAATAGTTCGTTGTGCACCAACATAAGGAATCTGCTACTGGTGACCCTAATAGGGTTAATTTTTTTACCAAACCCTTGATAGGTCTGTTGACCAGAAGCTGGATAAGCTTGTTTTTTACCAATCCCATCATAGGCTTGTTGACCAATTCCATGATAGGTTTGATACCGTTGGAATTGTTGTTGTGGTTGTGATAGAGGAGGAGGTTGTGGCTGCCACAGGATTTAATAATACGATTATTTCTTGCCGGGATTATAACCCAAACCAAAATAATTTTGACATGTTGTGAATAGACGGGACCAATAGAAGCCTGTGACATTCCATACAAGGTTAAATTGACTTATGGTAGAGGAATTCCCGATCCAGACATTTGTTGTAAACCATACTGGGGAGGCGGAGTCTCTAGACCAAAAACTTGAGAGGGCTAAGATACGACCATCAGAGCTTGTAAATAGGGTAAGGAGGTAATAACACGTGTAGTAGGTATGGATGGAACAGGTTGAACTAGTTGATATTAGTACACAACCATTTTCGTTTGAACAGGAAAGGTAGGCTGCCACTGAAAAATAGGAATTCCAGCATAAGATTGACCTAAAGACGACGGAGTACTGCCATATTAGGTAACCATGGGTTTCCCCCCAGCATATGGAGTATAATAATATTGAGCATACTGACCTTCATATGGTGGGAGTCCAATATAAATTGGATAATATGGACGGTAATTGGATGCACCAGCCTAATATTGAGCTAAAGATGTAAATAAAGAATCAAGTTGTTCAGTACTCATAAGAGAGGAACTAGATAAAATTCTAGATGACGACATGGGTGAAGTCCATGGACTAGAGGAGGCACCAAAGTAGGTTCCAGATAAAGATTGGTAACCCGGTGGGATGGACGTACCACCGTAAAGATGAGACTCAGGTGTCGTAGTAAATATCGAAGAGGTAGAAACAGTAGATGATGTCGCAGTTGTAATATATGGTACAATCTGGGATGTTTTCTCAGCCATGGTTAAATAACCTGGTAAATGCCCTAAATAATCTATGGGAACTTGAAACTGAGCAGGATCAATAGGAGCAGTGTAGGTAAAATGAGGAAAAAACGAGTAAAAATGAATCCCTGACCCAAAAAGAGTTGGAGTTGTAGGGGGTGTCTCTTCCTCAAGTTCTTCCTTAATTGAAATCAAACCAGGTGGAAGTACTTCACCATCAGGCCTGAGATCAATTTCAAGTGGTTGACTCTGCAGTAAAGAGGAATACTTAATAGTTACGGATGACTGAGGATGAGTCGGTCGATTGTCTTTCGGCACAAGAACAACTTCTTGTTTTTCAACTTTGGGATCAAGATGTTCCGGTAAAAGAATGACAATTTCTAGATCGACTTCTGGTTGAACAACTTTGGGTTCTGGATGTACTGTTTCTCCGAATTCAACTTCAGTGTCCTCAGGTAACTGTGAGGGTTCCATCTCAACGGTAGCAGGTAAACCAGGATCGGTAGAAATGACTGGAGACTTGGTACTCAAAGGATCAGATGAATCTAGTAAATTAGATGAAGATGAAGCACCAAAGGTGTCAAAGGCATCGGACTCAGGAGGACGAGCTCGCCTTCACCGACTAGGTGTAGCTTCTGGTGGTAAAGGTGGTTTATTCATTGTCCTATGTGAAAAAAGGGGAAAAGGTTGATATTCTTCCATGATTGCTGATTGATTTTATTACAAAAAATAAATAAACAAAAAGATGCTAATGCTTGGCAAAAGGATTACCAAGCAACTATGAACTGCAATATACCACCCCAGTAAACCAAGGACTTACGTACGTGCAGGAAATCTCCCCGAATGTTGTGTTCTGTGTATCACAATGTACAAGGTGGCCGACTCGGTTACCTATGGATGGTAAGAAAACTAATGTTTTCCTCCCAAATATACTCGATGGTACATGGAGGCCCAATCCGTGTTAACAATGTCTAATGTGAAACTGCACAGTGAGAGTATCACCATATATTTTTCATACTATAACACTACCCAATATACTCAAGGTAAGTGGATGAACTATGATATAATTATGTATGTGGGATGAGGTATCACACTTGGAATGTATTACAGACAATTAATGACAACTGTTATGTTTTACGACGTTGGAACACGTCTCTAACCTAGACCTCTAAATGTTATCGTTAAGTGACAATGCTCCCTTAGGTTAATTGAGATAAATTTTAAGTTGATCTTGCTTAGAAAATTTCCTTTCAAGTTCATCACCTAATGTATTTGAAATTCCTACAATGCAACTAAGATGATAAGCATTCGTTTTGATTCAATTTCGACAATGAAAACCTTAGCTACAAGGGATAGAGCAATCAAATCTTAAGAAAACAGCAACGAGAACATCTAAATGCAAATTCCCTAAATATTCTTATGCAACACTCACAAACACTATATGAAAATGCATTCTTTTCTTTTTCAATTACTTTTAAGTGTGAATGAACAAAAAAGAAACAAATATTCACAAACAAACAATCAATACTTTCCAGAGAAACGAAGACTAGTACGACAATTCCTCTTTCAAAAATAAAGAACTAATCAAATATAAAATTTAAACTTTGGAGATATTTCGAAAATGATAAAGAAAACAAGAAGAAACATTGAACAAATAGACACCCAAAGTAAGCAAGAATAGCAGAATCAATATGGACTCTAGAGGCAATCAAACACTTGAAAACTCAACAAATAAGAAACAGAACTAGATGGTAAAAGACAAAAATATGATGAATTTTAGTTGGACATGATGCAACCAAAACTACAATTTAACATATAATCGTGGACCTGTGGGTTATGGGCCCACATAAACCCCTCATACATGTAGCAACCAACATACATACGCGACACAAACAACAGTGCTCTTTATAACAGAACGCACATAACCCAAATCATGTTACATACATATGGACTTCTTGCTGGAGGTCCCACCATACCTTGAACCAATACCAACACATCGCAATCGCTCGCCCGCAAAATTAACTCTTTTCCAATAATGCTAAGCCATAAATCTTGTGAAGTGCGCTATTGTGCAAAGTCGACATGTGACTCCATCATTGCATCGCATATTCCAAATCCTACCACATCGCAACCAATTTAACATATCTTCCAAACTCTTAACGGTGTTTGTTAACATCTGGGACTTGCAAATCGTGATTCATCATTTGTCGTTGATCTGCTTACAGATCCAAATATCCTCAAATTCACCCTTCACTGACGTCGCAAGTTGTTTTGTTTGACTTGCGAAGTCATTGCGTCCGTTCATCTCTCACCTTCAGATCTGTGATATAATCTCATCCGTCCGCTCATCCTCTACTCCTCCGCTATCCTTCCTGAGCTTTTTCTTGTCTTTAAGCGCGCTGATCTCTCCTGAGATTCTTCTTGTCTTTAAGCGCGTTTATCTCTCCTGAGCTTATTCTTTGCCTCGTCATCCCTCGATCTCTGCCATAGCTTTGTCTATGTGAAGTTCATAGGAACTTCATCCTCTCGCTCAATTTGTCTATACATTAACATAAATAACACGCATATATAATAATCACACAGATACAAAAGAAATCTAGATTAACATTTATGGTTGTGCAATTAAATGAAAAACTCAATTTCGATGGGGAAATAAAACAAATGGATTAAAACAGAGAGCCCGATCAAGATACAAAACACTTGGAATTAATTTAGAAATGAAATACACAGAGTCAAGCCCTTGGATGGCTGGTTTTTACATTTGTTTCTTCTCTCTGTTCACCCCTCTCTCAGACCTATTCCACACCTATTTCCCTCTTATTCTCTCTTTCTCTCTATGGATGGCAGAACCCAAAAATGGTCAGTTTGGTTTGGTTTTATGCCTTTCCAAAAATCCCCATATGGTTGAGAAAATATTATTCAATTTCAGAACAGTTTATTCAAATAACTACTTAACTAATTATAATTTAACTATTCTTTTAACCTACAAATTACAATGGTTGTGTTAGCCCAAATTAACTTAAACAAAATACTTTTTTTTAAAAATAAAGTCTTCAAGTTCTTTGGATTGCTAGTCCTCTTCCCAAGCCACAACATGTGACCAGCTTGTCACATTGCTGGCTCTACCTTAATGCTCCTTTATCAGACTCCCCTTGTAGGAAAATTATGACCTCTCGATCATATGCATCCAATTTCCATGCACCTGGTTTCCAAAATTTATATGAAAACTCTCCATTTCCTTCATTTTGATCACATTTCAGTTCTGGTCTCAACTTACCAGGCTTCCATAATTTATGTTGCAATATTCTATTACATTCACTTGTCACTTCCTCTTCAATCAGTGAATTGAAACAATTCATCTTTTTCTTCTGCTTGCTACACATTCTCCTATAATGTTTCACCTTAAGCTTCCATAACTCCTCATGTTCTCCATCAAAATCTGCACATCCACCTTTGAATTGTTGACTACGTTCTTCTACCATGTCCTTGAGGACATCTCCTTCAGCAATATCCATTTTTTGTTCCTGAACTTCAAGTTTACTTCCAATAAGTAACTTCAGTTCTTTAACCACAGTATCATATTCATTATTCCTTTATTTTTTACTAGCAAACATATTATGAATTCAAAAACTGGTATCCACTCTTATCTCAACAACTTGAGACATTTTCCTATCCTTAACTGCAATCTTACTTCCATATTCAGGCTCCTTCAGCAAATATTTCATCAACTCAACTTCCCTTTGACACATTTCACATTCTTCATCATAATGCCAATCATAGCATTCTACTTCCATTCTACTTTCACCTTCTATCTTAGAAATATTGTATTGCTTGAGATCAGCCACCTTCTCTGGTGCATTTATAATTTCCAATTTTAAATCATACTTCACAGCTCCATTTTCTTCACTGTCCCCCAAGACAATTTTCCATTCAACAGCTCCATACTGCAGCAACAAATTTCCATCTTTATTATGAGACATCCAAGCCTCATTTCTCTCCATTTCAACTTGATCTTTAAAACCAATTTCTTGCCTTGAATTCACTTCATATTTCCCTATATCTACACATATATTGTTATCTGAATTACATAAAGTTTCCAACATTTCTACCCTGCTCTGTTTTCTTGTAAATTTAAGGTTTTTGGCAGCCTTCTCTTTAGATATTCCATTGATGACAACTCCCTCTTTCTTATTCAGCCCTGATTTTACAGTTTGAATACTCATTCTCTGGTTTTATAGCCTCTCTTCCAAAAGATTTACCTCGTACCACAAACTTACCATCTCACTTGGAATTTCCGCTACAAGTTCTGTACAATATTCACCATCTTCTTCCTCTGCATCAATTATCAACCATCTTTCCTTATCTTGGTTGTTTTCAAGTTTAACATCCTTTAGTAGTTGATGATCATCTAAAGAAACACTCAGTAGCTGCTCTTCTTTGACATCACCCTGCAATAACTGTCCAATATTTACAAAATCTTTCATAGTAGTATTCAACAAATACTCTTCCTCCTTCATCATAAGGTTATATGAACCTTCTTCCATCTCTTGAAAAGACAGAATTTGGCTTCCCTCTTCTTCTATGAAAACATGAGATAGTTGTGCTACTTCAGTATTTCCTTCATTCACACACAAAACATTAGTTTTAAAATCATGGGATTCTAAGATCTCTCCGGATGGTCTCACCATCAATTATTTTAGCTGACTTTCATTGGCAACATACTCCATCAAATTCTTCTTGAATTCCATATCCACTTCACTAGTATTTCCTAGAAAACTATCTGTGTCATATTCACATGCGCAGAATTATTCTGCTTCATTAATCCCTTCTCAAACTCGTCTTTCTTGAGCTCTCTATCCTTCCTCAAAACTAGTGAATGTAGTAGATGTTTCTGCTGCAATGCAGACCATTTCATCACCCAACCATAATATTTATCTCCATTACTCTCTTGAATCAACTCCTCTAGTTTGCTAAACCTTTCTTTGAATTCAGAAAACTCTATGTCACATTCCTTTTGACCTTTCTTCTGAATGTCCTTCAGCTGAACATCTTTATTCATATGATTGTAGTCATTTTCTGTATTTATCTTATGACTATGAACAGTCATTGTCCATCCTACTTTTTGACAGTATCAAGAGATTGTCTTTCATTTCCCATGCCTGAGCAATCTACCTGACCACGGTCTATCACCTTCTCCCTTGTCTATGTGACAGTTCCCAATGATTGTTTGCCATAATCGGAGTTTATAAAACATACAAATGTACAATAATAATTTGTTTCAAAACCATAAGGATCCATTGTTGGAACAGGGTCCCCTAGTTGCGTTTTGATATCTTCCAACGCTGGGTTTTTTATATATTTTTGTAGTAATTGGTCTTGTGCAGGGGATTTAGGGCGATTCAAATCCCCCAATTTATTGTAATGGATCAAAGGGTAGACCTAGAGTCCGCAAACCACAGGATGATGATATAAATAGATGTATATTTTGATTCTAAGAGTAAGTAAGAAAGTAAGATTGATGCTACGTGCGAATTGTTGAGATCTATTTTGGGTATTTTTGGGTAAGGACTCCTGCTGGATGTGTGCGCAGAGATCCTTTGTCCTGCTGTGTGCGGACCCCACTGGCTGTGTGCACAGGTTGTGACTTGGGTTTGTAACTTGGTTTTGGATGCTAATGAACACAAAATCTATTATGTTATCTGAACTGGTTGTATTCACTACTAAATTACCTCTATGTTATATTAATTAGTTGTGATTGTGTCTATGATATATGAATTAGCTGCAATTGTGTTATTCTGTGATGATAATTGCTGATGCGCACATGGATGCAAAGGCGTTGATAATATATGCTTAATAATAGTAGCTTTGTTTATGTTTACATGTTGGTTATACTATTAAGGGCTCGATAATAGGCTTGTTTCTGTGTGAACCTGCTAGAACTCAACAAGATCTGCCTTCATTACCCACTCTCTCCTAGGGTGCGAAAACCTGGTTCCAACACCCACCCATACTGCTTTGGGTGAGACTTTGGCCTGTGAAAGTAGGTCATTGCTGAAAGGGCCAATAGTATAGGGGTTTGTTGGCAAACCTTAAATCCGAACCTGGGTCAAGGCCCCTCAAGCCAAAAAATTGTCCCGGTCATATGCTTGTCTCAAATATTAAGCCATGCATGTCTAAGTATGAACTAATTCAAAATGTGAAACTGCGGATGGCTCATTAAATCAGTTATAGTTTTTTTTATGGTACCATACTACTCAGATAACCATAGTAATTCTAGAGCTAATACGTGCACCAAGTCCCGACTCTTTGGAAGGGATGCATTTTTTAGATAAAAGTTCAGCGTAGGCTTGCCCACTTCTGCGGTGAATCATGATAACTCAACGGATAGCATAGCCCTTGTGTTGGCGATGCTTCATTCAAATTTCTGCCCTATCAAATTTCGATGGTAGGATAGAGGCCTACCATGGTGGTGACAGGTGATGGAGAATTAGGGTTCAATTCTAGAGAGGGAGCCTGAGAAATGACTACCACATCCAAGTTAGAAGGCATCAGGTGCACAAATTACCCAATCCTGACATGGGGAGGTAGTGACAATAAATAAATAAAAATTGGGCTCATCAAGTCTAGTAATTTGAATGAGTACAATCTAAATCCCTTAACGAGGATCCATTGGAGGGCAAGTCTGGTGCCAACAGCCACGGTAATTCCAACTCCAATAGCGTATATTTAAGCTGTTGCAGTTAAAAATCTCGTAGTTGGATCTTAGGTCGTAAAGGTTGGTCCACCTACTTGGTGTGTACCCGCCCTTCCATCCCTTTTGCGATGGTCTGCTCCTGGCCTTAACTAGCTGGGTCGCGGCTCCGACGTTGTTACTTTGAAAAAATTAGAGTGCTCAAAGCAAGCTTATGCTCTGAATACATTAGCATGGAATAACATGATAGGAGTCTGGTCCTATTGTGTTGGCCTTCAGGACCGGAGTAGAAAGTTGGGGGCTCGAAAACGATCAGATACTGTCCTAGTCTCAAGCAAACTTATGGGATTCAAAGGATGAAAAACGGATTAAGGAAAAAAAAGTATTTTGGGTACTATTTCAGGGCGCGCTCGTAGCAGAAATTCACTCCCGGCCATGCTTGTCACCAACGGTATACGACAAATACAAGAGCATCACATCATTCCAAGTTACGATGCACAACGTGCAGATTTTGGGTCGTAAGGATCCAACTTGGATGTCGTTGCCTTACATGGTCGCCGATGAGGAAATCGACCGGCTCACCGCAACTTGGCTACTGCACTAGAGATTGGGATTCAAATCAGTCGCAGCTCACACTACTGGTACAAGCACAATACCGAAGACCCGCACCCCACCTAATACCACCAAGAATTTGGAATATCGTGGTCCATAAGGCTCCACCGGGACGAAGGTTCCCCCAGACACAGCGCAGGGCGTGGAGCAGGAATCGCAGCAGGACATGGAGACTGAGGGTCTAGATATGCAGGGTACTGGTTCACCGTGTGGTATGAAATGGACAGCCAAACCTCTCAAGGGTCAGCGAACGAAACGGCGGGCTACAAGGACTGGTAGGGAGACTAAGGTTACCTTAACCGAGGAAGATTTGGAGAAAACCGCAGATGCAGTCACCCTTGCTTTAGAAGATAGATGGCTTGCCTTGGAAGAGTAGCAGAAGGCCAAAATATCCTCATTATAGTCTGAGCTCGAAGCTCTTCAGCTCAAGGCCGATGAAGCCCTCAAGATATCTAAAGACTTGGATGTTGCGGTCAAACAACTGAATCAGACCCTAAAAAGTGTCACTGCTACCACTAAAGGCCCAACTTCACAGAAGTTGGTGGAAATTGCATATAACGTTGCCGTGCAGAGCGAAGGAGTGTTTCCCCCTCTAGTCGATGCCATTAATAAGCTTCAGGAAAATATGTAAACCCCATGGCCACTATGACTCGGGACAAGTCACAAGATTGTGTTGGGGAACTATTGGAACAGGGTCCCCTAGCTGCGTTTTGATATGTTCCAATGTTTCATTTTTGATAAAAAAATTTAGTAATTGGTCTTGCACAGGGGCTTTGGGGTGGGTAAAAACCCCCAATGTATTGTAATGGTTCAAAGGGTAGACCTAGAGTTCGCAAACCACGGTTTGTGAACCACAGGATAGCGCAGGCTATGATGATATAAATAGATGGATAGTTTGAGTCTAAGAGTAAGTAAGAAAGTAAGATTGATGCTACATGTGAACTGTTGAGATCTCTTTTGGGTAGTTTTAGATAAGGACTCTTGTTTTCTATGTGTGCGGAGATCCTTTGTCCTGTTGTGTGCGAACCCCGTTGGCTTTGTGCGCGGGTTGTGACTTGGGTTTGTAACTTGGTTTTGGATGCTAATGAACACAGAATATATTATGTTATCTAAACTGGTTGTATTCACTACTGAAGTACCTCTGTGTTATATGAATTAGTTGCGATTGTGTCTATGATATATTAATTAGCTGCGATTGTGTTATTATGTGATGATAATTCCTTATGCGCACGTGGATGCGAAGGCGTTGATAAGATCTTCTTAATAATAGTAGCTTTTTTTATGTTTACATGTTGGTTATACTTTTAAGGGCTCGATAATATGCTTGTTTCTGTGTGAACCTGCTATAACTCAACAAGATCTTCCTTAATTACCCACTCTCTCCTAGGGTGCGGAAACCTGGTTCCAGCACCCACCCATACTGCTTCGAGTGATACTTTGGCCTGCGAAAGTAGGTCATTTCCAAAAGGGCTAGTAGTATAGGCGTTTGTTGGAAAACCTTAAATCCGAACTTGGGTTAGGACCCTTCAAGCCAACATTCAGAGCCTCTATTTTTGTCTCAAACATCAACTCTTTCAGCTGGTTCTCATCCTTCCAAGGATCCGTGAAACCATTAGCTAGTCTCATCTCTTCAACCTAATTACTACTATCACCAAGAATGGACCCTTTCTCAGGTTCACATAATTAAATATCTTCCTCAGCACACATCCTATGTTGCAACTCAGCTCCTTTGAGTTCTTCTTCTAGTTGTACATGTGTTTCATGTCTCAACCTTCTCTCTACCTGACTCCTCTTGACTCTTTTCTTCCGAAGAACCCAACCATACCTTTGGTGTTCTATATTCCCCTGTATAAATTCTCTTAACACTTCTAGCTGCACTTTTATCTCAGTTATTTCTCTATCAAGTTTACTCTTACTTGATCTTTCATAATATCCCTTAGAACCTTCACTATGACTATCAGTAGCCATAGTCTTCTTTCCTTTATGAGCTCCTGTTTGTTCATCATGGACTACAAACAATCCATCTCTACAAGCTGACTCCATCAACCTATCTATAGATACCACACTAAGCCTTTCCATGCTTAGTCTTCTACTGATATCTCTGTTGAGTTCTCTCTCCTTATTGTGACTCTTCTTTTAACCTTTTAGATAAACATAAATGGTCATCTCTTCTTTTCCCTCTGTGGAATCATCCTAATCCACCTTGTGAGCTGCAAAAAACCTCTTTTATCTTTGAGACAAGTGTAGTACTTGTCCTCAGTCCCAAGTCATATCTTGGTGACTCTTCTTCTTCTTGGATCTTCAAACAGAACCTTTCCTTGAGCAATCCTACTCCTCAGTGTTCACAACTTTTGCTAGGTTGTTTCTTTGCAACTACTCACCTTCCTGGAGAACTACAGTTAGTCTCCCTTCTCTAGCAATGCATTATGTTGTCTAGGTTCTTTCATGATCTTCTTTCACTCTATTTTATCCTTCGAGGATTTCTTCATACCCTTTGCACTCAACATCTCTTCCAACCTTCAGTTTAATAGATTTATTGTCATCTATTCATCTTCTCTTGCTTCCACCTGCATGGAGTTAATCTCTTCACACAATAGTCAAAAACTCTCAAAACTCTTGACTCTTACCAATTTAGGCTTCAATTCATATTACTACTACAATTTTTTTCACTGTTCTTCAAACCAATAATACCTCCTTTGTAGATTAGTTCTTCAACAAACTTGTCCTACCTCTCCTCCCAAGGCAGATTATCCTCCTTGCACTTTGAAAGCTATACAATTTAATGCACTAATCCTACAATAAACCATTTATCATATAACAAATTCAAAAACTTTCAAAACATATTACCTCAAATCATTCCCCCAATCTTGTAATGTTGGAATTCCTGAACCTTTCTTTCCAAGGATTCCTAGTGAACTACTCCCTCAGCCTCTGCAGTAAGCAAGCTTCATCACCTTGCTATTATACCTCACCAAAACTTCCCAAAGATCATCAACCTGCTCTGATACCAATTGATGCAGCCGAAACTGCAGTTTAACATATAATCGTGGACCTGTGGGTTATGGGCCCACATAAACCCCTCATACATGCAGCAACCAACATACATAAACATACATATGCGACGCAACCAACAACGCTCTTTATAACAAAATGCACATAACCCAAATCACGTTACATACATACAGACTTCCTACTGGACGGTCCCACCATACCTTGAACCAATCACTGCACATCGCAATCGCTCGCCCGAAAACTTAAATCTTTGCCAATAATGCTAAGCCATAAATCTTTTAAAGTGCGCTATTGCGCAAAGCCGACACGTGACTCCCTCATTGCATCGCATATTCCAAATCTTACCGCATCGCAACCAATTTAACATATCTTGTGAACTCTTAATGGTATTTTCTAACATCTGCGACTTGCAAAATCATGATTCGTCGTTCGTCATTGATCTGCTTACAGATCCAACTGTTAGCCTCCTATATCAATAGGTTTAATCTTTCATGATTGACTTGATGGAAGTGTGGAATATGTTCAAACCTTCTTACTTGAGCAAAGGTGTTCCATATTCTTAAAAAACCAAAAAAATCAAAAAATTTAAAAAATGTAAAGAGGGTATACCCTAAAAGAAAGATCAAAGGGTAAAAAGAATAAAAATGGTCAAAAAGATAAAAAATGAACCCCAAGCAAAAAAATAGACCAAGGAAAGTGTGCAAATCCAAATGCCACTAATTTTTACTCTGTTGTAATAAATCAATTGTGTGCAGCTTGTGAAACTTTTGCCACAATTCATGAATAAGTCAAATTGTTTAAACTTGGCTTAGTCATATTTCAATTTCATGTTATAGATTAGAGAATAAATATCTAGCCAAACAGTTTAATCTTGGCAGATAAGTAACTAGGTAGAGTGAATAAAAGGTGCTCAACAGTTTAATCTGAGCCCTTGGATGTAATAAGGGTAGAAATAGATAGATTCATCATGTAAAAAGAAAAGATTGAAAAGGGTTTGCAAGTCTAAATGCACCCTAATAAAGAAGACAACATGGTAGTGTTAAATAGATAGGGTAGGTAGATGTTGCTGCAAAGTGTTATCTGATGAATGGTGCTGCTACATGTTGGTTAATCATTTACTTTCATCACAAGTACTAAAGCAGGAAATACACTGGAAAATCACAGCAAGCAAAGTCAAATTCATTAACCTCCCTCATCATTTTCCCCCTCAAGAGTTTTACTAATTTCCCCAAAAGTACTAAGGTAATTGGAGATCAAAGGGGCTCAAGGCATTTCCTTGACTTCTGGAGGGACCGGACCCTCGGCCTAATGATCAAAGGGACCTAAGCACTTAAAATAATCCATCATTGTTATCTTCCATCTTTAACTTTTTCCTAAGTAAAATCCTATTTTACTTAGGAAACTGATGCAACATTCCATAAAATTCCTCAAGACAACTTGTTATTCTAAGCTTAAGTGTTGAAGATAAAATGTGCAATTTACTTCATAAGTTTTCACTTTCTTAGATGTACAAAGATGTTTTGATTTTCCTTATCCTTTATCATATTAACATTTAACTCTATTATATTAAATCCCTAGTGGAATCCCTTTTCCTAAGTATATAACTCCCTTTTCTAATAAATATCCCCAAAAACCCTCTTATTATAATGTTTTACCAAAGTATATATTCCCGCTCGTTTAAAATAAATACCCCGCTTTATAAAGCCCTTTGGTTAAAACTATAGCCTTATACATTAATCCCCGCCCTATGGTGAATTAGTTGTGTATTAATTAATTCATCGTATAATAAAATATATACAAAAAAGCGTTAGACATGTAATATACGTGTTTAACACCAAAAACAAGAATGAAACGCGATGGAGTCCTGTGCCATAGTGTTCTGTCCACGTAGCATTCCACCTAGCCAAACTACCGCCGCAATCCATTTCATAATGTCACGGGGTTAATTAATCATTTGGACTAATTAACAGCCATTGCCGCCTATTAACCTTTCCCCGGGGTGATTAGATTACACGTTAAAACCTTTTTAAACCCCGACTGGCCCACCTTTGAAATCGCACAAGTTCCCCATCCTTTTAGCCGTTGGATCATTCGTCCGTAGATCAACGGCGATCATCAATCCCGCTGCCCATCCCTTGCCAGCGTGTTAACCAGCGGGGGATGGGCGGTTTTTGAAAAGTCAGCATTCCACGTGGCAAGCATCCTGTGGAATCGCTGCCATCGCGTCTTTTACCGCCCTCGTCCATAAGCGGTGCGGGCTTACCGCTTACCGCTTACCGCATACCGCCGGTCCCACTCCCTTACGTCACCCCGTACGCCAAAATGACGTCATCACCTCGAAAACGACAAAAACCCTTTTGACTTGTAAATAAGCCATTTTCGCGTTTTTTCAGTTATTTTTAGTTTCCGAAAGAGACTAAGCTCCCGCTGCAATTTTCAAATTTCACTGCAAATACACCAAATTACTCAGAAATTCCGCTGCGCCAGTATTGAAGAACGTCCCCGCCATTGTTCATTACCTGTTGAAGAACCAGTTTCCATTAAAAACAGGTATTTATCATTCCGCGCCCCGACTGCAAGTTAAGCTTAGTTTCCTGTGTTTTTTCTCTGAAAAAAGTGGTCAAAAGTCCTCTCTGAGTCCTCATTGAAGATTTAAAACCTGTAAATTTGCTTCCCAAACCTGCAAATTGTTCCAGTTTCCTCATTTGTCAGATATCCCGTCCGGTCTGCAAGAAAAACTAAAACCTCCAGTTTGAATCCACAAGAACCAAAATGGAGGCTCCAACTGCTCTGAATATCACTCCTTTGAATGCTCCCCACCGAGATTTGGACTATTTACCCCTGATAGATGAAGATTTCCAAATAAAAGACCTACATTTTGATGAAAGTCCCCGTTTGAGCTTCTGTCGCTGCAGAGGCGAACACTCAAAGGGGCAAGATCTTATAGGGTTGTGGGAATCCAATCTCCCGAGGTATTTTATTCCTACAGTCCACGTTTTCCCTGAAATCATTCATTATTTTCATGCAAATTATGATCCCACACAAAGAGCTGTATTAGCTCCTGATCAAAGTGTTTTGTTCCCTATCACACCTCAGGCTATCAATGCTATGTTACAATTTGAGCCAGAACAAGAATTAGCACCTCTATCCATGGAAGGGTTGATTGAGAAAACCAGACTGTTAACTCCAGAGAAATTGAAAGCAATGTGTCAGTATTTCATGTTACCTGAGCATCAGCCAAAAGGGACTCCCCCTATGGTTTTTACTTTTTCAATCAATTGGGAAGGCTTATTGTGAATGTAATATCCTTTGTCTTAGGATTCAATACCAGTGAGTATGTAGATGAGATAACTCTGGCTTTGCTATCTATCTTTACCCCTGGGCAGTCTCCTGAGATTAAGTATGATTATGCTTCCTTCATTGCCAACAAAATCCATGATCAATTTTTAAGGCTAGATGATGAAAAGGTTTTCAAGTACTCCTCAGTTATCTATCATCTCATAATTTTCTATCACTCAGACAGATTCCCTTTCCCTGTTCAGAAACTTGATACTAAAGGTAATCCCAGGTCTGTTATTTTTTGGTCCCCCATCATTCATTTGTCCTCTGATTCTCCCTACTCTTATTCAGAATTCATTGATCAGTTTGTACATCCTGCTACAACCTTGTTAACAGGAGTTTCTCCCCCCAGGCTTAGTACCGAGATTAGAAAGACCCTGCAATTGTCAAAGAGTTATAAAGTTGGGGATTGGTACTTATACCAAAACCATACAGTCATCAGGATTTATGGATGTGAATTACATCCATTCAAGTTACCCAGATATGTACCAATGAGAAATTTTGCTTTGGAATACTTTAGACAGATGAATAACTCAGATGTAATCCATTTCTGCAATGTAAAGAAGAAAGCACAGTTAAGGATCAAAAGCCAGTTAGGTCCTTTCATTTGCAATTCTAGAGAAGTTGAGAGAGATGCAGAACTTATATTAGAGAAAAAATTCCAGACATCTTTCCGTTGGGTCCCTTATGACCCCTTTGGTTTCATTTGTGAAAGAAGGTTAATAAATAAGTCATCTCCTTATGTACATCACAGAATTCCTGACATAGAACAGTATGCAAATCAAGATGAATGGGTTAAAGGAACACTTGTTGAAGAGGGAAGTGGAGCTACCAAATTGAATAAACTTATGAAAGATGTTGAGAAGAAATTTGACCTAGAAACATATGATCAAATGCAGGTACCCTACATTGGCACATCATCAGCAGCCACTCTACAACAAGCTCTACAGGAAGATAGTCCATCGGTAGCAGCAGAGCCCAAGGGTAAAGGAAAAGAACCTATAGTTCAGGTCATTGAAACCCTGGTCATGGCAGAAAAATCACAGAGTTCCAAAGCACCAGAACAATCTCAGGCTTCTCAAACACCAGCAAAGCAAATCCAAGTTCCAGAGATGCAAACTCCACTGAATGTGGAAATAGGAAAAAAGAGGCCAGCTCCAGATACCACACCTTCAAAAGGAGCCCCACAAGTTTATCAAGCCAAAAAACACAAGTCTGATCCACCTCCAGATGTAGAGATTATAGATGAGGTATTTGATGATGGTAGGGAGGATAGTCAGCAAACAGGTACGACAAGTGAAACAAACATAAGCCAGAAAGGGATACAAAAGCAGTTGAGCACTGAAGTATCTTCTTTCAGACCGCCAAAGACAGATACTGGAGACATTAAGAAAACTTTCATTAATATCAAAACAAAGAATGAACCATTGAAAATGAAGGTCTACGATCAGTATATGAAAATGGCTCCTCACAATCAGCAAAGGTTGATGTCAGCATTTGATCTTTCACAAGGTAAAATGCAAATGAGCCACTTCAAAGCAAAGGTGCCAAATCCAACTTCAGCAACAGATTACATCAGAACAAATTTTGAAGTGTTAGCAAAGGATATCCATCCCTTGGATCAGATAGAGCTTCATAGACAAACAGGGGAAATGGTTTATTCTACTCTCACCAACAAATCCATGGCAGCTTTAACACTGCAAGATTCCTTGAATAATACTACTGCAACATTGAAGATTGAAAGGGCCTCCTCACAGGCCAAGGACAATAGAATAAAGTCTCTAGAAGAGATCATCATTGGTTTGGGTCACAATCCCAAAGACACTAAAGGTATTGAGACACTGATAAAAAAGAAAGAGGATGATATAGCTGCACTCAGAAAACAGCTGAAAATACCAGCCTCAAGGCACCCCCAGACACAGGAAGTTATAAAAGGAAATTCACAAGAAGAAATGATGGAGTTGCTCTTGAATTTGACAGAGCGACTAAATGAAACAGAAAAGGAGTTGGAAAAAGCATTGCAGGAACAGGAAATCATCAAGCAAACTTCAACAACGGGTACTACAACTACAGGACAGCAGGAACAACCATCTCAGGTAAACATTTCTAATTTGAATTCTGAGGATTTAATTAAACAGATGGAGAGTTTGCAGCTAAAGGTCACAGAACTCCAAGAAACAAAATTACAATTAACAAAATTGGAGGGAAAATATGACACATCCAAAAAAACAGCTGCTGACAACCTCAGGGAAATAAAAAGATTGGAGAAATTGGTTGAGGCTTTGCAAAAAGATCTTTCACTGGAAAAGCCTCTGAACGAAATAAATGATATTCTTTGGGACAACATCATTAACTTAATAAGAGATATTTGGCCTTCCATCCAAGCTATTTTTGAGCAGAATGAGTTAGTCAAGATAGCACACGAGGAAATAAATAAAACTAGACATGAATTAAGGGGCAAGCCGGAGCATGCCCAGCAGATCATTCAATTTTTGAATTCCAGAACAAAACAACAGCTTGCATTGTTAGGAATTGATGACAGAACAGGTGTAGTTTTGGAAGCAAAGAGAATTTTTACCAAGAGGACTTTCATGCAAAATCTAGAAAGAAAGTGTAATGACATTTTGGTCGACATCAACGTTTTCAGAGAGAAGTTTCAAGCTTTGCTGGACAGTGAATTGCCAAGTCCCATGCTCACAGAGGATCAAATAGTAGACTTGGAAACATATGAAAAAAGAATAAAAGCTCATGCTAAAAATACAGCTATAGGTTCTACTAGCTCATCAGAAACTGTATTACCAACCGGGAAAAGTATTTATGAAAAAGTGAGGAATCTATTTCATCTAGAGCATGAACTAAAGTATCTATTTCCGAACGAGCCCACTTTTTATAAACTTACTGAAGCAGATGAAACTTTAAGGAAACTCAGAAGAACAATGATACCAGATGATCAGTGGTGGAAAGAAATGCTGGAAATTTTGTAAAAAATGTTTTCAGGATAAAAGTTTATCTTTACTATTGAGTAAATGGTAAAAAACAGAAAAGCAGATGAAAGAGTATCAGATGAAAGGTTAAAGAGTATCCGTAAGAAGAAAGAGTATTCAACAAGTCAAAGGAATACGCAAAGGACAGCACAGAGCCCTATTTTAAAGCACTTATCCTTAGCACGTCCATGAAGAAAGGAACAGCACATCCGCCGTTACTCATTATTCTATTTTACGAGACCATGTGTCTCTTGTTTGTAAATATGCTTTAAGTCAGCCTGGATTATTGGCTAGGATAGAGTAAGATTGTTAGGATTATTTTTTGTATAAATAAACCCTCAAAGAGAGAGTTGAGGGGTGGATTCTATTACTCTGCTGTAACATTGAGGTTTTCGGAATAAAAAGCTTTTGGACAAATTTACTTGTGGCTTACTGGATGACGTTTTGAAGCACTGGACTTGTTGCAGGATTCATGTGTTGGACTTCAGTTCAATAAGTTTTCCAACCCTTGTGTTTAAATTTTATATTAGTTTATGCTATCATCATATCCGTTTCTGAATAGTTTACATAAAGGATTGAAACAGAATTTTCTTAATTGTACTCTGTTTTCACATGAGATTATTCTCGATGTTTTCTTCTGGATTAGTTATAAGCATGAATTCTTAATTGCTCATGTTTTGCTGATTTCAACATTGTTGATTACTGTAACAAAGAATCCTTCATTGCTCTTTGCTTGTAGTCATTTCTCTTCTTTCTCTTGAATATGGTGAAAGATTCTTAGTTGCCTTTCATCCGTTCAAGACCATCCATCCACTTTAAATTTTAAGGATTGTTCTCTGTCTAGCTATCTTGCCCTGTAATACCATCTTGTGTTTAGAAAAGAAATCCAGTAAAGCCATCCTTAGACTCCATAGCCCAATGGACTGAAAGCCCTCAACCTTGCCCTTAGTTTGTGGATTCCGCCAATTTTCCCAAAACAAACTTTGAATCTATAGCTAGCCTAAAACCTTCCAAAAACAAAGATAAATCATAAAGAGAGAGCCCTCTCTGGATGCAGATTGGCTAGATTCTGCATCTAAAAGGTTGGTTTGTGGTTACCTCGAGTATACTTTCCTCTTACAACAACTTCTAGAAAACCCGAGTGATAACACCAATCATCCTCATGATCACCCTTTCTAAACGCTGTGTTTTTATCATTTAAGTAATCGTATCCATTCATCTTCACCTTTTTGGATCTATTATCTAATATCATCCGTATGCTCGTCCTCTCTACTCGATATCCTTCCCGAGTGTATTCTTGTCTTTAATAGAGCTTATCTCTCCCGAGCTTCTTCTTGTCTATAAGCGCTACGATCTCTTCTTGAGATTCTTCTTTGCCTCGTCATCCCTCGATCTCTCGCCATAGCTTTGTTTATGCGAAGTTCACAGAACTTCGTCTCTCGTTTCAATCGCCTATTCATTAACAGAATATGCATATATATAATAATCACACAAATACAAAACAAAATCCGTATTAACCTTTATGTTGTGTGGATTAAATTCAAAACTTCTGATTTATGATTGTGGAAATAAAACAAATGTTAAAAAGAGAGCCTAATAAAGATACAAAACACTTGTAACACTGAAATTAAATACTACGTAGTCAAGTCTTGATATTGGTTTTTACATTTATTTCTTTCTCTCTCGTTCACCTCTCCCGCACCTATTCCACACCTATTTCCTTATTCTCTATTTCTACGATGGAAGAACCCCACAATGGTTGGTTTGGTTTGGCTTTATGCCTTTCTCCCAAATAACTATGGTTGAGAACCGTCATTCACTTTTACAACATTTATTCAACTAACTACTTAACAAATCCCACTAAATATTTGTTGAACTCAAGAAATTACAAATGGTTGTGTTAGCCCAAATTAACTTAAACAAATACTTAAAAAATAGTCTTCAAATCTTTAGACTACTAGTCCTCTTCCCATGCCACAACATGTGGACCAGCCTTGTCACATTGGTGGCTCTACTAATGCTCCAAGACAGGCAACAGAGCAACACACCCCTATGGGAGACATTGTGTTGCGCAGCATTGTCTTCTAATCCAACAATGCTTTTGCGAGCATTGTTTCAAGACCAATGCTGACATTAAGTTTGAGGAATATCGGGCAGAAATCAAACACACTTCTTTCACCAAAACACATTCAAATGATTTGTAATGAAGTAATTAAATTTCACTAGGAGGTTGATAAACAAGGATTGAAACCACCAGGACAATCAATTTCTCCCTAGTATACGCTAATTTTTTTACTTTAAATCAAAACCTACGGATAGATAATTTTCCAAGCGTGTGGACACACCTAGAATAATGATGGAATACACTTGAACTTTTTCTTAAGATAAACAGATAAGATAATAACACCTACTTGTGATCCTTCTCTAGTCTTCGTTCTCCTTTGTCGCTTCAGCCGCTCCCAATCAAACGAACTTGTTTGATTGGTACCTTCACTACTAATGTAAAAAAAACGACATAAAGGCATATGATCTATTCATCATAATCAAACTGAATCAATTGCATTTGAAAATACATATATATATATATATATATATATATATATATATATATATATATATATATTCATGAACACATGTATTGGGAAAAGAAAAAATCTCTTTATTATAAAATAGAAGGATAAGTTACAACCAGTTGGATCGATTCGATGTCAACTCACTCCAACTTTAGTCCATCCTCATCACACCGCAGCATTACCCGCAGCATAACATTACTTTAAAACAATACCTCAAAGAGCTATAATCTCACCAAAGATAACACTACAAAATTCAAGCTCCTTTTTGCACTATGATCAATGCTCAATTTATAGGAAATGAGGGTAGTTTAAGTGTCACAATTGTCATTGAATGGATTTTCCTATAAATGGATATGTTTTCTTGTTCAATAATGGGATAAGAGCTAAGTGATTTAATGGCTCCATGGTGTTCATATTCAAAGTTATCATATAGAATGATAGGTGGAACCACTTCTAGAAGTCACTAGAAAGTGGGAAGATTCCCGGAATCATTTGTCAATTCTCTCAAAGTCAACCAACGCACTATTAAGTGGAACTAGGTGCTTTGAAAATGTCATTTTTCATGGGGAGTAAGTGCTCGAAAATCACTTACTACAAATTTCAGGGATACGTCGCGCCTCAATGGGAGAATTTCACGTGACAAGTAGTGAAACCTTTTATACAAGGATAAACCAAAGAATGGGATGACTTGTTTAAGGCAAGTAGCAATTGATTTAGGTAAGGAGAGACCCTATTTTTATTGTTCAGTTTCAGAGTGATGCTCCAAATTGACTCTAACAAGGGTTGTTACACATAGAACCAAATATTTATAGAACTTGAGAAGGTTGAGGAAGAGTCAAAGATGAAAATATACAATTAAAAGTTTAATAAGGATCAAGAATACCTAACCAATCAAATGTGTCCATGTATAGACATATAAATAAAAATGCATTCTATATAGAATTTAAAAAATTATGGTAGGATTAGGATAACCGTAACAAGAATTCCACAAAAGATCCTAAAGCACTAAAATAAATAATTTACTAAGGGGATACTTATGCATCAAACAAAAAAATTAATAATGAATCACTTACCCCTAAAAAAATCATTGAGTAATTCAAAATCCTCTTCTCTTAGGAAGGGAAGAGAATGATTTTCAAAGACAACTTACAGGGAGAATTTTAGAAATAAAACCACCTAAATATCGATGGAGAGGTAAAGTATAGTCGCAGCTAAGGCTTGGCTTCTCGGGGATAAGATATCATTTCCAAATTCATGATTTTTCAAAGAAACATGAAAACTAGAGTAGTCATGTTCAATATGAGTGGAAGAGCATTAATCTAGTGGGAACTTCTTAGATAAGTAAAGAAAATTAGTGATTATTTGGAAGTAGTTCAAGAAATAATTTTAGTGTAATTATCTCTATGGTGTGAAATATATCGATAACATCAAATAATTCCATGACCTAAATTTGGTTTATATGACCATAGTTGGATATGTAAATAAATTCCTAGAGTTACTAATAATATATGTCAAGTACATTCTAGATGACAAGGTGAATATATACATCCTTAACCTGATTACCTAAATCCTATATATACATAATTGAGTTTCGATGAACCAAAAATTATAGATGAGGGCATCGGGAAGGATAATTATTACTAGTAAAGAAAACAGCAATTTTAGAATCACAACAAATGGAAGGACAAGAGGAAGAGGAAATCTTACCAAGAGAAAGAAAATTTTCAATAACCAACAAGCTTAGAGTGGAGCTTAGATAGCTATGCCAATGGGAAAGGGGCTAGGGATCCTATTCAATACTAGTGATGTGGGAAAATAATGTACTCATGTTACAATTTTCTCACATAAAAAGGGATAATTTGGTATTATCATAACACTAATGAGGATAGAGTTATGGTTGGTATACTAAGGACTCTTCCTAGATATATGTTGCACTCGAAGACTACCAAAAATATCATTAATCTACAATGGTTGATATTGAAGGTAAGATTGTTGAGAAACCTTTCTATTTTGACTTGTCCAAGATCTAGCCGTAGTTATGTTACTCCTAAAATTTTTATTCATGTGCTCTTAAGAAGTGTAAGAATAGTAACCATGGCTAGTTTAGTTTATAACTATAACCAAGAGTAAAGTTAATGAACTAGTGATATGTCAACTAAATTGAAATGGGATCTCCACATAGGAAATTATAAACATTTTTCCAATTGGTTCATATGATTTCCTTATTGATGTAGACTTGTTATAAAAACATGAATTTGATCACAACAACAATAATTTTGATTACATTAATGAAGATGTTAACACAAGGATATGCAGGTATTTAGCCATTATAAGAGTATTTTAGCATTTTAGTTGAAAATATGTTTATTATTATGGAAATTCATATTCAACCCATTTATTGGAACCAACAAAGGATAAGGCTCCAATCTTACAAGACTATATGAGACAGTAAAAAGGTGAAGGATGTATTCCTAATCAAAGATAAAGAACGCATATAATTGCCACATTAACTTCTAAATTGGCCTTGTTGCTAGAGCTACACTAGTGTCTAAGGTTCCTTATAGGATGAGTATCCCAAACAAGTGAGTCAAAAAACAAATCAACAATTGGTTGAGAGAGGTACATTCATCCAATAGTTTCTTCATGGGGAGCACCAATTATATTTTAGAAAAAAAGATGGAAATCTTAAGGTAAGTAAGGTCAAGGACATGAAGAATAAAGTAGTACGAAGATTAAGTATCTATTTCAAAATTGGTGATTTGTTTGACCAAATCAAAAGGAAAACATATCCTCAAAATTGGTTTGAGGTTAATATATCATCAAGTAAAATCAAGGAAGAATACATTCATAAAAACTTTAGAACAAGTTCTATACATTACAAATTTGTGTGGTGGCCATTTAATCTTTATAATTGCATCAAATATGTTCTTTGATCATCAATAATGTCTTAATAATTATTTAAAATAAAAATATTATATGCTAATATATTCAACATCTAAATAATATTTGAGAAACACTTATTAAATTATTTTCCAAGTTCGAGAGAACACAATTTATATGAAAACTCAACAAATATGAATTTTTTTCAAAAAATATATTCACCATTTGGGTCACATATTCTTTTTCAAGGATGAGTATTTGTATATTTGAAAACATGAAGGAGGTGGTGAATTTTCGCATCCTAGTATTGTAACTAATATGAGTTCTTTTTAAGGTATTTTTAATTATTATCGGACAAATATTGTTTAAAGGATTATCTACTATTGCATGCTAAAAAATTATTTGCAAAAGAAACAACATAAATTTGAGTTGACCCAATAATGTGAGGGGGAGCATTTAATTGTTGAAAAACCTCCCTTAACAATGCACCAATCCTAAATATTGTAGATCTAGATAAATATTATGTTTTTTATGCACATGTGATATAACCATGTGGCATGTTGTTACGAGACACATAAGTTTAAAGAAACATGAGAGAATTATTTTACTCATAGTTCAATACTTGCTACTATGTTATTGTTGTTTGAAAATGTAGTGAAATTACTGGATTGTCAAGAAGCTCGTGCTAACATAGAAGTATTTATTTGATAACCAAACTTAATGCTAGGCAACAAGATGGTTGGGACACTTCCTTAGTAATAAAATGCACATGATGCATATGTAGCTTAATAACATTTCCTAAAATATGATTAGAATAATCGAGTGACAAAATCCCTTGTTGTACATGAGCATTAATTCCAAGTGAATAAGGACTAAAGCAAGAGACAATGCAATAGAAAATTTCAAGATGATCGGGGATAAGTGATGATGGACATCTTATTTACAAGAATAGGGTTTTCACTCCCACTTATGGAATTAAGAACCATTTTTCCTTAGAAAAATTCTAAAAATCCATACGTGAAGCTCCCTGGGTTACTAGAAAATAACATCTATAAAAGAAAGAAATATGTATTTACTATGAATAAAGAACAATGTTGTGGGATACATTCCAAGATGTTTGGAATGTCATCAATTCAAGTTATGCATCACAACCAACAAGTCTATTACAACCCTTATCACTTTGGAATGGAAATGGGAGGTGATAACATTGGTATTTGTTAGAGAACTAATCAAGATCATGAAGATGACATCATGCTTATGTAGATAAAAGTTTAGCAATTCCACTATTTGTATTCCTATAAATTCCACTCATAAGTCGATAAACATCAAAAACATTTTCATGAGAGAAATTTTGAAGCAGATAAGCCTACTATAATTGTGTCAGAGATTCAAATTTAATTTCACATTTTGAAATTACATTTTGAAGGATTAGGAACCAAGTTGAATTTGCTTTTTATCACCCGTAAACAGATGGATAAATCCAAGAGTGAAATCAAGTACTTGAAGACATGATTTTCATGTATGTGATGGATAAATCAATCCAAGTGGGGAGGATTATTCATACCTGTAGTTTACATATAACAATGGGCGTAGGCGATTCATTGAAAATGAGTCCTCTGAAGATATGTATGGAAAAAAATATGTAGAAATATAGAAATTTAGTATAACGTGGTAAAAATATTTGGATTTTTTTTTTTTTTTAAAGAAATTCTCAAAGAAATGGAGAAGATATTTCAGAATCAAGAAAACAAGGAAGGTATAGTAGAAGCAGAAGAATCGTGAAGAAAAGGATGATAGAATTTAAATTTGGGGATCATTTTTACTTTCTAAGTGAAACCAATGAATATGCTTATGAAGTTTAGTTGTGCCGGGTTATCATTTCATTATTATGTCATTTAAGATCCTCAGATAGATATCAAAATCACATATAAACTTACATTTCCTACTAAATGTTTTTTTCCATGATCCTTTACTTAAGAAACATGTACATCATCCTAACTAAGTTATTGATCGTGATGTCATTTAGGTGAAACCAGTTATTAATTTCGAGGAAAGCCCGCACATCCTTGACATGGAAGCATCATCTAGAACCAAGCGATTAGAGAGGTAAAGTTGAAATGGAAGCACTTTGGTTTGGATGAGGCAATCCTTAGAGCTAGATAATTCCATGGAAGTGGCATATCTACTTTTTTTCTAATAGAAATTGCACTCGAGGATGGTGAAATTCCAAGGGAGGGGAATGTTATACCCTAGTTTTAATTGTTTAGATGTGTTGGCTTTAATTTTATACAAATGGATATAATCATGGAATGCAAGTTATAGGAATGAAAAAGTAAATCGTAAATATATTATATATATTCCTAGTGTGAAGCTCAAGGAAAAGGTCCAAGTTATAGTGAATTTTTAGGTATATATTTCAATAAACATACTTTTGATATACCAAGCAGAGTTTAGTTTCCCATCGTATCCTTCAAGATATGTAAATATTATTTCAAAAATTAGTATAATAGCCAAGGGTATTCGTCAATATAAAATATATGGGTTATGATTCACAAGAAGGGAAGAAGAGGAAAAAGGGACCAAGAGGATGAAAATAACTGCTTCCTAACTTTCCTTAGTCTCCTATCTCTTTTCACAAGATTCCTTATTAAAATCCAAACCCTAAATCATTGAATGTGTGGTGTTTGTTGGAGAATTCCACATTTCGTAGTTATGAGAACATGTGATCTATAAAATGTCATGGATATCCCGCTAGCATAGTTCACCACAACAAGCTTTTGTATTATTTAATATTAAATGATGAAAAAACTATCCCTTAGATCTAGATTAATTATCACTAGCTTAGTGCTTGAATTTATCAAATAAATTAAATTGAAATGAAAATGGTAAAATAAACACTCCATCGACACCAAAAAAAAAAATTATGTTTCATGAGAAACTCAATATGGAGAGAACCAAAGTAGAAAGTGAGGCCTATACCGCCTCTTTTCTTCAATTATGATATGAAATACAAAGAAATGGGCACCGACTATGGAGTTTCCTATGACATCAGCTTAAATTTTTGCTAAACATATACTTCCTCCTATATTATTATCTCAAATATCACTTTATATTCTTTTATATTCCATGAAAATTATAATACTAGAGAATAGAACCCTTTCTCCTCCTAGTAGCTCAATATTTAAATATAACCCCATAGTCATTTGTGGTTAGTTTTTATAATAATCCTCAACTAGTGATAGATTTGGAAATTCTAGAAAACTATATTGAAAATATATATGTCTCTAGCCATTCATGTGAGTTTTATGGGATATTCTTGATTCACTAACCCTCAAATGGTTTTAAGCTGAGTCCAAATTTTTTTTCCATATTCATACATATTTCCATTATGTCATTACCATTTAGCTCTCATTTCATAACTATCTGACCTAAAACCCTACATCAAGCAACCATTTTCATAAATATATGGGTTAGATCCTTGTCTTCCAAAGTTATTTATTTTATGTTTTTAAAGTGAATTTATGATTAGAAACTAGAAAATTAACATAGTTTCATATATCATATATGTGTTATGTGAGTTTCAGGACATGTGTAGGTCAAAAAGGAAGTTTCAAAAGACTCTTATGTGGCCTCCCAAAACCAAATTCGAATTTGAGTGGAGAAGATCATGGATCATGAGGACATGTGTCTCATTTCCTTTTGTATCAGAACTCAAGAAGATATGTGTCTCATTTCTCACGGCTGAAAACTCTAAAAAGACATGTGTCTGATCATTTCCTATTTTGATTGTAACTCTAGAGAGAGAGATATTCATGAACTCTCATTAATGAGATAACTTCTTATTTTTGTATAAATAGGGAAGCTTTTTTCCTAATAAGGGTAGTGGAAAAAATAGGAGAAGAAGAGAAAGGATTAGAGAGTTTTGTAACAAAGCTTAAGAGAATGGGATGTAGATTTTTGAGTTTATCATTAAAGAATTTTGATGTTGTTTCTTGATTACAACTAGGGAGTCAAGAATTTCACCAAATTGGCAGCTAGAGGGCCCCTACTATTCAAGGAGGTTTTGCATGTTTTCAGATGTCATTTTCAATTATGTTTTTGGTCATATTTTTACTTAGATTGCTTTCAAATCATAGCTTTTAGCATTATGTTTCATGTCATTTTCAGATAAAGGATCCTCATGATATTACAGCTTAGTCTCTTTCTCATTTCTTCCAATACATCTCTATTAAATGAATGGGATTCAATTGTGATATTATGAGTTATTAGCATTTCATTGCTATTTAGTTAAAAGAAGATCCTTATCACATTATGATTAATCTCTTTCAAAATCTCTTCCAATAAACCTCTAACCTGCGAATGATTTAGTTGTAATGTTATAAGTTGTTTCAAAGATTTACTAGAGATCCTTACTACATTATAGTAATCTTTTTTCTCAAGCTCTTCCAATAAACTTCTATCAAATGAATGAGATTTCAAAATTTTCCTTTTATGTTTTAGGAGATCCTCATTGCATTAGAATTGTCTTTCACAAGCTCTTCCAACAAATCTCAAAATAAATGAATCGCATTGCTTGTAGTGTTTTGAGTGACTTTCATTTCTATGAATGTTCATTTAGAATCTATAATATCCATGGATTAGGACTCTCTGCTTTCATCATTTTCTAGTTAGAAACATAATTTGCAAATAAACTGCTTTAATTCATTTATTAACATTTTCCTTTTCTCCTTTTGACATAGATCTAACTTCATCTTTTAGCATAGAGTAGCATACTACATCAAACATAAAAACCCCCAAACATCAATAAAACACTACAAAAACAACGAAGTAAGAAAAATGGATACTTAGGGCACATATAGTGCATCACACTTTATCGCCTACTAGCCCCGGTTGATAATTTAGCACACTAGACACTAAATTGGCTAAACAACTTTCAATTAAGGTAGGTTAACTCTACATGAGGTAAAATGTTTGCATACAAGCTGATTGAGGTGATTTTTATCATAAGTGATGTTGTGTAGAATGGAATTAAGGGAATGGAGACGTGATCATAAAGCTTTGACCATATAGAGGGAAAAATATACCATTTGATGCCTAAAATGGCTTTAGAGGATCTTAGACCCCAATTCTCCAAACTTGAACTTGCCACTAAAATGGGGCCTACATGCCAATTCCTCCTATTTTTCCAAACAAAAGTAAATTATATATATGAAAATTATATAATGATTCATTATAAATTAGCACTCCTCATATAGATGCTTTTGGTCCCAAAAATACTAAATGAGGCGAGAAAATCCTCCTTCTTCCTTCTCCGTGGAGTACCATTTTTTCCAATCCTAGAAGATCCTTTCTAAGTCAATTTTCCAAAGGTCATGTGTTATGACCCCTAGGGTGGCATCTATTAGATTAAAATTATATAGTATGACCCCAAGGGGGTATATAAAGGCTTAAAATGTCACATAATAAGTTTAGTCAGAGCATGCAATAGGTTATTGACCTAGTGATTCAAGGGGCCACATGTGCGATGTGTGAATATGTATTTATAGAGATCATGTAGTCATTGTTTAGGACATGTGCACATGGCCCCTTTAATAAAATGACTTATTATACATATTGTAGAAATTTTTAATACAATTATGTATTTCCATATTCTCACATGATCTAACAATTATATGCAATTGTTAAATACAAAATCCTTCTACTTAAAGTTCTCATGAAATTGACCGCCACCGCAAACCATGAAGAAAGATCAATCACATAACACAAATTGCTTTTTACCGTGGAAATCATAAAGTTAAAAACCCCACTATCATATATTATGTATATATCATGGATCATGAAACATGAATTCATCGACATGATGTTCCTAAGCCCACTCTCGACGAATACCGCATTACTTGACGATGGAAAAAGACAGAGTAAAGATGAAGGATTATGTCAAGGTGAGGAGGACTATATTGTCTCAAACCTTCATGGGAAATCCAATTCATATGCTATGTGGAAGGCTTTGACGGATATTTTCCAGCACCAGCCGACCATAGGAAATTGGCGCTCGAAGGATAAACTCGTAAAGATCAAGATGGAAAAGGGCGACAATATTCCAAAGTATTTCATAAAGTTATCTAATGCCAGATGAACTAGGGAGTGTGGGAATCACTATTGCCGATGATGATTTGGTGAGCTTGGCTCTTGGGACTTCCTAAGAGTTGGCACAGCTTATCAAGATCACAACGAATGGAAAATTGTTTGATTGGGGAATGATTATGATCAGATATAGTGCAGAGTGAGCGAGCGAAACACCAGCATGGCCTTCATCAAAGTAGGATGATGAAGAGGATTGTGCTTGGTCAGCCAAGGCAAGGAAGATGAAGTGGAAGAATTCCATTCAAAATCCGAGTCTAAAGGCAAGAAGCTGGATTTTTCCAAGGTGAAGTGTTTTCAATTGTCACGAACATGGGCATCTGCCAATTAACTACCCAAGAAGAAGAACACGAAGGTTGTCGGAGCTGTGTTTCTCTGTGCGGCCTCGCTTCGTAATTTGAACTTGATTTCTCTGATCGCATGCTCGCATCGTTTAATGGAATCGGTGTGGTATCTTGATTATGGTGCTTCCTTCAACATGACAGAGCTAAGGAGCTTTTCACGACTTGGAAGAGAAAGATCTTATATGCATATAGATATATAAGAGTTTTATTGATGATACAATGCGACCCACATTGATACCATTACCTTCAGAGGAGTCAAGTAAACCATTTCAATTGAAATATACATGTAATCTGAAGAAGAAAAACTTGTCTCAAATAATTTATGTTGGAGGACAGAGGTACATGACGTTGTTTCTATGGAGATTTTTTGCACATTAAACAAAATGTGCCTAAGCCAAGAGGATAGGGGTTCGAGTCAAGAATATCTACAAGCCGGGAGGTAGAAGGTTGTGCTACCATGATGGGGCAAGGTGGTGTGGTGAATGATGAGGGCTAATTATGGTACAGTAGATTGGGTCATCTTCATCATGGAGCCTTGAAATTCATGCAACAAATATTCATCGACTTCCAATGGGAACACTTTCATAGATCACAAGGGTTGCACTGGGAAGTATGTAAAGTCTGGCTTTTCATGAAAAGGAGAATCGTGCTTTTGGTGATCCTTGAGAGTCCACACACGTGTGTGCACTATTTCTGGTTGCTTCAACGTAAAAACATAGGTATTATGTTATTTTTGTTGATGAATTTTCGCAAATTTTGGATCTTCTTCACGCATAAGAAGGATCAAACATTTCAAAGTTTTGTGAGTTTAAGACATTGGTTGAGAAATATTCTAGGAAGCAAGTGAAGGCTCGCGCAGGATAATGGTGGAGAATAAATCTCGAATGACCAAATGCTTATGTAGCAAAGAAGGAATTCGAAGAGAACTCTATAGCGCTCATAACCACAAAATGGGGTCGCGAGAGGAAGAGCAACGATCGTGCTTTAACGAGCAATGCTACATGATCAGTGGTCAAATCACTGCATTTGTGGGTGGAAGCACAACACCGTCGCTATGTGCAAAATCGTTGTCCCCACAGGCCATGAGTACACCTAAAGAAGCTTTACCGGTAAGAAACCTGAATGTTTCCTACTTTAAGATTTTTGGCTCATCTGTTTATGTGCATGTGACCAAGAACGCTTAGAAGAAGCCGGAGTCGATCATCAAGTTTGATATTTGTGGGGTACACATAAACACCCCATAATTATCGTTTGTATTTGCCTAACAATAAGATGACTGCTGTGTGCGACGGGGTATAAAATTCGATGAGGGGAAATCCATGCGTTGTCGCTGAGAGGAAAGCAATTTGCTTGCTGAGAGGAGGAACCGTTGGTTTCCAAAGATGAGTCTCTAGATGTGGATCAACCACGTAGGAGGAGGTCTATGAATGAGAGGAGTCCACTGGTGCAGCCAAACATCGTAATCCTGCAGAAGGCGCACTACGTACGCTGCAGATCAAACTTGATGCCACAATGTACGTAGGTCCCCATCCACAATGGCAGAGGGACCTGCCTCCCCGACTGACCACCGGATACATATGTCGAGGAGAAAATATATTGTGATCAGCCATTTTTTCAGAAGCAAAGCAGAGCCCACATGGGTAGATGCAATGGTGGAGGAGTATGACTCCATTGTCAAATAGTCCTTGGAAATTGTTCCAAGGCCGGTTGATAAATCGTGGTAGGTTCATGATGGATCTACAAGGTAAATCAAATGTTGATGGGAGTGATGAGAAATACAAGGCAAGATTTGTGGCCCAGGGCTTCTGCTACGATCAAGGATTGATTCTCAAGAAACCTTTGCACCTATCGCACGATATTCTTCCATAAGGACCATCATTTCAAGACGTATGGGTTGGCAGCATATTCATCGATGGATGTGAAGATTGTGTTCCTTAATGGGATCATTGAGGAAGAAGTGTACATTGAGCAAATGGCTGATTTGAGATCTTCATGATAGGTCGTATCTCGTGCAAACTAAAAGAGCAATCGTATGGCTTGAAGCAAGCACCCGTGTTCGTACACTCGAATAGACAAATATTTTCACCGGACTTGTCACCAAGAGGAGGCTATCAAATACTAGTACAAAATGCATTGATTTGTTACTAAAAAAACACTAAAATTTCTACAAACGACTATTTCTGGACCAATAGTAGCTAATTTACGGTATCTTATAACACGACCTCAACTTGGTCATTTTTGAAGTTTAGTCATTAATTGATTATCTCAATTGTTATCTAGTTGTATATTTAGTCATTAATTTGGTCATTGATTTAGTCACCGATTTGGTCACTAATTTAGTTATTCATTTGGTTTTTCATTTTGTCACCGATTTAGTCATTCATTGTCACTCATTTATCATTCATTTAGTCATTGATTTGCTCCACTAATATTAAATGTCACAATTAATGACCAAATATATTAAATGTTTATTGTTTATATGATCACCTCGAAAGAGTAATTAATAACTAAAGAAATATGACCAAATATGTTGGTCATGTTATAAGACATCAGAATTAGCTACTAATAGTCATATATATGCAAATTTTAGTCATTGCTTGAAACCAATTAATAACCGAAGAAATGTGATTAAATTTTAGTCGTGTTATAAAATATCTAAATTAACTACTAATAGTCGTATATATGCAAATTTAGTCATCATTTGTAGTCATATTTATCATTTGCAAAAGAGTCATTTATTCATTATATAAACTACCAATTTAGAAGTTTATATTCATTTCATTAATAATCATTATAAATGACTAATTTAGTCACATATTCATTTTATTTGTGTTCATTATTAATCAACATAAATTAATTTGTATGATTCTAAAATGTCATACAATGTGCATGTTCATCTAATATGAAAACACAAAGTCGCATATTTTAATTACAATACTAAACAACATCAAGTGCAACTATAAATAATTTCAACCATAAATTATATTATAAGTAATGTTAAAATATTACAATATGAGTTTCCAACTTTATATTATTAGACTAAAATTTACACATGAAATGATGTTTCATCACTTCAAACATTATCTGTGTTGTCAAAGCATTATAGGTGAATTCACCAACTCGAAGACTTGATCAATGGCCTTATATGTGTGTCTTATGCGAGATATTGGTTCTAAGGGTAGTCTACTGCATCAGCTTCTCCTCTCTTTTATTTGTCGCTCCAATGTTATTGCTCTTCTCTTTTTCAATTCATGCTTCTTACCATCAATACGATTTCATTTTCCTCAAAACAAAAGAAATACAATGCACCGTGAAGAAATGTTATTAATGAACACTAGAATATAAATATAAATTAGACTATAAATATTTATACAACATATATCTTAACATCAACAATGTAGTCAAAGCAATTTTCCTCTCAACATCAATTTCTACAAAATAAATGTCAATGCTATTCTTTCCCATTTCTCAACATGCTACATACGATAAATTGAAAATCACATAAAACTAAGATAAACCCTTTTCAAACCAAAAATAAACAAACAAAATAAAGGTTTCTAATAAAACTTCATTATAATATTAGCAAATGAAAAGAGAGCTAGTGGACCATTTGTGTTGTTTGACTTTGCCTATTTTTGTTATAAAGTGCTCGAGCTTCTCAGAACCAACAAATGTGAGCACGAGCTAAAAAACTAACCTCGCAAAACCATTCATTAGTCAACATGAGAGATCACAAATAGACCACAAAATTGATCAGGCATTAAAATTGTGAGCAGCATCTACCTTGAAATTTTCTTCTTGAGAAATACCTCAAAATCCCCTCAAGCTTTAATAAGCTTCGTCATGTACCTCCATCCTTGATTTTGTTATATCTTGAATAATATCCTTCAACAACTAATTTTTGCGAGAATCCTACCAAGTAACTCAAGAGCCTTGTGCGTATCAATAGTAGCATCCACTTCTAGGTACATTATAATTTCCAACCTAGAACCATCAAAATTATATATAGTTATAATGTTGAAGAGTGTAACTAGGTAGGTCTTCCTTATAATGACTATAACTAGCATTTGCAACTTCTAGGAGGTAAAGTAATGTCAGGGAGTGGGGAAAACAATAATTAAGAAATATATGGAAATGTAGTTCCTATGGTATCTTTCAAAGAATGTGTCAGAGGTTAAAATTCTAAAAGAAAGTTACACTCAACACAAGGAAAACACTTAATATAATTGTCCCTAATAATGGCATAGTAATGATGGTGGTCAAGATCCTTCAATAGTCACTCCAAGGAGATTGCTCAGCTCTTCAAATGATTCAAATAACTCATGAAACTAAATATTCAAACCCTATTTCAAATCCATCATCAAAAGGTTTTTCAATGCTAGAAAGGGGTATTTAAAGGTTTTTTTTTTAACTTTCAATTTCACAAGATCATATGGAAGTCAATCCAAAATCGGCTTTCTAACAACTTTTTTAAAAGATGTCACATAAGCACCTTCATTAAATCAAGTATATCAATACACTCTATGAAGTAATCCATATAGAGAATACACCAGGCCTAAGAGGAAAATGTGAAAAGTTTATCTCATATATTTTACCTATAAAAATATTCATATCAAAAATCGTTAACGTCAAACCAAAATTTGTAATTTTCAAGATCCTAAGTTCGAAGACTAACCGCTTCAACAACCTAGCAAACTTGACAAGAAGACTTCGATCGTTTTGTACGCCATAAGACAAATGGTCAACAATGTCATGAATTATAGCAAGCACCTACAATTGTTTCAGCATGTCTGACTTTTGAACCATCATCATCTTGAATCTATCTAGCATTCTCAATCGTCAAAATCAACATTGTCAATAAAAATATAGCATTCACTCCAATCTAGAAAAACAAAATATATTCACAACTCAACTTACCTAGTATTCTCGTCAAGCCTCATTCTTTGTTGTAAGCTGATGCCATAATTTCATGCAAAGAAGCTCCTCATCAGCCATGGACCACCATTCCCCACCGAAGAGGATGGCCACTCAAAGTTAAGCCACAAGCGTATTTTCCAAATAATAATCAAATATCTGGGAAACAATTAGCCATCATATTGGAAAATCAATTCCTTTCATCATGCATGTATATTGGGTGTATAATTATTGTCCCAGAATTAACCACCATCGTGAGTTGTGTTCGCTCTTTCCTAAAAGTTCTGCAGATCACAGACAGGCCCAACAACATCGTGTTTAATTTTTTATTTGGGGTAAAAAGAGAAATGACAATGTGTTGTGTATCAAGAAGAATATCAGTTAGAAACATTCAAAATCTCAAAATCATTTTATGATTCATATCACAACTTTCATATTGTGCTCACATGAGAAAGAATGGTCTATTTAGTATCTCTGGGAATCTCACAAGAATATTTCTCCTGTCAAAGAAGGAGACTACAAAAGTATATTAATTATCCCTTCTATATTCATTTGGAAATGATCATCCTTCAATCATGCATCATCAAAAGTTGGGTTTTCCAAGTCAAATTTATGTACTAACTCTGGTAAGTCTTACAAAGCTAGGCCTAATAAGCTTTGCTATGCCGCCATCAATTAATAAATGAATTTTTGTTACAATTTGTCTTGACTCCAACAACTCGAATTTGCAGAACACCCGCAGTTTGCAACAAGAGATCTCCCAGCTCAAAAATGAGTGTAAGATTTTGATAATACCACTTCTTACCTAAAGAAACAACCAATGGTAAATATACATCTTTGAAGTGTTCATATATATTCTCAAAATAGTCAGAATAAGACAAGAATCAGAAAAAGAGTGTGTTTGAATAAAAAGTAACTTAGCTTTAAGCCAATGCTTAAAAAGCTTTAATTTGCACAAAAATCTTAATATGAAATGAAGGAAATAAGGGTTCATATTTTCACAGTTGGCCGATCCTATGAGTTAACAAGGTATCTCTATTCATCAAAAATAGAGAAAATCAAGAAAAAATAATAGGATTTTTATTTCAAATCCTTTTAAGTATGAGATCAGAAGACAATAGTCAAAAGACAATTTCAAAGCGGACAACAATCATTGAAGGCACAAAAAGTCTTAAATGTGCTGAGGAATTTGTCCTTTTTGCAAAAGTTTGTACAAGGCAGAGGGATATTACACCCGACTGTGGTACAAAATTAGTTAGAAGTATTAAATAATTTTTGCATACATATGCTGTCACTCAAGCAATCCAAACAACTATAAATGAGGGCAAGAAGAGCATCCACACTTCAATGTTTCAAATCCTATGCTATTGTTACTAAATTTTCCAACAGAAACATTATAAAACAAATTAGAATACAAAGTATTTTCCACGGTCCATGAGTAATGTCCGTGGTGGGGGCCGTGATCTAGCAAGCAACCAAATAGTTTATGATGACCCCCTCAGGTTCAGATCTAGATGGCATACGAGTAAGGGTACTTTGAACACTTAACTTATAATAAAACCCGATTTGTAGATGCAATGAAGTTTGAATCGATCAACAAAGTGCAGTCTTCAACATTGTCGACTCTCTATTGTACCATACAAAGATTATGAGGGGTATATCCTCTTCTCACATGCATGGGAACTCATTACTTCGAGCTCTATGTGTGTTATAACTGTGATGTGGATTCACTTATTTCACTTAATCAAGCTCGCCTTATTGCTGAGTTGAATTACCCAAGTTTCAATAATCATTGCACTCCCGGTGGCTCTTTGGCCAAGTGTCCTGTGGAAAGAATGGAAGGACTCATGGCAACACGCTTGAAACTTAGACGTGTGCATGGCTCCCAAGGACTTAGACACTTAATGCTTTCTCATTTTGCTATAATGTCATTTCTCGAGGATAACTTATCAATCGCTTGGGGTTGTTGAGTCAAGTTAGGAGTGGCTCATGGACATATGGGAAGGCTCCACATGGATGGCCCGAGACACATGCATATTTATACTAGCCTTAAGCGTTTCCCGTTTCCTCATCGGAGAAGATAGATATAAAATTTTATAGCTTGAATAGATGACACAACTCTTCTAGGATTATTGTCCAAGATTGAATATGCGTCTTGCATTTTCAAGTCAAAGTTGGTGACACTGTTATTTCACGACAGGGCATTTTCTGGCCACATTAGGTTCCAATTTTGAATCCTATGGGTGAGGTGTGCTATCCACTAAGTTTATATTGGGGTTTGCGTAAAAACTCAATATGAAATGAAGGAAATATGGTTCATGTATTTTCACAGCCATTGATCCCATGGAGTTAACAAGGTAGCTCTATTCATCAAAATTAGAGAAAATCAATGAAAAATAACATCGATTGCTTATTTGAATCTTTTAAGTATGAAATCACAGAAGACAAGAGGTCGACCCAAATTTCAAAGAGGACAAAACATTGAAGGCACAAGTCTTAATGCTGAAAGAATTTGTCCTTTTGCAAAAATTTGTACAAGGCGTGAGGGATATTACAAACTTGACTCAGGCACACACTAGTTAGAAGTATCTAATACTAGATACATATATCGTTATCACCAAGCATTCCAAACAACTTGCGATGGTGGGCAAGAAGAGATTCTGCACACTTCTTACTGTTTCAAATCCCGTGCTATTGTCACTAAATTTTCCAATGGGTAAGATTACAAAAAAAAATAGGAATTACAAAAAGTATTCTCCCACAAAGCCATGAGTAATTTCCATGGTGGGCCGTGATCCTCACCAAGCAAAATAATCGATGATGACCCTCTGTAATGATCTAGATGGCATACGAGTAAGGGCACTTAGCTATCTAACTTAGTAATAAAACTCGATTTGTAGATGCAATGAAGTTTGAAATTCGATCGTGAGGAAATGCTCAAGACTCACTGTATACGCATTGTGAGGGGTATATCCTCTTTTTTTCATGTGATGAACCTCGTTAGTTTTGAGCTCTATGTGTTATAACTAGTATGGATTCAATCATTTCACTTAACTGCTCACTACATGAGTTACCGAAGTTTCAATAATCATACACCGTTAGGGCTCTTTGTCCAAGTGTCCTGGGGGGAGAAGGGAAGGACTCATGGAAACACAAGAAACTTAGACACATGGCTCCTAAGGACTTATACACTTAATGGCTTTCTTATTTTTGTCATAATGTCATTTCATAATGCCATTTATGGGAGGATAATCTCATTGAATCAATCGGGGTTGTTGGGCTGGTTTAGGAAAAGTGTCTCTCATGGACATTCCTGAAGACTCCAAAGATGGATGGCCCTAGACATGCATATTTATACTTGCCCTAAGCATTTCCCTTGCTTTCCTCATCGGAGAAGATAGGATATAAATTTTTTATAGCTTTTGAATAGATGACACAACCTCTTCTAGGCTCTGCCCAAGATTGAATATGTTTTGCATTTTCAAGCTCAAAGACTTGGCATAATTGGTCATTTTCCAATTTTACTAGGCATTTTTCTAGTTTCATGCCATTAGGTCCAATTTTGAATCCCATGGGTGAGGCGTGCTATCCACTAGTTTATTTGGTTTTGCACAAAATTCTAAAATATGAAAATGAAGGAACAAGGGTTCATATTTTTGCGTATGGTTGATCCCATGGAGTTACCAAGGTAGTTCTATTCATCAAAAATAGAGAAAATTAAAGTAGATAAATAACAAGGATTGTTTATTTTTGAATCCTTTAAGTATGAGATCACAAAAAGACACAGTCGTATTCCAATTTAAAAGAGGGACAACAATCATTGAAGGCACAACAAGTCTTAAATGTGCAGAAGAATTTGTCCTTTTGAAAAAGTTTGTACAAGGTAGGAGGGATATTACACCTGACTCCAGGGCACACAGAATTAGTTAGAAGTATTCAATAATTTTTTCATACATATATCAGTGTCACTCAAGTAGTCCAAACAACTATAAATTGTGGGCAAGAACAACATCTGACACAATGTTTCAAATCATATGCTATTGTCACTAAATTTTCCAATGGGGAACATTATAAAAAAAAATTAGAAATTACAAAAAGTATTCTCCCACAGACCATGAGTAATGTCCATGGTGAGGTTGTGATCTGGCAACAGGACAAATAATTGATGATGAGCCCACAGGTTCAGGATCTAGATGGCATATGAGTAAGGGTACTTTTAGCTATCTAACTTATACTAAAACCTGATTTGTAGATGCAATGAAGTTTGAATCGATCAGCAGGTAGTGTTCCTCACATTGTCGACTATGTACTGTACCATACAGTATTGTGAGGGGTATATCCTCTTCTTTCATTCATGGGAACTCATTACGCTGAGCTCTATGTTTGTTATAACTAGTATGGATTCAGTCATTTCACTTAATCAAGCTCAACTAACAGTGAGTTACCCAAGTTTAAATAATCATTGCACTACCAAGACTCTTTGGCCAAGTGTCCCAGGGGAAATAATGGATGGAATCATGGAAACATAGTTGAAACTTAGATAGACATGGCTCCTAAGGACTTATACACTTATTGGCTTTCTTATTTTGTCAGAATGCCGTTTCTGGGAGGATAATATCATTGAATTAGTTGGGGTTGTTGGGTAGGGATAGGAAAAATGGCTGTCATGGACAACTGGGAAGGCTCCAGCATGGATGTCCTGGGCACACATGCATATTTATACTAGCCTTAATTGTTTCCCTTGCTTTCCTCATTGGAGAAGATAAGATATAAAATTGTTATAGCTTTTCAATAGATGACACAACCTCTTCTAGACCTATTTTCCAAGATTGAATATGCCTCTTGCATTTTCAAGCTCAAAGATTTGGCATAACTGGTCATTTCTAATTTTACTAGGCATTTTTCTAGTTTCATGCCATTAGGTTCCAATTTTGAATCCCATGGGTGAGGCATGCCATCCACTAGTTTATATTAGGGTTTGCACAAAAATTCCACAATATGAAAATGAAGGAAATAAGGGTTCATGTATTTTCACAGTTAGCTGATCCCATGGAGTTAACAAGGTTGCTCAATTCATCGAAAATAGATAAAATCAGTGGCAAATAACAATGATTGTTTATTTTGAATCTTTTAAGTATGAGATCACAGAATACAGTAGTCAGATTCAAATTTTAAAGAGGACAAAAATCATTGAAGGCACAACAAGTCTTAAATGTGCGGAAGAATTTGTACTTTTGCAAAATTTTGTACAAGGCAGGAGGGATATTATAGCTGAATCTAGGGCACACAGAATTAGTTAGAAGTATTCAATAATTTTTTCATACATATATCACTGTCACTCAAGCAGTCCAAACAACTATAAATTGTGGCAATAAGAGCATCTGACACAATTCAATGTTTCAAATCTTATGCTATTGTCACTGAATTTTCCAATTGGGCACATTATAAAAACAAATTAGGAATTAGAAAAAGTATTCTCCCATAGGCCATGAGTAATGTCCAAGGTGGGGCTGTGAACTGGCAGCAATCCAAATAACTGATGATGACCCCCCAGGTTCAGGATCTAGATGGCATACGAGTAAGTTTACTTTTAGCTATCTAACTTATAATAAAAACTGATTTGTAGATGCAATGAAGTTTGAATCGATCAGCAGGAATTTTGCCTCAGTGTCAACTCTGTATTGTACCATACAATATTGTGAGGGGTATATCCTCTTCTGTCATGCATGGGAACTCATTACTCTGAGCTCTATGTGTGTTATAACTAGTATGGATTCAATCATTTCACTTAATCGAGCTCAGCTTACCGTGTGTTACCCAAGTTTCAATAATCATTGCACTGCCAGGGCTCTTTAGCCAAGTGTCCCAGGGGAAAGAAGGGAAGGACTCATGATAACACAATTGAAAATTAGACACACATGGTTCCTAAGGACTTAGACACTTACTGTATTTCTTATTTTTTCATAATGCCATTTCTGGGAGAATAATCTCATTGAATCAATTGGGGTTGCTTGGTTGTGTTAGGAAAAGTGGCTCTCATGGACATCTGGGAAGGCTCTAGCATGAATGGCCTGGGGCCACATGCATATTTATACTAGAATTAAGAGTTTCCCTTTCTTTCCTCATTGGAGAATATAGGATATAAAATTTTTATAGCTTTTGAATAGATGACACAACCTCTTCTAGGCCTATTGTCCAAGATTGAATATGCCTCTTGCATTTTCAAGCTCAAAGAGTTGGCATAACTGGTCATTTCCAATTTTACTAGGCATTTTTCTAGTTTCATGCCATTAGGTTCCAATTTTGAATCCCATGGGTGAGGCGTGCTATCCACTAGTTTATATTGGGGTTTTCACAAAAATTCTAGAATATGAAAATGAAGGAAATAAGGGTTCTACTTCATGTATTTTTATAGTTGGCTGATCCCATGGAGTTAACAAGGTAGCTCTATTCATCAAAAATAGAGAAAATCTGTGACAAATAACAGGGATTGTTTATTTTGAATCCTTTAAGTATGAGATCACAGAAGACAGTAGTCAAATTCAAATTTCAAAGAGGACAACAATCATTGAAGGCACAACAAGTCTTAAATGTGAGGAAGAATTTTCCCTCTTGAAAAGTTTGTACAAGGAAGTAGGGATATTACACCTGACTCCAGGGCACACAGAATTAGTTAGAAGTATTCAATAATTTTTTCATACAGATATCAGTGTCACTCAAGCAGTTCCCCTTGAGATCTTTGGCCACAAACGATGTAGAAATATAACATGTTAGAATCAGCTTCCTATGGATGACTGCAGCTGTGAAGTTCGTAGCACAAAAAGTGGATTATGTAACCTTTAAATGTGTTTTATTTCGAGCAAACTTGAATTTCAAGTGAATACTTGCTGATGGATAGTCTGTGATCTTTTTTCCCACTATAGTTTGAGAAAATTCCCAAACGATGACATCCTAATCATAAGTGCAGAGCTAAAACTGAATAGAGAAATATGGATGAAAGAATTCCATGCTATTGGAGAAAGCAGAAGCTAGGCATCGGATAGGATAATTTTAACAGTGTCTAACAAATGACCACAAAGTAGGTTAATGGCACTAAGAGTTACATCTAAAGCAAACACCCTGAGACTTAAAAATGTATAATAAATAGCTGACTATAATTAAATGAGGTAAATAGTAGACTCTATTCCAAAAGGAGTAAATTGGAATCTACATACAAGGTAATCATGAATTTTTGCAATTCTTATATAAGATAATATAATGTTACTAATGTCCAACAAATGACCACAAAAATAGGGCAATGGGAATGAAGAGTACAAACAACATGAATACAATGTAGGACTGCTAGTGTAACTCCTTGAAAGTGTCAAAAACAATACAAAGAAAGAAAACAGCATAAGTATAACATAAGAACATATGTATAGTAGAAAAAATACATGTGGGAACCAAGCAAGATATCAACCTTCAAATATCTATATGAATTTTGAAATGATGCAACCTTTACACCTAAGCTTATTGTTTTTGAAAAGGATATCATGTGCAGCATGGTATTTCCACAAGTCTTGATCTAAGTAGAGATTGTTGAGATCAAATGACCAAATTGATTTTCCAATATTTTCCTAGTCTACTGCTTGGAACCAATGGCCATGGATTGTTCCAACATAACCTAAATATGTTCCTTAAACCAATACTAAAGCCTCTAATGGTTTCTGAATTATCTATAGACCCTAGTTGGAAAACCCTAATTGGAAGAATGGTGGCATGGTAACCTAATAGAGTACATTATATGATGACATGAGCAGAACAAGGTCTTTAAAAAAAAACATTTTCTAAATACACAATCGTGAACACTCCTTGCAAGTGATACGTACCAATTGTACAAACACGTTCTCATGGAAACTTACACCACTAACCATTCCTTTATCTACTGTGCTATCACTTATATACCAAGAAAAAAACCATACAAAACATAAGATGCAATTTAATAAGTAAAAACAACCACAATTACCTTTTTATTAACTCCATAAATTATGGTTGTAATTCCTCATCCCTCAATCTTTGGATTCTCCTTGAAACTGAGTCAATTGTCTCAATGGAAATCGTGACTCTTGAGTCTTGATTGAAGATATTTTATTGTATCCCTTGTCTTATCCATCACTTCAAAACATTCTCACTTGGATTCCTGGTGGCTTAGTTGAAGACACTTATTTTCATACACTCTTCTTACAGCATCTCTTGCCTAAAAAATCAAGTGTTAAGAAACATGACAGTAGAATGGGGAAAGTGTGCATCATCTATTCTAAGAGAGAAATTTAAGCATATACAATAGCATGCTCACGACTTTCACAAAGGATGTACAGAAAAAAAAAAATTTGCACTCATAAACACCAAATATTACAAGACTGATGTAGAAATCTTATTAGAGAAACCAAAAAGTTACGAGATAAAGGCATGTTTCATAATACCCAAAAGCTTACAAGATGCATGAGTCTTTTTCCTTCTACAGAGCTGATCCATCATAGTTTTTGCATGAGCTAGCATTACAATATTTCCAAAATTATTCCCTCTAAGAAGATAAAAGGCTTTCACTTAAAGTATTCAAACACCATACTAGACAATTCCATTAAGGAAGGCATTGAAATATCATGTGCAAGTCCATCAATCATGTTCAAGGTTGTAAATATGTTTGATATGGTAATATTAGCTATTAATTTTATTGTCTTATCATTTATGTTGGGTCATTGTAGTGACCAGTGTTGGATCAATTGATGAGAAGCTATAGGAGGCCTTAGGAGCTGTTTGGAGGAGCCTAAAAAGGACTTTTAGGAAGCCCTAACCAAGTATCTAAGGTGACAACAAGCACATCAGTCCAGAAATGAAGAAAGGTAGATTTTGTGGTGTTTTGAAGGATCAGTTTGGATCAGTCTACATTGTTAATTTTTGGGAGCCATTTTTTGGAGTTTCCTTGGGCATGAAGGAACTCCAACTAGGAGAAGATCCCACTATGGAGTGATGTAGGTGTCCTAGTGTGGAAAAATTTGTTGCAGCCCGTGGAAGCCGAGGAGGTAGGGTTGACATGGCATGTTAGAAGCCCTAACTAGTGGGCAATTTGCACAGTGAAGATTGGCTCCTACATTTGTGCAATAGCTCATCTATTGCAGAGCAAAGGGTAGATTGGTGAAGTCTATTGGAGGCCATGTGTAAGGGTATCCTAGGTGTAAAGATGCCCTAACTAGGTGCAGATGCTACAACGTGGACTTGGTCACTCATGGACTATTGGAGGGCAACATGAGAGTGGACCAAGTGTGAATGTGGATTGGGCATTTAGGTTCTGTTGGAGGACAACGTGATAGTGTCCATGTTGGAACCCAGTGTGAAACACCTTGATGGACAAAGGTAGTTTCTAGAGAGGTAGTTGTTGAAGCTGAAGGTTCTAATCAGCCAAGAGCAGTTTGTGAAGCCAGAGACTTGTGTGTGGAGAAGTACTTCTACAACAGATGATCAGCAGTATTCCTAGGCCATGTTCATTGTGGGAGATGGACATCTTGCAGCGATGGGTGGAAGCCCTTTGTGCCCTATGTTGGTCTTCATCGGAGCAGTGCAGGAAGACCATAGTGGGTTGAATTCCTTGAGTAGTTGAGGAGAAACCGTGGGAAAATTGAGAGTTGTTCATAACTGGAGTTGTGAAAAAATCAACAGGAGTCTCGATGTGTTATGCCCTTGATGGACTAAGGAAAAACTAGTGAGTAGATTGACAGATGACCTTCAGTAGCCAGATGGAATTGGAGCATTGATAGAGGCAAGAGTTGCAGATCGGGAGCTGAAGGACCAAGCAGGTATAAGGTATGACCGAGAGGAGCCGTGAGAGCATCTACAACCAGATGGTCAAAATATCTTATTTTGTATCTTATACTAGTGGATTTATGAGGGTCATTATCCCAGGTACGGGAGCCATAGATTGTTGTATTATATGTTGTTTAATATAATGAAGTTGGGTTGAAAATTTGTAAAAATTTGTATATATTTTGTGCATATGTTATCTACTATTGTTTATATTCTGCTGTGAAAAGTATTTATGTTTAGACTCTTGGTTTGGTAGCATCAGAGATTTTTAAGACTCTATCCTATACCCAAGGTTGTGGAAAATCAACAAATTCAATAGTTTTTGGCCAAAACCGATGGATCTCTTTCATTGGATCTTCACAAATTGGACAATAAATTGTGAGATCCACCTCTGCTCCAAAGGATTCTTCATAGTAAATTTTTCATCATCAAAGGAACAAGAATATATTTTGTGAGAAGGCCCATGGTTTTGGGGATCTACAAGACTTTTTGTTACCCCATGGTTTTCAGATTTTGATGCAAACATAATGATAGTCTCAAGAATGCCGGTGTAGGTCAAGTTGCATAATATTCCCCTACACTTCTGGCATCATAAGTACTGGAAGGCATTGGGAACCTCTTAGGGTGATACTGAAGACAAATACACAAAGAATTAAATAGGGGATCTACACTTTTTCTAGAATCTGTGTGGAGGTGGACCTTAGCAAAGGACTGCCAGATCACATCCTTTTGACACACAACAAGCAGTGTGGGACATAGTTCCTTGATTTTGAGAACATGACCTTCAAATGTTGAATATGTCAACAAATGGGTCATCTTCAAAATACATTACTTGATGCCAAGAAAGAGCCACGAAGGAAGAATAAACCCAGAAAACAACCGAAAGGATAGAAATTTCCACTGCATTTTCCTGAGGATGAAGAGGAGGAAGAAGAAACGGACCAATTTACCAATGAAGAAGTCCAGAATCCACAAGAAAGTGTAGAAAAGGAGGAATCAAATCATGAAGTAGCAGAACACCCACACCCAACAGTGTAGCCGAAGAGGATTCCAAAAGAAAAGGAGCTAGGGGGTATCAAATGTCACCATGCATCTAAAATCTCGGACTCATATAAGGAAAATAAAAGAAAATATGTAGAGAACCAGCTGGCACTTGTATCAACCACCCCATCTCAAGGAAAATGGTAGAAAGTAGAAAAGAGGAAATAGAGAAAAGGGTAGCCTGTTTCTCTTCGTATTAAAGTAGTGTATTTATTGGCTCTATGGTCACCAGTATTGACTGGCTTGATGGAATGCTTTGCAAGCATCTACAACATGTAATTTTGTTTTCATTAATAAAATTACGATTTTTCTTGGGGAAAAAAAATGCATGCCAAAACTTGCATACTAGACATAATGTAAAATGCATAGCTTGTCAGTCCTAGGGGAAAGGGTTACAACATGATTCAGTTCACCATCATTTTTTGTTGTGCATAATGCACCAAATTGTTCAACCATATGCCACAAAGGGTGAAGATGCAGCTACACTCATCGAACTGGACAAACCCTATTGAAAACCACTTTACAATTTTGGAAAACTTTTTGTTGTTCAACTGCAAGAAATCCCAAACATCCACTTCATGCAACTGTTTGTTTGAGAAAAAATTATGGTTAATTTTCTCAATCACCTATGTTTGAATTGAAGGGTATATGTATTATAAAAGCAACCATACAGTGAAAACTCAGGAAATTTCTCTAAATTTTGAGGTGTCACAAACACACTGTGTGTTAGAGATTATTTTTTAGCATCTCACTGCTAAAGAAGATGCGAGTGTTCCATCCTCTAGCTTCTCATCAAAATCTACTTCTAACAGTGACAACCCTAGAAATCCAAATTGGAACCTACTATAGGGAGAACACATGTATTTATACATGGTAGTATTTCAGTTTTAGGAGCAATAACATATATCTTTAACCACCACTTTTGAAAGACAAAAATTAACAATTGTAAGGTCTTGATTGGACACTAAAAAATAATTGAAATGAACTTACCTTTCGACCACAATTAAATTATATCTATGATCAGGTCAAACCCTTGTAGAATCATCAATAATTACTACTACAGATTCCATTCCAAAAACACCATCTAGATATTTACTTTTAGGTGGCCTATCATCTCCATCTAGATTAGTCTCATCACCATTCAAAATAACACATTCTGCAAATAAAGTTCATGTGGGATCAAGTACTTTGGTCATCTTTGTGGCATAAACTTTGTTGCATATTGTATAACCATGTAGTTCATACAATTTTCTTTCCTACAACATAAAATATCAAAGAATGAAATAATAGATTCATCTATTAGCATACACAAGTTGTCAATACCACATTGTAAATCGATTTTTTCCTATAAGAGCTACAGTTTGCAAGGATATTAATAGTTCAACCCAAATTATACTAACCTTGTCCAAAATATTTCAGATGCTAGGCCACAATTTATTCCACATTCCTATATAAGGAAAGCGAAAAATCCGATGTTGAGGTTTCTCTTGGTCTTGCTCCTGCTTCCTTAGCATTTCCTTGTGCACATGATCTATTTCAATAAATTGTTGGAAAAAAATAATCATGAATTAGAAACATTTATACACTCACATTATCATGAATCATTTTATTTACTTCATATCCCTCTTTGCCTAGGAATTACCAAAATTATAACAAGATGGTTTATATTTTTATGACACCTTAGTTGAATTTAGAAGTGTGTAATCATGGTCCAAAACAAGGAAAAGTTTCTTAGTGCTAAGCATCCTATTTTTTCGTCAATCTTTGTGCTCATGGTCCAAAACAAGGAAAAGTATGGGGTAGTGTGTGCTAGGTACTCCATCTTGCCACTAATTTATCCATTATCTGGTGCTCTGCAATCTTCTATAACAGCTGGAGCCTCACTAGGAATGTGCATGTACGGTTTGATGTGTTATAAAGAAACAATGTAGTTTGCAAGTGTAAATTTTTTATGTATACTTTCAACAAATGATCTATTCAATGATAGACCATAAGAGAAGGTCGTCCCAATGAAACTTGCACCAGTTCAATTTTTTAGGAATGATAATCTTATACATAAAAACATTCAACAATAGCAGAAATCATCAACAGTTGACATTTAATTTCATTGTTCATACCAAGATTGAAGCTACCCAGTGGGAGTAGAACCATAAAAAGAGCAGAGGAGGAAATAAGAGTTGAATTTAACACCTCTATCCACTGAATCAACCATTCAATGGCTCAGAAACTGTAGAAAAAGGGGCTCGAATGTTTGTCAATAATGTCTATGTTCTTCTTCAATAACTGATCCTCAACCCTGAAATCCCTAATGGTCATTCCTCTTACTATGGACTTGCTGGAATGATTTTCAATGGGTGATTTCATTGTACCATTTAGTCTCATCAGTTCTTTAGCAAAAGAAAAATATTCTTCTCAAATACCACTGTGTTGTCTCCTGAAATGTGCATCGTAGGCATGCCATTGCCCTCATTCTTCCCGTCACTCTCCATAGAGGTAGTGGGTTGAACCTTCCTCAATTTTTTGAATGTGATTGCGGATTCATAAGGCATGAAGTAGGGCATGCGTTCATCCGTTCTTTCACAGAAGAGAAATATTCTTCTCACATACCATTGCATCGTCTCCTGAATTGTGCATCATTGCCATGTCATTACCCTCATTCTTCCTGCCACTCTCCATAGAGATAGTGGGTTGAACCTTCCTCCTCAAATTTTTGAATGTGATTGCAGCTTCATAAGACACGGCTTAGGGCACCATTTTTCAAAGCTATTAGACTCTCTGTGTGATGGGGTGATTACGGCTTCATAAGGCACAAATTAGGGTGCTAGTTCTGAAATCTATTAAACTCACTGTGTGATGCTGTGATTGCTGCTTAAGGTGGGAATTGAGGCTTCAATTTTGAAAGCTATGGTGTGATTTATGCTTAAGGCAGGAATTGAGGATCCAATTTTGAAAGATATTAAATTCTCTAGTGGCTTTGAAAAATAATGTTGACGGTCTTTATTTGTCCTATTTTCAAAAATGTTTATCATTTATTGTTTTTTGGAAAAAATTTTGAATGTGTATTTTAATTTTGAGTGATGTGGAAAATTAAACTTTATATGTGTAAAGAGAGACAATCAATTTAGATATATAAGAAAGGGTAAAATTTATAGTAGAAAAAATTCCATGATAAGGGGTTTTTCAAAGAATTTTGTGGAGAAACTTTGATAAGAGGGGTAATAAATTAGGGTAAAAAGGATTATTAAGGGAAAAATATTAATAGGTTGGTTGGTTTAATTTGTTTATTACTAATGTTATAATATTTTTTTATTTTTTTAATTCTTCTACCGAGGTTCAAATTCTTGATTAGACATTTTTCCTATCTTTATAACACTTGAAAGGTAGAAGCCTCCAAGGAGGAGGACCACCTCGCAAGTGTATGTCCAAACGTCTTGACCATTCTTCATAAATCAAAAGTTATTAATATATAATATCAACATATTGGATATAATTTTGGGTTATATTGGAAATCATTCCATTTCATCTCAACTGTACCTCAAACCACTTTGACTAATTACCATTGTTTGGTTTCTCTATAAAATTTCCCTGGAAGTGAAAAATTACATGACTTTCGATCTAGAATGGTAGTTTCCCCAAGAAGTGTGACCACCCCACAAGTGTATTTAGAGTTGTCTCGACCCTCGTTGAATTGTATGTTATTATTATGGACTTGCAACATATTGAATATACTCTTGATTACAATGGAAATCATTTTAGTTCATCTCAAGTGTAGCTCAAGTCACTCTAATGAGTTGTTGATCTCAAGTTTCTCCATAAAGTTTTCCTTGAAATAAAAAAGAGCATGTCTTTCAATCTTTAATTGGACGAAATACATATCCTCCTTGTGAAGATTTTCTTAGATTCATAATTAAGTAAGGGTTGATAAGTATCTTCTTTGTTTCATTGGCTTCATTGAAGAATTAACATTTTATTCATCAAC